>JAZKJV010009331.1:1200000-1918260 GCA_037367405.1 Ottelia alismoides | reverse complement strand
AAGATAGGTACGAATCCTCAGGGAACCCACTGGTAAGTAATTGAATCTCTAACAACTAGAATCTGTCTACCTTATACTTCGGCCAATCTTGTGGAACTTTCTTGGAGACAAGATAGTTCATAATATCAACATACCATGGGAGTGAGTCCACAGACAAAATGACCTCATCTGAAAAGGTTTCGAAAATAGGAATCATGTTCTGCTCAGAGGTCTCTCTGTCTGTGATACGGGAAAGGTGATCTGCCACAACATTTTTCACTCCAGGTTTATCTTGAATCTCTAAATCAAATTCCTAGAGAAGAAGGATCCATCTGATAAGGCGTGGTTTGGCATCCTTCTTTTCTTGTAAGTATCGTACGACAGTGTGATCCGTGTACACAATAACGCGTGAACCGATGAGATAAGATCTGAACTTTTCTAACCCAAAAACAATTGCTAACATCTTTTTCTTTGTAAGTGTATAATTCCGTTGTGCTTCATCTAGAGTCTTGCTAGCATAGTGTATAGCAAATGGGATTCCATCCCTTCTTTGTCCTAAAACTGCTCCAACTGCGAAATCTGATGCATCCGTCATGATCTCAAAAGGAAGAGACCAATCAGGTGGCTGTAAGACAGGAGCACTAGTAACCATTTCTTTCATCTAATTGAATGTAAGGAAAACTTTCTCATTGACAACAAAGTCAGTCTCCTTACACAGAAGTTTAGTCAAAGGTCTGGCGATTTTGCTGAAGTCCTTTATGAATCGCCTATAGAATCCTACGTGTCCCTAAAATGACCTCAACTGCTTCAGATTCTGCGGTGACTCTAACTTGGAAATCACATCAATCTTAGCCGGGTCAACCTCCATACCATGTTTAGAGATGACATGGCCCAATACAATCCCATTAGTCACCATAAAGTGACTCTTCTCCCATGAGAACACTAGGTTTACCTCACAACAACGTTGAAGAACTCGGTCTAAATGAGCAAGACATGTATCAAAACTATCCCCGTAGACCGAGAAATCATCCATGAAGACTTCAAGAAAATTACCCACCATGTCAGCAAAAACGGCCAACATACACCTTTGAAATGTAGCGGGGGCATTACACAATCCAAAGGGCATCCATCTAAAGGCGTAAGCGCCAAACAGACAAGTGAAAGTAGTTTTCTAGCCACTTGGTTGTTTCCCGAGTACCCATCCAAGAAGCAAAAGAACTCTTTCCATGCCAACCTCTCAATAATCTAATCAATAAAGGGTAGTGGAAAGTGATCCTTCTTGGTAGCTGAGTTCAGGCGTCGGTAATCTACACAGACACGCGACGAAGTAGGTACCTGGGTCGGAATCTCCTCACCACGGTCATTCTTTACGATCGTAATCCCATATTTCTTTGGGACCACATGTAAAGGGCTGACCCATTTGAAATCCAAAATGGGATATATAAAGTCAACATCACGCCATTTCTTGATCTCCTTCATGACAACCTCCCTTAGGTTTGGATTTAGACGTGCTGACATTCACGGGAGGGTTTACAGTCATCCTTTAGGTAGATATGATGCGAGCACAACACTGGATTGATCCCACGGAGATCCATGATATTCCATCCTATGGCATTGCCGTTTCTCTCAAGAACCTCTAACACGCAAGATTCTTGTTCAACGGTCAACTACGAGCTGAGGATGATCAGAAACATTGGGGGGGGGGGGGGTGCATGGAAGGCATATTTCAATGTTGATGGTAAAACCTTGAGCTCAGGTGGGGTCTGAATTGGCTCTACGATAACCTCTGCTACTGTACTGGTAGACTGTATGTGATCTATGCTCTGTAGACTATCCACCTTGGCTATGGACAGTTCAACAAGTAGAATATCTGATAGATCTATAATTAATGATCTCTGCTCAGAAAGGAATGGCTCATCAGGATGTTCAATACTCTTATCAATGAACAACTCAGATATCTCAGCAATAATCTCAGAAAGATCCACTGATCTATGCATAAATCAGGAATATTAACAAATGGCTCAGATTTCTGGATCTCAGAACTCTACTTAAGCTGCTCATCGGCAACTGTCTCAATCGGACCACCAAGGGAACTCATGTCGAATGTGCTTTCCAGAGAGTCCTTTTGGGAAAGGAACTCCTAGGTATCTATAAAATCCATGAAAAGATCCGTCTCTCTGAATTCAAAGAAAATCACAGTCATCTGGCTCTGATATAACTTTCTCTGTATCATCTGTTACTGGTGAAGGTCATGGTCTAGGATCAGAGATCATCTCAATTTTCACCTTGTCACTACGAGAGTGGAAGATGATCTCTCCAGTACCATAATCAACTGCTGCTTCGTCCGTTCAGAGGAACGGTAAACCTAGTATGATCGGGGTATGGAGTAACGGTGCATGTGTGTCCATATCCATGATAATAAAATAAACAAGGAATTTCATTCCCTACACCATTACAATAACTTCTTCTAAAATACCTCTTGGCCTCTTAATTGATCTATCAGCAAACTGAAGGATTATTCTAGTTGTTTTAAGAGGCCCTAACTGGAATTCAGTTAATAAAGAGGAAGGCATGAGATTAATGGAGGAACTGCTATCGAGAAGAGTACGATCAAATTCTTGATCAAAGATATGGCAACGGATGTGAGATGCTCCCTTGTCTTTTTTTACGCGGAAGGTTACTCATGGCATGAACTTTGGCCATGGTCAAGATGTGTTTTTCTGTTTCCTTTCGTCTGTTCTTCCTTGGTTGACGCTTTTGGGTACATGCCTCTCTCATTCCCTTTTTTACTGTAGGCATGCATTCCTTGTCCTTAAGGAGTGGCATCTTTAAAAAGATGTTATATAAGATCTCAACCACTCCTGGATCAGATAGTGATGTTTTTAATTTTTTATTTTGTTAGGTTTGAGAGCATAAGGAAATGGCACAGAATTAGAATAAACATGCGAACGTTCATTTCCTTTATTCAAAGTAGAATCTTCATGTACAAGAGGACAACCGGAATTAGTCTGTACAATGTTGTCCAATCTAGGTGAAGGAAAATCAGAATCTAAAACAGAACGGGATTGTGCTGCTGGTGAAGAGGAAGAATCTGCGACTGGTATATTCTCCCTTGCTGATGGTGATCTGTATCTGCCTGGTGAAGGTGGTGGTGAAGGTGGTGAAACTCCAGATGTGGGTGCTGTGATGCTGAGCCTCTCGACTGCTGGTAAAGGAGATGATGTAGAAGATGATGCTCTCTCAGTGGAGCGATCTCCCAACCCCAACTGCTGCGTAGGCAGCTGCAATCTCCTACCGCTCCTGAAATGAATGGTGTCAGATAAACATTTAAAATCAAGGGACATACCTGTCTCATGGGTGGGTGGGCCATTGGCTACCTGCTCCTTGCGTCTGAAGTTGTTGGGGTTGGCTTCAACCTGTACTGGAATCAGTGTCTTGGTGGTGGTCAGGTCGTCAATCCGCTAAGTCAGTTCATTCATGTTCTTCATAAGCAGTGTAAGTTGGTCCAGTGCTGGATTGACTGAAGGGGCCTCAAGTTGCTCATTGACTGGCTGTCGCTGAGGCTGATAGTACGGAGGCTGTTGGTAGCCATACGGATTACGATAATAATGAGGAGGAGGGGGAGTATACTATCCATAATATGCAGTCTGCTGTTGGTTGGGATGAGGGGAATACATAGACTGCTGCTGAGGCTGGCCTTGACTCCAGTTTTGGAATTGAGGTGGAGACTGATATTGAGGCTGGAACTGTTGGTGCTGGTACTGGTACTGCTATTGTCTGCCTCCCTGAAACTGGTGGGCGGGTCTCTGACCCTGCTGTGAATCCAACTGGCCTTGCCCTGATGGACGGGGCTGGTTTCGCTCACGGTCGAACCAGATACCATTCACCTCCTGAATACAAGGTGGAGGTGGAGACTGCTGCTCAGGAATGTAGGAAACTTTTTGTTGATACAGAACTATCTGATGTGAATGCAACTGAACCTGATCAGGTGTCTGCACGTAGTAGACATGTTGAACTGTGGATGGTCCTCCGCTACTTTGCTTGGTGGAAGAAGTCTGCTCCCTAGAGGTAGTGGTTGCTACACTCGTGATGTGGACTGCACTGATCGAATTTAAAAGAAGCTCCATATACTTTGTTATCTCATCCAGCTTATCCAGGTTCTTTGTCCTCTGCTCGATCACATGAAGCTTATCAAGTTCCTGGGATCGTTTTTCAATAATGTCCACTTTGGATAGGTGGTTTCTATTGATGGCCAGGTCAGTGCTATCCACCTTATCTACTTCTTTTGTTGCCGTCATGTTGACATCCTTGTGGGGTACTGTTGGGGTGGTGACGGGGTGCTTCTGAAAAGCACGTGAAGAAGAAAGAGTTGCTGAACTTTCCACCATCTTCTCAAAAATTTGGTAAAGGACATCCTCGTCTTTATTGAAGGGACTTCCCCCACAAGTGACATCTACGAGCTTCTAATTCTCAATGCTTAAACCCCAAAGAAATTTTGTACAAGGTTGGTCTTTGTAATATCATGATGGGTGCATTTCTCCGTTAAATTTTTGAATCGTTCCCATGCCTTGTGAATAGGCTCTTGGGGCATCTGGGAGAAATTAGCAATTAAGGATCACAATTGGTTGAGTCGTCCAAGTGGATAATACTTGTTCAGAAATGCGGACCTCAACTCTTCCCAAGTAGTGACAACCTTCCCCAAGTAATTTAGCCAATACAACGCTTTTCCCATCATACTGAATGGAAAGGCGGTCATCTGCACTACCTCTAATGGGACATTCGGGTAGTGTACTGTTCCACAAATGTGATCGAACTGCTGGAGGTGTATATAAGGTTCTTCACTAATATTTCCATGGAATATTGGGAGAAGAGGCAAAATAGTTGGCTTAAGCTCAAAATGCCCATGAACCGCAGGGATTTGTATCCAAGAATTTGTCTGTCCTGCCCCTATATTATAAGCATCTTTTAGTGTAGGCGTAGGTTATGTATGAGGTTCTTCACCATTCCCACCTCCAGGGTTTCTATTATCCCCTTCTCTCCTATCTTCTCTTTCCTGTCTCAGCTCGAGAATCATGTCTCTCAATGCAATATGAAAGTTAGTCTGCTCTGCTATCTAGGCTTGAATTGTCTGGATGGAGGCTAACATGGTGCTGTTGATCTCGCTCTGCTCCGTCATGGTTCCCTTTCCCTTTGGTGGCATCAAGTATTCAGTGTCTGACTCTGAAAATATGCATGATACTCGATTAGTACTCAGAATTGATGGAGTCTCAGATATTAGTTCTAGATTAAAGCCAATCTCAACAAGTGGATTGATGGATGTTGTGAACGGTGAAGTGGGGGAAGAGGAATATTCGCTTAGTGAGTCTCCCCGAATAGAAGGTGAATGCCTAGGAGTGTAGAATGAGTTTGCAGAGTCTGAACGAGAAATACTCTGGTCCGACATCTTTGAATTCAATAGGCAGGATGCGAGAACACGAAGGTCAAGGCAAGAATGAAAGTGAATGAAGGTGCAAATTGCGTAGAAGGATCTTTACTGCTAGCAAGCAAACACAATACAAACCCCCAGTTCACCAACTCAACTCAATGTGAAGACCGTGAAGGTTCGGTCAATTATCTCATCAATTTTAGAGTTTGGTGACAATACAATCTATCAGAGCGGTTAAAGCGAGCTGTTAGGAACCCAATTCTCTCAAGAGACTGGCCTAATCTCAAAGTTATATCTTTCCCAACCAGTATGAATTGCGGAGCGTTTACCGGCTACCCGATCAATTCAATCTGTTAAGGACATCGCGGGCCGCATTACTGGCTACCGAAGAGATCCTCACTCGAGAACGAGTAACCCAAGATAGTAGTCTGAAAAGAGTTCGGGCATGGCTCTATCCTAGTGTACGGGTCGCTCTCTCACTCAATTAAACCAAACAATGAGGGGGTTACTCTCCCCAAAACAAAAATTTTCCTTGTATTTTTTTGGGTCGAGTTTTCTTTATCAGTCCCGGTTTTAACAGTTATCACTTGGTTTAAAATATTTTCAAAGAATCGCCTACCGAGTGTCCAATTTCCTTTTTAACTTATGTGAGTGAAAACAAGGAAGGAGATCGGAAATGCCAATGCGTGATTAAAAACAGAGATGCATGTAAGGGTTAGAGATGCGTACCTTGTCGCCAACACTCTACATGCAAGTGATCTGCGCAGAATTGAAATAAACTATCCTATATGCAAATGCAAGTGAACCATCCTAGATGATAGCTTCCATTAATGGGCAAGAACAAGTTAATTTGACTAAGTCCAACTTACGCTCTACTCTATAGGCACAGAAATTTCTTGTTTATGGTGTTTGGACCTAATTAATTACCTGGCTCAAGCAAATTAATTAACGAAATCAAGAGGTAGCTCACGAAATCCATGGGAAACAAAGAAAAATAAGATGACGAAAACATGACTGGTGAGGTCCCCCAAGTGCACCGGCATTTGGAGAAACAGACCCCGCAACAAATGAATGTCCTTTTACAGAGTTTAAATGGAAAAGGAAAACTCTCTCTCTCTTTCTCTCTTTTTTTTCAATTCTTCTTCTCCTCTTCTCACGCTATCCTGCGGCTTGGTGAAGAATCAAGTCACCTCTACGTTGCTTGGGTGCTTCAACTCTCCTAAGATCGCCTCCTTCGCTCCGCGGGCCCTCGCAAGAAAAAGAAGAGAGAATGTGTAAGAAATACAATTATCAAATATGAGAAAAAATGAAACAAATACAATGATATGAACAATGAAGTGAATGTGGCAAAAATGTAAACAGATATTTACACCCAAGAATAGCAGGTCAAAAGAGAAATCTAACTACCCTCGCCGTGCCTCCCCGGCCACGACGCCATGTTGTTGACACACAAACTCTGCGGGGATCAGATAAATTGATGATAAATATGTCGTTGTCGTTGCTATCCCCAAAAACCAGTGACAAACAAATAATAATTATTTTTTTATTTTTGCTACTTATTAACCTATATAGCGGGCAGGGTCGAACTCAGGGAGGCTACAAATCCCGAGTGTTATTCAATTAATCAAGAATTAATTAAGAGAAAACAAGAATCTGAAAGGACAACTATCCTTGGTTTTTGTTATTTTTATCTTTTCATTTTTTTATTTTTAATTTTTTTATATTTTCTGATTTTTAAATTTTTAGTGATTTTGATTTTTGCAATTTTTTATTTTTCAAAAATAACATGAAGTAATATTCACAAGATCAAAAATACACACACCAACTCTTTTTGAAATGCTCAGAAAAATCCAGAGAAAATATTTTTGGTTTTAAAAGTTTTGAAATATTTTTGTGAATTTTTATGGAATTTTCAGATGTTTTTGTATTTTTTCTAAAGATCAAACAGTGAGAAAATGCGAATGTGCACAGCCTGGAGTAATTTGCATTTAAAAATATTTTAACTACCCAAAACTCCTAACAAACATTTTTAAGACAAACTAGAAGCAATTATCTACAAATAGAAACTGAAATCATAATTTTTGGATTTTTGTAAAATTTTCTTTGATTTTTATAAGATTTTTTATGTTTTTCAATTTTTTTGGGTTTTATAAATAATTAATGCATGAAAATTGGTCAGAAATTAAAAAATAATGAAATAAAACTACTTTTATTTGTATGGAATTTTTGGAACAATATTTGAATTTTTATGAATTTTGGAATTTCAAGCAGGGAAAATGACATGTTTTTTATTTTTTAATAATAATAATGAAGGAAAAATGCAATGAAAATTTTATGCTAAGAAGATAATCACATCAGGAGCCTAGCACAATTTTTACATGATTTGTAGATCACAAATAACATTTATTTCATTCAAATAGAGCACGTAAGTTTTTGTTCTGTAGTTCAGGGACTAAAATGTAAATAAGTTCTGTCTTTGCAATCTTTGCATCAAATAAATAACAAAAATAAATCACAAGAGAGAATGCACAAATTTACCAATATACCACGTGCATGGCAGGTGCTTGAGGTTGCAGGGGCTTATTCATAATTTCAGAAATGTCGGGGACCAATGTTGCAAATTTCCCAATAAATTATTCAAACCCTATATTCTTTAGTCTTCATTTCCCAAAAGCCAAACAAAAAGAGGGAGGGGTCCAGGAGGATGGCCGCCGCCTCCCTCCTCCTCTTCTTCTTCGGCGGGCGGCGGGCGGGACGAGGAGGCGCGTCATGCGGCCGATCTTCTTTAATAACAAGACGGTGGGCGTAACCGCCGCCCAAGGAGATGGAGGCCGGAGGAGATAGCTGGCGGATGAGGCTTGGCGCAAGGATGGGACGTGAAGGCGCGTCGCACGACCGAGGAATCTGGAGGAGGCATGGAGGTGGCCTGGCGGACTGGAGGTGGCGCGGTTCACAGGCGGCGGGGAAGTGCCGCCGCAGGAGGCGGAGTAGCTTCAGAGGCGGAGGTTGTGGTCGGCGTGGGAGAGCAGACTCGTGCGGTGGCCCGCGTGCGGTGGAGGAGCGTGAGAGGCGGTCGGGGAAGCCCTGGAGGAGCAGTGGTTGCTGGGCGGTACAAGTCTGCGCGGAGGAGGGGGGGCACTACGCGGCACAGAACGACCTATTCCTTTTTTTGTTTTTTTTTGTTTTTTTATGTTATAGAAAATGAAAGAAAAACATTTTTTTATATTTTTTTGTAAACCTGAAAATAGGAGAAAAAAGATATAGAAATTCGTTTTTTATATGTTTTTTTATATTTTGTTGTTTCTTCTTTATATGATCCTGCAAAACAAACTTTAGAGAAAACGATATAATTTTATTTATTTATTTACAAATCGGAAAAATGAATGGGGATTCGATTGAAATGAGGGATTCGAATCCGATCTCTGGCCACCATACGCGGTCGGAGTTGAGAGATCGTAGACGAATGAAATAGAACGCGTGAAGATCGAGAAAGTGAGATGAAAAATCGAGTCGGTGGCGGAATAAATCGTGGCAGATTTTAAGATCTAAATAAACAAAAAATGACAACGAGATAAAAATGCTAGAAATAAACTACAATTAACCTAGATAAAAATAAGAAAAATGTGGATCTCACCTTGGGAGCGGAAAAGGATCGTGATCGCCTCGACAAGGCCGACTCGCTATCACCGAACGGTTTGGAGACTAGGCAACTTTCTCGATGAAATTTTCTCTCAGAGATCGGGCTCCTCTCTCTAAAGATTGATCAAGTTGAAATGAGGGAGAAGGAGCCATATAAATATAAAAGATAGAATGAAATTTGAATTTTTGAAATTTATTTTGGATAAAGAGTGATGAAAATTGAAATGTATTTTTGATTTTTTTGGATAAAGAGAGATGAAAATTGAAATGAATTTTTGAATTTTTTTGGTGAAAGAGATAAGAGAGATGAAAAGAGACAAAATTATCTATTTTTTTGAATTTTTGTCACTTTATTTAATTGAAATAAAAAATGATATTTTTTTTATTTTTTATGGAGGTTAATTAAAAATAGCAACTATATACATATACTATATACATATATGACATTATATATAAGGGTAAATGAGGAAATTAGCCTTTTTTGTTTTAAGAGTTTTATTATTTTATTATTTTTATTTTTATTTAAAATAATTAGTAAGAATAATTTACAAATATATACAAATACAATATTTACAAAATACATGGGAAAATTGCACAAACCACCCCAAAAAATCGACTTTTCAACCGTAACTCCAAAAATTATGAAAATATAGCCATTTTGAAGATAATGTAATTTAGAATCCAATGGAAGTGATACTGGTTCAATTTGAGTTCATATGGAGCTTGAATTGATCTTTCAATTAGTGCTTAGTGGCTTTTTCCAAGTGTGGCTACTTTTATTTTGTACATGATTTAATTGTGCAATTATTTTTATTATTTAGGACGCATTTTTATTTACAACTTTAGTTTTGAACGTTGTTTGATTTGAGGTCAATTAAGGCACAAGTAAATTAGTGTCAGTTTTATACATATATACACAAAATAAGTGAGACGTATTTACAACAACACACATAAAATTGTTTTGGTATTTCTGCTTAAGGACTCTATCTCCCCCTACTTTATTCCTGATCGATCAGGTCAAGTCATGACCATCTCTCGGGGTTTGGGTCAGCCTGTATCTATTACATATATATAGTCTTCCATTTTTTGTTTTATTTTTTTGTTTTATTTTCTTTATTTTTTCTTTCTTTTATTTATTTATTTATTTTAGGTTAAAATTAGTAAAAAGTGTACAATATTTACACACAGATGCAAGTTAGTAAGAATATGGAGTTAGTGTTTTATGCAGGTGTTTTATAAGGGATTTTAAGCTAAAATAAATGAACAGAGATGACGAATCGCTGATTCATCAGTGCCCCCTTTCTGTCTGAACTCGTGACCCCCTCTCTTCTGCATTTTATATACTAAATCCACACTTCCTTCTTCCTCGAGCCCTTCACTAATTTTGTGTGCCCTATCTCCCTCTACCTCACCATGCCTATAACCTCGACCAAAAGTCTTTGATTTACATGCAATCCCATTCCCAAAGTCACCCCTCGCCATGTCTTTAAATAAGCACCTCCCCTTCATTTTCGTCTTGAGCATTGCATCCCCTTTGCTCTATCCGGAGAGTGTGCCCTTGTAATAGGAGGAGTCACCCCATTGATAGGTGGCGTGGAGAAGGCAACTGATGTGAGGTCCCCATCATTTGCGGCTTAACTCCGGCAACGACGATTCAAGGTCATTCTAGGCCTATTGAGGCTTGGTTAGGTAACATTTTATTTCCACATTTTCATTTCTAGTTTAAACTTACATTTTGTTTCCAACCATTTAGTTTCCTTTACCATAAAATTTGAATTAGAAGTTCGTTGGAGCTTAGAGCTTTGGCCACCGTTTCACCATGAATCACAATATGTTTTGACCACCCAACATTGCCATCCTCTACCCCTCTCTATCCATCCAGATCACCATGATCTTGCAAAGATCAAATTCCCAGATCTCCTCCACTTCCCCATCACTGAAGATCCTATCTCTTCACCACATTTATTTGCGAATAAGATTCTATCTAGGACGAGGGGCATCACCCTTGAGTGCCCTTTCTTTCTGTGTAGCTTTCAACAGTTGAAAAAGCACGTGGAGTGAGATCAAGTCCCATCTGAAGCTGTTGGTGGCTAGAAGAAAACTCGACCTCCAAGCCTCATCCAATGAGGCTTGAACCCTTTGAAGATCACATGCATATGTGGAGGTGTCCCAAGAACATGTAGAGCCCAGAAACAACAAGAGAATACATCAGAGGCTAGAGAAATAAGAGAATGGATATCAATAGGGAAGTGTTCTTCCTTGTTCTTGGAGAGAACTTCAAAACTGTTGGATCTAAGAATGGACTCAAATATAATGTGGTCCCAAGATTAGAGATAAAGTGCTGCCTCTCACCAGTCGTTGGATCTTAAATGGTGCCACGTGGGAACGTCCAGCAGTACGATCAACCGCATATGCCCTGCACGAGCCGCCCTTGTGTAGATTTCATGTGATTTTTTGTATTCAATGTTTAGTCTTGTAAAGTAAATATTACATGTAATATAATTAGGTATATTTGCATGTAGACCCCCAAACTATTGTATATTTGCTATCAGGTTATGTCCAGATCATCTTATGTAGTCCCTTGGGTGAGAAAAATTTGGGCATTTTATGATATTAGTCTTATGCATTCTAGGTTTGTTAGCAAATGCATGCATAGATTATTTTAATTACATTTTGGTCCTTCTACTGCGGTGTATTTTTTTTGTATATTTCTTGTATTAATTATTTCCATTACATCAAAAATTATGGGAAACATAGGATCGATGCTTGGAACCATGACACATTATGCATAGTTTTTTAGGCATTTAACCATATTTTCTTATTTTTGAAATTATAATCCATGCCCTATTTAGATATTAAAAATGCATAAAAATTCGAGAATACCTCCAAAATTTTCAAAAAAATGTATTATCTATATTACAATATATTCTACCACATATCCAAAAATCAATAAATATTACAAGCTATAAATATAAAATCATAAAACCTTAAATTCTTATAAAAAAATTAGAAAAAATATACAAAAATCCAAAAAATATATCTTTTGTTTATGAATTTTCTCTTTATATTATATAAAAAATAGTTTTGATTTAATTTCAACTTATAAATATTTATGAAACTCTAAACAAGTTCAGATATTTATTATATTCCATGTTTTGAATTATTGTCAACATTAAAAATACATAAAATTAGGAAAATTACCTAAAAATGATTAAAAATAGGGAAAATATAAAAACACAAAAACATTTTATTTTGTTTATTTTTACTATATTTTGACTTATATACAATTATAAAAAAGATATATTATATATAGTATATATTACATATGTATATAAGATATTATATCTATATGTATACAATAATAATTATCTTATTTTAAATATAAAAATAAATTTAAAATTTATAAAAAATAAAACAAAATTTAGAGCTAAAAATAAAAAATATGAAACAAATAAAAATATATAAAAATAAAATTTAAATAAAACCCTCATAAAAATAAGTAAAATTTAAAATTCAAAAAAAGTAATTTTTATTAATTAGAGGAAATTAACAGTAATTATCTACCCACCCTTACATCCTAGTGTTCGACACTCTACTTATGCATACACACAAAATTTGTAGAGTTATAATATATTTTAAGTCACACACATTTTGATCGCTAAATCTAATTGTGGGTTGACTGTTGTTTGATTGAACACTTGATCATCATAGTGATTACTCTACTAGCTTGTTAGTCATAGTAGACCAGGTGTTCATCAACAAATGGTGCTGTTATTAGGGATGCAACATTTATTTAGAATTAATAATAATAGCTTGTTTTTTATAGGTGTTTATCAGCAAAATTTATCTGTTTATTTATTTATTTATATCTTCTATTTGCATAAATGTTTCTAATCACTCTCTTGTTTGATTTTATTGTGAGGGACCTCAGTGCGAGGGCATATTTCTTAGACCTGAGGCACCCGAGCGAGGCTGAGGCCGACCCACTTTGACCGAATCAGCTAGAGAGGGCAATAGGAGCAGACATCGAGCTAACAATACTTAGTTTGGCATTAGTGTAGATTACTTTTTATTTGATTTTGAGAGAGAAAGAGAGAATGTGATTTTTAACAAATAATTATTATAATTAGACACACTCTCAGACACTTAGACTTCACAGGTCCATTTCATTAGGTGTTTGTTCACCTGGGAGACCCGTTCAATTTTATCGTGGTTTTTATTGCCTTCTCATTTTATCCTCCTTTTTTCCCCTTTGTTTTATTTTGTTTCTTGTGTTTTATGTTTTCCTAACTTTTTTTCTTTGTTTTTTTCTTGAGACCTAGTTCTAGGTTTCTATTTAGTTGAGCTAGGTAGTACTAGGTCCAAATCCTAATTCAAAAATTATGTACCGATAATTCGATTAGACTTAATCAAAAAAATAAATCTTTTCTTCCTGAGTAGATGTTCCGGTTAGGTTGGTTCTCGCTTGCATACATATAGAGCAGATTTATTTAATGCATGGATCATATTGCATGTAGACTGTTGGAGTCAGATACACATCTCTTACAGTGAATGCATTCATAGATTTTCGCTCATCGTCTTTTTTTGAATTCCATTCCTTGTTTTATTTGTCTTAGATAAAAAGGAATTGGAAAATTCATTAGATGTTTATTTAAAAATACCAAAAAAGTGATAACTTAAACAAAATCAGGACTACTAACTCCATTGGACCCTAAAATTAAACGTAATGGATTCATTGATTTGAGAAGAGCAACTCCCACATTAAATGTAGGTACTCTCCTAACCAAGTTGAAGGATATGGGATGATCATCAAGCACAACACGAAAGCGTGTGAATCGTATCGTATACAATTGAGAGAGACTAGTTGCACGAGTTGCTCGGTGCATCGGAATTTAAGAAATTTTAAATGATGAAACCACATTTCATGGATCGTTTCATCTAACCACATATGATATATAGGAATACCTCTTGGAGCGTGGTTGCGATCAAGCCTCTAAGCGAATAGACCTCCAGTCCCAAGTCCGATCCGTCGTAGGAGACGCTTGCGAGCGCGGGGATGAGTCGTGTGCTTCTCGCAATCCAAGTCATTGATCTAAGCGATGGATCTCCTGATCTCGTCTCACGAGATCGTATGCCTTCTTCACGAGCTCCCCGCACCAAAGAAGATGGAGATCCAAGAGTCGTCAAAGCAGGCACGGCGACGAAGGTGTTCTTCTCTCTATGAGAGTGGACGACCACTCAAGGAGATGAGGAAGAGGGTTGGCATGAGAATGTGTGTGAGAGAGAGTCATGATTACGTAACTCGAAGAGCAAAGGGTGCCTCTTCTTATAAAGGGTTTTGGGAGTCCATGGATCCCAATCCATGGACAACACACGATCAATTGATGAGTCCAATTTGTGTTTCTTTCAATGGCTAAGATGTTATTGTAAAAAACAAAACATCAAATAATTTAATTTAAATTAATTTACATTGATAAATCTACAAAATTAATTTGAATTCAAATCACTTTTGACTAGAGATGAGAGAATGAGGAGACTAACCTCTTTCCCTAAAAGAGGAGGGACGACTACTCTTCTCCACATGAAGAGTTGTAGCCGTCCACTCCTCTTGAGTGGAATGAGTCTATCTCCTCTAATTATCATGAGATCTCATTATCTCATAATATCCTTAATTTACAACAACACTTGTTGTAAATATTTTTCACAAAAAATAATTCACAGTTATCTTGTGAAAAATTTCAATCAAGCCATTGAAATTATGTGAATCTCGTTCACAAGTCAAAACTAAATGTTATTATATTTTCAATTAATCATTCAATGTAAATCCAATTCACATTAACAATTAACCAACAAATACAAATCACAAAATATTTCTCTCATATATTATAAATCACATTTTTAGTATAATACATGGATTAATTGGATAATGCTATCTACATTATCCATATTTACAATAACTAAATTACATTTAATTATATTGGATAGTCATTCTCATGTATTCCGATAATATGAATCAAATTCACATTATTCATGATAATTAAACCACATTTAATTATCTATTTCTCAATGCTTAGATATAATTCAATATTGGAATTATTCTTGAACTCTTTCAAGAATAATGCGCTTTCTCCACAGATACTTGGAGATAAGGAAAGGGCGCTTGTATTGTTCCATGTATAGTGACTTGGATATTGATATCACATCTCAAATCCATATCCAAGATACCTCTCATAGATGCTTGATTTAATCAAGGCCGTAAATATAATCTTCTCATTGCATCTGAATCTCATTCAGATCAATGTTTAACACTTGGACTAAGATTAGATTACTTCTCTACTAAGAGGAGTCACTAAAATCCAGACCTGTTTCATCACTCCCTCGGAATGGAAGCGTCATGGTTATATAATCGTTTATGATCACATCACCCTCAGGTAATCCTAATACCTGTACATCCGACATACTAGAAGACCTATGATGAACCTGAAGATATAGATCAATTTTACACTATCATCTTCAGGGTTTCATCATTAAGTTTCTCAATCTTGGTCATTGGGATTTGGTATCGATCATATGCTTTCCAAAAGCATATAGCATACCTTCAAATTCTTGTCATGCTTCTAAATCACGACAACCATGCATGGAATTCGATCGGTCCCAATACCTCATGAGTGAGCTCATTTCTTCCGGTTTAGAAGTGAACCTGTATGATCCCTTTGAGAGATCGTGTTACTCATATGCCCTTACATGCACACCATCTCGGCGGTGTATAGACCTTGGTTAGGTCATCAACCTAGTGGTCTACAAAATGTACATACTCAAATATATAGCAACACAACTATCTTTGGTCAGAGGATGTGCGCTCATATTGTGACAGTATACGATATAGGACTTTGGTTATCTCGATGTCATTAAGTCAACTCTTTGACTTTACTAATCTGACACATCCGAATCTCTATTCCCATGTATAGGACCTGCATCAAGAGGTCGGTCAGATATCAACCTATATAAGAAAGGATTGCCATCTCCTACTCAGGCTGGATATCATCTCTTAATAATAATTTGACGGTGCTTGATTAGTCCTCAATCCAACTCCTTAGATATTCATCCAAACACCAACCTCTATGATTCTATTACAGAATGAGAAGATATATGATTATTAAGATGGCCATGGTACATAACCCTAATTGTACAGAGGGACCTGATAGTGCATTTTAATCTCAGAAAGGGAGTGAAAAAGAATCAATATCTTTTATTGATAAATCAAACATTACAATAACATTTATTGTTGGAATGTTCGCATGGGGCTCACATAGCTAACAATTTCCCACTAGCCCTAAAAACCATTCTGGTACAATCCTTAAACCTATACTCATTACATGCTGGTCGAAAATCTTCTGTGTTAGAGGTTTGGTAAGGGGATCAACAATGTTGTCGGTAGAGGCCACCTTGGTGATGATGATGTCACCACGCTTTTGTATCTCCCGAATGATGTGGTATTTCCTTTCCACGTGCTTGCTCTTTTGATGCCATCTGGGTTCCTTCGCCTGGGCAATGACTCCCAAATTATAGCAGAGTAACGGGATGAGAGTATCCGAGGAAACTACGTCTAGTTCTAGGATGAGCATGCACAACCATACTGCCTCCGTTTTAGCATCTGATGCAGTAATGTATTAAGCTTCTGTTGTAGAATCTGCTGTAGTGTCCTTCTTGCTTCTCCAGCTCACTGTATCACCATTCAACAGGAACACAAACCATGATGTCGACTTTCGATCATCTATATCCAACTAGAAGTCTGAATCTGTATATCCCAAGACTTGGAGATCACCATCTCCATAGACCAAGATGTAATCTTGCGTCCGTCTTAGATACTTGAAAATGTTCTTCACTGCATTCTAGTGTTGTTCTCCATAACAGGGCTGGTAATGACTTACCACTCCCAATGCATGGCAGATTCTGGCCTTGTACACATCATGGCGTACATTAAGCTTCCTGCAGCTGATGCATAGGGGCATCCAGCCATGGCCTTCTTTTCCTCAACTATTTGAGGAGCCATTCCTTTAGACAGGTGTATACCATGACGTAAGGGGAGGAACCCTTTCTTAGAACTATCCATACGAAAATGTTCAAGAATCTTCTTAATGTAACCATGTTGTGATAACCCCAACATCCTCTTTTTTCTATTTGTGTACACCTTCAGACCTAAGATGTAAGATGCTTGTCCAAGATCTTTCATCTCGAAGGTATGAGAAAGCCAAATATTAACACTGGTCATCATCCCTGTATCATTCCCAATGATAAGGATGTCATCTAAGTAAAGCACAATGAACACAATGACGCTCCCACTAAGCTTCTTGCATACACAAGGTTCATCAGGCTTATGCACAAAATCATAACGCTTTATGGTTTTGTCAAATCTGATGTTCCAGCTACGAGAAGCTTGTTTGAGCCCATAGATGAATTTCTTCAGCTTGCATATTTTACCTTCCTCGGTTTTGAAGCCCTGGGGCTGCTCCATATAGATATCATCCTCGAGGTATCCATTGAGGAAAGCTGTCTCGACATCCATCTGCCAGATGTCATAGTCAAGAGATGCAGCTATAGCTAGCAGTGTCCTGATGGACTTAAGCATAGCCACAGGAGATAATGTCTCATTGTAGTCGATTCCTTCTCTCTGTGTGTAGCCTTTGGCTACGAGCCGTGCCTTGAAAGTCTCTACTTTCCCGTCAGGTCCCCTTTTCCTCTTGAAGATCCATTTACACACTATAGGTTTTACCCCTTCAGGTGGATCCTCTAGGGTCCCTACACCATTCTTATGCATGGAGTCAAGTCAATCTCTAACTTCATTGCTAAAATCTATCTATCCATGTCATGATCCGTGAGAGCTTCATCAAATGAAGTAGGATCATTGTCAGTCTCTCTTGACACATAGAATCCATACCTTTCAGGTGGTGCAACCACCCTCTAACTCCTTCGAAGAGGTATGGGTGTTTCATCTTTATTTATTTCTTCAGTTTCTGGTTCAGGAAGCTAAGAATCATTTGAGAATTCAATGAGTTCCTCTACTTCATTTTTGTCTTGACCTTTAAGGAAGTCATCCTCCAGAAATCTAACATCTTTAGATACGAAAACTTTTTGGGTCTCAGGGTCATAAAGCTGATATCCAATACCATCTTTAACATACCCAATGAAGTAGCACTCTCTAATGCAAGATTCTAGTTTACTTGCATCCATGTTCTTCACATGGACCAATCTACCCCAAATCCTCAAGTGTTTAACACTTGGTTTGGTTCCATACCAGAGCTCATGAGGAGTCTTAAGCATAAATTTGCTAGGAATCTTGTTTAGGATATATATTATAGTCTCTACTGCATATCTCAAGAAACTAAGTGGTAAATGTGCTTTGCTCATCATTGAACGGGCCATATCCATGATGGTCCTATTGTGTCTTACAGCAACACCATTAAGTTGGGGGGTTTCAGGAGGAGTAAGATTGGAGACAATTCCATTCTCTTTAAGGTATTCCTTGAATTCATCGGAGAGGTACTCGCCACCTCGGTCAAATCGAATTCGTTTAATCTTCCTATTGGTTTGGTTCTCAACCAAAGCCTTGAACTCTTTAAACTTTTCAAAGGTTTCAGATTTATGACGTTATAGGAAGATAAACCCGTATCGTGAATAGTCATCAATAAACGTCAAGTAATATCAATATCCATTTCGGGTCGCAGTATTGAAGGGACCACATACATCAGTATGTATAAGGTCAAGAATACCTTCGCATCTTGTAACCTTGTTACTAAAAGGCATCCTAGTCATTTTTCCTCTAATACAATGTTCGCAAGTAGGCAAAGGTTGAACCTTTAGAAAATCTAAGGGTCCATTCTTTATCAATCTATTGATCCTATCAACAGATAAATGACCAAGCCTTTGATGCCAAATCATGTTTGAATGATTTCTATTCTCCCTGTACCTTTTAGGGTTTTTCTTAGTGGTAGTAACATTCATGACATTTCATCAATGCACAATTCATAGAGTCCACCAGAAGTCAAAACACCATCTGCAATATATTTATCATAATGACTTATGACTACTTTATTACATAAAGGGAATGAATATCCACTTCTAACAAGCTTAGATACAGATATTAAATTCCTTCTGACTTCGGGTAAATAAAGACACTCTTTAAGTACTAGGACTCTTCCACTAGATAACGATAGTCGGCAGGTCCTGACGGCGACCGATAAAACACTTGCATCAGATCCCATCTGGATGACTATCTCCCCTTCATCAAGACTCTTAGTTTCCTGAAATAAATACAACAAATTGCATACATGAACAAAAGAACCAGAATCTATAATCCAACTTCCTTCTCATCCAACGAGAAAACTAGTTTCAATGATGAAAGTAGATTTCATACTTAATGGCGCTTTACCTTTGTCGACCGACTTCAAGTAATCTAGACAATTGCGCTTCTAGTGCCCCAGCTTCTTGCAGTGATATCAGACATAATTTTTCTTATTTGCTATTAGAGTGGATGCATTGGTAGATGAGCCAACTTCTTGACTCATCTTCTTTCTCTTCTGGGCCGGGCCCTTCCGAGAACCATGCTTCAGACCACGCTTTCCTTTGACCTATGCAACTATTGCACTGCTAAAGGGGCTATCCTTCTTCATTACGTCTTCAGTAGACTTTAATGTAGCCAATATCCCAACGTTACTAAAACAAACTTGGCTCACGTGATATGTTACTACAAAGTTGTTGAAAGACTTAGGGAGCGACAACAGAATGAAGTCAACTTGCATGTCTGTGTCCATGTTAGCTCTAAGGGTTTCCAACTTAGAGAGGTACCCAGACATTTTAAGTACATGTTCTCTGACAGAGGTCCCTTCATGCATCTTGCAGTGAATAAGTTCTTCCATTATATTGTAATGTTGTGTGCAGTTTACATCACCAAATATTTCCTTCAAATTCAGCATGATCTCCTAGCAAGTGTTCATTTCCACATGCTGCATCTGAATCACATTGGACAATGAACCCAGAACATAACATCTTGCCAGATTATGATCTTTATCATATTTATCATTAAAAGAGATTTCTTCTGGAGTCTTTGGGTCTGCATACTTATCCTTTGATAGCACATAGGAGATGCAATCAACAGAAAGGACACGATCCAATTTTCGGATCCAATTCGAATAATTCGGTTCGGTCAACTGATGACCTCCAGGAGCTTGCTAAGTGGTTTCATGGATTTCATTTTCTGAATTTAAGAATGCATTATATTAAAACATATAAATAATTATATATTAAATTACAAATATTTGATTAAAGATTTTCTAATCAAATTAGTCTTTCTTTTTCAACTTTGAAAGTTAATTCCTTTAATTACTTTCAAAGCAAGAGATATACTTACCGCTATATCTCTAGCAAGATCTGGAATCTCCTCTTTATCTTTGTCACATCCCAATAATATGAGAACTTGCAACTCGGATAAAAAGAAGTGAGAACACATTCCACCTTGCAAGTCCAACTTGCATTTCCCAATTCGAGCTTTAACACCTAGGCCCACCACCCCTAAGGTGATGTTGACCCGTTGTTAATTGAACCAACCATCAACAGGAATACAACTCGCTATGCGCAATCCAACATGGTCCCAATAATATGAGGACTCCATATTGGGATCACGACACATACGTCCTTAGTCTTTTGAGAAGCGAAGAGCCTGATCCAAATGGATTGTATGCAGGAGCTGTCACTTCAAACATGCATCTCCTACATACAATATCTGGCGACGGAACCCTTCGCCTTGACGGGAGACCATAGATGTCACTTATGTGATCCTCCACCTCTTATTCAAATTTCAATTAATTATCATGAAGCATATTCATATAATTAATTCTTACAAGGGAAATACACATCTATTCATAATAGAGTGTTTTTAATTGGATATAATTAATTTAATCACATTAAATCAATTATCTTTCCAATTCAATCAACAAACATGATTGTTACTTGAAAATATGGTATTATCTCAAAATATGTATTAATTTCAATTTTAATAATTAGAAAATACACCATGATTTCTCCGGCATTATCGAGTCCCTACCCGCTTTCATGGCCAGTACCGATGGGAGTGGGATAGACTGCACACGGTGCAACCTGCTACCCCAACGCTCCCCGACTAGACACCATATCCACTTCGGGATAGGATAATGCCAAATCGATCATTGCGTACTTGAGATGATCATCAATTTTTCAATCGAAATTATACCATATAGTAATAATCAAAACCATTTTGATTATAAGGAAATTCGGTAGACAAATTCCCAAACCTATTCAAGTAACATGTTTGTTGAAAGTGTATCAAGTAACCAATTGGTGATCTAGATCGTATCTAATCATTTATTGGTTGAGACAATGTCGTTTAAGAGAAAAATTATCATCATATATTTCCTATATATTATCCATAATTATACCAGGAAACTAACCATTAATTTCACAAGATTCTTAAATGGCAATCACAAGGTTTTTGATAAAACATGCAATTTCTAGCAGTGACCCTTACTAACTAAAAATGGCATATCTCTTTCATTTTAAATCCAAATTAAGAAAAATCAATTTCTAGAGTTCGGTAATTTGATTTAAAACAGAAATCATGTGATTATCTTGCATTTCCAAGCGGTTTAAAGCAGTAATTAACATCTTAATTACATCATTATTCGTCATCCCTGAAACAGTGGACATATGGTCATTAAAAAGACCATAACTTGAGCAAACGGAATCCAAATTATGCAAACTCAAATTCCACAATTTCCTTATTTAATGAGAAACATTATACATGTTATATATTCATATATAAACATTTCAAACAGGGACGAAATTAATCACAAAATAGGATTGTGAAAAGTGAAATGCGATAAATTTTTCACGAACTCTAATGAGCCCAAATCTTCCTAGGTTTATGGATCGTATCCAAAACCTCCAATCTAGCTCTGATACCACTTTAAGGATATGAGATGATCCTCAAGCGCAACACGGAAGCGTGTGAGTCATATCGTATATGATCAAGAGCGACTAGTGGCACTAGTTGCTCGGTGTAGCGGAATTTAAACAATTTTAAATAATGAAACCACATGATCCAAGAACATTTCTTGGATCGTTTCATCTAACCACACAATATATATAGGAATACCTCTTTGAAAGTGGTTGTAATAAAGCCTCTAAGTGAAGAGACCTCCTGTCTCAAGTCCGATCCATCGGAGGAGACGCTTGCGAGCGCGGGGATGAGTCACGTGCTTCTCGCAATCCAAGTCATTGATCCAAGCGATGGATCTCCTGATCTCATCTCGCGAGATCAAATGCCTTCTTCACGAGTGCCACGGACCAAAGCAGACGGAGATCCAAGAATCGTCGAAGCGGGCACGACGGCGAAGGTGTTCTTCTCTCTATGAGAGTGGACGACCCCTCAAGGAGATGAGGAAGAGAGTTGGCATGAGAATGTGAGAGAGAGAGAGTCATGATTGCGTAACTCGAAGAGCAAAGGGCGCCACTTCTTATATAGGGTTTTGGGAGTCCATGGATCCCAATCCATGGACAACACACAATCAATGGATGAGATTGATTTGTGTTTCTTTCAATGGCTAAGATGTTGTCGTAGAAAACACAACATCAAATGATTTATTTTAAATTAATCTACATTGATAAATCAAAACAATTAATTTGAATTCAAATCACTTTTGACTAGAGATGAGATAATGAGGAGACTAACCTCTTTCCCTAAAAGAGGGGGGACGGCTACTCTTCTCCACATGGAGAGTTGTAGTCGTCCACTCCTCTTGAGTGGAATGAGTCTATCTCATCTAATTATCATGAGATCTCCTTAATTTACAACAACTCTTGTTGTAAATATTTTTCACAAAAAATAATTCACAATTATCTTGTGAAAAATTTCAATCAAGGCACTGAAATTATGTGAATCTCGTTCACAACCCAAAACTAAATGTAATTATATTTTTAATTAATCATTCAATGTGAATCCATTCCACATTAACAATTAATCAACAAATATAAATCACAAAACGTTCTCTCTCATATATTATAAATCAAATTTATAATATACATGGATTAATTGGATAGTGCTATCCATATTATCCATATCCACAATAATTAAATCACATTTAATTACATTGGATAATCATTCTCATGCATTTAGATAATTGAATTAAATTCACATTATTCATGATAATTAAATCACAATTAATTATGAATTTGTCAATGCTTAGATATAATTCAACTTTGGAATTATTCTTGAACTCTTTCAAGAATATTGCACTTTCTCCACAAATACTTGGAGATAATGACAAGGTGATTGTATTGTTGCACGTATAGTGACTTGGATAATGATATCACATCTCAAATCCAGATCTCACAGACCTCTCATAGATGCTTGATTTAATCAAGACTGCAAATCTAATCTTATCATTGCATCTGATTATCATTCAGATCAATGTCCAACACTTGGACCAAGATCATATTACTTCTCTACTGAGAGGAGTCACTAAAATCTACTCTTGTTTCATCACTCCCTTGGAATGGAAGCATCATGGTTATACAATCATTTATGATCACATCACCCTCAGGTATTCCTAATACCTATACATCCTGCATACTGGAAGACCTGTGATGAACCCGAAGATATAGATCAATTTTACATTGTCATCTCAAGGGTTTCATCAACATCAAGTTTCTCAATCTTGGTCATTGGGATTTGGTATCGATCATATGCTTTCCAAACGCATATATCATACCTTCAAATTCTTGTCATGCTTCTAAAGCATGACGACCATGCATGGAATTTGATCGGTCCCAATACCTCATGAGTGAGCTCATGTCTTCCAGTTCAGAAGTGAACCTGTATGATCCCTTTGAGATTGTGCTACTCATATGCCCTTACATGCACACTCACTCGCTAGGGTATAGACCTTGGTTAGGTCATCAACCTATTGGTCTGTCAAATGTACATACTCAAACATATAGCAACATATATGTCTCTGGTCAGAGGATGTGTGCCTATATTGTGATAGTATATGATATAGGACTTTGGTTATCTCGATCTCGTTAAGTCAACTCTTTTACCTAACTAACATGACACCTACGAATATCTATTCCCATGTAGAGAACCTGCATCAAGAGGTCGATCAGATATTAGCCTATATGAGAAAGGATTTCCATCTCCTACTCAGGCTGGAGATCATCTCTTAACAATCATTTGATGGTTCTTGATGAGTCCTCAATCTAACTCCTTAGATATTCATCCAAATACCATCCTCTATGATTCTATTATTGAATAAAAATATGTATGATTGTTAAGATGGCCATGGTACATAACCCTAATTGTACAGAAGGACCTTATGGTGCATTCATTTACTTAATCTCAGAAAGGGAGTGAAAAGAATCAATAACTTTTATTGATAAATCAAATATTACAATAACATTTATTGTTGGAATGGTTCTCCCACCCATATCACAATCTACTTCTCTAGGGCATGTTATGTTTCATAATATGACATGTGGATGGGATACTTCATATATTTAACAAGGTCATTATCATGCTGAAATGAAAGTGCAAATTTGGGAGATTTAGGTCGTGATCAATGTGATGCACTTCTCGATGAATCTAAGAAAACACAACTCTCAAGAGAAATACTGGATGTAACAGATTTGGCTATGGATAATGATATAACCATGGGAAGCTTCCTTTTTTACATACCCATTCTGTTTCCATTGGTTTACCACAGTCCTTGAGTCTATCCACTTCCCATGTTATGGCCTCCATGTTCCCACAACTCAGAGGCACTTCTTAGATCCCGATGAATATCCTAAGCCATTTTAACATTGGGAGTGATGGCCTCCATGTTCTTTATTTTCCTTTTCTTTATTTCTCTTTTGCATCACTTATTCTCCTAATAAGAGTTTGCAATGGACAAGCAAAGGTAAGTATAGGGGAGTGATGAATAGCCATTCATCTACCTTTATTCTTCCATTTTGGCTTTAAAACCCTAGTAGAAACCTATAAATACAACTAATTTGCATGAATAAACATCTAAATTTAATTTATATTTAGCATATAAATATATTTATTTATGCCCATAATTAAAGAATAAAAAAACGACAAATAAAGGAAGTATTAAAGATACTAACTGACCCTAAAATCTGAGTTCAAGTGAACTATTGACTAGGTTGGCAATGAATAAAGTCTGGAGATATGGGAAAAATACTGTACAAAATCCCAAGAAACCCTAATTCTTCATACTATATATATTTTCAAACATACACTATTTCATTCATCATCTTAGACACCCCAAATAGTAAATGCTGGACATGTGAGCCAACAGTGAGCCATTATGCAATAAAAGTTATTAAAATTCACTCCTTTATGTGAAATGAAGAATAACTAATTTGCATAATAGGCCCCTTAGTAAATTAGGATTATGTGTCATTACCATCTTGATATCATACAAAATTTTGATCCAAAGGTTCGATCATATAGGTCGGTGTAGGTTGAATATCTAAAGAGTTAGATTGAGGACTGAACCACACCTTCAACTGATTATCAAGAAGGGATATATGGCCTGAGAAAGAGATGGAAATCCTTACTCCAAAGGCTGACATTTGATCAACCTCTTGATGCATGTCCTCGGTATATGAATAGAGATTCAGAATTGTTGGATGAGTTAGGTCGAAGAGTTGACTTAATGAGATTGAGATAACTAAGAACTATATTGTATACTATCACTTATAGGCACACATCCTCTGACTGGAGATATATGTATTACTATATGTGTAAGTATGTACACTAGGTAGACCATTAGGTTGATGACCTAATCGAGATCTATACACCGGCGAGCTAGTATGCATACGAGGGCATATGAGTAATACGATCTCTCAAAGGTATCATGCATGTTCACTACTAAATCAGAAGACATGAGCTCACTCATGATATATTGGGATAAACCACATTATAACATTGGTCGTCTTTTTTGGAAACAAGACACGATTTGAAGGTATGACATATTCTTTTGAAAAACATGTGATCGATACCAGTTCCCAATGATCGATAGGAAAATTTAAGATAAAACCTTTAAGGAAACAATTCAAAAGTGATTAAAACTTTGAGTTTATTCTTGGTCTTCCAGTAAACACGATATATGAGTATTGGGAATACGTGAGGGTGATGTGATCTAAATCAATTGTATAACCATGGCACTTACATTCTGAGAGAGTGATGAAACATGTTTGGATTTTAATGACTCCACTCAGTAGATTGATTATTGATGAATCTGCATTTCATCATCTTTATTCATTTAATTTAGCTTAAAATCCCTTATAAAACACCTGTATATAATACTAACTCCATATTCTTACTAACTTGTATCTATATGTAAATATTGTACATTTATTACTATTTTAACCTAAAATAAATAAAGAAAGAAAGAAAGGAAAATAAAGAAAATAAAAAGACTGTATATATGTAGTAGATACAATCTGACCCGAATCCCGAGAGAAGTCAAGACTTGACCTGATCGACCAGGAATAAAGTAGGGGGAGATAGGGTCCTTAATCAGAAAATCCAAAAACAATGTTTTGTGTATTCTTTTCTGTGTATATTTGTATAATACTTACACTATTTTATTTGTACATAAATTGACCTCAAATTAAATAATTTTCAAAACAAAAGTTATAAATAAAAATGTTTTCTAGATAATGAAAATATCTGCAAAATAAAATCATGTACAGATAAAAGCGATAATTGAAAGACTGATTCTGGCCCCATATAAACTCAATTGAACAAAACTCACTTCCATTGCTTTATAATTAAATTATCTTTAAAATGATTGTGGTTTCATAATTTTTGGAGTTACGGTTGAAAAGGCAGTTTTTTGGGGTGGTTTTTACAATTATATTTGTTTTATATATCCATATTTATTTTTATACAACTTGTATTTGTAAGTATTTTTCATAGTTATTTAAAAAAATTAAAAAATTTTAGCTAATTTCCTTATTTAACTATGTATATAATGTATCGTATATATAGTATTTGTATATAGTTAATTCCCTTAAATAACCCTCACAAAAAAATAATTACCATTTATTATTTACTTTAATAAACTGAAGAAATAAATAAATAAATTTTGTAAATAATTTCATTAACTCCACTACTAACTTCCTTCCTTATCTTTATCTTCATTCAAATTTTCTTTATTTTATCTCCATTCAAATTTTTAGAATTCAAATTTGAATTAAATTATTTTTCTATTTAATTGGCCTCTCCTCCCTCATTCTCACTTGATCTATCTTTGGTGAGAGGAGCCTCATCTCCAAGAGCTTCTTGTTGTAGAAAGGTGCCTAGCCTCCAAGCCTTCCGGTGACAGCGAGTCGGCCTTCATCGAGGCCACTACGACATTTTCTGCTCCCACGGTGAGATCCACGTCTTTTCTTGTTCTTAACTTAGGTTAATCTTAGTTTTAATTTTCACACCTTTAATTTCATTATCAATTTTCAATCTTAGATCGTAGTTAATCGTTAATCTTTCAACCATCACGATTCAATCCACTATTGTTCTCGATTTTTCATCCCATATTCTCGATCTCTCCATGTTCACGTTCTACCTCACACAATCTATCAACTTCGGTCGCATATGGTGGCCATAGACATAGATTTGATCTCTCACTTCACTGGATCTGGCACCATTTACATTTCTTCTTATTATCATTATTTTTATTTTTCTTTGTTTAACCGAGCTGTCGTGCTCGAGTCAGATTTATCCTATTTTATTGAAGGTTCATGTATTTTAAAAAAGATTTCAAAAAAAATTACAAAAATATAGCAGATACTGCTTATATAAAAATAAAGAAAAAAATAAAGCTGCAAATAAAAAAATAAAAAGGGTGACCACGACCGTCACCTGAAGAGCTCACCCGCTGACCTCTGAGTCGTCTGCCATCTCTCCGACGACCGTAGAGCTTCCGCAAGGAGCTCGCCATCGCAACCCCCTCATGTCAGCCCCCACGCAACTTTTAGCGCCTCCCATACTGCAGTCGACATCGCAGCACCACCATCCAGCTCAGGAGCCCGTGTGCCCCTCGGGCAACACCTCTTCCCCGTCCGCGCAAAGCCATCCGCCCATCTTCCCCGCGAGCGCCACCAGCCATCGTGAGAGCCACCCCATCTATCCTCCACCATCAACTTCACCACAAACACGCCAGATCCACTGGCCGCGCAAGCCAACCCCACCGTTGTCGCCGCCGCCCGTGTTGCTTGGAGGAGAAGAAGCAAGAGGGCGGTGACGCCCCTTCCTTTTGGTTTGAGAATAGAAGAACGACCTTAACCCTCGGGAATTACTTATTTTATTAGATAAATTACAATAAAGTCCCTCTAAGTTTCTTCATTTACAAAGAGGCCCCACCAGCATCAAGCACATGCGTCACACACACTTTCTGGGTGAATTGCCACTTTTCCCCTTCAATTTTATTTCTGTTATATTTCTATGCAGAAATATTGAGCAATTTCAAGCAGGTCCTTGTTTATCCATACTCTAAATTACATGTCCTTTTCATTGAAATAAATATTTTTGTTGGCCAATAAATTCTGAATTTTTTTATATATTCCTGTTTTTTCTTCTTCTTAGTCTATATTTTTCATTGCATTTTATCATCATTTTTTATTATTAAAAAAATAAAAAACATGGCATTTTTCCTTTTTGAAACTTGAATTATTACAAAAATTCAAATATTTCTTGAAAAATTCTAAAAAATTTAGATTAGCTTTCTTTTTGTATCTTTTATTTCCTTTCCAAATTTCGTGCATGAATTATTTTTAAAACTCAAAAAATGGTAAAATACTAAAAATCCTAAAAAAACATATAAAATATTATAAAAATAAAAAATGTTATTTCACTTTCTATTTGTAGATAATTTCCTTTGGGTTTTAGGAAAAATAATTGCAGCAATTTTTTAGTTCATTTTATTTTTTTTAAATTGCAAAATAATCTTATTTGCTCACTGTTTGCAATTTCCATTGTTTTTATTCATTCTAAAAATCTTAAAAAATCAAAAAATTCTGAAAATTACAAAAATAGTAAAAAATCATCAAAAAATACAAAATGATTTTATTTAGACATTTTTAAGCATTTTTGTCATATTTGAATAATCTAAAAAAATGGCATTTCTTTTGTGTATAAAGTTGTTTTGAAAATTATATTTTTGAAAATTAAAATATGCAAAGCTAAAATCATTAAAATTTTGAAAAACTAAAAAATAAGAAAATAGAAAGAAAAAATTTAAAAATTAAAAAGATAAAATTTCAAAAAACCAACATATTTAGCATTGGAGATTCCCTTTTTTGCTTAATTGTTTTTTTCGATTACTCAAGAATTATTGTCTCCTTGAGTTCGATCCTATTGCTATACAGGTTGATTAATTAACAAAAATTCTCTTGCTATAGTTTCTATAATTATTGGTTTGAGGTGAAAAAAAATATTTTTTTGTTGCAGGATTCTTTGGGTCAACGACTACTGCGCATATATCACATCAATAATTGAAAAACTACGAAAATTCCCTATCAACAATTTTCCAATCATGGCATAAATGTTGGACATTGATTTGAATATGATTCATGTGCAATGAGAAGATTAGATATTTTGTTTGACTTGATCAAACATCTCTGAGCGGTCTTCTATATCTGATTATGAGATTAGATCTCGGTATCCAAGTCACTATACATGGAATATACAGTCGCCCTATCCTTATCTCTTGATCCAAGGCCAAAATGTGGAGAATGAGATGTATATAAGGAGAAAAAATGAGAAGTTATTAAAGTGGTGGAGGGGAGGTTAATAAAATGATGGAGTTGAATTATAAGTTAGAAAAAATGGTGAAGTGTTGGAGGTTAATGGGTGGTTATTGTAGAGAATAGAAATAAAATAAAATAAATAAAATACATAAATGTACTACTTTATATAAATGAATAAAATAAAGAAGAAAATTAAAATGTAAGATTTACAAAAGTAGGTCCATAAAAACAATATGTATATGGAATTTTTTTACTTTTCTAATTTGATTTTTTTGTATTTTCAAAAGATATTTACAAACTAAAAACAAAATAAAATAATAGAAATAATATGAAACATAATAGAGATTTTCTATATTTTTTAAGTAATTAAGAAAAGTAAATAAAAAATGAAGAAAGAAAGATATGTACAATATATACAATGCACACCTAGGTCCCAAAACCCAAATTTTGCAAATGAGCTCCGATTTTAATAAAACCACTTTCATTGGATAGATAAATTTCTAACTTAATTTTAAAAGTGAGTTTGGTGAATTTGGAGTTCATATGGAGCGGGAATTTGGATGGGAAGTTGGACTTTACAACATTTTTCTCTTTAGGATCTAGGAGTACTTGTTTGAGGTCGATTTTATTTTATAGTTTTATATTTTTATATACATTTTTAAACAAGATAGAGAAAGAAATAGCCAAAAAGGAGTTGAAATGAAATTATTAAAAATACATGAAGTTTTGGGCAATTTACATGTGAAAAACTCCTTTATTTTGTGGTTTTATATTGTTAATTTAATTTGTAAAATATAATATATAATAATTAATGTATTTTATTTACAAGAGTAATTTTGTTAATTTATTGATTTTATGAACATTTATTTGAGATTTTACTCAAGAATTTTGCTAAGATTAATATATTGAGATGATGAATCGCAGATTCATCAGACCTCAACTCTTCCCAAGTAGTGACAACCTTCCCCAAGTGATTCAACCAATATAAAGCTTTGTCCATCAGACTGAATGGGAAGGTGGTCATCTACACTACCTCTAATGGGACATTTGGGTAGTGTACTGTTCCACAAATGCGATCAAACTGCTGGAGGTGTATATAAGGTTCTTCATTAATATCCATGAAATATTGGGAGAAGAGACAAAATAGTAGTCTTAAGCTCGAAATGCCCATGAGTGCCTCTGGATTATAAGCATCTCTAGTGTAGGTTAAGCCCCAAGTTGTATGTTAGGGTTTTCTCCCCCATTCCCACCTCTAGGGTTGTTTCAATCCTCCTCTCCCCTATCTTCTCTTTCCTGTCTCAACTCGAGAATCATGTCTCTCAATATGGTCTGAAATTTAGCCTGTTATGTTATCTGGGCTTGAATTGACTGGATGGAGGCTAATAGGGTGTTGTTGATCTCGCTCTACTTCGACATGGTTCCCTTTCCCTTTGGTGGCATCAAGTGTCTGGTGTCTGACTCTGAAATGTGCATGACACTCGATTAGTGCTCAGAATTGATGTAGCCTTAGATATTAATTCGAGATTAAAGCCAATCTCAATGTCGTGAAGGGTGAAGTAGAGAAAGAGGAATATTCAGGAAGTGAGTCTCCTCGAATTGAAGGTAAAGGGATAGGAGTGTAGAATGAGTTCACAGAGTCCGAACGAAAAATACTCCGGTCTGATATCTTCGAAATCAATAGGCAGGATGCGAGAGCACGAAGGTAAATGCAAGAGTAAAAGTGAATGAAGGCACAAATTGCAGAAGGATCTCTATCACTAGCAATCAAACACAATACAAACCCCTAGTTCACCAATTCAACGAAATGTGAAGATCATGAAGGTTTGGTCAATTATCTTGTAAATTTTTAGAGTTTGGTGAGAATACAATCTATCAGAGAGGTTAAAGCGAGTTGTTAGGAACCCAATACTCCCAAGAGACTGTTCCAATCTCACAACTAGTTTTTCCTAGCTAGTATGGGTGCGGATCGTTTACCGGCTACCCGATCTACCCACTTTGCTAAGGAAATACCGGACCAATTACCGGCTTCTTGGTGAAATCCTCATTGGAGAACAATTAATCACAAGATAGTAGTCTGAAGAAAGTTCAGACGTTGTTCTATCCTAATGTGCGGATCGCTCTCTCGCTGCAGATAAATCAAACAATGAGGGGGTTACTCTCCCCAAGATAATGATTTTTTCCTTATGTTTATTTTAGGGTCGAGTTTTCTTTAGCAGTCCCTAATTTTAAGCAGTTATCACTTTGTTTGAATATTTTCAAGGAATCGCCTACCGAGTGTCCAATTTCTGTTTTAACTTATGTGAGGGAAAACAAGGAAGGAGATCAGAAGTGCCAATCCACGATTAAACACAATGATGCATGTAGGGGTTAGAAATGCGTACCTTGTCACCAGCACTCTACATGCAGGGTGATCCATGCCGAATTAAAATGCAAAGAAATAAACTAACATATATGCAAATGCAAGTCAACCGTCCTAACAATAGATTCTATTAACAAGCAAGAACACGTTAATTTGACTAAGTCCAATTACGCTCTATTCTATAGGTATAGAAATTTTTGTTTAGGATATTTCGACCTAATTAAATACTCAACTCAAGCAAATTAATTAAAGCAATCAATAGGTAGCTCACGAAATCAGCGTGAAACAAAGAAAAATAAGGCAATGAAAACAAAATAGGTGAGGTCCCCCAAGTGCACCGGCACTTGTCAAAACAGACCCCACTACAAATGAATGTCCGTCTATAGGGATTCAAATGCTAGAAATAAATAAAAAAAGTCTATTTTTTTGCTTGGTCTCCTTCAATTCTTCTTCTCCTCCTCTCACGCTCTCCTGTGGCTTGATGAAGAATCAAGCTACCTCTGCTTCACTTAGGTGCTTTGGCTCTCCTAAGATCACCTCCTTTGCTCCGCGGGCCCTTGCAAGGAAAAGAAAAGAGAGAATGTATAAGAAACGTAATTACCAAATATGAGTAGGAAAATTTGAAATAAAAATAGTGAATATGAACAATGAATTAATGTGGCAAAATATAAACCGATATTTATTGCCAATAATAGCACATCAAAAGAGAGACCTAACTACCCTCGTCGTGCCTCCCCGGTAATGGTGCCATTTTGTTGAGACATGATTTTCAGGTTTTGAATTATCGATGTGAAAATAAATGTGCAGTGATCGTTGCAACCCAAATATCCCGCAACAAACAAACAATTTTCTTTTCTTCTCAAGCTATAAAATAAATTATAAGAGAATAACGAAGCAAGAGAAATTTCCGCTACTTATTTACATGTATAGCAACAGGATCGAACTCAGGGAGGCTACAATTCCCGAGGGTTATTCAAATAATCGAAAATCAATTAAAAGAAAAAAGGGAATCTCAAATGCAACCTATCATGATTTTCGTGAATTTTGTCTCTTTTATTTTTTTAATTTTTCTTATTTACAATTTCTTCATTTCCTGATTTTCAAATTTTTAATGATTTTGATTTTTGCATTTTTTTTCAAAAGGGAAGAAACACGCACACCATACTCTTTTTATAATTTTCAAAATAGTCAAAAATGTCTAGAAAATTGCAGAGAAACTATTTATGGGTTTTAAAGGCTTTGAAATGTTTTTGAAAATTTTTGTAGAATTTTCAGATGTTTTTATATTTTTTTAAAAATCAAACAGTGGCAAAAATGATAAACAATGCACAGCCTTGAGTAATCTGCAACTTAAAAATATTTTAATGCTAAAACTCCTAGAGACTATTTTTTGCTAAAATATAGACAAATATCTACAAACAGGAAGTGAAATCATGAATTTTGGATTTTTTTGGAATTTTCTGTGATTTTTTAAGATTTTTATTTTTTTTCAATTTTTTTTGGTTTTGAAAAGAGTTAATTCACGAAATTGGACATGAATTAAAAGCAATAAAAGAAATAATCTTTTTTTGGGAATTTTCTAAGAAATATTTGAATTTTTAGGGTTTTTCTAATTTCAGATAGAGAAAATGACACTTTTTTATTTTTTAATAATATCAAATGATGATAAAATGCAATGCAAAACTTGCACAATGATCAAGCAAACAACAAGAGCCTACACAATTTTTTATAGAGTTTTTAGAGCAAGAAAGAAATTTATTTCAATGAAAAGAAACATGCAAAAAAGAGTCTGGAAGAGAAGGACTGACATGCAAATGTTTATTTTTCTTGCATAAATAAATAACACGAATTAAAAAGAGGGCAAAAAGTGCAATTTACCGACTTGTGTGTTCTACACATGTGACTTGAATTTGGAGAGGGCTTCTTTGCAAGTTGTTTAGAATGTCAGCGGAGAAGCTACAATTCCCGAGGGTTATTCAAATAATCGAAAATCAATTAAAAGAAAAAAGGGAATCTCAAATGCAACCTATCATGATTTTTCGTGAATTTTGTCTCTTTTATTTTTTTAATTTTTCTTATTTACAATTTCTTCATTTCCTGATTTTCAAATTTTTAATGATTTTGATTTTTGCATTTTTTTTTCAAAAGGGAAGAAACACGCACACCATACTCTTTTTATAATTATCAAAATAGCCAAAATGTCTAGAAAATTGCAGAGAAACTATTTATGGGTTTTAAAGGCTTTGAAATGTTTTTGAAAATTTTTGTAGAATTTTCAGATGTTTTTATATTTTTTTAAAAATCAAACAGTGGCAAAAATGATAAACAATGCACAGCCTTGAGTAATCTGCAACTTAAAAATATTTTAATGCTAAAACTCCTAGAGACTATTTTTTGCTAAAATATAGACAAATATCTACAAACAGGAAGTGAAATCATGAATTTTGGATTTTTTTGGAATTTTCTGTGATTTTTTAAGATTTTTATTTTTTTTTCAATTTTTTTTGGTTTTGAAAAGAGTTAATTCACGAAATTGGACATGAATTAAAAGCAATAAAAGAAATAATCTTTTTTTGGGAATTTTCTAAGAAATATTTGAATTTTTAGGGTTTTTCTAATTTCAGATAGAGAAAATGACACTTTTTTTATTTTTTAATAATATCAAATGATGATAAAATGCAATGCAAAACTTACACAATGATCAAGCAAACAACAAGAGCCTACACAATTTTTTATAGAGTTTTTAGAGCAAGAAAGAAATTTATTTCAATGAAAAGAAACATGCAAAAAAGAGTCTGGAAGAGAAGGACTGACATGCAAATGTTTATTTTTCTTGCATAAATAAATAACACGAATTAAAAAGAGGGCAAAAAGTGCAATTTACCCACTTGCGTGTTCTACACATGTGACTTGAATTTGGAGAGGGCTTCTTTGCAAGTTGTTTAGAATGTCAGCGGAGAAGTTGCAATTTGCTTCAAAATAATAGGGTTTCTAGCACTGATCGTTCGTTCTTGATCTTCAAAAGCGTTGTTCTCCTTCATCGTTTCTTCCAAAGGGGTCGCCTCCCCTTTCTTCAGATCGGTGGGGTTAGCGATGGGAGCTTGCCGGCGGTGGCTGTAGAAGGCCGGTGAGGAGCAGACTTCTCCTCTGTGCTGGCGGAAGATCGATTGAGATGGGTGGAGGTCTGCCCCAGATGGCGGTCGACGATGATTGGCCTGCTGGAGAGCTCTGCGGGAGGATATGGTGGAGTGCTCTGCTTCAAGGGCAACGTTCGGTGACGGTCCTCCTCTCTGGACGGAGGCGTGGGATGGTAGTGGAGGTGCTCTCCTCCGAGCAGGTCAGGTGTGGCAGATCCGTCCAGGATGCAGTGGCATTGGCGAGTAGTGGATGGCGGCGGGCGCCGCCTGTGGGCTGGAGAGGCAGCGCCTGCCATGTTGCTTCCTTTTTTATTTTATTTTATTTTATAAACACAGACATTATAGAAAAATTAAGTTTTTATTTTTTATTTTTTTGTAAAAATAGAAATGACAGAAACTATTTTTTATTTGTTTAAAAAATTTATTTGATTCTACAAAAAGTGCTAGAAAGAAAGAACTATATTTTTTATTTTTTTTTATTTTTATTTTTTTGAAATAGAAGAGGAATCAAACACGATGCATCATCTCTGCTTATTTAAATAAATAATAAATAAATTGAAAAAGATTTGAAGGGGATCCGATGAAATGGAAGAATCAAATCCATGTCTGGTCACCGTGTGTGGCCGGAATTGAGAGATCGTGCGGGATAGAACGTGAACGTGGAGAGATCGAGAAAATGAGATGAAAAATCGAAATCGAAGGTGGAACAAATCATGATGATGGATTATAAGATCTAGAGAAAAAATGACAATGAAATAAAAATGTGAAAATTAAACTACGATTAACCTAGGTTAAAAATAAGAAAAAGAAAGATGGATCTCACCTTTGGAGTGGAAAAGACCGTAATCACCTCGACGAAGGCCGATTCACTATCATCGGATGGCTCGGAGACTAGGCACCTCTCTACGACAAGATAGCTCTCCGAGAATAGGCTCCTCTCAACTTAGATTGATCAAGTTGAAATGAGGGAGAGGGAGCCATATTACTAGATAAAGAATGGAGTTTGAATTTTTAAATTTTTTGAATGAAGATAAGAGACGAGAGAAAAAATTGAAATGAGCTAAAGTTAAAATTATTTACATTTTTTTGTATTTTCATCACTTTATTCAATTGAATAATAAATGTTAATTTTTTTATTTTTTTATGGTGGTTATTCAAGAATAGCAACTAGATACATATACTATATACATATGGTACATTATATACATAGTTAAATAAGGAAATTAGTTTCTTGTTTTATTTTAAAATTATTATTTTAAATAATTACAAAAAATATTTACAAATATTTATAAATACAATATGTACAAATATATGGTAAAATTGCACAAACCATCTCAGAAAACCGACTATCAAACTGTAACTCCAGAAATTATGAAACTACATCCATTTCAAAGATAATTTAATTTAGAATACAATGGAAGTGAGTTTGGTTCAATTTGAGTTCATATGGAGCCGGAATTGGTCTTTTAATTATCGCTTTATGGCTTTTTTTGTATGTGGTTTCTTTTATTTTGTACATGATTTTATTTTGCATACATTATTATTATTTAGAAAAAATGTTTGTTTACAACTTTTATTTTGAACATTATTTAGTTTGAGGCCAATTTATGTACAAATAAAATAGTGTAAGTATACAAATAACACAACACATTATTTTGGATTTTCTAATTAAGGACCCTATCTCCCCCTACTTTATTCAGGGTCGATCAGGTCAAGTCTTGACCTTCTCTCGGAGTTCGGGTCAGCCCGATCTATTACAAATATATAGTCTTCTTTTCTTTTTTTTCTTTTTTTCTTTTCTTTTCTTTATTTTTCTTTTCTTTCTTTCATTATTTATTTAGGTTAAAATAGTAATAAATATACAATATTTACAAATAGATGTAAGTTAGTAAGAATATGGAGTTAGTATTATATACAGGTGTTTTATAAGGGATTTTAAGCTAAAATAAATGAGTAAAGATGATGAAATACATATTCATGAGTACCTTTCAATCTTTGACAGTCAGTGAAGTGCTTGACATACGTTGTGGCATCCTAAATTAGTGTAAGCCAGCAGAGGCCACACTACAATACTTTCACTAGCGTTCTATCTCTATAGTGATGTCCACAAGATTCTAACTAGTGGCAATGCTCGAGGACACTATGATGCTCCTCCTAAGGGATACATCTGTGTCAAATGCAGTCCGCTCCTTCCCAAAATAAGAGAGGATCTTCCCATTGGTAGAAATGGATAGCGGACAAGAATTTGTCCTTCTATACCTGCATCCAATCCTTTGGAACTACACCCGAGATGAGGTAGTTTAAAATATGGGCATACCAAGGGAGTGAATCCACACCCTAAATCGATTCATCAGGAAAGGTGTCTATGATGGGTGTGTTGCTCAGTGGAGGCTCTTGTTGCTCAATTCTAGAGAGGTGATCTGCTACCACATTCTGAACCCCAGGATTGTCCTTGATCTCCAAATCAAACTCCTAGAGGAGAAGGATCCATCTGATTTGTCTAGGCTTGGCATCCTTCTTTTATTGTATAGATAGTGACTTGTGGTCCAAGCAGGTAGGATCTGAACTTCTCAAGGGTGAATACCACAGCCAACTATTCTTTCTCTGTCATAGTGTAATTTCTCTGAGCCTCGTCTAGTGTTTTTTGGCATAAAGCGCCTTGTCTTTCCACTGTCCCTGAATTGCCCTAACTCTAATGTCTAACGCATCCATCATGATCTCAAAAGGAAGACACCAATTTGGTAGAGTTTTAGTACTGGAGCTTGAGTGATTAGCTCCTTCAATTTAATAAATAAAAGGAGAACTTGTTGATCAATATTGAACTCAGTCTCCTTATACATCAATTCTGTAAGAGGTTGAGTGATGCGGTTGAAGTCACGAATTTATCTCCTGTAGAATCACACATGCCCCAGAAATGACCTCATATTTCTGATTGTCTGAGGTGGCTCTAAATTGGCAATCACATCCACCATCAGTAGGTCAACTTCCATGCCACGTTTGGAAACGACGTGACTAATCACAATCCCTTCTATGTCCATGAAGTGGCTCTTTTCCCGGGATAACACAAGATTGACTTCATGGTATTTCTGAAGTACTCTGTCTAGGTGTTCAATACAAGAATCAAAGCTGTCACCATTGATAGATAAGTCGTCCATAAACACCTCGAGAAAATTGCCTACCATCTCAATGAAAACCGCAAGCATGCTTCTCTGGAATGTCGCAGGTGCGTTACATAGTCCAAAAGGCATTCTCCTGAAAGCATAGGTGACGAATGGGCAAGTAAAGGTAGTCTTTTCTTGGTCCTCAGGGTGGTCACTACATAGTTGTACCCGAAGTACCCATCCAAAAAGCAGAAGAACACCTTTCCGGGTAGTCTTTCCAATACTTGATCAATGAACGGCAACGGAAATAGTCATTCTTGGTTGTTGTATTAAGACGACAGTAGTCAGCAGATATATGCCAGGATGTCGATACCCGAGTAGAGATCTCCTCTGTCATTTGTAACCACGGTAAGCCTTGATTTCATCAGAACTATAGGTAGAGGGCTTACCCATTTCGAGTCAGAGATGGGGTAAATGAAGCTTACATCACACCATTTTGTAATTTCTTTCAAGAAGACATCCTGCAGGTTTGAGTTCAATCTTCTTTGGTATTCTCGAGATGGCTTGGCATCTTCTTCTAGAAAAATATGGGGTGGGCACAGAGCGGGATTTATCTCATGGTGGTCTGATACGTACCAATCAAGTGCCCTGTAGTTTTTCTCTACAACCTCGAAAAGTCAAGATTCTTGATCCAGGGTTAGCCTGCTGATGATGATCGGATACATGTTCTCTGCACCCGCAAGGAAAGCATACTTAAGGCCTGCTAGAAGTGGCTTTAACTCTGGCTCTATTCGGACATGCTTCTCGATCACTTTGGAAATTGTCCTAGTAGGCGGATGTTCTGCCGTCATTTTAGAGGTGATGCTCACCTCAGTGACTTGTTGTTCAATTGACAATGTGCCAAACAAATTTGCAATGAATTCATCATGTTCAGGCTGGAATGTATCATCTGAGTCAAAGAGATGCATCGGCGAATTAGATTCTATCTCCCAAGGGCCATTGCATCTTGTGTCGATTATGCTCTCCCAGTCCTCCTCAGGAGAGAGGATTTCTAGGGTTCAAGTATGATTCAAAGAGAGGTGTGTATATCTTATCTCCTTAATAAAATCACAGTCTACTTCAAGTAGTATTGCATGACTTTCATCAGATACAACTTTAGGCCCGTTGACCATGTCTATTGTAAATATGTGATTCCTTGAGTTGAACGTGATCTTGCTAGACCCGTTGGCAACTACGTCCTCTGCGGTACGCGGAATGGTCGTCCAAGGATAATGAAGGTTTGGGGTAATGGTGTAGGGGAGTCCATATAAAGTAAAATAAATTCAATGGGAAACTGCATATCATGCACCTTGTACCACAATATCTTCCAGCAGTCCTCGGGGTCGCTTAACGGATCGATTCTTGAACTGAAAATCATGCATGTTTGCTTCCCAGCCTGGATTCTTGTAGTAATGATGAGGGAAAGAGGTTGATGGAAGAACCACTATCAAGAAGAGTCTGCTCGAAGATTTGGTTGAATATCTCGCATCTCATCAAAGGCACTCCTTGGTCCAGCTTCTTTTGAGGGAGATTGCTGATGGTTGCAACCGTGTCCATGGAGAGGTCATGCTTCTCTACTTTTTGGTGTTTATTGTTACGAGTTGGCCGACGCTTGTTTATACATACCTTCTTCAAACCTTTTTTTCACATCAGCCATGTATTCCATGGCTTTCATCAATGAAATCTCAACAATCAAATGACTAAGCACATCCACAACTCTAGGAACAGATAATGCACTCTCTTTTTTTGCAATGTTTTGGATTTTTCTATTGTATTAGGAAAAGGAATATTTACAGTGCTGAAATCAAAAGCAGTGTTCTTATGTATAACAAAATTCTTGTCCACGAAAGTCTGTACATCTGGGTCACAAAAAGGTATACATGTCAGAGGTGATGATTCAACTGCTGGTGGACAAGCAAAAGGTGTTGTCTCCGCTCTGTCGGCTGGTGTTAGATCGGCTGCTGCTGACTCCTCCATGGCTGGTGCAGCTTCACATCGATCGTTATCATCTTTTTGGTCTTTTTGAATTTTTTTGTTTTTTTGTTCTTTTTGTTGGTGGAGATGAGGGTGGATGGCAGCTAGCATGGCTCCTCCTCCTTGTTCTTCCTCACCCAAACCTGTAGCTGGCGCAGATGATGCAGAAGATGGTGATTCACTGGTTAAGACTTTTTTCTTCCTAATGCTAGTGGCATATGGAGGTAACGTCCTACTGCTCCAAAGAGTGACAGCATTAGATTAAAAAATCATGATTATCTGACTCGACAGGTACAGACGGGACATCACATTCTACCTGCTCTTTCCTTTTAAAATTATTGGGATTTGCTTCAACCTAAGTCAGAATAGGAGTTTTAGTGATGTTTAGGTCGTCGAGTTTCTTATTAATCTGTGCTAGTCCCTTCACAAGTTTGACCAAGCAATTTAGGGTAGGGTTCACTGGAACTGCCTCAAAAGTTTCAGTGTACAGACCACGCTGTTTCTAATGGTTGGGAGGCTGAGGATGAGACTATTGATGGTTTTGTGGAAAAGGAGGAAGCCGATACTGTTGCTATGGAGGAGGGGTATACTGTTGTTGTCTAGCTGCGCACTGATGATATGGTTGTTGATGGCGGTATTGTGGTTGGGGATACTGTTGCGACTTTCTCCAGTTGCCTTGATACTGTGGAGACGGGTTATTCTGGTATTGAGGCTGAGGTTGGAAGGATTAAGGAAAACAACCACCCTGAGGTAGATGGTAAGAATAGTTATCTATTAGCTGACCCTAGTGTTGTCCCGTAAGATGGGTCATTTGTGCATAGTTGTTCCATACACCATTTACTTCATGAATCAGTGGTGGTGGTGGAAATGTTGGGTCAGAGGATTGGAGGGGCCCTGCTCGGGTGCATGTATGTATTATACATGTTGGATTGCCGGCTGCTGCTGACTCGACTGAGGAAGATGTGGCGGTGATGGTTCGTCCTTCTTCTCAACTTGAGTCTCTAATGATGGTATCGCCAACTGCACAGAATTGATGATTCTCACCAACAGCTCCAACTACTTGGTGATTTGGTGCAGCTTATCCAAGTTTTGTATCCTTTGTTTGATCACAACGAGCTTTTCAAGATCCCATGATCGCTTCTCAATAATGTCAACCATTGAAAGATGACCCATGATGATACTGATGTTGGAGCTCTCATGTTTCTCTGCCTCACAGGTTGTTGCCATATGAACTGGCTTTTGGAGGACCTGAGGCTGTCTTTGATAGGCATGTCAGGAAGATAGGGTGGCCTCTCCTTCGGCCATTTCTTCGAAAATCTGTCATACCACATCTTCATCCTTGTTGAAATGAGATCCCCCACATGCAACATCTACTAACTTATGACTTTCTACATTCAGGCCCCCAAAAAAGTGTTGGACCAAGCTGGTCTTCGGTATCTAATGGTGGGGGCACTTCACCTCCAGGTCCATAAATTGCTCCCAAGTTACATGGATAGACTCATGAGTAGCCTGGGAGAAGGTGTTGGTCATGTATTCCATCTGGTTGAGCCAATAGAGAGGGTAGAACATGTTAAGGAACGTAGATTTAAGTTCCTCCCAAGTTGTTACAACCTTCCCCACATGATTGACCCAGTATAGGGCCTCGTCTTGCATGCTGAAGGGGAACACCGTCATCCTCACTACATCCAATGGAATGTTGGGGTAGGGGGTAGTTCGGCAGATGTGCGAGAACTGTTGAAGGTGAATGTATGGCTCCTCTCTGATATTCCCATGGAATGATGGCAGAAGAGAAAGAAACTGTGGCTTGAGCTCGAAGTGAGCATGAATCGGTGGAATGAGGATCCACTTAGTCATCTGGCTGTCTCTAATATTTTATGTCTCCTTCAGTGTAGATCTCTGCCTCAGGTTCAGGATCTTCTTCATCAGGGTCCCCACAGGGTCTGTCTCTGCCTCCTCCTCCTACTGGTCTATTCCTTAAATCATTTAGCATATCCTGAAATGCAGTCTGAACTAAAGCCTACTCTATCAGCTGCTACTGTATGGCCTGTATGGAAGCCAACAACTGAGCATTCACTTGGTTCTGGTCGCGTCCCTGACCCGACTCCATCTGTGGAGGTTGTTGTCCTTTTCCTTTCCTTTGACGTGCCATATATGGGTCTGAATCAAAAAAGATGAATTCTGTATCAGTAATCAGGACTAGGGTTGGCTTCTATCTGAAATGTGAAAGAATCCTAATCATACCACTTGAAATTGAATCCCGGCTGCCAAGATGAATATGAGATTAGGGTTAATCTCAGATTATTGTGAATGGAGAAAAGATGCAAACTAAAATCGACTTCCATTCACAAAAACGGAGGTGGGACAGCAGTGGTCCTGATTTATTAGGTGATCAAGGGGGTGGAAAAAAGACGAGGAGTCTGGAGATCAACCCGCAAGGTCCGAACCGGATTCTCAGGAATCACCTAGAATTATTGACGATGTCGAGTCTATATAATCGATGTGGGTGTCGACGGAATCCTGACTAAGCCATCCATGGATCGCCATCATGGAGCAAGAGGAGATCGATGTAGGAGGAAAGATACGGTGGTCAACGAGGAGTGTAAAATAGTATAAATGCTTGAACTGGTAGGGGGTCAAAAGGAAGACACATATGATAAAATTTACACAAATGCGCATGATATGATTTTTGAACCTTAATGTGGATCTATACAAACATAATACAAAATTGTGTTCACCAACTCATGCCATTTGAACCAGTAAGGGATCAACTATTTATTATCTTTTTATTTTTAGAGTTGTTATTTCAAGCATATCTTATAACAAGTCCTTAGCACGCTACTTCAGACCAAGTCAATGCTTCACACAAGGAGGGAACACCGTCGTTGACAGGGCCCTACTCGGTCATGTACGATAGAAGCGTCATTACTTGGAAATCCGGGCGATACACAAGGCAGTTACAGACTGGGTTTTTGGCTCTAATTCTTAGTGCGTTGTGCCTCACTCGTCGGAGGGGTTTTGGTCCCCTCCTAAAGAACTTGAAAATAATGAGGGCTATATGAACCCAAAGCAATGATATTCCATTACATATTTTAGTTAAGGTCAAAGTTTATTTAGCAGTCCCCTTATTTTAATTGTTGGGTTTACAATTTTTTGTCCATTTTGCATACAAGTGCCTAACGATTGTGTAGAGTTTCATTTAAGTCCTAGGTGCTCAAAATCAGAGGGAGATAGCGAAAAAGTCGTTCAAGTTGATTCTGTGATGGAGATCTCACCATTGAATCTAATGATGCTTGTTGAGTTAGAGCACTTACAGTGATTCCCAAACAGAATTTTTAAACCTCTCTACTTGGAAGTGTGCAATCAAAAAATCACCCTAAACAATAGCTATTTATTAGTCGTGAAGAACCATATGTTAATTATTCAGAAATGCGATCAAAAGTTAGGCCTCCGATGCCACTTGGTGCCCGCTACAACGGGTCCTGCCATCATTGTATATGACCTCTCTTGGCACGTGGTCTCAAGTACAAATAATTAACATTTGTTAATTTCACTATATCCAAACTTAGGAGACTATAGGCACATGCTTCTTATTAGGGTTTGGACCTAATTACTGATACAAGCAACCAAAGTCTAAGGGCTCCATGCGCACAAAAAAAAGAAAGGCAGAAAACTCAAAACATCGAGAAACAAAGTAAAAGAAGGTAGTGAAAGCACGAAAAAATAGCAACGAGGCACCCAAGTGAACAATCACCCGGGCACTAGACCTAATAGAGTAAAGTAGTGTCCAAGTCTTTAATTATTAAAAATTATGAATGAATCTCTCTCTCACCAATAAATATCTAATATACTTCTATGTTACGTCTTCTCTCCTTGCTCCACTTGTTGCCTCTCCAACTAGTCAAAGGGTGAATATTAGTCTCCACCAAGCTTGGTCGCATCGGTCTCCTAAGAAGTCGTTCTCGGATAGCAGGCCCTCGCAACAAATTCACAGAGAGAGGTGTATTACCACAGATAATCAAATAAAAGTGTCAAAATGAGTTATGTGTAAATAATGAATGAATAAATATGTACAAAGAAATGAATCACTTAATTGAATCAATAAATCAACAAATGAATGTACACAGAATATGCTACAAAACAGGCTACACACATTACTCCCCAACAATGGTTCTATTTGATAACCAATGAATTTCAATGGTCGTACGGTTTCTCATGACAAAACCACAATCGGTATATTGACCACTTAATAAACCCTAATTAATCAACAATTAAGCTACATTATAAATCAAAAAATGAGTAAAAAATGTAGAGTTAAAATTTATTATAAGAAAGCATGTAGAGGTCGAACCACAGAGACCAAAATAGGTAGCCTACAATTATTGCTAATCAATGTGTAGTTTGTAGAAATATTTCTTTTATCCTTTTTTTATTATATTTGTGGATTTTTAATTATATATATATATATATATTTGGATTTTAATTTTTATATTATATATATATATATGAATTTTATGATTTTTATATTTCCTTTTTCGTTTTAACATATAATAGACTAAATAAGGCTTTATATATACCATATAGTGTAATATAAGTATAAATACTTGTAAATAAAATACAACAAATAAATTATTTTTGGGTTCTATATATTTTTCTAATGCTTTGGTAACTTTCTGGATTTTTGCTAATTTTTATTCATTTTTAAAGTAAAAAATATTCCAAATCAGGGATTAAATAATAGGTCGAAATGAAATCAATATTAAAAATAGCATAATGAGTCCAAAATTCTTCAAATTAATTTTAATAGATAGATAATACTATAAAAAATTTAGAAACAAAAAACATATTTTTGGGCTTTTTGGTTCACATTTTTAGAAAGGATTTTGGAGCTTTTTAAATTTTAGTCTTTTTCTTTTTCTATTTTTAAAGATTTTTGGTCAGGAGTTAATAAATTCTAAAATAGACAACATATATTTTTTTGGAATTTTTCAAAATGTTTTTTTTTATTTTTTTGGTATTTTCTAATTCAAAGAGGGAAAAAATATGCTCATTTTAATTTTAGTAAATAGTTCAAATGCAATATTGCCAAAATAATAATGGGGGTGAAAATACATAATAGAAGGAATTTAACCCTATTTTTGCATAATTTTTAGATTACGGATGCTTTTTTAATAAATGAAATTGAAGCACCAAAAATACATGAATTGTTATTATCAAATGAAATACACATCAGGGGCTCACATGCAATTTTCTAAAAAATTTACAACGTATACTAAAATTTACAAGACTCAATACAAATACAAAAACCCACAAGAGTACGCTCGCAATTTCGCCACTTCACGTGGGACGAAACGTGAGGAGACGTTGTCTAGACCCGTTCGTAATATCAAAAATGTCAGGGGTTGTTATGTAAAATATCTACATTTTTTTAAAGGACTAATAAATAAATACAAAAAGAAATGGGGTAAAATATGAAATTTACTCCAATAGTGTGCGGAGATGGACGGTGGGATGGATGCCAGTAATACACATGTCACACTCACCACTCCCGATGACGCTTCCGTCGTGGACACTCGAGATTAGATCATGGAGGATGATCCGACAGCTGATGGTGGCGAGATCCAATGACTGGTAATTGATCTAGGGAGCCTCCCCAGATCGGACGGTTACTTCTCTCTTCGAAGAATAGGGAAGAACAATGTGTTTCCATACCTTTGATTAATTCAGCGGTCTTCTTTGATTGTGTTTGGATCTACATTCAACGGTCTTCTTCAATTGTGTTTGGCTCTACACCTCTGACGACATCGTCTGCAGCTGGTGATGCCCACAAAATGGTCCAGAACCACAAGGAGCATCCCGATGAGCTCAAGGTTAGCAAGGGCCCTTTTGAAGCTCTCTACAAGTTGATTTAGGCCCAGAAGGTCTCCTGTACGCTCGAGACTTGCACAGAGAATATATATATCACGAATAGACTTGCATCGACCAAAAATGAAGCTAGAATGCACAAAGGATGAGGTGGGAAGAGAGGGTCCGGCGAGAGGCAGTGGAGGACCCTCGATTCATTGATCCATGAAGGATCAGGTGGGTTCGATGGGCGAATCAGATGGAGAATACACAGGGAAAGGATGTGGATGCAACGGGGTGGTCGAAGACAAGTCGAGTCACAATGAAAACGTGCTGGAGCTCGAGAGCTCCGGCGAAGAATCATAACTATTCTACATTAATTCATTGACTAAGACTTGAAAGTAAATGATGAAAACATAGCAAGAGAACTAAATCTACCTAGAACATAAAGAAACACAGCTCTTATACTTGAGGGTTTCTCAGGGAGAAGGGCGGCCGAACTACCGTGAACCACCTCATATCCTCGCTCCAACGGCCTCCAAGCACCGGGGAGGGCTCGTTATCACCTACCTTCAACTCACACACACGAGGAATCAATCAGGGGCATCAGAAGGGATCAAGCTTGGACGAAAGACTAGGAAACTTATTTATAGGCAATGGGGTCTAGGGAATTTTGAGGCGAATTATTGACAGGCTCGAGGAAGATTAATGGGATCTAAGGATCCGATGTAAGAGGATGTTGTGATAGAAAGAGATTCATTGAAGTACTCGAGGTGATTCGATGAACATGACGACATGGAAAAAAACGAGAAGAGGTGGGACTCGATGCTTTAACAGGAGTCAGAACGAAAGATGGGTAGTTGATCAGGGACAATGGTCCCTGGAAGGTGATTGGGCCATGTCAGACACTATAGGACAAAACAGGCTATTTTCTTCTAAATTGTTTATTTAGAAATAGTACATGATTTTATTTTTTGGGTATAAAATAATAAATATATATTAATTTATGTAGTATTTTAGTACGATTTTCATTTATTTATTTATTGGTGTTGTTTATTACCAATTAATTTTTTAAGGGTGTATTTATAGGTATATTCATCTATGTTGTGGTTATTTTATTTTTATTTTGTATATTTGATTTTATTATTTTGTTCTCCTATTATATATATTAATAACTCATTTTTAGGTATACAAATATATTTTTGTTATATTTTTCTGATGTTATTTGTACACTTAAATAAAATAGGGGTATAAATTATATTGGTATTAGTATTGGTATTTTATCTATGTATTTTGTACATTGTTTTATTTTTATATTATTCTTTATTGGTTAGATTTTAGTTTTATACATTAACATGTACTACAAATAATATTTATAAAATTAAGATAATATAAAACTGTAGAAATAATAAAAAAATAAAGAAAATGAATATTTTATTCAGGTATATAGTACAACAAGGGTCCAAAATCTAACTTTCACATATTAACTCCAAAAAATATGAAACCACCTTCATTAAATAGCTTATTAAATTTATATACAATTAATGTGATTTTGATATATTTTGAGTTTTTATTTGGGAGATATGGATCTGTGAAGTTTCAGTTTTAGTATTTTATTTAGAGTATAAAAAGTACATTATGTATTATTTATACATGAACTCAATTTTGTATTTTTCTATGTATTATTATCTACAACTTTCATATAAAAAGCTTCTTTATTTGAGATAGAAAAAGTGGAAAATAAAATAGGTCCTAAAAAATTTTAAATGATGAATAAAAGAATGGAAATTATTGGTAATTTTTGGCCCTTATCTCCCCTACTTCATTCCTTGTCGACAAATCAATTCCTAACTTGGTCTCAGGGTTTAGGGTCATAAAATATCTTTGATATTTTATTCTTTTTCTTTTCTTTCTTTATTCCATAATTTTGGCATTAAAAAAATATTTTTTATAGTATTTATACAACAAAGAATGAATGTTAGTTTGTCCAAAATAAGGTTATTTGCATGCATTAGCTAGAGTTTTTTAAGGCCAAAATGGTAGAGTAAAGATGATGAAATGGAGATTCATCAATGCCCCAAGTCCTTCATAGCTAAGGACTTGCTCAGCTCCTTCTTTAGGTCAGAATTTTTCTCTCTCCCTTATTGCCTACAATCAGCATTTCGTCAATATAAAGTAACAAAATGATGAAATCATCATATGAGAATTTCTTAATGAACACATAATGATCTGAAGTGGTCTTGGAGTAACCACGATCCACATGAACAAGTCAAACTTCTTGTACCACTGCATGGGCGCTTGCTTCAAGCCATATAGACTCTTCTTTAGTCTGCAAACATAGTCTTCCTTGTTTTTGACTGTAAACCCTCAGATTGCAACATGTAGATTTCCTCCTCAAGGTAACCATGGAGGATAGTTGTCTTCACATCCATCTATTCAACCTCCAAATCAAGACTACCTGCCGAGCTGAGAACCAGCTTGCTAGAAGACATCTTCACCACAAGATAGAACATCTTCCTCTTAGTAAACTCCATTCCTTTCGTTAAAACCTTTCACAACCAACCTATCTTTGTACCTTGGGTTTGTAGAGTGTTCATCATGTTTCACTCTATAAATCCACTTGTTTCTCAATGTTTGCTTGCCTTTGGGCAACTTGACAAGCTCAAAGGTATGATTGTCATGAAGGGGCTCCATTTCATTTTTCATAGCTTCTACCCATTTCTCCTTGTTTACATCTTGCAAGGCTTCTTCATAGCATTTAGGCTCATCACTATTTATCAACAAAATATACTCATGTGTAGAATATCTGGTGGAGGGTCGTGTCTCCCTCACGGGTATTTGTGGTAGGAGAGCTTAAGAAAAGGAAGAGCTCTCCTCATCCTACCCACCATCATCACCACCGTCATCTGTATCATCATCATGAGTGGAGATATGTGGTATATGCTCCTCATGTCCTGCATCTGGCACCTGCACATTTACATCATCTGGCACCACATGCTGAACCTTCTGTATAGGGACTAGCTCCACATCATCTAGTTGATAGCTACTCGAAGGAGAGTCCTTAGCAACCTTCTGGATGTCCTCAATGGTTTGATCTTCAGAGAAGATCACATCCCTGCTCCTCACCAGCTTCTTATCAACTAGATCATACAACCTGTAACCAAACTCATCTTGGCCATATACTAAGAAAATGCATTGCTTCCTCTTTGCGTCCAACTTTGACCTTTCATCTTTGGGGACATGGACAAAAATGCAACATCTACAGACCCATAAATAGTTGTAGGAGACATTATTTCCATTACAAACCCTATTAAGAACATCACCATCCAAAGATACATGTGGAGATATATTAATAACATGATCAACATCATAAAGTTCTTCACAGCAAAAAGAGGCAACTTATCTTCAGATTGGAGACATCCGACTCTCTCTTTCAAGGTCATGTTCGTTCTCTCTACTATTTCGTTCAATTGTGGCATCTAGGGTGGAGTATTCTGGTACATAATACCACGATACTGCAATACTCATCAAATGGCCCAATATCTCACCACCAATATCACTGCAGATGCACTTAAGATTCTTCCCAGATTGTTGCTCCACTAGCGTATGGAAGTTTTTGAAAACACCAAGGGCATGGTCCTTCCTCTTTAAGGCGTAGATCCAAACGTTCTTGGAGAAATCATTAATGAATGTAACAAAATAAAGTGCAACACCAAGAGAACTTACTTTCAATGGACCACAAACATATGTATGAACAAGCTCTAATAGTTGCATATTGCTAGATGGTGGATGGCTCTTGAAGGAGACTCTCGTTTGCTTCCCAGCCAAGCAGTGTGTGCATCTCTCTAACTTCTCTTTCTTGACATCTTCCAACATATTCTTCCTCATCAAATACTGCAGCCCCATCTCGCTCACTTGTCCCAATCGTCGATGCCACAACTCAATGGATTTTGCATCTCTAGTCACATGTACAAGATCATGGGAAATGGATGCATTCATGATGTAGAGATTATTTCTATACTTCTAGCCACGAGAAACAACCAAAGATCACCAGGTAAGCAAAGTAAGCTTCCATTGTCCGCCAACAAAAGTGCTGAGGTATCTTCATCATCAAGCTTGCTTGCAAAAATGAGATTTAAGAGCGTTTTTGGTGCATGCCTCACATCTTTAAGCGTCAACACCGCTCCACTGGAATTCTTCAATGCGATATTGTCAACGCCAACAACAAGGGACAAATAACCATTCCTCATCTTCAATGTCCCAAAATCACCAGTTGTATATGAAGAGAAAAACTATCTCTGAGATGTAACATGTAAAATAGAATCACTATCAATAAGACAAGAAGTACCATCCTGTGCGACATTCACCATCTCCTCATCACAGACAATGAGGAACTCATATTGTGCAGTTGCATCAACTTGTTCATTCTTTTTCTCTTTTATGTAACCACTATTCTTATTATCTCTCTTGAATTGGAAGCAATACTTCTTGATGTGTCCTTTCTTCTTGCAATAGTCACACTCCATATTCTGATATCTGGATATGGACTTTCTCCTATTATTATCTATGACCATATTAGTTTTAATAATGCTCCTCCCCCTATTCTCTGTGACAAGAACCTTTGATTGTTAAGAGGTTCCTTGGGGTTTTCTCTGCATCTCCTCATTGAGGATGCTAGACATGATAACCTCCAAAGAACCAAACTCTCTAACTTCAGAGTTAGTAAGTGAGACTCTGAAAGTCTCCCACGAATTTGGTAGAGTAGAAAGCAATAATAATCCCATCATCTCATCTTCAAACTTTATTCTCATACTCGTCAACTGACATGTAAATCATTGAAATTCATTCATAAAATCTAGCACATAGCTACCCTCCTTGAACTTCAAGTTCACTAATCTCTTGAGAAGAAATAATTTGTTACTTCCCGTCTTAGAGACAAAGATTTTCCAACTTCAACCACAAGCTTCTAGAATGACTTTCATCTTGGATATGGTTATAGACGTTCTCATCAAGAAATTGTCATATGAAGCCACAAACTTGCTCATGTTCAAATTCCCATTCCTCATTGATTTTGGCTTCGAGCTTTTGCATGGAGAACACTGGAAGATGCACGACCTTCACATATAAAAGATCCTTCATCTCGTTCTTCCACAAATTGTTCCATTAAGACTAATCATCCTACTCAAGCCAAACTCCATCTTGCAATCTACCATTGAACCTGGCTTTGATACCACTTGTTGGGAACATATTCTCCGTATAGATCGAATCATGGAAAAATTATCAAAGTTGATAAGAGGATCTTGCATGGTATATCAACAACAATTACGGAAGAAAATTTCAAATACATAAAATCAAACATAGATGCACAGAGAAATTTTAACATGGAAAACCCTCAATGTGAGGGAAAAAGACAAGGGATTGATCGCAATCCAAAACCAAATGTATAATCGAAATAATCTTTGATGAGGAGCTTACAGAATGTCGTCCCTCTATATGTACTACAAATCACCGAATAGTAGAGAATAATAGAGAGGAGAAATATCACCAAAACGATGAATCAGTCGCCAAACTGTTGGGAAGAATGCTGGATGAAGTGCTCCAAAGGTCACTCCCTCAAAACTTCGTGTCAACCACGAACCTTCTTTCTTCCTCCTCTCTCTCTCTTATTTCTTTCTTATGCTAGGAGAGATTGTGTTGGGATTATCCTGGTGTGCACTCCATATGTCCTATTTATACTCCATGGAGATGAGTAAATAAGGAAACATGAAATTCTACGTCCAATAGAATTAGGAAAAGATGACTCATAATCCTAAAAGGTAATTGATCTCCTCCTCCAACTTGTAACTGATTTTTTCTTTTCCAAAAAGGACCATTAATGTGCTATATATATGGAATAAGTTCTCACAAGGAGGGGAACCCATCTAACAATTGTCTTATTAAATACGTCCTTGATGAATCCACATTTCATCATCTTTATTCTAAAATTTTTTCCTCAAAAACCCTAGTAATGCATGTAAATACCCTTAATTCCTGCATTTTAGCATTCATGCATGTATGTGTAAATAGTGTATAAAATAAAGTTTTCAATGCAAAAATTATAGAAAAAGAAAAGAAAAGAAAAAATAATAAATTGTAAATATTTTATGACCCAAAACCCTGAGATCTGGGCATCTAGATGAATAGGTCGACAAGGAATAAAGTAGGGGAGATAAGGGCCATACACCAATAAAAATCCCTTTTATTTAATTCATTCTTTATACATTTTTGGGACCTAATTTTAGATCCACTTGTTATAATTCAAATAAAGAAGCTTTGTACATGAAAGTTGTAGATAATTAAATATAGAAAAATACAAAATTGATTTCACATAAAAATAATGTACATATAAAAAGATATGATCTGAATAAGATTCTAGAATTCCAACTTCCCAAACATGTATATCTCAAATAAAAACTCGAAATGTTCAAAATCACCTTTAATTGTATATAATTTTCAATAAGCTATTTAAAGAAGGTAGTTTCATATTTTTCTGAGTTACAGTTTGAAAGTAAAGTTTTGGACCCCTATTGTATATTTCTACAGATTAAAATTTTCATTTTATTTATTATTTATTATTTTTATAATTTATATTTTTATAATTTTGTCAATATTATTTACAATAGATGTGTACATTAAACAAGGATAAAATACTAAGTAAAACATAAAAATAAAATACTTATGCAAAACACATAGGTATAATACCTATAAATATACCTATATAATTAATACTTCTATTTATTTAAGTGTATAAAATACTTCGAGAAAAATAACCCGATCAAATATACAACCCGATCTTCCCTCTCGATTTTTGGAGCACCAGAGCCACTTTGTCAAACCATTCAAATATACAACCCGATCTTCCCTCTCGTTTTTGAACCCCATTTTGCCCAATTCATCCACCTCTACCTTGTGCGGTGACCAGCTGGTAGTGACAACATCAGTTCCAACCATCGTGCGAGGTCCTTGACGGGTCGTTTCGCGGTCTCCACCACCTCCGGCAAAGCTTCACCGTCGAGGTCTTTCCTCAGGTGATCCCACCTTCGAGGCTCTTATTTCCCTTATTTTTCTTTGCGTTTTTCATTCACCATAGTCGTGGGAGAAGATTCCAGTCGTCATTTTCGCGTTTCACCCACTCGATCCCATCATCAATTCCCTCGCTGGAGCTGCGCTCCTGCGAGCTTCCCTTTCATTGTTGTCCGTCATTTCCTCCCCGTTGCGGGGTCGAGGCACTTTTCCCTTGACCCTCTCACCCTTTTCGCAGGTACAAGAACAACAGAAGAGCTTGGGGCTCATTTTATCCTCTCATCGGGGTACCTGGATCCCCCTAGCTTCGTCGCCACCTCGCGCAAACTCCGGCCATCGCCGGAGAATTTTGGAGTCACCAGCACTGAGAGGGACATGGCAGGAGTCGTCCCGGCTATTTTTGAGCTCGAAGGAACATCGGAGGATAGAGATCGAGGTTAGGGAAGATCGCCTCGCCGGTGCTTCTTCCCTGTTCTTCCTCCTAGGTCCCCTGTCGTTCGATCAAGGCCAGATCGCCCAGGTGTGCAGCAGCCGTCCGATCGAATCCCCTGCCAGTCGTCGGATCATCAAGGATCTTCTAATCCTAGCCGTGGAAGTCGAATCGTCATCAGCCGTCATGCACGCGTCACGTGTCAAGTGATATATCCCCAGTCGTTGGATGCGCCTACATGTAGGTATTTTGCAGTTTTTGCCCTGCGATTTTTGTATTTAATAAATACTATTTAATCTTTCATTTGCTATTATAAATTTATGTAATATTTAAAAAAACACCCCCATAGTTTCCATATTTGCATCGAGGCCCCTGTCCACGTCACCTCACGTAACTTGCGCAAGTGGGGGTGGGGTATTTTGCGCAGGGGCCCTCCAGATTTGTGTTATTTCACTTAGGTCCAGAAATATTCAGATTCAATTGTAATATTTTTGGTAAAATTGCATAATAGTCCTCGAGTTTTGGTTATTTGCGAATATGTCCTCTCCATATCACGTGCTTTGTGCATGTGGGGCTTGGTGTTTTTGCAGGAAGGCCCCTGAGGGTTCGCGTATTTGTGATTGGTACTGAAATTTTGTTGTTTACTTATATTTTTCTAAAAAAATTGCATATGTACCCCTTGATTATTGCATATTTTTAGAAATACTCCTACAAGTAGAATAATTTCTTTTTGTTTCTAGTGTTTATTTTATACATCTATAAAATTCAAAAAATTCCCCAAAAAATAGCATAGCTTCCTGTTTCATTCTCTTTAACACCATATTTTTATTTTGCATTTTTGGTGCAATTTAAAATTTATAAAAATTCAAAAACATACATTTTCTTCATTGTTTGCATTAGAAAATACACAAAAATTATAAAAATCCTTTGAAAAATTCCAAAAAAATCATATTTTGCTTGTTTCTATGTGTTCTAACTTCAGACCAAAAATCACTAAAAAATACAAAAGAAACTCCTAAAAATTACAAAACTCTTAAAATCTTTATAAAAATATTAAAAATTCCTAAAAAAATCCTAAAAATATAGTTTCCTTATCTAATTTTCTATGTTTTATTATCTTTGTTTTAAAATTAATTTTGGGAATTTTTACTCTATTTGACATTTTTTATCCTCATTTTAATTTTATACTTGTATTGTATTCACTATTTTCAGTATTTTTGACTTTAAAAATATTAAGAAAATTAGCAAAAATATAGAAAAATCACATAAAGATTAGAAAAATATAAAAAACCTAAAATATTTTATTTCCTGTATTTCAACTATTTTTATTTATTTTTATAAATACATTATCTCTCTTTTCTTATTTTGTATAAACACTTTATTTTATAATTCAAAAGAAAAAGAAAAAATATTAAATATAAAAAGAGAATACAAAATCAGAAATTAAAAATCAAAATATAAAAAAAATAAAAATATAATAAAAAATGAAAATTAAAAACCCACAAAAATAACATTTATAGACAAAAACATCACATCCATTCTTGTGCATTGATTTTGCTCGATCTGTCCTGCTTGTTCCCTGTGTTCGACCTCTACATACTTGCTTCTATACACATCTTTTATGTAGTGTTATAATAAATTTTAACTCCACACTTTGATTTCCATTGCTTGACATTATTTGTGTGTTAATTATTGACTGATCGAGATTTCGTGTGCGGTCGCTCAGCGACCCAGTGGTCCCGCCTCGTGTGGACTACTTCGGACCCTCGCCAAAAATCCTTCATCAAATGGCACCGTTGCCGGGGAGCAACAACATATAGATCAGATTTCTTTGTGATTGATTGTGATATTATTTGTCTAGATTTTTGCTTCATTTGATTCTCTATTTTTGATATATCTTGTTGAGCTGTCTAACCTCCTCTCTTGGTTGACTTTGTGCGAGGTACCATGGATCGAGGAGGCGCTCTACTCTAGGCGCTTACACACCCACGTGAAGTCTGCTTCGGCGTGCTACCCTTGCACCAAGAAGACTTAGAGAAATTTGCAGACTTAGCTCTAGTTTTATTTTCTGTATTTATTGTTGTAATTTGAAGTGAGAGAGTAACTCATTAATTTGTAATATTCAAGACTTGGACACTTAGACACTTCAGAGGTCCATTGCCTGAGGGATTGTTTCCTTAGGGGCCTCGTCAGTTGTTGCTCGATTTTCATGCTGGTTTTGTTTTCTTTGAATTTTCTTTTATTTTGATTCACACGGATTTAGCCCCTAGACTTGGGAGTTTTTGTAGATTGTGACGTAATTAGCTAAGGTCCCACACCTAATATCTTTCCTGCACCTATAAATCGTAATTGAACTTAGCTAAAATTCATTTTAAAAAGCTATTTGACTTTGGATTAGAGACCACTAATGAACCGAAAATCAACCAATCTGAGACAGGTAAAAATAATCACTTTCAGGTCGTTGCGACCCGGATCGAGAGATATCGGTTAATCAAGAAAATATAAAAGTAGACCACCAAAATCAAAGATAAAAATAATGAAATCAAAACTAGCGGTCCTGGCTTTGAGATTAGCCTGGTGTAGCACCCAGGGTCGGACTCAGGGAGCACGAGTTGGCCTTATGGCCTACAAAGTAGTATAAAAACAGAATAAAATAAAAACATGTATTTTTGGTGGATTTTTAATTCTTTTTATATTTTTGGATTTTTTAATTATAAAGGAAAATAGAAAACGACAAAATGAAGCACACACAACAATTAATTTAATCACTATAAAATGCTCCAAAAATTCAAATAAAAATATTTTCATGTTTTAGGTTTTTTACAGTTTATGGTGAATTTTCAGATTTTTATAATTTTTATATATTTTTCTAAAAATCAAAGAAGGTAGAAATAGTAAACTACTGTCCAGCCAAGCTTGAAAGATCAATTTAAAACATCAAATTAATCTGTAAAAGCCTGGAGATATTTTTTTATGACAAATATAAATAACAAAGAAAATTCAAAAGAAGAGTTTGTATTTTTTTTTGTTTTTCTATAATTTTTTGAATTTGTATAAGTTTTTAATGCTTTTTTAATTTTTAAGGTTTTTCTATATCCAAAAAATAGCAAAAATTGCAAAGAAAATAAACACATTACAATTAACAAAAACTAATTTTTTTAGAATTTTTCAAATAGTTTTTATATTTTTTATGATTTTCTAATCTGGACAGTCACAAAAAAATAGTTTTTGAATTTTTAAAAATAACAAAAAGCCTCAAAATTGTACCAAATTTTTATATAATTTTTATACGGTGGCGGGAGCCACGTGTCCAAATTTCATGAAATTTGGGTTTAATTTACTATTTTATTTAAATAAAACAGAGGCTCAAAGTCACAAGGACCTAAATGCAATAAAAAATAATTTCGGGGGCCTATCAATAACACGCAGAGAAAACCCAAGGCCCCTCATGCAAATTGTCCAACAAATCACGCGTGGGGAACGTGTTTCAGGCACGGAGGGGTATATGTGTAATTCCTATTTTAAAACATTCAAACAATAACACATAGAATTCACAGGGCACAAACTGCAAATGTACCAAACCCTTACGTGTCGATGCACGTGGACCACATATAAAAGGACAAAAATACAAATAGCAAGAATATAAAGGTCTAGAGTGCAAATATCCAAAAATAAAAACAAGTGTATTCTATATTTACAGGACTAATTAATAAAAACAGAAACGAGAAGGGCCTAAGGGATATTTACCCCTTATTAAAAACGGACGGCCGAAGACGCGCCACATTGCAGATCGGACGGTGGAGGGGTAGCTGGCATCTCTTCGAAGACCGGTGCTCGGATCCAACGGATGAGAGGCCACCACGTGTGAATCGGACGGCTGAGAAATGAGGGCAGCCCTCGTCTGGATGAACGGTCCGATTAGGCCTCGGAAGGATCGGACGGTGGCTGGTTGCTCCTCAAATAGATGGCTCGGATCAGATCTGGAGCGTCGAGGTAGAACGGACGACGTAGGAGGGTCCTGGAAGAACAAAGCTCCGGCGAACTTCGCCGGAGCACCACGGGCACGTGGAACCTCCTCTGGCGTTGCTGAGATAAGGAATGTGATCGCCACGCTCTTCCGCAGTAGATAGGATCCTCCGATGACGCTGGAGACCACCGGAGTGGCCCGGCGATGGCAGAAGCTCGAAGCTCCTGGGCTGAAGAGTCTCGACCCTCAGATGGGCCGTATTGGCCTGCAAAATAGCCTAGGAAGCTTCCTGGGTCAAGGGAAAACTACCTCGACCCGGTTAGGGGTGACGTGGGTGGATGGCGAGTCGAGATGGGTGACCTCCGGCGATGCGACGGCGGTGGAGGTCGGGCCTTGGTTCCGGGGCGAACCAAGGTGGGTGTGTGGGTGAAGAATGTGAAGAGGGTCTCACGGAAATGATGGTCGGGTCAGATGAGTGGAATGATGTTCGGAGCGGGTGGAATCGGTCGGAGACGGCAGCGGAGCGAATTGGGCGTAAGATGAAATTAAAGGAAACTAGAGGGACTCGGGTCTACCTGATGAATGGAATCGACTGGGGATGAGCTCAAGAAGCTCTGAGTCGTAGCCTCGAAGGGTCGTCGAACCTGAGGCTCTGGCGCACCTCGCGGTGGCGCACGGCGGCAGACGTCGCCGGATCGATAGTTGAAGGTCTCCTCTCCTCTCTTCGACACCTCTCTCACGAAGCGGTCACTCAGGGGAGCAAGGTGGAGGTCCTGGGACGAAGAGGACAGCCAATGATGGCATGAAAAGCTGGTCGGAGGTGAGGTCTTATACGGCTAGGGGTCCGAGAAGAATGGGGTCGGGTGAGTTGGTCGGAGCTCGGATCCCTAGGTAGATCCCCGGGCATGGGTTTCGGATGTCGGAAGTATGATTAGGACCCGGGGTTTAGGCGAATGGAGCTCGGATCATGCGAGGATAATTGTGAGAAGTCAGGTCGGGCGCACAGATCTGGGTTGACTGGTCCAGGGGGGAGAGTTGACCAGGGGTCAACAATCCCTAGTGGACCAATCACAGGCCGCCAAATAATAAAGATTTGGAAATTCATTTAAAAATAATAAATGACTTATTTTCGCAAAACTTAAAACATGAAAAATGTTTATTTATTTTCAAATTATTTTTTGTGATTTTTATTTATTATTTTGAAATAAAAATTAGGTATTTACAAAATATATTATTATATACATGTATATACATGTATTTATTTTTTATTTTAATTTTTAATTTTATGATTTTTATTTTATTTATTTACACCATGAAATATGGAAGGTGAATATATTTTTATTAGATTTTTGTTATTTATTTACAAGGGGAAATAAATATGTCAGTTATTCTATACACATGTTTCATGTACAATGATGAAGGAATTTTATTTCTTTTTATTTTTCTGTTATTTTTCCCATTTTTATTTTAATTTTATATTTACAAATATATATAAATAAATACATACCCATTTTTACATTTATTTAGAGGAAAATATTCTTATTTATATACATAGGTATATGTACACAATGATGGAACCTATCTCCCTCTACTTTGAGTCTTTTGCGGTCAGGTCCATGCTGAGCCCTCCCTTAGGATTAGGTCGCTCAATATTTATTCTAAATATCTCCCTCTTTTTCTTTTATTTCTTTATACTTTTATTTATGGACAAAAACATGCTAATTATGCATATTTACACAATGCATGCTAATTGACAATTTATGCTATTTACAAGAATATACATGTGTTTTGCATAGGTTTTGTAGCTAAAATAAAAGAATAAAGAGTGATGAATGGGTATTCATCACCCCCTATACTTAACTTTGCTAGTCCCTTAGCAAACACTTATTTGAAAAAGAAGTGAAAAAGAAAAGGAAAAAGAAAAAGAGGAGAAAATGCATGGATCAATGCTGATCATTAAACTTGCCTTCATTAAATTGAAGTATGGAGCTCGATCAGATCTTTGGATTATTAATGTGTGGGAACCTTATTTGGACTTAGGTTTAAAACTTAACAGCCTCTAAGATCCACTAATATATAGTCAGGACTCCTCAATAATCCAGATCAGAACAAGTCTACATACACAAACCCTGAAGACCACGAATCTTTCCTTGTACAATGTAAGTGAGGTATAGCTCTCCACCTCAGAAGTAGCAACTTGACAACCCTCCCCAACAAGATAACTCTATGACCCTAGTCTGGCCACTCTTTCCTCGAGGAGCGAGGTATTCCCTTTTAAGTTCAAGTTCAACCGGCTCAAGAAGAGGGGGAAGAAGAGAATGGACCATGGCCAGTGTAGCCATGTATCCTTGGGAGCTCAACCAGTGTAGCTAAGTCTCCCTACTGCAAGCTACATAAGATGGAACATGAGTCTCAAGCTTTGCTTATTGCACTATATACATACTCCGGTGGGATTATCATTTTCTATCAGACCCACCACTTTTTTGGACTTATTTTCTTTTTGCATTTTTTTAGTGCATCTGTACAACATATTTACAAGGTGCAGCGTATGTACATAAAGAGTTTTTCCTCTTGAGCCAGTAGACTATCCCTCTTTTGAAGCATTATTGCAACCCACAACTCCTGTCGTTAGACCTCATGGCAACCAGACCAAGTTGAGACGCACTTCCTTCACTAAAAGAAGAAGAGAGGTTCTGCCTAGAAGTACTACCCTAATATGCTACCCCAAGTCAAGGAAGACTGCCTCCTCACCACCTCATCTGTAGAGAGCTCGGTGTAAAGTGTGGGTCCAAGTCAAGCCATTGTCTATATGAGTCATGTGTGTGTTGTTAAGTGCTCTACTTAGTCTCATTGAGATGACATGTGATCATAGCCTAGTGGACTCAAAGAATTAAGTCACCATGGACCTGAAAAGCCTTAACCCTAAGCCCTATAAGGTTCCTCTTATAATTAGGTGGATTAAGATCTTAATCAAGCTCCATTTTCCAATTTAATTCCAGGCTAGTTTAAATGTCAACTATAATCCAGGAAAAACTATACAAGTATTTACAAAGATGCAATTTTACAAACTATTTACACACGTGCAAAATTTTTGAAAAATGTTTTGAAACCATGAATGTATGCATGAATGCAAGTTTTGCAAAATATTTACACAAGATTTTTGCAAACTTTTTATTTTCAAAACATTTTGGAAAATTTTTTTACTATATACATAATTTTGATATGCACATATTTACACAATCTTTACACAAATAGTTTTTGAAAACATTTTTACAAAAATAATTTTGTACAATAGCTATGTATGCGCAATAAAAGAATGTTTATTTACAAGGAAAAATTTTTAATTTTTCTGGATTTTTGGTTTTTAGCCATTTTTATTTATTTACACACTCACACAAAGTACGAGTTATGGCTAAAGTATATATGAAATATATACACACCCCCTATACTTAGCTCGAACGATGTCCTCAGAGTCAAGAGCGATGAAGAAGACATAACTCGTGCTTAGTATAGGGAAGTGAAAATGAAGGCTATATACAAAGATGAATGAAAGAATAGAAATCCAAGAGGTTCTCGGCATTTCCCCCTATACTTGGGATCAAATAATCCTATGTATAGCAGGCTGTACATAAAGGGAAGGTCGAGTGAAGAATGTACAGGGTCTACCCCCCCCCATACTTAGGGTAAAATATCCCTAAGTATAGGCAGCAAAAACAGAGGTAGAAATGAATCAAAAGAATACCCGAGAGTCCTACATCCCCCCATACTTAGGGTAAAGTACACCCTAAGTACAACATAATCATAAGATGAGAAAAGGAATGTGGGACTAAATAATGGAATGATATTGAAAACTGGATCTATACAAGTTGGAAGAACAGTGATAATCAGGCGTGATATGCAATAGTTGTGAGTCAAGAGACCACATCTCACGCAAAGTGAATAGGGGCAACATTCAACGACCCGCGGCTCATGATCTAGATATGGCTTGAGCTGCTGGCCGTTCACTCGAAAGGTACTCTCAGAAGACAACTCAGATATGTCAATACTCCCATTGTCGTGTACCTTTCTCACCAAATAAGGTCCATTCCATTTGTTCTGTAGCTTCCCTGGAAATAGACGAAGGCTAGCATCAAACAGCTATACTCTTTGTCCCGGCTCAAAATGCTTGTGGCTTATATGAGAATCATGCCACTCCTTCACTCTCTCCTTGTATTGTAGGTTGTTTGAGAAGGCGGTATCACGAAGCTCCTCCAAGGCTGCTAACTCTGCCCTCCTCTGATCTCCTACACTATCTGGATCCAAAAGTATATCAGTGACAGCCCAAAGTGACCTATGTCTCAAGTCGACAGGTAAAAGGCACGGCTTGCCATAAACGAGGCTAAAGGGAGATGTGCCCAAAGGTGTCTTGAAAGATATCCTATATGCCCACAAGACCGACTCCAAAAGCTGTGACCAATCCTTTCGGTCAGGGCGGACGACTTTCTGCAATATAGTCTTGATCTCCCTGTTCGATACTTCGGCAAGACCATTCGTCTGAGGGTGGTATGGTGTGGCAACTCGATGGTCTATGCCGAACTCGCTAGCAAGGGCCTTCACCTTTTCATTGACGAAATGAGACCCCCCGTCAGATATAAACACTCGAGGTACCCCGAACTGTGAAATGATATGCTTCCTCAAAAATCTACAAAGAGTCCTAGCATCTGCGGTTCGGGCGGGGGATGGCCTCAACCCAGTGACTAACATAATCCACGGCCAACAGAATGTACTCGAATCCCTGACTCTTAGGGAATGGACCCATGAAATCGATTCTCCATGCGTCAAAAACCTCACAGAAGTGAATGGGCTGCATCGGCATCATATCACGCTGCTACAAGTGCCCATCCTCTGACAGTCTGTACACCTCTTCACGAACTCATCGGACTCCTTGAAGAGGGTAGGCCACCATAGGCCAGATTGGAGCACTTTCTGTGCCGTTCTCCTCCCAGAGTGATGTCCCCCTGCCTTAAGCTTGTGGCAGTAAGTGAGGATGCTATGGTGCTCCTCCTGAGGAATGCACCTACGCTAGACGCTATCCCCTCCTTCATGGTAAAGGATGGGATCCTCCCAGTGGTAGAACTTGACCTTCGTGAGGAAGGTCTCAAGTCTCTGCCTGGGCCAATCTTGTGGAACTTTCTTAGCAACAAGAAAGTTCACAATATCGGCGAACCACGGGAGAGAGGTGATAGCAAGGATCGCCTCATCTGGGAAGGTCTCACAAATAGGCTCAGTATGCTCAGAATCCTCAAGATGCTCTAATTGGGAGAGATGACCCGCCACCACATTCTTGACTCCAGGCTTATCCTTAATCTCTATGTCAAACTCCTGGAGTAGAAGGATCCATCTAGTCAATCTGGCCTTGGCATCCTTTTTTGCCATGACGTACCTGATGGCGGTATGGTCAGTGTAAATGGTCACTCTAGATCTGATAATGTAAGATCTGAACTTATCTAGGGCAAAAACTACGGCTAGCATCTCCTTCTCAGTGACAGTGTAGTTCCGCTGCGCGGCATCCAATGTACGGCTAGCGTAGTGAATAGCAAATTGGACTCCATCCCTCCTCTGTCCCAACACGGCCCCTATGGCAAAATCGGAGGCATCTGTCATGATCTCGAATGGGAGAGACCAATCAGGCGGCTGGAGAACAGGAGCCTCTAACACATCTCTTGAGAGTCTCAAACGACGAAAGACACTTATCATCAACAAGGAACTCGGTGTCTTTCGTCAGCAGATCAGTAAATGGTCGGGCAATCCTGCTGAAATCATGAATGAAGCGCCGGTAGAAATCAACGTGCCCCAGAAAAGACTGTAACTACCGTAAGTTGGATGGCGGTGCGAGTTTTCTAATGACATCTACCTTGGCCGGATCAACCTCCATGCCCCTGTTGGAGTTGATATGGCCAAGCATCGTACCTTGAGTCACCATGAAGTGACTCTTCTCCCAAGACAGCACAAGGTGAACCTCAATGCATTGTTGAAGGACTCGGTCTAGGCAGTCAAGACAGGAGTCGAATCCGTCGTTGTAAATCGAGAAATCATCCATGAAGACCTCCAAGCACTCCCCCACCATGTCCGAAAATACAGACAGCATGCATCTCTGAAAAGTCGCAGGGGCGTTGCATAACCCAAATGGCATGCATCTGAAAGCATAAGTGCCGAAGGGACATGTGAAGGTAGTCTTGTCCTGGTCCTCGGGCGCGATGGCCACCTGATTGTAGCCAGAGTACGCATCCAAGAAGCAGTAGTGACTCTTCCCTGCCAGTCTCTCAATGATCTGATCAATAAAGGGCAGGGGGAAATGATCCTTCTTGGTGGCCTGGTTGAGTCGTCTGTAATCCACGTAGACCCGCCAAGAAGTGGGTACCCGGGTAGCGATCTCCTCTCCAGACTCGCTGACAACTGTAGTGATGCCCGTCTTCTTGGGCACCACATGCAACGGACTGACCCACTTGGAGTCGGAGATGGGGTAGATAAAAATCGACGCTCCACCATTTTGAGATCTCCTTCATGACAACCTCTCTCAGATTCGGGTTCAGCCGCCGCTGGAACTCACGCGACGGCTTCGCCTCATCCTCGAGATAGATATGGTGGGAGCACAGGGCCGGACTTATCCCCTGGAGATCGGCTATGCTCCATCCTATCGCCTTGCGATTCTTTTCAAGAACCCCCATCAGACGGGATTCCTGCTCTCCAGTCAAATCGGCAGAGATAATGACTGGGTACATCTCATGCTCACCCGCAAGGAACCTATACTTCAGCGATGCAGGAAGTTGCTTCAGCTCTGGACAAGTATGTGCTGGCGGATCTGGCCTCAGAAAGCTTTGAGTGAATGCTGCCAAATCTGCATGGGAGAATGGAAACTCTCGCTCACAATCAGTATCTGGAGAAGGCTGCTCTGCTGGACTGTCTCTGCTCTGCTCAGCATCAACCTCCTCCCTAGTTGTAGGCTCGGTGGAAGTCAGACATGGTATAAGATCATCAAATGATGCCCAATCGACATCTAACTCCGAGGGATATGTATCATCATCACAACACAACTCTGTCTCACGATCAAGAACCGGCTCTACCGACTGAAAAGTATCCTGGACCTGGAATGCGCTCTCCAAGCTCTCCTCTACCGGCATCTCTGCATCAACGGACTCTGAAGGTGAGAGGATGGCCTGTGCGACTAGATCTGCCCATACTGCCTCATCATCTGTGATCACAAAATCGCAGTCCTGGTGGATGTCTGACCCTGCATCTGTCATCTGCTCTGAATTAGTGGTTGGCTCTGAGCATGCTGAATCTCTGACTCTGATGTATTCGACCGTCTCTATTTGTACACTCTCACCCTCGACACGAAAGTATACCTTCCCGCTATCATGGTCGGTCACTGCCTTGGCTGTGTCCAAGAACGGGCGACCTAGAATGATGGGGGTATCAGTCACAGACTTAGGGATCTCCATGTCCAACACAACAAAGTCCACGGGGAATTGCAGGCCCTGAATCGTGACGTTTTTTTCAACGTCCCTCAGCAACCCCTTCGGCCTCTTGACAGATCGATCAACAAATTGAAGGATTGTCCTGCTCTGTCGTAGAGTGCCCAACTCGAAGCGGTCGAGAAGGGCTGTCGGAAGTAGGTTGATCGATGAAGCGTTGTCTAATAGAGTGCGGTCGAACCTCTGCTCACGGATATGGCATCTAACATATGGGGCTCCTGAATCTAGCCTCTTGGCTGGCAGACGGTTCTGAATCGCGAAACATGTGGCCCTGTTAAGCACATGGATTTCAGACTGGTGGTTCCTCCTCTTCCTCCTAACTGTGGTCCTATCTCTAAGTGATCTTTAGAGTAGAGGGATGTGCTCCAAGGCCTCCTGGAGAGTCAGCTGAATGTGAAATATGTCGATCATCTGTCGGCTGAACTCTCCTGCTGCTTCTTTTTGGGATTTTCTATTTTCTTCCCCTTTCCCATGTGAAGTGCTCTAGGGAAGGGGATCACAGGGTCCTTCTCAGATGTAGGACTAGGAGAGGGTCTAGGCTGCTCAAGCACGACAGAATCCACACATACATCATGCACCACAGGTGGATCAGAAGAAAATAAACCCTTTCCTTTATTGCCAGATAAGTCCTGAGATACATGAACAGATGGAAAGACTACAAGACTAGCAGAAGTAAAAATGATGGTATCTGCACCACCCTCGGCAGGTCGACTCGCGGCATCAGCACCGCGCTCTGGCTCGGCAATAATGGTGGCGTCAGTACCACCTCCTCCATCTGGTGAAGCGACGACATCAGTACCATCGGTGGGATCAACATCCATGGTGGCATCAGCACCACCGTAATCATCTCTCGCGGCATCAGTACCGCGCTCCTCCTCGCCTGGCGCTCTGGAAGTGTCTTGGTGATGTCGCTCAGACGAGGTGCCGCCTGCTGGCATCCTACCGCTCCTAAGTGTGACAAAGTCAGTATCAAATAGATATGCAGATATATCACCAAAAGAATCACTCGGAGTGGCATACTCTGTGAAATCTACCTGCTCAGACTTCCTCTTGAGGTTGTTTGGGTTGGGCTCACTCTGGGCAGATATGGTGGCCTTCCCTCTCATGATCTCCCGCATCTCCTAGCGAAACTCGTCCATCTCTGTCTGAAAGTAGCCTACTGCTCGGTCAAGAGTCAGGCTAGATCGTCTGAGGTGGGGTTCTCATAGGATGGACCATGAGAACCTGACAGGTGGCCTCGCTGGTAGTGTGGTTGCTGCTGTGTCTGGTACGGGTGAGAGGGATACTGCTGGGGATGATACTGCTGCTGCTGAGGCTGATCACGCCTCCAAGAATGTACCTATCGATAGGGACGAGGACCATACTGCTGTGGATGGGGTTGGGATGACTGCTGTTGTTGGTACAATGGGGGCTGCTGCTGCTGGTGATCTCGCTGATGGCCATACTGGCCACCCTGAACTGGAGGCTGCTGCTGGGAACTGGCACCTCCGGCTGACCAACAGAATCCAAGATGGTCTTGTCGGATACCGGGCAAGGGACGGTCGTACCAAATCCCGTTGACATCCGTCAACGGCTCCTGCTCGTAGGTGGATGGAGGGAGTACGACCAGAGGCTGATCCGGCTGGTAAAACACCAATTGAGTGTCTGGGGATGGTGGCGACTATTAGTATGGCTGCGGCTGCTGTTACGGCTCCACCAGTACAAGATGGACCTGTCTAGGCTGGCTGGAGCTGGAGCGCTGGGACGAGCTGCTGGTGCCACTCAGATCTCCTTGTGCCTGAAGACGGGGCTGAGAAGCCGTCTGTGCCTCCTAGAGACACATGTCACTTAGTGTATGTGCCATCTGATCCATCTGCGTGATGCCCTGGCACTGCTTCTTCTCTATAATCTCCATCTGGTCCAGCTTCTCGCTGATAATGCCCATGTCGGCGACTTTGTACTCGGCCTGTGCGGCTGCCACTGACGAAGTGGAAGGACCGACGTCGACCCGTGCGATCCTCTGGTACTGCACGGTCTGTGGCTGGGGGCATCCCTGAGTGTAGAGTCGGGTCCGGGACATCACTCTATAGTTCTCAGCCATCTCCTCGTAGATGGTCCAGACCTGATCCTCGTCTTTGGCGAAGTAGGACCCACCAAATGAAGCATTCACCAAGCCCTGCAGCTCTGGTGTCAGTCCGTAGAAGAAGCTCTGAACTAAGTTCAGCTTCAAGATCTCATGGTGCGGGCATCTATCGGTGAGCTCTCTAAACCTCTCCCATGCCTCACGGAATTGCTCATTAGGGAGCATGGAGAAGTTGCTGATCATGTCCCTCGCTGCGTTCGTCTGCCCAAGTGGATAGTACTTGTTCAAGTACCCGGTGCGGAGCTGCTCCCAGGTGTACACGAACTTCCCCAGATGCTTCAGCTAGGTGGCTGCTCTATCTGCCAGTGAAAAGGGGAAGGCAATCATGCGAATGGTGTCCCCGTCCACTTGACGGTCTTGGGCGGTGCTGCAGATCATCAGAAACTCCTGGAGGTGAAGATGGGGCTCCTCAGTGGCAAGCCCATGGAACCGGGGGAGGAGCTGAAGGGTGTTTGGGGGGAACTTGAAGTCCCCCACGATAGCTGGTAATACCACCCAACGGTGTGTCAAAGTCGAACCGGGGTTGTGCAACTCCCGCATCGGTCTCGGCTGGTTTGGTGTTGCTGCTGCTGCGGCGGCTGCTGTTGTGGCTGCGACTGCGGCTACTGCCGCATCGTCGAGTCACCTCGGTCCGTCTCCTGGCCCGCGCTGGTCGCGGTCAGCTCTCATCTGCTCCATCTCTCTCCTCATCTCAATCATAAAGGCACCATGATCCCTCAACTATTGCTGCACTATCTCAAGAGAGGCGATTAGGGTGGAGTTGATTGCACCCTGGTCCATGATGAATGTCTGCTCGGCTCGGGGACCTCTGGTGCGGTCGTCGCTGCTGTCGGCCGTGGTCTCTGCAAAGGCAAAAGACCCAAACTCAGGTGCCGATAAATCTGATTGTGGTCTCTCATCAGGCACTTGCATCTCAGGAATGGTAGAAGGGTGATCGAGGGGGAACAGGGCGGAATCGAACTCGGGTTCGGAGAGCTGGTCTCGGCTCTCGTGAACCAACCTAGATGAATGGACGGGAGTGCTGAAAAGCGGTGCAGCCAGAGGCTGCCTAAGGGACCTCCTGCCCATCATCTTGATCTAGCGAGTCAGGAGGATGGGATCTGGAAACAACTATGATGAGGAAACAAACCCCGGATTCACCTACTCAACGTGAGTTGAAGACCGTAAGAGTTCGATCAATTATCTTGTCAGTTTTTATTAGGTGATCAAGTCAAGATAGCAAAGCGGTTACGTGACCTATTGGGAATCCGATTCCCCCAGGAGACTGTCATGATCCCGAACTAGATCTTTCCCAGCCAGTACAAGCCGCGGACCGTTTACCGGCCCGATCGGCTCGCTCTGTTATGGATATCGCGGCCTGCTTTACTGGAGACCGGAGCGATCCTCACTGGAGAACGACTAGCTCAGAAGCAGTAGTCTGAAAGGGGTCCAGATGTGGCTCTATCCTAGGGTACGGGTCACTCTCTCACACATGCAAACCAGACAATGAGGGGGTTGCTCTCCCCAAGACAAAATTTTCTAGTGAGTGTCTTTTAGGGTCAAGTATGTTAAGCAGTCCTAATTTTATAGTTTTTGTTTTTAGGTATTTTTCAAATCAAACAATTTCCTAACGAATTTTTCGGTTCTCCTGGTTATTTAAGTCCAAAAACGGGGGGAGAAGTCGAAAAAGCTGATGTGCGAGAAATCAATGATGCATGCAGAGTAAGAAATGCGTACCTAACTCCAGCAGTCTACATACAATATGATACGCGCATAATTGAAAGATAGAAAGGAAACTACCTATATGGCGCAAGCAAAAAACCAGGCCCTAAATGAAGCAGTTCTATTCGAAAGAACAATGGCTAAATGGTCAACAGGAGGGGTCGGTGTCCGATCTCGGATGCCGATCGGTGCCCGCCACAACGGGTCCTGCCAGCGCTGTATACGACCTCTAGCGGTGCGGGACCCCTCAAGTGACCAAGTAGTCTTTTTTATTAATTTTTATTTTGGTCCAATTAACGGTCTATAAGTACAAGCAAATTATTAGGTGTGTGGACCCTACTAATTATGATGCAATCAAGCAAAAATCCTAAGCTAGGGCTGAAATCCGCGTGAAAACCGAACATGCAGTAAATAAACGATGGAAAACCAAAACCACGAAAAAGCCACGAAAGTCTGGTGGGGTCCCCCGAGCACATCGGTGCTCGGCGAAACAGACCCTAAGAGTCTGAGTGTCTCTGTCCTGTCCCTGTTTTATTACAACAGTTTAATTGCTGAAAATTAAAACTAAGCTAATCTAAACTAATCCCGCAAGCCTGCTCGTTTCCTCGCGCACTCCTACGGCTCCGTGCAGAAGGGAGCCGCCTCCGATTCCCGCGGTTGCGTCGGCTCCTCGAGAGGAGCTGCCTCGGTCCTTAGGCCCTTGGAAGTAAACAAGAAGAGTGTGATCAGACCAGATAAACAAAGCTAATAACTAAAACAGGGTATATGTGCAAAAAATGCTAATAAGAATAAACACTCAAAACAACCAAAAAAAGAGAATAAAATAAAAGAAAATGAAAAATAAAAGAAAAACAAAAAGCTACGAAAAGCCGCGGAGGAAGAAGAAGCCGCGGAAAACCGCAAAAATCAAAAGAAAACAAAAGAATATAAAACTGACTACTAAGTCGTGCTCCCCGGCAACGGCGCCATTTTGATAAACCGAAAGTCAACCAATCCGGGACAGGTAAAAATAATCACTCTCGGGTCATTGCGACCCGGATCGAGAGATATCGGTCAATCAAGAAAATGTAAAAGCAGACCACCAAAATTAGAGATAAAAACAATGAAATCAAAACTAACGGTCCTAGCTATGAGATTAGCCTGGTATAGCACCCAGAGTCGGACTCAAGGAGCACGAGTTGGCCTTGCGGCCTACGAAGTAGTCTAAAATAGAATAAAATAAAACAAGTATTTTTGGTGGATTTTTAATTCTTTTTATATTTTTTTGGATTTTTTAATTATAAAGGAAAATAGAAAAGGGCAAAATCAAGCACACACAACAATTTATTTAATCACTATAAAATGCTCCAAAAATTCAAACAAAAATATTTTTATATTTTTTTAGGTTGTTTACTGTTTTTGATGAATTTTTCAGATTTTTATAATTTTTATAAATTTTTCTAAAAATCAAAGAAGGCAGAAATAGTAAACTACTATCCAGCCAAGCTTGAAAGAATAATTTAAAATATCAAATTGATCTATAAAAGCTTGGAGGTATTTTTTATGATAAATATAGACAATAAATAAAATTCAGAAGAAGAGTTTGTATTTTTTAGTTTTTCTATAATTTTTTAGAATTTTTATAAGTTTTTTATGGTTTTTTAATTTTTAAGGTTTTTCTATATCCAAAAATAACAAAAATTGCAAAGAAAATCAAACACACCAATATTAACAATTACTAATTTTTTTAGAATTTTTCAAATAGTTTTTATATTTTTTATGATTTTCTAATCTGGACAGTCACAAAAACAAAAGTTTTTGAATTTTTAAAATAACAAAAAGACTCAAAATTGTACCAAATTTTTATAGAAATTTTTACACAGTGGCAGGAGCCAAGTGTCCAAATTTCACGAAATTTGAGTTTAATTTGCTATTTTATTTAAATAAAATAGAGGCTCACAGTCACATGGACCTAAATGCAATAAAAAATAGTTTCGGGGGCCAATCAGTAACACGTAGAGAACACCCAGGGCCCCTCGTGCAAATTGTCCAACAAATCACGCGCATGGCACGTGTTTCAGGCATGAAGGGGTATATGTGTAATTCCTATTTTAAAACATTCAAATAATAACACATAAAAATCATAGGGCACAAACAGCAAATGTACCAAACCCTTACGTGGACCACATATAAAAGGACTAAAATGCAAATAACAAGAACATAAAGGTCTAGAGTACAAATATCCAAAAATAAAAACAACTGTATTCTATATTTACAGGACTAATTAATAAAAATAGAAATGAGAAGGGCCTAAGGGATATTTACCCCTTATTTAAAACGGACGGCCGAAGACGCGCCACATTGCAGATCAGACGTTGGAGGTGCAGCTGGCGTCTCTTCGAAGACCGGCTCTTGGATCCAACGGATGAGAGGCCACCACGTGTGAATCGGATGGCTGAGTACTGAGGGTAGCACCTCGTCTGGATGAACGGTCCGATCAAGCCTCGGAAGGATCGGACGGTGGCTGGTTGCTCCTCAAATAGATGGCTCGGATCAGATCTGGAGCGTCGAGGCAGAACGGACGGCGTAGGAGGGTCTTGGAAGAAAAAAGCTCCGGTGAACTTCGTCGGAGCGCCACGGGCGTGTGGAACCTCCTCTGGCGCTGCTGAGATAAGGAATGTGATCGCCACGCTCTTCCGCAGCAGATAGGATCATCCGATGACGCCGGAGACCACCGGAGTGGCCCGGCGACGGCGGAAGCTCGAAGCTCCTGGGCTGAAGAGTCTCGACCCTCAGATGGGTCGCATTGGCCTGCAAAATAGCCTAGAAAGCTTCCTAGGTCGAGGGCAAACTGCCTCGACCCGGTTAGGGGTGAAGTGGGTGGCTGGCGAGTCGAGATGGGCGACCTTCGGCGATGCGATGGCGGTGGAGGTCGGGCCTTGGTTCTGGGGAGAACCAAGGTGGGCGCGTGGGTGAAGAATGTGAAGAGGGGTCTCGCGGAAATGATGGTCGGGTCAGATGAGTGGAATGATGTTCGGAGCGGGTGGAATCGGTCGGAGACGGCGGCGCAGCGAATTGGGCGTAAGATGAAATTAAAGGAAACTTGAGGGACTCGGTCTACCTGATGAATGGAATCGACTGGGGATGAGCTCAGGAAGCTCTGGGTCGTAGACTCGAAGGGTCGTCGATGCCCGAGGCTCTGGCGCACCTCGCGGCGGCGCACGACGGCAGACGTCGCCGGATCGATAGCTGGAGGTCTCCTCTCCTCTCTTCGACACCTCTCTCACGAAGCTGTCACTCAGGGGAGCAAGATGGAGGTCCTGGGACAAAGAGGCACAACCAAGGATGGCGTGAAAAGTTGGCCGGAGGCGAGGTCTTATACGGCTAGGGGTCCGAGAAGAATGGGGTCGGGCGAGTTGGTCGGAGCTCGGATCCCTACGTAGATCCCCAAGCGTGGGTCTCGGATGTAGGAAGTATGATTAGGACCCGGGGTTTAGGCGAATGGAGCTCGGATCATGCAAGGATAATTGTGAGAAGTCGGGTCGGGCGAACAGATTCGGGTTGACTGGTCCAGGGGGAAAGTTGACCGGGGGTCAACAATCCCCCGTGGACCAATCACAGGCCGCCAAATAATAAAGTTTTGGAAATTCATTTAAAAATAATAAATGACTTATTTTCGAAAAACTTAAAACATGAAAATTGTTTATTTATTTTCAAATTATTTTTTTTGATTTTTTTATTTTTTTGAAATAAAAATTAGGTATTTAAAAAATATTATTATTATATACAGGTATATACTTGTATTTATTTTTTATTTTTTAATTTTATGATTTTTATTTTATTTTTTTACACTATGAAATATGGAAGGTGAATATATTTTTATTAGATTTTTGTTATTTATTTACGAGGGGAAAATTTTTATGTGAGTTATTCTATACACATGGTTCATGTACAACGACGAAGAAATTTTATTTCTTTTTATTTTTCTATTATTTTTCCTATTTTTATTTTAATTTTCTATTTACAAATATATATATTTATATAAATAAATAAATACCCATATTTATTTTATTTAGAGGAAAATATTCTTATTTATATAGATAGGTATATGTACACAACGATGGACCCTATCTCCCTCTACTTTGAGTCTTTTGCGGTCAGGTCCATGTTGAGCCCTCCCTTGGGATTAGGTCGCTCAATATTTATTCTAAATATCTCCCTTTTTTTCTTTTATTTCTTTATTCTTTTATTTATGCACAAAAACATGCTAATTATGCATATTTACACAATGCATGCCAATTGAAAATTTATGCTATTTACAAGAATATACATGTGTTTTGCATAGGTTTTGTAGCTAAAATAAAAGAATAAAGAGTGATGAATGGGTATTCATCAACCACGTGCCGAGAGAGGTTCTATACAGCGCTGACAGGATCCACTGTGGTGGACACCGATCGGCCTCCTAGATCGGACTCTTGTTTCTCTTCCTAGTTGATAGCTACTTGTGCTTCACGATCAATAGAAAATGCTTATCTAGGGATGGTTTCCTCGTGCATCATATATGTAGTTTATTTTCTTGTCTTTAAATTTATGCGCGGATCACCCTGCATGTAGAATGCTAGAACAAGGTACGCATTTCTAACTCTGCATGCATCATTGTGTTTGATCACGCATCGGCTTTTCCGACTTCCTCCGTCGTTTTATTGGACTCAAAATAACCAAGGAAATCTGAAAATTCATTCGGCGTTGCTTTTATTCAGAAAAATACTAAAAAAAGATATAACCAGATGAAATTGGGACTGCTAATGCAAACTTGACTTTAAAACTCACCTCACTCAAAATTTTGTCTTGGGGAGAGTAACCCCCCTCCTTGGCGGATTTATCTGCAGCAAGAGAGTGACCCAAACACTAGGATAGAGCCATACCTAAACTCCTCTCAAACTACTGCTCTAGGGTTAGTCGTTCTCCAGTGAGGATCTTTTCGGTAATCGGTAAAGAGTACCATGACGTCCTTTGCAGAGTGAATTGATCTGGTAGACGGTAAATGGTCCGCAATTCATACTGGTTGAGAAAGATCTAGACTTTGATCGGAACAGTCTACTAGGAGCATCGAGTTCCTACCAGCTCGATTAATCACTCTGACAGATAGATTGATCACCTAAATAAAATAGAAAAGATAATCGCTCGAGCCTTCACAGTAATCAGCTCAAGCATTGCGTAGGTGAACCGGGAGTTTGTTTTCACATCTTGTTTGCATTCTAGATCTCATCCGCCCTTTTCTCCAGATCACGGTATTGGGAAGGAGATCCCTTAGGCCACGTCTGGTGGCACCGCTATCAAGAACTTCTCCCTTTTCATCTAGGTCGGCTTCAGGGAGTTTAGACCCACTCTTCGAGCTTGAGTTTACGTCCACCCTATTCCCGCTTGACCACCCTTCTTCTTCTGTCAGTACTGTGGTGTCAGAGTATAGTGCAACACAGATTTCTATACATTTGATGACACCTAAGATGGGTACTTTTTCCTTCACAGAGACCCAAGATATTGCCATCAGTGAGGGACACCAGATGAGCAGGGACAACCTTCGTATGTGTATGATCAGATTGTCATCAACAATTCATTGTTAGATTCCCTAGAAACTATGCAAAGACAAATCAGAGATCAAGGAGCCTTCATGGGTGACATCATGAGAGAGCTGCGCAGATGTGAGAGGACAGAGGAGAAATACCCGAGGGTGGTGGAGAGATACAAGAAGCATGAGTTGGAGCATGAGGAGACCCTCATCAGGAGGGGCCACCACCGAGGACCATGAGACAGTTGTACAATCCGGTTGCAACCCTCACTCACCGATGGATCCAGCTTCCTCCTATTGACGGGAACTTCGAGCTTTGCCCCCAAGCCATCCAGTTGTTGCCCAAGTTTTCGGGGCTGGCCACTGAGGTGCCTCATCTCCATCTATAGGAATTCGAGATGATTTGTAGCACTGTCCACGACAGACTGGTGGATGAGGACACTATAAAGATAATTGCCTTTCCATTCTCATTAGTTGACTGAGCAACCTATTGTCTAAAGCATTTAGGAAGGTACATCACATCTTGGGAGCAGCTCCAAACCCAGTACTTGAACATGTACTATCCACTCGGCTAGAGCAACGCAACACGAGCTAGGATCAACAACTTCACTATGATCCCAAATGAGCAGTTCCATGAGGCTTGGGATCGATTTAGAGAGATCATTGACCGGTGTTCACGTCACAAGATATCAAAGACCAACCTTGTTCAGAGTTTCTTTTGTGGACTGACACCGGAGCAGTTGGGACTTGTGAATGCCTCTTGTGGTGGGTCCTACTTTTCCAAGGGTGAAGACTAGGTTTGGACCATCTATGAGGGGATGGAATAGAACTCAACAGTGATGGCCCAAGTCAGGGTCTACACGCAAACGAAAGTCCAACCACATGCAGTTTCATACCAGAGAATTGCACGAATCGATGCCGGCTTCCACACTTCGTCAGTAGCAGTAGCTCAGACTGAATTCGTCGCGGCCGACATGGGGATCGTTAGTGAGAAAATGGACTGCATTGAGATCCTTGAGAAGAAGCAGAGCCAAGGGCTTGCACAGATGGACCAGTTGACGAAGACAATGAGTGACCGAAAGACCTAGATCCTATGCATTCAGGACGCACAGATGTCCACACAGTAGCCTCTTGCGTTGCGTGCTGATTCCAGTAGTAGCAGCTCCACCCAGCCCTCTGCGGCATACGACCAGGTTCACCATATCCAGGCAGAGTCGGTCCAGGAGCTATGGCACTACCCATCACCACCACTATCGTAGGACACTCAGATGGTGAACTACCAGCCGGATCAGCCACTGGCAGTTCTTCCTATACCACCCTTTGAGCAGGAGCCATTGATGGAAGTCAATGGGATATGGTACGAACGGTACCCACAGCAGGCCAGGATTCATCGCGATCACCCCAGATTCTGTTGGACCACTGGAGGCACCTCATCCCAATAGCAGTCTCCCGCTCAGGGCACTCAGAACAACCAGCAACAACAGCATCCCTATCACTCCCTCCAGTCGTACCAGCAGGGTCTCATCCCTCTTATCAGGGACAGCAGTGGAGGCAGTGTCAGCAGCCTCCCCAACCATACTTCCAGCCTCCCCCTCACTATTCACAGCAGCAACAGCCTCATATCCAGCATGAGAACACTTCCGGTTCTTTGGCACCTACCTTCGAGAACCCAGCTCTTGATGACCTTGCCCGCTTGCTCTCCGAACAGCAGGCATCCTTCCAGCGGGAAATGGATGAGTTCTAGTAGGAGATGAGGGATATCATCAAGGGCAAGGCCGCCATACCAGCTCAGATCGAGCCTAATCCAAATAATTTGAACAGGAAGTCTGAGCAGGTACAGTCTACAGAGGATACCACTCCTAGTGACTCTTTGCATTACATGTCTTCTTGTATGTTTGATGCTGATTTCGTGACAACTAGGAGCGTTAGGATGCCAGCCAGTGGCGTGTCGTCTGAGCGACAACCACATGAGGAACTAGGAGCACCAGACGAGGAGAGTAGTGGTGCTGATGGTGCTGAAGATGCCGATGCCACCAAGGATAGAGATCCAGTTGACGGTACTGAGGCCGTCGTGACTCCAGATGCTGGCAGTGGTACTAGTGCCGCCATTTCACTTGATGCTGAGTCAGTGCACGGTGCTGATGTCACGAAGACATATACCGTGGGTGGTACTGATGCCACCACTTCTACTCTAGTTGTGCTTCTATATTTTGTATTGCCACCTTTCGTATCTAAGGATTGTATTAACAAGAAAAAGACTAAAAATATGAATAAAGGAAAGGTTTCTTCATCTACTCTGAGTCCATATGTGTTGGATGATGATCTTGGTATGGACTTCATTCCTTCACAGGCACAGGAACCTCTTCCTAGTCTTCCATCTGAGGAGGACCCAGCCATCCCCTTCCCTCAGGCACTCCGCTTGGCGAAGGGGAATAAAACAGAAAATCCAACAAAGGCACATCAGTTAGAGTTCAGCCAGCAAATGATTGACAGATTTCAGATTTAGCTGACTCTACAGGAGGCACTAGAGCACATCCCCCTCTTCCAAAAAGCTTGCGAGAGAAGACCAATGTATGCAGGAAGAGGAGGAACCACAGAGGAGATATCCATGTGCTCACCCGTGCCACATGCTTTGCCATTCAGAACCAACTGCTAGCCAAGAGACCTGATGCAGGAGCTCCCTATGTCAAATGCAAGATTCAAGAGCATCAGTTCGATCGTGCTCTATTAGATAGCGGCTCTTCTATCAACCTCCTTTTGGCAGCCTTGCTTGACCGATTCGAGTTTGGCCCTCTCCATCGGAGTAGGACAGTCCTTCAGTTTGTTGATAGGTCTATTAAGATGTCAAAGGGGTTGTTGAGAGATGTGGTCGTTACCATTCAGGGCCTGAAATTCTCCGTGGACTTTATTGTATTGGACACAGAGATCTCTGAGTCAGTGACAGATACCCCCAATATACTAGGACGCCCATTACTGGTCACAGCCTAGGCAGTATCCGATCATGATAGTGGGAAGGTGTACTTTCAGGTAAAGGGCGAAAGTATACAAATAGAGATGATCGCCGAGACTAGAGCATGAGATTCAACCTGCTCCGAGCAGTTCAGTGAAACAGAGCAGATGACAGAAGCAGAGCGAGATGTCAACTAGGAGTGTGACTTTGTGATGATCGATGATGAAGAAATTTGGGCAGATCTAGTAGCAGAAGCCCTCGCCTTTCCCACAGATTCAACGTACTTACAGCTTATGGAAGTCGAGAGTTTGGAAAGCACACCCCTGCCAGAGGACACATTAGAGGCCGACAGTTGCGAGCTGAGTGGTGAAGCAGAGTTTCATTCACGTTTCATGTTCTTTTGATTCAGATCCCTCAGATTCAGACATTGATTGGGATGACTTTGATGAGTATTTTCCATGTCTTATTCCTTCTGAGCTGATAGCTAGGATGGAGTGCGAGCCAGCACAGTTTACAGTTATTCCAGCAGGGTTCCCTTCATCATATTTTCATGATTAGTGAGAGTTCTCTCATGCAGATCTGGTAGCCTTCACTCAGACATATCAGAAGCCAGATTTACCAGCTCCAAGTTGCCCGGAACTGAAGCCCTTGCCGCAGTCGCTGAAGTATAGATTCCCTGCGGGTGAGCCAGATATGCACCCAGTTATTATCTCAGCAGATTTGACTGGAGAACAAGAATCTCATTTGATGGAGGTTCTTGAAAGAAACCGCAAGGCAATAGGATGGAGTATAGCTGATCTCTATGGGATTAGTCCAGCTCTGTGCTCCCACCATATCTACCTCAAAGATGATGCCAAGCCCTCACGTGAGTTCCAGCAACAACTGAACCCGAATCTTCAAGATGTGGTCATGAAGGAAATATCAAAATGCTGGAGCGTCGATTTTATCTACCCCATCTCCGAATCCAAGTGGGTTAGGCCATTACATGTGGTACCAAAGAAGACGGGTATCACTACAGTTGTGAGTGAGTCTGGAGAGGAGATAGCTACCCGGGTACCCACTTCTTGGAGGGTTTGTGTGGACTACAAACTATTGAATCAGGCCACCAAGAAGGATCATTTCCCACTGGCATTCATTGATTAGATTATCGAGAGGCTAGCTAGGATGAGTCACTAATATTTTCTTGACGGGTACTCCGGCTATAACCAAGTGGCCATTGCGCCAGAAGACCAGGACAAAACGACATTCACCTGTCCCTTTGGGACATGTACTTTCAGACGGATGCCTTTTGGTTTGTGTAACACTCCAGCGACATTCCAAAGGTGCATGTTGTTCATCTTCTCGGACATGTTGGGTGACTGTTATGAGGTCTTCATGGATGATCTCTCGGTCAATGGTGATGGGTTTGATGCTTGTCTTGTCTGCCTAGACCATGTACTTCAGCGTTGCATTGAGGTCAATCTTGTCTTATCTTGGGAGAAGAGTCACTTCATGGTGACCCAAGGGATGGTCCTTGGCCATATCATCTCCAACAGGGGCATGGAGGTTGATCCGGCTAAGGTGGATATCATCAGGAAACTCAATCCACCGTCCAATATGCGACAGTTGCGGTCTTTTCTGGGGCATATCAGTTTCTACCGACGGTTCATTCAGGACTTCAGTCGTATTGCCCGACCGCTCACTGATTTGCTGACAAAAGACGCCGAGTTCATAGTAGATGATAAGTATCTTGCGTCATTTGAGACTCTCAAGAATCTAGTTGTTAAGGCTCCAGCCACCCGATTGGTCTCTCCCATTTGAGATCATGACAGATGCTTCTGATTTTGCCGTAGGAGCTGTTCTTGGATAGAGGAGGGATGGATTGTCTTATGCATTCACTACGCTAACCGGACTTTGGATGTCGCTCAACAGACTTAAACTGTTACTGAGAAGGAGATGCTAGATGTAGTCTTTGCTTTGGATAAGTACAGATCATATATTCTGGGATCAAAAGTGACTATCTTTAAAGACCACACCGCCATCCCATACCTCATGGCAAAGAAGGATGCCAAAGCTTGACTTAACAGATGGATCCTTCTGCTCCAAAGTTTGATATTGAGATTAAGGATAAACCTGGAGTTAAGAATGTGATGGCAGATCACCTCTCCTGAGTAGAGAACCTTGAGGAATCTGAGCCCATTGCACCTATTACTGAGACATTCCCAGATGAGGTGATCCTTGCCATCGCCTCGCTTCCATGGTACGTCGACATTGTGACTATCTTGTCGCCAAGACGATTCCACAAGGTTGGCCCAGGCAGTGACTTGAGACCTTCCTTATGTCGGCCAAGTCATACCATTGGGAGGATCCCATCCTTTATCATGAAGGAGGGGATAGTATCTGGAGGAGGAGTATTCCTCAAGAAGAGCAGCATAGCATCCTCACCTACTGCCACAAACTTGAGGCAGGAGGACATCATTCTGGGAGACGGACAATGCATAAGGTGCTCCAATCCAGCCTTTGGTGGCCTACCCTCTTTAAGGATTCCGACGAATTCGTGAAGTGGTGTACTGACTATAAGAAGATGGGTACTTGTGGAAAGAGAGATATGATGCCCATGCAGCCGATTCACTTTTATGAGGTTTTTAACGCATGGGGCATTGATTTCATGGGCCCATTTCCTAAGAGTAAGGGATTTGAGTACATTCTGCTTGTTGTAGATTATGTGAGTCATTGGATCGAGACCGTCCCCGCCCGAACTGTAGATGCTAAGACTGTTTGTCGATTTTTGAGGAAAAATATCATTTCATGGTTCGGGGTACCTAAAGTTCTGATTTCAGATGGGGGGACTCACTTTATCAACGACAAGGTAAAGGCCTTTGCGTATGAGTTCACCATTGACCATTGTATTGCCACTCCATATCACCCTCAGACCAATGGTCTTGCTGAAGTATCGAACATGGAGATCAAGACTATTTTACAAAAAGTCGTCCTCCCAGACCGAAAGGATTGGTCACAGCTTTTGGACTCGATCTTGTGGGCCTATCGGACTTCCTTCAAGACACCATTAGGGACATCTCCCTTTCATCTCGTCTATGGCAAGTCGTGCCACTTTCTAGTGAAAATCAAGCACAAGTCACTATGGGCGGTTACAGAGTTATTATTGGATCCCGAGAGTATAGGAGAACAGAGGAAAGTAGAGTTGGCAGTCCTGGAGGAACTAAGAGATACAACCTTTTCGAGTAGCCTACAGTACAAGGAAAAAGTGAAGATATGGTACGATTCTCATATCAGCCATAAACAGTTTGAGCTAGATCATCATGTATGGTTATTTGATTCTAGGCTGAAATTATTTCCAGGGAAATTATAGAGTAATTGGAAAGGTACTTATGTAATCAGAAAGGTACATGACAATAGTAGAATTGATATATCCGAGTTGTCATCTTCCTTTACCTTTCGAGTTAACGGTCAGCGCCTGAAACTATATCTAGATCGTGATCCTCCGACCATTGACGTTACCCCTATTTATATGGTATGAGATGTACTCTTTGACTCACATCACATGCATCTCATACATGGTTATTACTTCCATCTCCTACTGTGTAGATCCATATGTCCATATCATTCATTCTTTCTTTCTTTATATCTGCTACCCCGTCGTCATCTTATGATTTTGCTATACTTAGGATACACCTTGTCCTAAGTATAGGGGAAAGCACACACTGAGTTGTACTATTCTAGGATCTCCTCTTCTGTATCTTCTTCTTGTCTATGCTCAGGATCTCTTACCCTAAGTATAGGGGGAGACAGGCTGAGCTGTGATCTGTTTATTCTCTTTTCTTCTTTTCTTCTTTTCTTTGTCTATCTTCTTTATCTATCACAAAGGTGTCGCCCCTTGTTGTCAGTGTTCTATACTTAGGACGTACTTTGTCCTAAGTATAGGGGGTAGACACCTCGAGAGTTCTTCTATTTTTTGATCCTCTCCTCCATCTCGTCTTCTTGTCTATACTTAGGGATATCTTACCCTAAGCATAGGGGATGACGGTCTGAGTACAATCTATTCATTCCCACCCTCGACCCTCCCTGCATTGTGTACAGTCTGCTATACCTGGGATTATTTCATACTAAGTATAGGGGGGACGGTCGACTTCGCATTAATTCATTTATTCATTCATGTCTTATCATTTATTCTTTAGACTTTTCTATACTCAGCACGAATGATGTCTTCTCTTTTTCTCTCCGATCTATGAGGACATAGCTCAAGCTAAGTATAGGGGGTCGTATATGATGTGTATATACTTTAGCCATAACTCGTACTTTGGTATTTTTAAGTATGGCTAATTACACTAACTAAATTCATTAAAAACCTTAATAAAAAGATGTTTTATTTCTCAAATTCTTTTTTTATTTACTGATTAATAAATCAGGTGAAAATATTTTTTTGCAAAATATTTGAAAAATAGTTTGAAAATCTTTGTGAAAAATCTTTTGAAAGCTATTCAAAAAACGTCTTGTTACAGGCTTTCAACCTTTGTAAAATGTTTTGTTTGTAAAATTTCTTTTCTTTGTGTGAAATAAAATGTTTGAAAAACGATTTGCAAATGGTTTGAAAATGATTGCAAAAATATTTTGAAAGATCTATCTATACTATTTGAAAAACCTTTACAAAATGATTTTCAATTGTGCATACATGGTTGTAAAAAGTGTTTGTAAAAATTATTTTGGACTACAGTTTTCAAAATTGTTTGAAAAATCTTTTTCAAATAAGTTTGAGGAATATAAAAATCACACCAAAATCCATTATATATATATATCTATAAAATTGATCACATACCCTTGTAAATTCTTAAAATCTACTTCTTGTAAATATAAGATGCATCCCTGTGTAAATATTTGTACCTAGTTTTTATCCAAAATCTTTGTTTTCCAAAAATCCCAAAAACAGTTGCAAAACTAAAATACCAAAAATATTTGAAAAATCTATTGGAAAAATGCATATGCATCATCTTTTCAAAAATCTATAAAAAAGTTCAAAGTCTTTGAAAATCACATCACAAAAATATTTTCTGCATTCTGCATAGCATTTGCATTAGCATGAGCATTTTTCTGATCGAGTTTGATAGTTGAACAAGTCTAAATAAAATCCGGAGATAGGAGCTTGATTGGACCTTAAAATCTACCTAATTAACGGGAACCTTATAGGAACTGGAATTGAGGTACTTCTGGTCTAGATGACTTAATTCTTTGAGGATCATGAGACTTAGTTCAATGGATTCTTGACTGCCTAAGTAGAGTATTTCGAAGCATACGCAGGACTCTTGTTGATAATGACCTAACTTGGACACCTGCACCTTTCACATGGCTCAACTCAGTTGGAGTTGTCAGGGGATTGGGTTTGCCGGTATGAGACGCACACAAGTGGAAACATTTGTCCTCCTCTAGGGAGGGAAGTGCACCCCCAACCCATCCAGTGATGAGGAATTCTGAAGTCAGGAGAGTGTGGCTTGCAATAAAGCTTCAAAAGAGGGATAGTCTACTGGCTCAAGAGGAAAAACTCCTTACGTAAATGTTGTTATATATAGTATTTCAAAAAAACTCCAAAAAAGTTGATAGGACTGTACAAAAATAAAATGCCTGCCGGAGTGTACATATGTTGTATAGTCAATAAGCAAGCTTGAGCATCAAAGTCAAATATGTGAACCTGCAGCTGGATGACTTGACTACACTGATCTTGCATCCTATGACTGGTAGCTACATTGGCTACCGTCCATTCTTCTCCTCACCCCTCCTCTTGAGCCGGTTGTTATTTGAACATAGAAGGAAATACCCTGTTCCTCGAGGAAGGAGTTATTAGATTGGGGAATCATTGGATTTTCATGTTGGAGAAATCATTCTCTTTGTCATTCTAGTTGGGGAGAGCCACCATCACTTACACTATACGAGTCAGATTCATAGTCGTAAGGGTTTGCGTATGAGTTGAATGATTTATGACCTGACTATTGACGAGACTTGAGAAGAGTATTGGGATTCTCGAAGGTTGTTAGATTTCAAATCCGATTCCTATTAATGTCCCTCCCACACTAAAATTTCAAAGGTCCGATTAAGCTCCAAACTTTGATTTTGTGAAGACAAGTTTGATAATTAAATCCAAATTTCTTCTTTTTTCTTTTCTTTGTTTTTTTTCTGCACTTATTGCAACGTGTTTTCTAGGGACTAGCAAAGGCAAGTATAGGGGGATGATGAATCCACATTTTATCATCTTTATTCTATCATTTTGGCCTCAAAAACCCTATTAAATGCATGTAAATACCCTTAATTCCTGCATTTTAACATTCATGCATGTATGTGTAAATAGTGTATAAAATACAGTTTTAAATGCCAAAATTATAGAATAAAGAAAATAAAAGAAAGAATAAAATATTGTAAATATTTTATGACCCGAAACCCCGAGACCTAGGCATCTAGATGAATAGGTCGACAAGAAATAAAGTAGGGGGAGATAAGGGCCAGGCACCAATACCCTTTTATTTACTTCATTCTTTATTCATTTTTGGGACCTAATTTTAGATCCACTTTTTATACTTCAAATAAAGAAACTTTGTACATTAAAGTTGTAGATAATTAAATATAGTAAAATACAAAATTGATTTCACATAAAAATAATGTACAGATAAAAAGTTATGATCTGATAGGTTTTATAATACCAACTTCCCAGACCATATTCTCTCAAATAAAAACTCAAAATGTATTAAAATCACCTTTAATTGTATATAATTTTCAACAAGCTATTTAATGAAGGTGGTTTCATATTTTTTTGAGTTACGATTTGAAAGTTAGATTTTGTACCCCTATTGTATACTTGTATAGATTAAAATATTTATTTTATTTATTATTTGTTATTTTTATAATTTTATATTTTTTATAATTTTTAAATATTATTTACAATATATGTGTACATTAAAACAAGGATAAAATACTAAATAAAACATAAAAATAAAATACTTATACAAAACACACAGGTATAATACTTGTAAATATACCTATATAATTAATACTACTATTTATTTAAGTGTATAAAATACATCAGAAAAATAAAATATAAAAATATATTTAAGTATATAAAAATAAGTTTTAAATATATAAAATAATAAATGAAATTAATAAAATAAAATATACAAAATAAAAATAAAATATTAAAATATATAGATGAATATACCTTTATATAACCTATATAAGGTAACTTGTAATTTTCTACCTCAAAAAAATAAATAAAAATCCTAATAAACTAATATACAAAATAATAAACATTTCTTATTTAATAACCAAAAAATAATAAATTCAATTACTATTTTTAATTGTTTTTATAAAGCTTTTTTCCAAGGATTTTTCTAGTTGGTCCACATGGACCAACCAGGTTCTTTCCTTGGTTGACCTCGGTCAACTCTCTGACGGAGGTCTGGCTTTGTGTCAGAACGGATTTTGACCCAAATTCTCGGATTTGTCGAGCCTCCATCTTTCACCATTTCGTGACAAGGTCTTCTTGACTTTTGTTCCTCGTATATTGGTCTTACACGCCCAAGCCTCTCCTAGTGCTATGGACCATTGATTTGATAGATCTGCCTCGATCTTTGGAGCACTAGAGCTACTTTGTCAAACCATTCAAATATACAACCCAATCTTCCCTCTCGTTTTGAACCCCATTTTGCCCAGTTCTTCCACTTGTACCTTGCGTGGTGACCAACTTGTGGTGACAACATCAGTTCCAGCCATAGTGTGAGGTCCTTAATGGGTCATTTGGCGTTCTCCATCACCTCCAGCGAAGCTTCGCCATTGAGGTCTTTCCTCACGTGATCCCACCTTCGAGGCTCTTATTTCCCTTATTTTTCTTTGCATTTTTTGTTCACCATAGTCGTAGGAGTAGATTACAATCGTCATTTTCGTGTTTCACCCACTCGATCCCATCATCGACCCCCTCGCCAGAGCTGCACTCCGGCAAGCTTCCCTTCTGTCGTTCACCATTTCCACCCTGCTGCAGGGTCGAGGCCGTTTGCCCTCGACCCTCTCCCCCTTTTTGCAGGTACAGGAACAACAGAAGAGCCTGGGGCTCGTTTTGTCCTCTCGCTGGGGTACCTGGAGCCCCCTAGCTCCGTCGCCACCTCGCGCGAACTCCGGCCGTCGCCGGAGGATTTTGGAGTCCCCAGCACCGAGAGAGATACGCCAGGAGTCGTTCCGGCTATTTTTAAGCTCGAAGGAATGCAGGAGGACCGAGATCGAGGTCGGGGAAGATCGCCTCACCGGCGCTTCTTCCCTGTTCTTCCTCCTAGGTCCCCCGTCGTTGGATCAAGGCCAGATCGCCCAAGTGTGCAGTAGCCGTCCGATCGAATCCCCTGCCAGCTGTCGGATCATCAAGGAGCTTCTAATCCTGGCTGTGGAAGTTGTATCATCATCAATCATCCAGCACGCTCACGTGTCAAGTGATATTTCCCCAGCCATTGGATGCGCCTAAGTATGGGTATTTTGCAGTTTTTGCCCTGCGATTTTTGTATTTAATAATTACTATTTAATCTTTCATTTGTCATTATAATTTTGTGTAATATTTACAAAACACCCCTGTAGTTTCCATATTTGCATCGAGGCCCCTATCCACATCACCTTACGTGACTTGCGCACGTGGGGGCAGGGTATTTTGCGCGGGGGCCCTCTAGATTTGTGTTATTTCACTTAGGTCCAGAAACTTTCAGATTTAGTTGTAATATTTTTGGTAAAATTTCAAAATAATCCTCATGTTGTGGTTATTTACAAATAGGTCCTCGCCAGGTCACGTGCTTCGTGCACGTGGGGCTTGGTGTTTTTACAGGAAGGCCCCTGGGGTTTGCGTATTTGTGATTGCTCCTGAAATTTTGTTAATCATTTATATTTTTCTGGAAAAATTTCATCTATACCCCTTGACTTTTGCATATTTACAGAAATACCGCTACTAGTGGAGTAATTTCTTTTTGTTTCTACTCTTTATTTTTTGCATCTATAAATTTTGAAAAATTCCCAAAAAAATGGCAAGCTTTCTATTTCATTGCTCTTTAATGTCATATTTTTATTTTGCATTTTTGGTGCATGCATTTTAATATTTATAAAAATTCAAAAAACATGCATTTTCTTCATTGTTTGCATTAGAAGATACACAAAAATTTTAAAACCCTTCGAAAATTCCAAAAAAATCACATTTTATTTGTTTCTGTGTGTCCTAACTTCAGACCAAAAATTAGTAAAAAAATACAAATGAAAACTCCTAAAAATTACAAAACCCTTAAAATCTTTAAAAAATTATAAAATTCCTAGAAAATCCTAAAAATATAATTTCTGTTTCTTAATTTTCTCTGTTTTATTATCTTTGTTTTAAAATTAATTTGGGGAGTTTTTAACTCTGTTTGACATTTTCATCCTCATTTTAATTTCGGACTTGTATTTTATTCATTGTTTTCAGTATTTTTGAGTTTAAAAATAACATAAAAATAGCAAAAATATTAAAAAATCTCAAAAACATAACAAAAATAAAAAAGCCTAAAAAATTTTATTTCTTGTATTTCGACTATTTTTACTTATTTTTATAAATATATTATCTCTCTTTTCTTATTTTGTATAAATACTTTATTTTATAATTCAAATGAAAAAGAAAAAAATATGAAATATAAATAGAAAATACAAATCAGAAATTAAAAATCAAAATATAAAAATATAAGACTAAAAATAAAAAATTAGAAAATTAAAATCCACAAAAATAGCATTTATAGACAAAAATATCACATTCATTATTGTGCATTGATTTTGCCCGATCTGTCTTGCTTGTTCCCTGTGTTCGACCTCTACATACTTGCTTTTATACACATCTTTTATGTAGAGTTATAATAATTTTTAACTCCACACTTTGATTTCCATTGCTTGACATTATTAGTGGGTTAATTGTTGACTGATCGAGGTTTCGTGAGCGGTCGCTCAGCGACACTGTGGTCCCGCCTTGTGTGGACTACGTTAAACCCTCGCCAAATCTTCTTCATCAGTCCTATAGTTCTATCATTCAAAATACTAGTCATTGCATAGAAAATTGATTGGAGACGGGAAACAAGCTGCGCCGCCAATCCCTTTTGGATGACAAATCCAACTCTTCAAAATACAATATTCATAGATATAGAAACCATAACATTGCTATGCATACTTTTTGGGATATTCTTGGGGAGCTCCACTGCTTCACTTGCTAAGAACGCAAATGTATCAAAACAAAAGAGATAGTATGTTCATTGCAACAAAAGGGAAAGTATGTTCAGAACCAAAGGGAAATTTGTTAAATTGTTCCGACAATAAAAGTTTTGATTTACTACAATTTAACCGTCGTACAAATGCGAAAATAGAGTAAACAAAGGTAATTATAGGAATAGTATGTTCATTGCAACGACCTTAAAAATGAAAAGTTTGTTGCATGTAATGCCTAAGAAATATGTAGCTAATATCTCATATTTTGTGCTAACAAAATGTTCGTCGTAAAAGAAACGATCTTTATTTAAATTTTCCGCTATCACAATTCGTCGTTATAAGGGTAATCTGTTGTAGTAAATTGTGAGGCTCAGCTCAAACACTTCGATTGCAGTAATACAGCCAACACAGATCACGCCCTGTTGATGGTTCCTGAAGCATGGGTGCATAAGAAGCCAATATACGTTAGCCGAGTGAGACGCTTTCTTATCCTGCTATTATTTTCGGTTTGAGGTAAAAAGGTTGAGAATGGGACTCCCTCTCTCTTTCCATATATAGCAGTGCATCTCTAGATATTCCAAATAGGATGACGATATCCCATACTCCCGTAGATGGATTGGGGTCGGTGGGCTTTGGCTTCTCGTCATCGATTCCTTTTGCACTACAGCACAGGCTCGGTTGGTAAACACGTCCTCCTCCCTCTCTAGAAGGGGGTTGACCACACCCTCTCGTTCCCTTTTTTCCTTCATATGTATTAACTTTGTTAAGCGAAGACTTTTCTATGTTTAAGCCTACTGCAAAATTTATATATTTCAAATAAGGTGTGAGACCGAAATGTAGATGATTCTACGCTGACGTGTAATAGAAATTTGCAAACGAATAAATTTTAATAATATGAACCATTTCGTTCACGTATGAGCGACGACAAATTCTTCGAGAATGTCATCGCCTACTACGAAATATTCTAGTAGAACAACTTTTTAGGATAAAACTAAAAAATATGAGAAGAGGCAGTTTTCGTATTTGCATTGGCAATATGTCCACCCTCCCTTCCTCTTCAATTTACTGTCCTCAACTATATATATATATATATATATATATATATATATATATATATATATGTATGTATGTATGTATGTATGTATATATATATATGTATATGTATATGTATATGTATATATATGTATGTATATATATGTATATATATATATAGGGGGCCTTTCATATGAGACTTGGTCCTTCCATTCGTATGGAAGGCCAATCATTCTGACCATCAGATCTAATTTCAACGGATATGATTAAAACCACCTTATTCTACAAAAACCGGATTAATAATAACTATCGTTTCCTGAATTTAAGAGATGCCTAATAAAGAAATTTCACATTTTAGAACGTGACAAAAATGGCTGAAGAATGTGTGTTTTTGTGTACAAAAAATCTATGTATCCTACAAAGAAATAATTTAAAATACTAAACAGGACAGTGAGATATAAAATATACAAAACAAAATATTACGGTTTTCATCGGATGCTATTTTTTAGGAAAGGCTTTAACTATTTGTTCCTATAATTATGGGAGTTCTAATAACGAAATTTCTATTTAAGGGGTAGACTGAATATCAAAAAAGTAAATTCGATATGAAAGGTTATAAAAACATGCTTCAAATATCGGGTATTTAGAATACAATTATACATGCGTATTATACAAAATAATCATTATATATACAAATGGATAACGTTTGTGGGATACAATAATATTATGAAATCCAAAAGAAATTGGTCCCGTACTATGAAAGACGTGTTTATTTAATTAATGCTAACAAACAATACCTAAATTTAATGAATGACTGTACATAATATAATGATATTGGAAGATCACGATTATGTTAAATTCCATTAAATTATTTTACATTATAATGGATGCAAAATCATACAAAAATCTGCCATTGAATAATTCTGGAAATAGGAACTCGAAAACATGATCGGGGAAATTGACACGCAGTGGTAGAATTATGGGCTTTTATGGAGCATAAATTCCGGAATGTGTTGTCATTGAAAAACAAATTCCATTTTGGATGGCGCGGCACTCATAAGATAGGCGGTTTTGCTTATGGAAGGTGGTTTTCTTAATAGCCGTTGATGGAAAGATGGTAGGGATCCAACGAATGGGATGCTTGGCCTTCCATATGGATGGAAGGACCAAGTCTCATTTGAAAGATATCCTCTATATATATATATATATATATATATATATATATATATATATATATATATATATATATATATATATATATATATATGAGGTCCGGGACGCTGCTGCATGTAGCAGCCAACGTGGCTGCTACATGCGGCAGTTTCCTCAATTTTTTATTTTTTTTTCAAAATTAAATCATGAATATTCATCTATATACCCCTCCTACATTGTATTAAAATTTCGTCAAAAACAAAGACTCCTATACCCTCCATCTAGAACATGTAATTTTAACGGTTTAAAATTTGCTATAATCGACCATGTCTAGATGGAGGGCATAGGAGTCTTTGTTTTTGACGAAATTTTAATACAATGTAGGGGGGGTATATAGATGAATATTCATGGTTTAATTTTGAAAAAAAATAAAAAAATTTGGGGAAACTGCCACATGTAGCAGCCACGTTGGCTGCTACATGCAACAGAGTCCCTTTTCACTATATATAGGGAAAAATGTGTATGCCCTCTAGGGGGAGCTAACTTAGCTCCCCCGTCCCATTTTTCACATGTTTTTATATTTTTTTGAAATCTAAAACCGTGTAAATTCATTATTAAATCCCTATATGACGCTATTAAAATTTCATGCGAAACATAGACTTCTATGACCTCCATCCAGACGGGGTCAATTTAAAAAATTCTGTGACCGTTAAAAAATGACGGTCTAGATGGAGGCCGTAGAAGTCTCTGTTTCGCATAAAATTTTAATAGCATAATATAGGGATATAGTGATGAATATTCACGAAAGAAATTTTTCCAAAAAAATAAAAAATAGGGAAAATAGGGTGGGGAAGTTAAGTTAGCTCCCCTAGGGGGCAGCCCCATTTAACCCATATATATATATATATATATATATATATATATATGGGTTAAATGGGGCTGCCCCCTAGGGATTAGCCAACTTGGCTACTTCCACCTATATTTTCCCCTCATTTTTTTATTTTTTTGGAAAATAAAAATTTGTATATTCATAATTATATCCCTCTAACATTCTATTAAAATTTCATTAGAAACAAAGACTCCTACTGCCTCCATCCAAATAGGGTCGATTTAAAAAATCCTGCGACCGTTAAAAAAATGACCTCTGGATGGACGACCTAGGAGTCTCTGTTTCTGACGAAATTTTAATAGAATGTTAGAGGAATATAGTGATGAATATACAAATTTTTATTTTCCAAAAAAATAAAAAAATGAGGGAAAAATAGGGGTGGGAGTAGCCAAGTTGGCTACTCCCTGGGGGCAGCCCCATTTAACCCTATACATACATACATACATACATACATACATACATACATACATACATACATACATACATACATACATACATACATACATACATACATACATACATACATACACATACATACATACATATATATATATATAGGGGACCTTTCAAATAAGGTGGGGGCTTTTCTGAAATTGTAAAAGCCACTGCAAATTTAGTAAAAACTCAGTAACAGTTTGTAAAATATAAACTGCACATTGTAAAAAAATGAATTTTGTAATATAGCATCTAAATTCAAATCTATTTCCATCCATTATAATATTATTTTCATAATTTTATTTCACTATATATGTTGTGTTAATATTTATTATTATATATATGAAACATGAAATTGTAAAATATATTAGAAAGATGCCTAAATTGAGGATAGCTCACCATATATATGGTGAGACCCCACCTCATTTGAAGTTTCTCCTATATATATATATATATATATATATATATATATATATATATATATATATATATGGGATAAATGGGGCTGCCCCCTGGGAGTAGCCATCTTGGCTACTCCCACCCCTATTTTTCCCTCATTTTTTATTTATTTGAAAAATAAAAATTTGTAAATTCATCATTATATCCCTCTAACATTCTATTAAAATTTCATCAGAAACAGAGACTCCTACGGCCTCCATCCAAATAGGGTCGATTTAAAAAATCCTGCAACCGTTAAAAAAATGGCGTCTGGATGGAGGGCCTACGAGTCTCTGTTTCTGACAAAATTTTAATAAAATGTTAGAGGGATATAGTGATGAATATACAAATTTTTTTCCAAAGAAATAAAAAATGAGGGAAAAATAGGGGTGGGAGTAGCCAAATTGGCTACTCCCAAGGGGCATCCCCATTTAACCCTATATATATAGGGAGCCTTTCAAATAGGACGCAGTCCTTCTTGAGTTCAGGAAGGCCGCCCCTTTTTTGTATAAAAACGAGCACTTTAGTAAAATACGTATACAGTTTGTATTATAGATGCACGTTATAAATACAAAGCCGCATACAAAACTATGTATTATAATACAAACATTAAAACTGCACATTATAATACAAAACTGTATATGTATTCTACCAAAGTTGTCTTATTTTATACAAAAAGGGGATGGCCTTCCTTAACTATGAAAGGGTTGCATCCTATTTGAGAGAAATCACACACACACACACACACACACACACACACACACACACACACACACACACACACACACACACACACACACACATATATATATATATATATGAGAAAAGGGAACCTGTTATGTGTAACAACCAAGTTGGCTGTTACACAGAGCAGTTTCCCCCATTTTTTAATTTTTTTTCAAAATGTTTTTCATTTAAATTCATCTATATATCCTTCTACATGTCATTCAAATTTAGTGAGAAACATAGACTCTTAAGCCCTCCATCTATAACAAGTAATTTTAACGGTCTGAATTTTGCTGTAATCGACCTGTTCTAGATGGAGAGCTTAGGAGTCTTTGTTTCTCACAAAATTTGAGTGACATGTAGGAGGGATATATAGATGAATATTCATGAAAAAAATTGAAAATAAAATTAAAAAATAGGGAAAACTGCTTCGTGTAACAGCCAACTTGGATGTTACACAGAATAGCCTCCCCGATCTCTCTCTCTCTCTCTATATATATATACATATATATATAGATATACATACATACTACCCATATAGGGAAAAATGGGAATGCCCCCTAGGATGAGCTAACTTAGCTCCTCCTGTCCCTTTTTCTCTAATTTTTTATATTTTTTTCAAAATTTCTTCCGTGAATATTCATCACTATATCCCTATATTTTGCCATTCAAATTTCGTGTGAAACAGACAGTCCTATGGCCTCCATCTAAACGGTCAATTTTTAACGGACGCATGATTTTTTAAATCGACCCTGTCTTGATGGAGGTCGTAGGAGTCTCTGTTTCTCACGAAATTTGAATGACATAATATAAGGATATAATAATGAATTTAAATAATTTTAAGTTTCAAAAAAAATAAAAAAAAATATAGGGAAAATGGGCCGGGGGGAAGGGGCTAAGTTAGCTACCCCATGGAGGCAGCCCCATTTAACCCATATATATATATATGAGATTAATGGGGCTACCCCAATGTTGCTGCCCCCACGTCATTTTCAGCATTTTTTATTTTTTTTTTTAAATAACGTCATATATATTCATCCCTATATCCCTGCTGTATGCCATTCGAATTTCATTAGAAACAGAGACTCCTACATCCTCCATCCAGACAGTCATTTTTTAATGGTCACGGAATTTTTTAAATCGACACTATCTCGAAGGAGGACGAATGAGTTTCTGTTTCTGACGAAATTAGAATGGCAAATAGGAGGGATACAGGGATGAATATACATGGTGATATTTTGAAAAAAAATAAAAAAACATCGAAATAGGGGGTGGAGCAGCCATGTTGGTTGTCCGGAGGGGGCAACCCCATTAAATCCTATATATATGTATATATATATATGGAAAAAATGGGGTTGTCCCCACAGTGTAGCCAACATGGTGTCGGAAATGCGAGCCCACGGCGAGCCATTATGCAATAAATATTGTTGCAATTCACTCCTTGATCTGAAATAAAGAGTACATAATTTGCATAATAGGTCACTTAGTACAATGAGGGTTATGTACCATGGCCATCTTGATGATCATACAGCTGTTGATTCAATTATTGAATCATAGAGGCTGGTGCTTAGATGAATATCTAATGAGTTAGATTGAGGACTCATCAAGCACCGTCAAATGATTATTAAGAGATGATCTCCAGCCTGAGTAGGAGATGGCAATCCTATCTCATTTAGGTTGATATCTGACCGACCTCTTGATGCAGGTCCTCTGCATAGGAATAGAGATTCGGAGATGTCAGATTAGTTAGGTCAAAGAGTTGACTTAACGAGATCGAGATAACCAAAGTCCTATATCGTATGCTGTCACGATACAGGCACACATCCTCTGACCGGAGACAGATGTGTTACTATATGTCTGAGTATGTACATTTGGCAGATCAATAGGTTGATGGCCTAATCAAGGTCTATACACCGACGCGCTGGTGTGCATATAAGGGCATATGAGTAATACGATCTCTCAAAGGGATCATACAGGTTCACCACTGAACCGGAAGACATGAGCTCACTCATGAGATATTGGGAAGAATCAAATTCCGTGCGCACGGTCGTCTCGCTTTGGAAGCTTGACTGAATTTGTTGGTTTGATATATACTTTTGGAAAGTATATGATCAAGACCTAGGTATGATATATGCTTTTGGAAAGTATATGATCAATACCGACTCCCAATGATCGAATGAGAAACTTACTGATAAAACCCTAAAGTAGACAGTATAAAGTTGATCTAATACTTCGGGTTTAATCTGAGTCTTCCAGTATGCAGGATGTACAGGTATTAGGAATACCTGAGGGTGATGTGATCATAAACGATTGTATAACCATGACGCTTCCATTCCTAGGGAGTGATGAAACGGGTTTGGATTTTAGTGACTCCTCTCAGTAGAGAAGTAATCTGATCTTAGTCCAAATGTTGGACATTGATCTGAATGTGATTCAGATTCAATGAGAAGATTAGATTTACGCTCTTGATTTAATCAAGCATCTATGGGAGGCCCCCGATCTGGATATGAGATATAATCTCAATATCCATGTCACTATACGTGGAACAATACAATCGCCCTGTCCTTATCTCCAAGTATTCGCGGAGAAAGTGCATTATCCTTGAAAGAGTTCATGGATAATTCTATTGTTGATATATGTATCCGAGCATTGAGAAAATGGATAATTAAATGTGATTTAATTATCATGAATAATATGAATTTGATTCATATTATAAGGAGAGTTATCTTAGATAATTAAATGTGATTTGATTATCAAAGATGTAGATAATGTGAATGTGATTCATATTATTTGAGTACATGAGAATAAGTTATCCAATATAATTAAATATGATTTAATTGTTATGGATAAGAATAATGTGGATAGAAATATCCAATTATTCATAATATATTATAAATGTGATTTATAATGTATTAGAGAGAATTAATTATAATTTATATGTGTTGATTAATTATTATGTGTATTGGATACACATTGTGTAATTAATTGACAATGTAAATTATATGTTGTTTTGGGTTGTGAATTTGATTCACAATTTTTCTATGGCAAGATTGCAATATTCTCAAATATAATTGTGAATTATTTTTGAAGAATAAAAAGCCAACAAAAGTTGTTGGAAATAAATAGAGGAGATTTTCAAGGAGATATGCAATCTCATGGATTTCCATGAGATTGCTCTCTCCATGGAAAGTGGGGGGCGGCACATCATTCCTATAAGGAATGTGTGGCCGTCCACTTTGGAAGGTACATGGAGATGAAATCTCCATGTATCTTCTCTCCTTATTTATTGGTTTGATTTTGGATTAATTTGTATTTGATTTTGTCAAATATATTTTGATCTAAATTTGTTGGTTTTACCAACAATAATCTTAGCCATTGGATTGACATAAATCAATCTCACCCATTGATTTTATATGTCCCATGGATTGAGATCCATGGATCCCAAAACCCTATAAATAGAGAGGCATACCCATGCTCTCTCTTTACACATAATGCTTGAGAAGCATCTCTCTCTCCCTCTCTCTTTCTCTCTGGAGGTCAGCCCTCTCTCTCCCTCTCATGGCCGTCCACCATGGATGCCATGGAGAGGTTCTCCATCGCCGCGGCATCGTCGTTATGCTGCCCGTTCTTCTGCTCGTGGATCTCCGTCTTCTTCGATGCGCCTCGCTCGTGAAGAAGACGTTGGATCTCGTGTGTCGAGATCAGGAGATCCGCCGCTTGGATCATCAACATGGATTGCGAGAAGCATGTGGTTCATCCCCGCGCTCGCAAGCGTCTCCTCCGTCGGATCGGACTTGAGACAGGAGGTCTCTTCGTTTAGAGACTTGATCGCAACCACGCTTCAAGAGGTAATCCTAATTACTTGTTTGTGGTTTAGACGAAACGATCCGAGAAGTGTTCTTGGATCATGTGGTTTCGTCGTATAAAATTTTTTAAATTCCGCTGCATCGAGCAACTAGTGCGACTAGTCGCTCCTCGTCGTATTCGATACGACGCTCACGCTTCCGTGATGCGCTTGAGGATCTAACCATATCCTTCAGTGGTATCAGAGCCTTAGGTCGACGGTTTTGAATAGTGATTCGTTAACCAAGGACGACTTGAGTTCGCTAAGGTCGCGAAAGTTTTCATCGCATTTGATTTCGCAGATCTGTTTAGTAAATAAATTCGGCACTGTTTAAATTACTTAAACACGAATGTTATACTTGGATTATGTTCCCCATTAAATAAGAAAACCATAGGATCTGAGTTTGCGTAAATCGGATTTCGTATGCTCGAGATATGGTCGTTTTAATAAACATGTATGCACTGTTGCGGGAACTGTGAATCTGAACGTGATTAAAATGTTAATTACTATTTAGACTTGCCTCGAAATGCGTGAAACATCACTTAGGTTCTGTCCTAAATCAAATTAGCAAACTTTAGAAATTGACTTTGCTTAATTTGGATTTAATATGATTGAGATATGCCAATTTTAGTAAGTAGGGGTCACTGCTGAAATTGCTTTCCTAATCAAGAACCATGTGATTGTCAATTAATGAAATTAATTGTTAATTTCGAGAAATAATTATGAAAAATATTTGTAAAATATTAGAGAATGATTATTTCCTTATTGACTTGGCCCCAACCAATTAGTTGATTAGATTTGATCTAAACCATAATTGGAATTACAATCATCAAACTTCTTGCTTGAATAGGACTTGGGAATTTGCCTAGCAAATTTCCTTAAAATCAAAATTGTTTTGATTACTATATGGTATAATTTCGGTTGAAGAACCGATGATCATCTCAAGTACAAAATAATCAATTTGGCATTATCCTTTCCCGAGGCGGATATGGTGTCTAGTCGGGGATCGCTGGGTCAGCGGGTTGCAACGTATGTGGTCCGTCCCACTCCCGTCGGTACTGGCCATGACAACGGGTAGGGCCGGGATAATGTCCGAGGGATTATGATGTATTTTTCTAATTATTAAAATACGAATTAATACGTACTTTAAGAATAATACCATATATATTCAAGTATAGCAATCAAGTTTGATCGATTAAATTGGATTGATAATTAATTTAATATGATTGAATAAATTATATCCAATTAAACCACTCTATTATGAATAGAGTTATTATTTCCCTTGGAAGAATTAATTATGTGAATATGATTCATGATAATTAATTAGCATTTGAATATGATATGGAGGATCACATAAGTGACATCCATGGTCTCCCATCAAGGCGAAGAGTTTCGTCGCCAGATATTATATGTAGGAGACGCCTGTCTGAAGTGACAGCTCCTGCATATGATCCATTTGGATCGGGCTCGCCGCTTCTCGAAAGAGTAAGGACGTATGCGTAGTGACCCCAATATCGGGTCCTCATATTATTGGGGCGATATTGGATTGCGCATAGCGAGTTGTATTCCTGTTGACGGTTGGTTCAATTAATGACGGGTCAACATCACCTTAGGGGTGGTGGGCCCGGGTATTAAAGATCGAATTGGGAGATGCAAGTTGGACTTGCAAGGCGGAATGTGTTCCCGCTTCTTTTTATCCGAGTTGTAGGTTCTCATATTATTGGGATGCAACAAAGAAAAGGAAGGAGATCCCAGATCTTGCTTGAGATATGATGGTAAGTATATCTCTTACATTGAAAGTGATTAAGGGAATGAACTTTCATTGTTGACATGGCAAGACAACTTTGATATAAAAATCCTAATTCAAAGTAAAACATGTATATATATATATATATAAATATATACACTCATGCAAATTTCTTATTTCAGATAATCCTTCATTAAACCCACTCAATATTATACTCAATAATAACCAGTAAAATATCGTGGATTGGACCCTATAATCCAGATTTTGTACTTGCAATTGGACACACAATGTATGTGGTTGCAATGTGCAAGTTTCCTCATAACAATGAGAAGTGATAATTAAATAGACAATAGGACTAAAACCCTAGGGTTTGTATGTCTCTATAAGTCTTGATCTTATCAAATGTACTTTTGAAGTGACATGTCGATGATGATCGTAATTATTAAATTAATCCTTATAAAATCAATAAAGATATTCTGGCATACATATGTGCTCTCGACATTTAATCATGAATGATGTGGTTCTCTACATCATGCAGAATGGTAGCTCTATAAGAGATGATGTATTCAAATTATTTGAATACCTACCTGAACCTATGTTTTAAGAGTTTAGATGGATGTAGATGATGAGTGTCATCATTCTACTATCTATACTCTAGTCATTCATGAAGCTTCATAATATTCATATTGTATGAATTGGGTGAAGCTTGTATAAATATTGAAATACTCTTCTATTGAAATTTTTGATTTTAACATAAGAGATCCTTATTCTTAAGCAATGGTTGTTTATAGATAAAGGGAGCACAGTGGAAGCATGGGTTGGACTCAAGCAAGAAGTATAAATAAATAGTTGACTGTACTTCTGTGACTTCCATATGACATCCAAAGAGTTGGATAAATGCCAATGCTGCAATAAGTTGATGTGTTGATAGTATGACTATCAAGTCTGTCTAGAATCCTCAGAAAAGGACTCGGATAGAGCATCAGTATAATCTACATATAATCATTGAAATTGACTTACTTATTTGATAAGGTAAAGTCTAATAATTGTATCTCAATCTTCTAATAACACTTGCAATTGGTTGCATATGTATTAGAATATTAGAAATTTGATCTTAAGGTTTATTGATCATCCATGTTGAAAGTGATGCAAGTGTTGCAACAGTTTCCATGAGATCAATAGACTTCATATTTTCAGTGGGAGCCCTTAGTCTTAGAGAATGTCTCTATGACCTAGATATTAGAATACACTCATTGTTTATTTCTAATTGTTGGATATAAACATGAATTCTGTAATAAATCTATCATAAAGAGTTATGATGGAAATATTTCAGATAGTAATCTAAAATCTAGTGGACTCTATTAAATTAGAAAATTATTGAATGGTTCATTGAGATTTCTAATACTTAAAATTAAACCTTTAAAAGATCAATAGGAGGATAAAGATCATTTGACAATGATCTGGCATCAAATTTTGGACATATGTCTGTTAATGAAATCAATGGACTGGTAAGACATGAAACTTTAGATTGTCTAAAGATTCAAATCTCACATACTTGTGAATATTGTATTCAAAGTAAAATGTCTAATACATCCTTCCTTGGGAAAGGTGTAAGATGCCTAGGTATTAAGGATCTCATACATTTTGATGTATGCAGATCATCTATATCATAGTAAACATTATGGATATGTGATATCTGTAAATGATTATGTATGATATGAGATCTCTTCTCTTCACCTAAGAAACCTTTGAAATGTTCAAAGATTTCGTAATTTTGGTTTAGAACCAAAGTTTGAAGGAAGATGAAATGAATTTGATCTAACCAAGGTAGCCCGTACCTATTAGATGAATTCAAGAAATACCTTATGGAGATATGAATATCATTCCTATCTCAATCCTCCTAATGAACCTTAACTCAAAGGAGTTATAGGGAGATACAATTGATCAAGTGTGACATGATTTAATCAATGATTAATCCTAGCATAATTATCTCTTAAGTTTCCAAGATATATATGTAGTAGAGACTGCATTATATACTTAATAAGGTTTCATGCAAGTAAGCTGGAATCTAGCACTAGAGAGTGCTACTTCATTAGGAAAATAAAGGATGGTATTGGATACCTACTTTATGACCTTGAGATTCTTAAAAAATCTCATCTTTGAGAATATGATTCTTATAGGATGACTCTCTTGAGAATCAAGATGAAAATGAAGTAAAGGAACTCATTTAATCTTGAAAAGATAATGAGGCTCCTGAAATCGGAAACTAAAATAGATAATTAAAGATGAAACATTAATACCTCTTCAAATAAGTTTGAGGATGGATTCCATGTGTCAGTTAAATCTGACAATGATCGGATTTCATGTGATGAAGCTCCTGAGGATCATGACATGGAAAGATGGATGTTAGCAATAAAAGTCTAATGTAGACTTCATATACAAGTGTCGTATATGGACCCTCGAGGATCCACCTATATGGGTCAGACCCATTAAGATGTAAATGGATCTTCAAGAGAAAGAGGGAACCTGATGAGAAGGTAGAGACCTTCAAAGCACGGTTCGTAGCCATGAGCTACACACCGAAGAGAAGACATCGCTTGCGATGAGACTTGCTCTCCAGTGACCTTGCTTTAACCCATCAGAATATTGCTAACTATAGCTGCACAACTTGACTATGGCATCTTCATGATGTGAGTCAAGATTGCATTCCTCTATGAATACCTCTCTGAGGATATTCATATGAAGTAGCCCCAGGACTTCATGGTTGAGGAAAGCAAGGTGTGCTAGCTGAAGAACTCCATCTTTGGACTCCAATAAGCTTCCTGTAGTTGGAACATAAGATTTGATGAAATTATAAATGTTATGATTTCAGATAGAATCTTGATGAACCATGTGAAGCTTAGTGGGAGTGCCATTGTGTTCATCGTGCTAAATGTAGATATTATTCTAATCATTTAGAATGATATAAGAATAAATAATAAGTGTTTTATAATCTGGTTATCCCATACCTCGAGATATGATCTCAAGGATACCTCTTAGATATTAGTTCTAAAGTTGTTCAGAAGCAAAGAGAAGAGGGTATTGGGACTGTCGCATTAGTAGTACACCTTGGACTTATTCCATTTTCTGGACAATTCCAAGAAGAGCTTCCTTCCCTTAAGATGTGGTAGTGACCTGTCTAGAGGGATAGCACCTCAAAGAGTTGAGGAAGTGAATGCTAGAACTGCTTGCACTTGTGCATCAGTTATGAGAAGCTGAATGTATTCTAGATGTGTGCAAGAACCAGATGTCTATCATGCAGTGGGAGTAGTAAACTGTTACTAATCCTGCTATGGAGATAAAACACTTGATTGCAGTAATAATAATAATATCTTCAAAGATGATAAAACTTGGAGATAGTGATCTCAAAGTCTTATCTTCAAAAGTTTAAGATCTTGTAGATAGTGATCTATAAGGGTCTTGACTGCAGTTACCTTAGGAGATAGAGATCTCCAGGAATGAAGGTATTCTAATAAGGATTATGGGAATACTGGTTATGATAATTAATAAGATGTAGTGTCAAGGACACTATAACCAACAAAATTGAGTATCGGTTGCATGAGATGCAACATTCGCATTGGATGCGAGCACTGTTACTAGGAGATATGCAATTGCCGTAAAAGGACTTGGCGTAGTCTCTTGGGAACGGAGTGACTGATCAGCTTACCTAGCTATTTCCTAAATAGCCTATGATTGTCACATGAGTGTGGGTTTAAATGATTAGCCCATTAATGGCTCTTTGGGCTAGTGGGAGATTGTTGGAAATGCGAGCCCACGACGAGCCATTATGCAATAAATATTGTTGCAATTCACTCCTTGATCTGAAATAAAGAGTACATAATTTGCATAATAGGTCCCTTAGTACAATGAGGGTTATGTACCATGGCCATCTTGATGATCATACAGCTGTTGATTCAATTATTGAATCATAGAGGCTGGTGCTTAGATGAATATCTAATGAGTTAGATTGAGGACTCATCAAGCACCGTCAAATGATTATTAAGAGATGATCTCCAGCATGAGTAGGAGATGGCAATCCTATCTCATTTAGGTTGATATCTAACCGACCTCTTGATGCAGGTCCTCTGCATAGGAATAGAGATTCGGAGATGTCAGATTAGTTAGGTCAAAGAGTTGACTTAACGAGATCGAGATAACCAAAGTCCTATATCGTATGCTGTCACGATACAGGCACACATCCTCTGACCGGAGACAGATGTGTTACTATATGTCTGAGTATGTACATTTGGCAGACCAATAGGTTGATGGCCTAATCAAGGTCTATACACCGACGCGCTGGTGTGCATATAAGGGCATATGAGTAATACGATCTCTCAAAGGGATCATACAGGTTCACCACTGAACCGGAAGACATGAGCTCACTCATGAGATATTGGGAAGAATCAAATTCCGTGCGCACGGTCGTCTCGCTTTGGAAGCTTGACTGAATTTGTTGGTTTGATATATACTTTTGGAAAGTATATGATCAAGACCTAGGTATGATATATGCTTTTGAAAAGTATATGATCAATACCGACTCCCAATGATCGAATGAGAAACTTACTGATAAAACCCTGAAGTAGACAGTATAAAGTTGATCTAATACTTCGGGTTTAATCTGAGTCTTCCAGTATGCAGGATGTACAGGTATTAGGAATACCTGAGGGTGATGTGATCATAAACGATTGTATAACCATGACGCTTCCATTCCTAGGGAGTGATGAAACGGGTTTGGATTTTAGTGACTCCTCTCAGTAGAGAAGTAATCTGATCTTAGTCCAAATGTTGGACATTGATCTGAATGTGATTCAGATTCAATGAGAAGATTAGATTTACGGTCTTGATTTAATCAAGCATCTATGGGAGGCCCGCGATCTGGATATGAGATATAATCTCAATATCCATGTCACTATACGTGGAACAATACAATCGCCCTGTCCTTATCTCCAAGTATTCGCGGAGAAAGCGCATTATCCTTGAAAGAGTTCATGGATAATTCTATTGTTGATATATGTATCCGAGCGTTGAGAAAATGGATAATTAAATGTGATTTAATTATCATGAATAATATGAATTTGATTCATATTATAAGGAGAGTTATCTTAGATAATTAAATGTGATTTGATTATCAAAGATGTAGATAAATTCATATTATTTGAGTACATGAGAATAAGTTATCCAATATAATTAAATATGATTTAATTGTTATGGATAAGAATAATGTGGATAGAAATATCTAATTATTCATAATATATTATAAATGTGATTTATAATGTATTAGAGAGAATTAATTATAATTTATATGTGTTGATTAATTATTATGTGTATTGGATACACATTGTGTAATTAATTGACAATGTGAATTATATGTTGTTTTGGGTTGTGAATTTGATTCACAATTTTTCTATGGCAAGATTGCAATATTCTCAAATATAATTGTGAATTATTTTTGAAGAATAAAAAACCAACAAAAGTTGTTGGAAATAAATAGAGGAGATTTTCAAGGAGATATGCAATCTCATGGATTTCCATGAGATTGCTCTCTCCATGGAAAGTGGGGGGCGGCACATCATTCCTATAAGGAATGTGTGGCCGTCCACTTTGGAAGGTACATGGAGATGAAATCTCCATGTATCTTCTCTCCTTATTTATTGGTTTGATTTTGGATTAATTTGTATTTGATTTTGTCAAATATATTTTGATCTAAATTTGTTGGTTTTACCAACAACAATCTTAGCCATTGGATTAACATAAATCAATCTCACCCATTGATTTTATATGTCCCATGGATTGAGATCCATGGATCCCAAAACCCTATAAATAGAGAGGCATACCCATGCTCTCTCTTTACACATAATGCTTGAGAAGCATCTCTCTCTCCCTCTCTCTTTCTCTCTGGAGGTCAGCCCTCTCTCTCCCTCTCATGGCCGTCCACCATGGATGCCATGGAGAGGTTCTCCATCGCCGCAGCATCGTCGTTATGATGCCCGTTCTTCTGCTCGTGGATCTCCGTCTTCTTCGGTGCGCCTCGCTCGTGAAGAAGACGTTGGATCTCGTGTGTCGCGATCAGGAGATCCGCCGCTTGGATCATCAACATGGATTGCGAGAAGCACGTGGTTCATCCCCGCGCTCGCAAGCGTCTCCTCCGTCGGATCGGACTTGAGACAGGAGGTCTCTTCGTTTAGAGACTTGATCGCAACCACGCTTCAAGAGGTAATCCTAATTACTTGTTTGTGGTTTAGACGAAATGATCCGAGAAGTGTTCTTGGATCATGTGGTTTCGTCGTATAAAATTTTTTAAATTCCGCTGCATCGAGCAACTAGTGCGACTAGTCGCTCCTCATCGTATTCGATACGACGCTCACGCTTCCGTGATGCGCTTGAGGATCTAACCATATCCTTCGCATGGTTCCTCCCACCCTATTTTCTATATTTTTTTTGAAAAATATCACCATGTATATTCATCCACATATCCCTCCTATATGCCATTCGAATTTCGTCAGAAATAGAGACACCTACGGTCTCCATCCAGACAGTCATTTTTTAACAATCATAGGATTTTTTAAATTGATCCCGTTTGGATGGATGCCGTAGGAGTCTGTGTTTCTGACGAAATTTGAATGGCATATCGGTAGGATATATGGATGAATATACATGGTGATATTTTGAAGAAAAATGAAGTGGGGGCAGTCCCATACAACCCTATATATATAGGATCACTCCTATATATATAGATAAAGAGAGAGAGAGGAGTAATCATATGAGAGCAAAAAATGTGAGAGCATGCATTCTAGAACACATGATTCTGTATTCTCTCTCCTGGTTGAATCATGTGGTCCAGAATCAATGCTCTCATGCTCTCACAGGTTTTGGCACTCATAGGATCAATCCTATATATATATATATATATATATATATATATATATATATATGAGACCTTTCAAATGAAGTGGGGCTTTTCTTAAATTGTAAAGGCCACCGTGAATTTAGTAAAAACTCTGTAATAGTTTTATAAAGTATAAACTGCACATTGTAAGAAAAATGAATTTTGTAAAATATAGCATCTAAATTTAAATTAACTTTTCCAACTAATATAATAATATTTTCGTCATTTTATTTTAATATACATGTTGTGTTAATATTTATTGTTATATGTATGAAACAAGAAATTGTAAAATATATTGGAAAGATGACTGAATTGAGGGTGGCTCACCATATATATGGTGAGACCCCGCCTCATTTGACGTTTCTCCTATATATGGGAACTTTCAAATGAAGTTTCTCCTTTAGGGGTCAATGGGGATGCCCCCTTGGGGCAGCGAACAAGGATGCTTCGCCCCATTTTTTATCAATATTTTTATTTTTATTTAAAATATCATCATGTATATTCATCCCTATATTCCTTCTCTATGCCATTCGAATTACGCCAGAAATAGAGACTCCCACGGCCTCCATCTAGACATGATCGATTTAAAAAATCCTACGATCGTTAAAAAAATGACGTCTGGATGGAGGCCGTAGGAGTCTCTGTTTCTGATGAAATTCGAATGGCATATAGGAGGGATATAGGGATGAATATACATGGTGATATTTTTCCAAAAAAATTAAAAAAATACGAAAAATGAGGTAGGGGCAGCCAACATGGGCAGCCCTATTTTTCCTATATATATATATAGAGAGAGAGAGAGAGAGAGAGAGAGAGAGAGAGGAAAAGGAAGCTGCTCCATTGGAGCAGCTAAGCTGGCCGCTCCACAGAGCAATTTCCCTCTCTCTTTTTTTTATTTTTTTTGAAATTTCAACCATGTATATCCCTCCTATATGTCATTCAAATTTCGTCAGAAACAGAGACTCCTATGCCCGCCATCTAGAACAAGTAATTTCAATGGCCTGAAATTTGCTGTAATCGACCTATTTTTGGATGGATGGTATAGGAGTCTCTGTTTCTGACCAAATTTGAATGATTTATAGGAGGGATATATAGATGTATATACATGGTGAAAATTTCAAAAAAAATAAAAAAGGGGGGAAATGGCTTTGTGGAGCAGCCAACTTAGCTGCTCCATGGACCAGCTTCCCCGTCCTCAAATATATATGAAGAGTGATCCTATGAGATGAAATTTTGTGAGATGGTGAGATGAGAGATTCTGGACCACTAGTTTCTACCTTCTCTCTCCTGACTTTCTCTCTCCTGATTGAAACTAGTGGTCCTGAATCTCCCATCTCACCATCTCACCAAAATCCCATCTCATAGGTTCGGCCCTCATATATATATATATATATCTGGGGGCAGGGAGCATGCACCCTAGGTGTAGGAAACTCCCTGCACCCACCCCATTTTTCGACTATTTTTTTTTGAAATAAAAGTTGGGGGGATTTACTTAATATGTTAAGGGTAATATGTGTTTCAAGTTTCATGCAAAACAAACATTCCTAACATGTTCATCTTAGACATGGTCGATTTCAGCAATTTGAGACCGTTAAAATTTGGTTAGTCTTGATGGAGATGATAGAAGTCTCGAATTAAGCTGAATTTGGAATGACAACATGGTGATACATGGTGATCTAAATCCCTAAGGTTTCATTTCAAAAAAATCAAAAAATAATGAAAAATTAGGCCGGGTGTAGGGGAGTTACCTGCACCTGCCGAGGTAGGCTCATTTTCCCTATATATATAGGGTTAAAGGAGGCTATTACCTGGCTGTAGCCAATTGGCTACTCCCACCTCTATTTTCCCTATTGTTTTTATTTATTTTTGGAAAATAAAAAATATCTAAATTCATAACTATATCCCTCGAACATGTCATTCAAATTTTGTCAGAAAACAGAGACTCATATACCCTCCATCTGAAGGGGGTCAATTTCAGCAATTCTAATACCGTTAAAATTTGATAGTCTTGATGGACGGTATAGAAGACTCGAATTAAGTTGAATTTTGAATGACATCATGTTGACATATTTTGATCTAAAATTTCCAATAGGTTTCATTTCAGAAAAATAAAAAAAATATAGGGAGAAAGGGGTGGGAGCATATAAGTTGGCTACAACCAGGGAGCATACTCCTTTTTCCCATATATATATATATATATATAGAGAGAGAGAGAGAGAGAGAGGAAACTTTCAATAAGGTGGATCATTCCAGGATGGCTGGATGATATATTTTACAATATGTTTGTTACAATATGGATGATATATTTTATAAAACTATATGATCATCATTATTTTACAATGTGCAGTTTAAATTTACAAAATTGTAACACAATTTACAATTTGACAGTGGCTTCCTTAATTTCCACGAAAGACCCACCTCATTAGAAGAGTCCACTATATATATCTTAGATAATTTGGTATCATTTCAAATGTCTAGATAAATTAACACACCTATATGATTGGACATTTTCTTTTGAGGGGTTAAAAGAGCATATTTAACATGGCATAGGGGTTAAAACTCCAATAAACTCTAAAATCAAAACATTACGTCTATGAAAGAGATAATTATTGGAGGGATAAAGAGAGATATCCATCCTTACTCCTCAAAAGAACACACCTAAATGTTTTGATTATTCTATGTCTCTGTTTTTATGTTCTGATTACGTACAACAACTCATTTAAATAGAGGAATAATTAAATGGAACTTATAACTTAAGTAATTTGGGGATATGTATGTGGGGGTGGGGGGAGCTCTCCTAAATGTCCGACTGGATAAAGATTATCCGATAATTACATTAAATTCCCATAAATGTTGAAAACTTCCTACATTTCTTACAAGTCAACTAGCGAGGATGTAATCAATCGGCATCATGTAATTTCTAAATGAATTTTATTGCGTTTTTATCAGTTGTGCCTTCGAGATATTGCAATATCAGTTACGCCCTTTCCTTTTTGAGAATATCCAGTTGTGCCCCGACTTCTTGACGTTCTATCATTTGTGTCCCTCGGGTTAGTTTGCCATCCCATCCCTAACGCAAACGGATATTAATTTCGAGGACACAACATGAATTAAATTTTAAAAAAGGACTGAAAAGTCATCATCTTCCTCCTCCCTGATTTCTTCCTCTCCTCCCTATTCTTTTCCTCCCCTTGGCTCGTCAAATGGAATGAAACCTGCATGTTTAATCTCTACTCGATTCTACTGGAATCGGTACTAATCAGATTGGTATACCCAAGTTATAAGCAACAGCAAAATCAGTGAATTTTAATCACACATCAGAACATCTCGCTTAGCATAGACCAAGTCAGAATCATCGACCAACCATTATGTGATTGTAGCAGGTAGGTCACACTAGAAGACGAAGCTTCCTATCAGATTTTAGACGGAAAACACCAGAGTGCAATTTTGGTTTGATTTCTTTATCCGTTGAAATGTTTGCAAACCATGTGAAACTTTCTGTTCCGATCATTGTAGCTATCCAAAACATATGGCGAGAAGGAAAATGAGCTGATGGATTCGTCCATGTGAAGTGGAAGGTTAGTACTAATCTCAGATCCGTGATGGGCACGAGGTGGTCTGGCGCGTGCGTGTGAGCTTACGGATGCGGGTGGTGGTGACCTGCACCTTTTCTTCGGCTATGTTCCTGACGTGAGACAGATGAGGTAGAGGGCGGCAGCGGCTACAGCAAGGACAGGGTGCATGTTCAATCCCAACTCTTCTCCCTCCGCCGGCGTTCCTCCCCTCCGCCCAGCTCCTTTACCACACTCCTCTCCCTCTGCCTGGCTCCTTCTCCTCCGTCCCTGCTCCTCCTCTTTGCCCAAATCCTCCGCCCAGCTTCACCCCCTCCGCTCAACCTCTACCCTCTCAGCATAGCTCCTCCCACTCAACCCCTCCCTCCGCCCGGCTCCTCCTGCTCCGGCACCGCTCCGCCCCCTCTGCCCCGGTCCTGCCCCTTCGCCCCTCTCCTTCTGTCCAGCTCCTCCCCCTCCACCCCTCCTCCCTCCGCCGCCATTCCTCCCCTCCGTCCCTGCTCCCCCCTCCGCTGCCGTTCATCCTCTTAGAAGCTGCGTCTACCAACATCTCTCTCCTACCATTGCCCCCCTTCCCACTGGAGAGCAAGAGAGGGCCCCCGTTGTAGACAGAGGAGGAGTCAGAGGAGGAGGATGGGTGGAAGGAGTTTTTGGACGGTTATGTCCTTCTTAACTTTACTATGGTTTAAAAAATCATAGTTAAGTTCAACTCATTGACAGTTAAAGTAACGGGGGCATAAGTGATAGAATGGCAAGAAGTTGAGGGCACAACCGATATTCCTAAAAAGGAAGGGTATAACTGATATTGCAATATCTTAGAGGAGCACAACTGATAAAACTCCTTTTTATTTACAATAGAATGTTGGATGGACGTATTATATATTTCTTTTACACAAAAGAATTTTTCACATATCATCTCTATATTATGATCCATACATCAATTGTTTATTTCTTCATGGACAACTCATTTTCACAAGATATATTTACACCCATAACCCTGAGTAGTTTCGTAATTACCCCAGGAACCCTCAATAATTCATAATTACATGAGTAACCTCGAATAATCCTTAAATCTTACATGACAAAAACACTGTGTTATGTTCCGTTCGGTATGATCGTTATATTTGACGGTTTCCGGGAGAAAAAGACCAGATTACCCCTAATGTTCATTTTTATTTACAAATCATGCCACCCTTAGGCCAGAGCTCCCACTGGCCTCCGCCCACCTTCCAGCCCAGGACGGCCCCAGAGCTCCCACCTTTTCCCCCAACCCCGCCCCACCCTCTAGGCCAGCCCCGAGCTTGCCCCCCCCTCCCCCCGCCCCGAGACTCCCCGCGCCTCCTAACCGAGCACCCCCCTCCCTCGACCCCCTGCGCCTCCGACCCGAATGTTCCCCGTGCCTCCGACCCGAGTTCCCCATCACGCACCTGCGAATCGAGCTCCCCACCCTGCGCCTCCGACCTCTCGTCCCCCCCCCCTCATCGACACCCCCCTCCTGCAAACCCCCCTCCCCCTGCGAGCCCTGCCCCTGGAAGACCCTGCGACGGCCCCTCCCTCTCGCTTGCAACAACCCCCTGTCGCCCCCTCCTATGATCCCTCCCGCCTGCAACATTCCCCCTGCCCTGAGAAGACCCCTCCCTGCGGCCCTGACACCTCCTTGCGACACTCCCTCCCTCCCCCCTACAATAGGTGACCCCTCCCAGCGATCCCTCCACATGCAACCCCCACCCCGTCCAACCCGAGCTCCCCCCACCCCGTCCAACCCGAGCTCCCCCTCCTTTTCGACAAGTTCCAAAGCCTCCGCCCCGTGCATCCCCAGAAAGCTGCTCCCTTCGCCCCATGTGTGCGCCCCCCATTCACGGCTCCTCCTGGAACCCCAGCCCCGCCGGCCACCCGCGCCTGCCCCTCCTGCACTTGCTCCTCCTCTTGGAACCCCTGGCCTCCGCATGTGCGCCCCCCGCTGAGCTCCAGCGCCACTACCAGTTCTTCCTTGAACCCCCCGACCACCTGCCCACCCCTACCCTGCCTGCACCTACTCGACCCCTGCAGAAGCCCCTCACCCCCTCCCCCCCCCCCCCCCCCCCCCCCCGCCCGAGCTCCAGCCCCCACTACTGGTTTCCTCCTTGAACCCTTGCCTCGTCCGACCACCACCCACCCCTGCCCTGCCTGCACCTGCTCGACCCTCGGGGAAGCTTCCCACCCCCTCCCCTCCACTCCTGGTTCCTCCTTGAACCCCTAACCCTGTCGGCACCTGCTCGAAGCCTACAGGCCCCTCTCCCCATCGCCGCCTGTGCCCCTGCTCGACCCCCACCCCCCTCCTGTGAGGAGCTCCCGTGACCAGCTCCCGTTCGCAGTCCACCCCCACGCCCAGCCTTCCGTCCAAGTCGAGCCCCCTCCCCCTGGACGCCAACCTCCTTTTCTTTTTTTGTTTTTTTTGATTAACCTCAGTCGTCAGGATGAAATGATTGGTTAGATTAACTCAGCTATTTGGTTGAGTTTAATAGACTAACTAACGGAAGGTTATGGGTGTAAAACAGAATAGTTATTCGAGGTTATGGATGTAATTTCGTGTTTATCGAGGGTTCCTGAGGTAATTACGAAACTACTCAGGGTTATGGGTGTAAATATCCCTTTTCACAAAGCATTGGAATTAAGCTCAATGTTTCAAATAACTTCTTAATAGAACACGACTTTTATTGAAAATAATCCTGAGAAATTCATAGAGAATAAATATTTGACAACTGTACTTGCATTTGTAGTATTGTACTGTAGCTGTGGAATATCCATTGCTTCCTTACGAACATATATGAGTTAAATCTTTTTTTTAATCAATTTTTTTATTGTTTAAGCCGAGGTGATAGCCAAAAACTAAAACTTTGAGATTTTTTTTAGAAATTATAGCGCATTTTAGGCCATCGCTTGTTATTTCCAATTATTTAACTCTTGATTTCAATTATATTAGCACAAGAATAAGCAAATGCATATAAAATATAGGATTCTCGTGTAGTATAAACTATATAAACAAACAGTTACTATTAGCAATGTTCTAAAAAGCACATATAACAATCCGACAAAACTTACATTTATTTAAGGGGGGATAAGTTAATAAAGCCAACATGATTTAAACAAAGAAATAATAGAATAAGTGTACTATAACTTTTCTTTACATTTGACATTGGCTTATGACTGACGGACAAAAACATGGTAAAATTACGTCAAAAAAGAGTACACAGGTTTTATGTACGAGTTTGTTACTTATTTAAATAAAGGTAGCAAATGTTAAGCATGCAAGTTCATTTCTATCTCATTCATCAACCCAAGGTCAATATATGGAAGTATAGTAGTGCATAATAAATAATGCAATATTGTTCATAAAGAATAGGGAAGCGCCCAGGTTAATGTGCATATTTTGTGTACAACTTAATAATGTGATGATTAAGAATCATTACAAATTTCCTCGTATTGCTGGCCGCTTCAATAAACTACAAAGCGGTTTCCATCTTTTTGAAGATAGATTTAAGATGTTCCTACAAGAATTGTAGGATGCAAATATCTCCAAGTATGCATTTTTACAGGCTATAAGCACTAAGTTTCTAGTGCTGTCCTTTGATATACGAATGTTGCTGTAGATTTCATATGTCTAATGAATTGGGTGCTCTAAAACTTCTTGAATGATTGTGGTGGTCAGTATTTAGGGCATCTTAATCTACGAAAAAAGCAACACAAATCACATATGAAGTTAGTGCTTGAAGTATTACAAAAAGTAAAAGTTGCATGGAGAGCATAGTAATTGCGAGGTTTGATTGCATGAGGTAGCTTTTCTTAGACCAAATCATCTCAAGAGTAGTGATATATTATGGACCTTGCGATAGTTGATGCCGTACTTGGATATGAGTGACCCAAAGTGCCATAGATATGAATCATTCTAAGACTGGGGTCGGGAATGAGATCTCTCTTCTAGCACCACCACTTGTCCATCTCACCAAGAAATAGCAACTTTTTTTCCTAATGTGAAGAGTGCGAGCAGAGCTTTCTAAAGTTTAAGGTGAAATTAACAATTGCTCTGATTTTTGTGATTAAGTCAGATTCAGATGGATTACTAATTTATACACATGTCTCTATAAAAAGTCTCAGAGCAGTTTTGATATAGCTCATCAGCTCATTGCGTAATGTCTATAGGCAATTGAAATCATATAGCAGAATGACCTGGACAAATGAGATGGATCTTGTGGTGGAAGCCCTTGGCAATGATGACACAGAGACACTCTTTAGCACAATGTCACTTTTGAAATATTTTCTAGCCATCCATGAAAGAAGAATGTGGTGGCTAATGCACCAAGTAATAGACCCAATGTTGGCGTGACCCTCAACTCAGACAAGGAATAGCTTTGACAGATCTTAATACGATGGACACATATCTCTTAGTAGCGTTGATACACTAGTAGTATCAAATTTAGATCGGCCAAAATAACTAATAGAGCCATTTATATCATAGAAAACAAATATGAGATTGCAAAGATTGATGGATTACGGTCGATTTCCTATGAGATGGGGTACTGAAGTATAAGGATCATTTGTGTGTTTGCGAATATAATGAATCGCAACGAGAGATTATATGTGAAGCATATAGTTCACATCATTCTATTCATTCTGATTATCATGATCTTTCCTACTGGCCAAGATAAGCATAATAAATCAATTATCTTATTATGTTGATTATATCTAACCATGTGTCCATAGAAAATTACGCAATAATTCCTCTTCAACGTTAATTTCTCGATTGTGTTCGTGCATTTAAACACAATATACCAATATTCCAAAAAAAACAAACAGTATCTCATCATCTCCACGTACTTTCATATTCAACATAATGATTCCTAGTCAAAACATGAGAAACATAATAATGTCCCTCACCCTCTTTACACTGATAGTACTAAAATGTACCAAGACATCAAAAGGAACTTTCGTGAGAGGATACATCAAGATGATTTGTTAGTTCTTTGTTTCTTTGATTGATTTTCAAGATAACACAAACATATATCGCACTTGCACGTTTTTTTTAACCAAAATTAACTAATATAATCATTATATCATACTAGAAAAATATGGGACTGTAAAGGTTGGTGGAGTATAGTCGATTTTCCTATGAGATGGAGTAGTGAAGTATAAGGATCAATTGTGTGTTTGTAAATAGCATGACTTGCAACAAGATATTATGTGTAAGGCACATAGTTCACATGTCTCTTTCACTTTGATTATCATGACCTTTCCCGCTAGCAGAGACAAGCATAATAAATCATTATCTTATCATGTTGATTCTATATAATCATGTGTCCATAGAAAATTAGTCAGCAATTCCTCTTTAAAATTAATTTCTTCTGTTGTGTTCGTACACTTAAAACACAATATACCAATATTCCAAAAAACAAATAATATCTCATAATCCCAACATACTTTCAGTTCAACATGGTGATTCATAGTCAAAACATGAAGAACCCTCTTTATATTGATAGTGCTAAAATGTACCAAGACATCCAAAGTGAACTTTTGTTAGAGGAGGACTAGATAAATGCATGTAAATAGAGCTAACTTGTACAAATTAACATATTGACTGTTGACTATAAATAGTGACTAAATACATGTATTTAAACACAAAATAAATGAATAAAAAAAGAAAAATAAAGGAAGTATTGTATATACTGACTAACCCTAAACCCTGAGACTAAGTCGATATTGACTTAGTCGATAAGGAATAAGGTAGGGGAAGATAAGACAAATAAACACAAACAAGATAACACAGACATCAAGAAACCCTAAGTGGCCAATACACCACACATGCAACTAAAACTTACACTAGTTTATTACACAATGGTACACACCTCAAATAAAAATATTTTCAACATAAAATATTTACACAAAAATACATAGAAAAATACAAAAATAATTACATGTAAAAATAATGTATAGTATGACTGGGACATAACGATGAAAAAAACTGCAAATAAAACTTCACAGTCCCCAATATCTTCTCCATGTGAACATAAAATTTACCAACTCATTTTTTATTGTACAATGAATAAAATTATCTATCTAATGAAGGTGATTTCATTAAAATTAGAGATAAGGTACAAAAGTTGGCATTTTCGGTCCCATTGTATTATACCTATAATTTTACTCATTTAGTTCATTCTTTTTATTTTTACTATTTTTATATTTTTAAATATTTGTAAATATTATGTGAAAATATACCAAAAATATAAACATAAAATAAAAGAATTAAAAATTCATTAAAATAATTAATGTAATAAAATATATAAATATACTTTATCTATAATATACATACACATATTTATTTAAGTACATAAATAAAATCAAAAAAATAAAATAAAAATATGTGAATATATATTTAAATATATTATAAATAGTAAATAATGTGCATATAATAATAAAATATAAAATGCAATATAAAATCAAATACATAATATATACGTATTTATACCAAATGATACACTTGTAAAAATTAACACCAAATAAATAGGTTGATAAAAAATAAAAAAATCACCTAAAATAGTATATAAAATAATAAACATTTTTTATGTTTTATGTTTTATTTAATAAAATCTATTTTTGTTTTATTTATAATTGTTTCTCTTTTTTATTTCCATTCTGTCTTTTAGCATCCTAACGTGGACCAATGAGGCGCAGGCCTTGGTTTACTCGCCGATCAACTACGCCTATCCCCGTGTCTAGTTCTGTAGAGCGCTGACACCCTTGTTTCTTCATTTTACACCCTGATCAATGTAGTCATTTATTTGGAAACTATCAGCATGTAAAATTTGTCAATGTATTGCTCTTCCCACGCTAGAACAAGAGAGGGTCAATCTTGCATCGAGTCACGCGTAAACCCTAGTTAAAGTCCTCTTGTACATAACCTCACCTCCGCCCCATTTTTGTCTTTTGGTCTTATGTTGAGTACATAATGAATCTCTAATTTATCATCACAATATCCCTTTATTATCCTCTGAGCTTGAATAAATCAATAAAATGCATAACTAATTCACATTAAATAACATTTAACCCTCTGTTAACAACTAACCCCAGTTATTGCAGAATTAACTCCCTTTTATTTTCTTTATTTTTCTTATCTTATTTCTTATTAAAATATCAAAAAAATTAGATTAAATATTGTATATATTAGTTTTGGATAAAAGAAAATAAAAATTACAAAAATTAAAAAAGAATTTAAAACAATTGTTTCTGTCCACTAAAATATTTCCAAAATTTTTACTTTATTTTTTTGATCTTTTTGACTTTTTGTTAAACATGAAACATGTAGATCTCATCGAGATCTACAACTTTCTTGTTTTGACTTTTTGAGACTTGACTTCCTTTTATTTCTTTTTTATTGTTCATTTATTTTTCTATTTTATCTTTAATCTCATTGGGTCGCATGGCACACTCTAGAGTTGCCAAATGACCCGCTCCGCTTGTGCCACCCTCTCCTCTTCCCTGCCCTTGGATCAAATCCATTGATCTGATATCGTTCGTTCCTCTACGTCACGCTCTCCGCCCTTAGATTAGAAAGCACTGGCGCGATCCACACCGCTCCCTCGTGCCCTTTTCTTGACCATTGGATTGCAAAATTCAATGGTCTCCATCTCATCTTCTTCCTTCGTAACACCCTCTCTCTCCCATGATTACCTCGCCTCCTACCTCTCCCTTCCATTTTTCCACTCACCCATCACCTCCAACCAAATCGCTAACATCTCCCTCCCGTAGCCTAAACTTTCGCCCTACTCGTCCGCCCTTCAAATCCCCATGACCTAAACATAAGGCCAACATATGACCAATACAAACATGCTGCCCACTACATTGTAATGGATGCACTATTCCAATAATACACCACCTCTGCTTTCCCTATGACCTCATCCACCAATTCTTGGAGCTTCTCCTATCCCTTCTTCCCCTCCTCGTGAAAGGAGGAGTGGAATCGAAGTCCATTATGGTCGTCGCCTCCAGGTGTGATCCTTGGCTGACATAGCCAAGTTACGGTGGCTCTGCCATTGTTTGAGCTCCAAGCACGACTAGCCTTGTTGAGAAAGATCAGACCATTGAAAGAAGCTCATCTCAAGCCTCTCCTCCGTACGAGTTCTTTTACAACCTTAGGTAATGTATTCGAACTCATTTTTTGCCATGTTTCTCTCTATTAATCACACACACACACACATGCACACACATACACTCGCGCGCGCACACACACACACACACACTCAACATCTCACGCTCCTTCGATCTTCCCTCGAGCTTCGTAGGATCTCCCTCACCTTCTCAGGAGGTTCATGTCACCTTCTCCCTTCAACCACACCTTAGTCCACACCGCCCCTTTTCTCTGCCACTTCGGTGGATGAATCGCTGGACCTCCACCTTCTACGTACGCGATAGGATCCGTCACTCAATTCACCTCACACTATCATGCATGCTTCGACTATTACTAATCTTCCGCAGGTCCTTGTTCCTTCATTGGTCAGAAGTCTCGACCAGGCTTCGTTCTAGAGCACTACTCTAGTGAGCCTACACTTCCTAAATAATAGAGGTAGCACCGCCAGATGCTCGACCTTCCAGGTCCTTCGCCTACTCTTGGCGGAGGTAATAGGATCTTCCATTCAACTGATCGATGAAGGAGGAGGGATGTGTAGCTCATTGGAGAGCAACCAACTCCGCTGCACAGAGGTGACACGTGGGAGGAGATGACGTACAAGTAGCATCCGATGGTTTCCATCCGACGACCCAGATGAATCGCAAGTACATGTCAGACCCTACACGCCCAGTGGAGCCAAGCCTAGGCCAAAGCTACTTGGGCCACCCATGTGGGCCAAACCAACCTACACCGAGCCTCTCCTGCCTCAGCCTTAGAGAACGTACAAAACACATGCCGATGGGGTATTTTACAGCTGAAGACCCACTGATTGTTGAAATTACAAACAACTACATTGTGCGTGCCTCATGTGTGGTGCTGGTTTAATTACATAAGGGCCCTCTCAACTTTCTGAATTTACAAAAAGGCCCCTCTAGGGACCTACTTGAGGGGTTTTATTTATTTATTTTATTTCTATGTTTTTCCTTTATCCATGCCCATGTAATATTTTATTTTTATCTTGAACATCCTAACTCCAAATTAAGTGATTTTAGTTTCATTTTTTTCTAATTACATCCTCTACATAATGATATTACTTATCACCGAGTTAGCACTTTTTCTAGTAGGCTAAATTTTAAAATATTTCATGTATCATACGCCCTTCATTTAAATGCCACTAATTGAAATATGAATCATTTTTATGCATCAATTACACAGATATTGATTCTCTCTCTTAATGATCAATGATTGGATTAATTTAGGTGTATAATCGCTCTGTTTCATTGCGTAACAAATTGTAACATATTCCATCATATTTAAAATTCTTAAAATCAATAAAAAATGCTTTCCTCTCATGCATCACATGCGTTGCACCATTTTCTTACATTGCATTATTTATGTATCATTTTTGTGCATTATGTGCATTGTGGTGTTGTGTGCATCTGTCTGCCTAGATACACATGTAAAGAAAATAAATCGCTCAATTTAAACATCTAATTTTTTATTAATCTTGTGGAGGCTCGTGCCCCTGTGTTCGACCTTGGTTTGTTTGCTAAGTAGAAGTTTTCACAACAAATTCAAACATGTGGTAATTATGTATAAATCCAGTTTCACCTTTTGTAATACAATAAAACTGTGTAAAGAGACGATTTTACGATCTATCAAATGGCTTTGTTGCTGGGAACATGGCTCATCCTCATTTATTATTGGATTTTAATATATTATTTTGAGTTGATTATTTTAAACACTAAGGTCTCCATGTTGTGTTTGTTTCTGCATCATGGTTGTCAATTAAATTTTTTGATTTATTTTTAATGATTCTTTTTTATGGCAGGATCCACGGATATGGAGGATGCTCAGTCGACATGAGGCATGGAGTTGGTAGCTTTGGATGCGAGGAGCCGCAAAAGAGACTCGAATAAATCAAGAAATTTTAATTAGCATTTTATTCATTGATTTTTTGTATATTATTATAATAACTGCATTTCTAGGGGTCTCATTTGAGGGCTCGCTTGTGTATATGGACTTGGAAAAATTTGTGGTGTATGGAGACTTCTTTCACCCTAGTCTGGGGGGTCTCCACTTGAGTATTAGAACTTAGGGATAAGCACGTGACTCTCTGAGTTTCTCTTATTTCATATATTATGTGGTTGTTCATTAGCGAGGACAAACAAATTAGAATAAAGGAGATTCACTTCATCTCCTCTGATTCATCGAGAAATACGTAAACACTGATCGATTTAGCCTAAAATTAACTCAAATATTCCTACTAATAATGTCATGTTTATGTGTGGTTTCATTCGACTTGCATGCATGTAGCTGATGAGCCGAAAAGCCGAGAGACTAAGGGAGATAGGTATCAATGGTCGCTGCGACCTCAACCCCTCGAATCGGACTTAACAAGAAATCGAACCACCAAATTCAGAAGATAAATCGATAAAATCAAACTGAAGCGGTCCTCGCTATTTATTTAACCTGGTATAGCGACCAGGGTCAGACACAAGGAGCACAGATTGGCCGGATCAGCCTACGAAGTAGTCAGAAAATAAAATAAAATAAAAAGAGTATTTTTGGTGGATTTTCAAATCTTTTCAAATTTTTTGTATTTTTAATAATAAAGGAAAAGTAAGAAAAGGGGAAAAAGCACACAAAGCTCAATTTATTCAACACATCAAATAAAACCAAAAAAATCAAATAAAATTGTTTTTGTGTTTTTTATAATTTTAAGTGTTTTTGTTGAATTTTTCAGAATTTTATAATTTTTAGTTGATTTTCTAAAAACCAAGAAAGGGAAAAACAGTGAATCAATGTGCAGCCAGACTTGAAAGGCTAATTAAAAATATCCAATTAGCCTCTAAAAATCTGATGATAATTTTTTATGAAAACTAGATACAAAAACTAAGCTATAGAAAAAGAGTTTGCATTTTTTATTTTTATAAATTTTTTAATGATTTTTATAGGATTTTTAGGTTTTTTTATTTTTTATGGGTTTTGTAAATCCAAATAAATACAAAAATTAGATAGAAACTCGAAAACAATAAAACAAACAATTCTTAATTTTTTTTAGAATTTTTAGATAATTCTTTATATTTTTCTTTGATTTTTCAATTCAAACAGTAACAAAAATGTGTGTTTTTGATTTTTTAAAAATAGCAAAATAACTAAAAAATGTACTAAAAATTTAGTGAAATTTTTACACAGTGGCAAGAGCCATGTGTTTAAATTTCACTTGATTTGGAGTTTAATTGATATTTTATTAAACCAGTACAAGGCACACAACACACAAGGACCTAAGTGCAAGAAAACATAGTTTAGGGGCCAAACAGTAACACGCCTAAAAAATCTAGGGGACCTTTTGCAAAAGTCCCACTACAACACACGTGCAATACGTGATTCAGGCACAGAAGGGTATAAATGTAATTCCTATTTAAAAATATAAACAGTAACAACCAGCAAGTTCAGGGATAAAAGTGCAAATAACGCACAGACTCACGTGTCGCAGCATGTGTCTCACACAAGCAGGGACTAAAATGAAAATAAAGTAAACACAGGGTCCAAGATGCAAATGTTCCAAAATAAAAAGAACTACTAAAAATATTTATAGGACTAAACTGAAATATAAAAACTAATAAGGGCCTAAGTGCAAATTACCCTCTTATTAAGATGTGACGGATGAGGGGTTCCCACGTGTGATCGGACGGCTGAGAGTTGTGGATACCCCTTCGTTGATTAACGCTCCGGATGCGACCCTCAGATGGATCAAATGGCCGGAAATGCTCCGCGGATGGACGGCTACGATCAGAACTGGCGGAAGGAGATCGATCGGACGGTGGCTGGAGATACTCCAAGAACAGGCTGCCGACGAACTTCGCCGACCCGATACACGTGGTGGAGGACTCCTCGGATGCTGCTAGATTGGGCGAAATGCTCCTCGCGACGTTCCGCAGCAGATGGCGGTCTCCGATGAGGCCGAGAGCGACCGAAGTGCTGCGACGATGAAGAACACATGAAGCTCCTGTTCATAGATGTTAGGACCTCCAGATGAGGCTCCTTTTGGCTTCAAACCTGCACAAGAAGCTTTCTGGGTCGAGGGCAAATTGCCTCGACCCGTTAGCGAGCGAAAGGGGTGAAGGAAAGAGGCGCTGCGTGGTCCTCCGGCGGGCGGTGACGATGGGGACCTGAGTCTTGGTTCTAGGGCAAACCAAGATGAGCGGATGGGTGAAGAACGTGCGAAGAGGTCTCGTGGAGGTGATGGTCGGGTCGGATGATCGGATGGATGATCGGATCGCCGGAAAATGGCCGACAAAGACCGACGATGCAAAAAGCGACGAATCAGAATGAGGGTGAAACTATGGGCGAAAGGGGCTACCTGGCGATCGGAGGCGTCTGTGCTGGAGGTGCTGCTCCTCCTGGGGTCTTCACCTCGATGGAACGATGCTTCCTGAGGCTCTGGCTCACCTCGCGGCTGAGCACGGCGATGGGGCTCGCCGGACCTAAGGCTGAAGGCCTTGAATCCTCACTACGACACTATCCCTCACTAGATGTCACTCAAGGAAGAAGACTAGAGGTCCTAGCAGACGAAGGCTATGGCCGAAGATGACCTGAAATGTGTGGCGGAGCTGATACTTTATAGTGCTAGGGGTCCGGGAAGATGGGAGTCGGGCATGCTCGTCGATGCACGGACCCCTAGAATGAAGGTCGGGCGAAGGTCTCGTATCATGGAGCTACAAATGGAGCCTGGGGTTTAGGCGAATGGAAGGCGGATCAACTCGAGAGAAATCATAGAAGTTGGGTTGGCGAAGCGGATCCGCTAAGAGGTGGTCCTGGGGGGACAGTTGACCGGGGGTCAACATCCCCCGTGGACCAATCAGGTAATTTCTTTTATTAATTATTTGTAAAATCATTTTAAAATAGGAAATGATTTTATTTGAAAATATTTTCAACAAGAAAAATATTTATTTATTTTCATAGTATTTTTTTGTGATATTTATTTATTTTTTTTGAAAAATAAATTAGGTATTTACATTATATTATTAATATATATATATATATAGGTTTCTATACCTATGTATTTTTTATTTTTATTTATAATTTTTTATTTATGTATATTTATTCCAATTTTATATTTTATTTATTTACATTATAAAATATGGAATATAAATTATTTTTTATTGGATTTTCATTAATTATTTAAAAGGAGAAATAAATAGGTATTTTATTCAATATACATGGTCTATGTACACTGATGAGAGAGATTTTATTTATTTTATTTTTCTTTTTTTCCCATTTTTATTTTAGTTTTATTTTTACAAATATGTACAAAAAATAGGGAACACAAATATATTTTATTTTTATAAAATACATTATTTACATATAGAGGGATATGTACATCATGTTAAGTCACCTTATCTCTCTCTACTTATTTTATTTTGCGGCCAGGCCCTTGTGGAGCCCTCCCTTGGGTTTAGGTCACTCAATATTTAATCTAAATATTTCCCTCTTTTTTCTTTATTACTTTATTCTTTTATTTTTGCACAAAAACATGCTAATTTTTATTATTTACACGATGCATGCTTATTGATAAATTATTTTATTTACACAAATATACATGGTTTTTTGCAAAGGTTTTTAGCTAAAATAAAAGAATAAAGAGTGATGAATGGGGATTCATCACCCCCTATACTTAACTTTGCTAGTCCCTTAGCAAACATTTATTTTAAAAATAAGTGAAAAAAGAAAGGAAAAAGAAAAAGAAAAAGAGGGGGAATGCATGGATCAATGTTGATTATTAAACTTGCCTTCATTAAATTAAAGTATGGAGCTCAGTCAAATCTTTGGATTATTAATGTGTCGGAACCTTATTTGGACTTAGGTTTAAGACTTAACAGCCTCTAAGATCCACTAATATATAGTCAAGACTCCTCAATAATCCAGATCAGAACAAGTCTACATACACAAACCCTGAAGACCATGAATCTTTCCTTGTACAGTGTAAGTGAGATATAGCTCTCCACCTCAGAAGTAGCAAAATGACAACCCTTCCCAACAAGGTAACTCTATGACCCTATTGTGGCCACTCTTTCCTCGAGGAGTGGGGTATTCCCTTCTAAGTTCAAGTTCAACCGGCTCAAGAGGAGGGGGAAGAAGAGAATGGACCATGGCCAGTGTAGCCCTGTATCCCTGGAAGCTCAACCAATGTAGCTAAGTCTCCCTGCTGCAAGCTACATAAGATGGAACATGAGTCTCAAGCTTTGCTTATTGCACTATATACACTCCGGTGGGATTATCATTTTCTATCAGACCCACCACTTTTTTGGAGTTATTCTTTTCTTTTTGCCATTTTTTGATGTGCATATATACAACATATCTACAAAGTGCAGCATATATACATAAGGAGTTTTTCCTCTTGAGACAGTAGACTATCCCTCTTTTGAAGCATTATTGCAACCCACAACTCCTGCCGTTAGACCTCATGGCAACCAGACCAAGTTGAGACGCACTTCCTTCACTATAAGAAGAAGAGAGGTTCCGCCTAGAAGTACTACCCTCATATGCTACCCCAAGTCAAGGAAGACTACCTCCTCACCACCTCATTCGTAGAGAGCTCGGTATAAAGTGCGGGTCCAAGTAAAGATATTGTCTATATGAGTCATGTGTGTGTTGTTAAGTTCTCTACATAGGCTCATCGAGATGACATATGATCATAGCCTAGTGGACTCAAATAATTAAGTCACAATGGACCCGAAAAGTCTCAACCCTTATCCCTATAAGGTTCCTCTTATTATTAGGTGGATTAAGATATTAACAAAGCTCCATTTTTCAATTTAATTCCAGGCTAGTTTGAATGTCAAATATGATCCAGGAAAAACTATACAAGTATTTACAAATATGCTATTTACAAAATATTTACACATGTGCAAAATTTTTGAAAAATGTTTTGAAAACATGGATGTATGCATGAATGCAAGTTTTGCAAAATATGTACACAATTTTACACATGGTTTTTGCAAACTTTTGATTTTCAAAACATTTTATAAAAATTTTGTACTATATACATAATTTTGATATGAAAATATTTACAAGCTATTTACATAAAAGATTTTTACAAACATTTTCGTAAAAATAATTTGTACAACTAGCTATGTATGTGCAATAAAAGAATTTTATTTACCAGGAAAAAAAATTAATTTTTATGGTTTTTTGGGTTTTAGCCATTTTTATCTATTAACACACTCACACAAAGTACGAGTTATGGCTAAAGTATATATATGGATTATATACACACCCCCCTATACTTAGCTCGAACGATGTCCTCAGAGTTAAGAGCGATGAAGAAGATATAACTCATGCTTAGTATTGGGAAAAGAAAAGAAAGGCTATATACAAACACGAATTAAAGAATAGAAATGCAAGAGGATCTCGAGGTTTTCCCCCTATACTTAGGATTAAATAATCCTAAGTATAGCAGGCTATACACAAAGGGAAATCCGAGTGATAATGTACAGGGTCTACCTCCCCTATACTTAGGGTAAAATATCCCTAAGTATAGGCAGCAAAACAGAGGTAGAAATGAATCAAAAGAAACTCAAAAGTCTCACACCACCCTATACTTAGGGTAAAGTGCACCCAAAGTATAGCAACGTCGAAGATGTAAATGGGGTGTTGGACTGAATAGTAGTGTGATATGGACAACTGGATCTATACAAGTCGGGAGAACAGTGATAATCAAGCGTGAGATGCAATAGATGTGAGTCAAGAGACCACATCTCACGCAAAAAGGATTGGGGCAACGCTAACGACCAGCGGCTCATGATCTAGATATGGCTTGAGTCGCTGACCATTAACACGAAAGGTACTCTCAGAAGACAACTCAGATATATCAATACTCTCATTGTCGTGCACCTTTCTAACCAAGTAGGGTCCCTTCCATTTGCTCTGTAGCTTCCCTGGAAATAATCTCAACCTGGCATCGAACAACCATACTCGTTGTCCTGGCTCAAACTGCTTGTGGCTGATATAGGATATGGTTAGATCCTCAAGCGCATCACGGAAGCGTGAGCATCGTATCGAATACGACGAGGAGCGACTAGTCGCACTAGTTGCTCGATGCAGCGAAATTTAAAAAATTTTCATACGACGAAACCACATGATCCAAGAACACTTCTCGGATCGTTTCGTCTAAACCACAAACAAGTAATAGGATTACCTCTTGAAGCGTGGTTGCGATCAAGTCTCTAAACGAAGAGACTTCCTGTCTCATGTCCGATCTGATGGAGGAGACGCTTGCGAGCGCGGGGATGAAGCGCGTGCTTCTCGCAATCCATGTTGATGATCCAAGCGGCGGATCTCCTGATCTCGACACACGAGATCCAACATCTTCTTCACGAGCGAGGTGCACCGAAGTAGATGGAGATCCACGAGCAGACGATCGGGCAGCATAACGACGACGCTGCAGCGATGTTGACTTCTCTCTAGGTCATCCATAGTGGACGACCATGAGAGAGGGAGAGAGAGTAGACATGTAGAGAGAAAGAGAGAGAGAGAGATGTGCTTCTCAAGCATTATGTGTGTAAAGAGAGAGAATGGTATGCCTCTCTATTTATAGGGTTTTGGGATCCATGGATCTCAATCCATGTGTCATATAAAATCAATGGATGAGATTGATTTATGTCAATCCAATGGTCAACATTGTTATTGGTAAAAGCCAACAAACAATAATCTAATTTAAATCAAATATATTTGAGATGTCAAATATATTTTAGTCCTAAATTAGATGAAGCAATTATGGAGAGAGATTTGCATGAAGATCTCCCCATTAGGAATGGTGGGGACGGCTACCAATTCCTTGTGGAATTGGTAGCCGTCCACCATCTCCATATGGTGGAGATTGTCTCATGTAATCTCATTAGATTACACATCTCCATGAAATTCTCCCATAATTTCCAACAACTCTTCGTTGGGATTTTATTCATAAAAAATAATTCACAATTATATTTGAGAATATTGCAATCTTAACATTGGAAAATTGTGAATCACATTCACAACCCAAAACAACATATAATTTATATTATCAATTAATTAGACAATGTGTATCCAATACACATTAATAATTAATCAATAAATATAAATTATAATTAGCTCTCTCTAATACATTATAAATCACATTTATAATATATTATGAATAATTGGATATTACTATCCATATTATTCTTATCCGTAATAATTAAATCTCATTTAATTATATTGGATAACTTATTCTCATGTGCTCAAATAATATGAGTCACATTCACATTATTTACATCTTTGATAATCAAATCACATTTAACTAACTAAGATAACTCTCCTTATAATATGAATCAAATTCATATTATTCATGATAATTAAATCACATTTAGTTATCCATTTTCTCAATGCTCGGATACATATATCAACAATAGAATTTTCCATGAACTCTTTCAAGGATAATACGTTTTCTCCGCGAATACATGGAGATAAGTACCGGCCGATTGTATTGTTCCACGTATAGTGACATGGATATTGAGATCATATCTCATATCCAGATCGCGGGGCTCCCATAGATGCTTGATTAAATCAAGACCTCCAATCTAATCTTCTCATTGCATCTGAATCACATTCAGATCAATGTCCAACATTTGGACTAAGATCAGATTACTTCTCTACTGAGAGAAGTCACTAAAATCCAGACCCGTTTCATCACTCCCTAGGAATGGAAGCGTCATGGTTATACAATCGTTTATGATCACATCACCCTCAGGTATTCTTAATACCTATACATCCTGCATACTAGAAAACTCAGAATAAACCCAAAGTATTAGATCAACTTTACACTGTCTACTTCAGGGTCCTATCAGTAAGTTTCTCATTCGATCATTAGAAGTCAGTATCGATCATATACTTTCCAAAAGCCTATATCATACCAAGGTCTTGATCATATACTTTCCAAAAGTATATATCAAACCTACAAATTCAGTCAAGCTTCCAAAGTGAGACGACCATGAGCATGGAATTTGATTCTTTCCAATATCTCATGAGTGAGCTCATGTCTTCCGGTTTAGTAACTGAACCTGTGTGATCCCTTTGAGAGATCGTATTACTCATATCCCCTTATATGCACACCAGCGTGCTGGTGTATAGACCTTGATTAGGTCATCAACCTATTGGTCTGCCAAATGTACATACTCTAACATATAATAACATATCTGTCTCCGGTTAGAGGATGCGTGCCTGTATCGTGACAAGATACGATATAGGACTTTGGTTATCTCGATCTCGTTAAGTCAACTCTTTGACCGAACTAATCTGACTCCTTCGAATCTCTATTCTTATGCAGAGGACCTGCATCAAGAGGTCGGTCAGATATCAGCCTAACTGAGATAGGATTGCCATCTCCTACTCTGGCTGGAGATCATCTCTTAACAATCATTTGACGGTGCTTGATGAGTCCTCAATCTAACTCTTTAGATATTCATCCATGCACCAGCCTCTATGATTCAATAATTGAACTAACAGCTGTATGATCATCAAGATGGCCATGGTACATAACCCTAATTGTACTAAGGAACCTATTTTGCAAATTATGTATTCTTCATTTCAGATTAGGGAATGATATTCGTAATAACATTTATTGCATAATGGCTCGTTGTGGGCTCGCATGTCCAACAATCTCCCACTAGCCTAAAGAGCCATTAATGGGCTAATCATTTAAACCCACACTCATGTGACAATCATAGGTTATTAAGAACATAGCTAGGTAAGTTGATCAGTCACTTTGTTCCTGCGACACTACACCAAGTCCTTTTATGGCACTTGCATATCCCCAGTAACAGTGCTCGCATCTAGTGCGAATGTTGCATCTCATGCAACCAATACTCAATTTTGTTAAAGCTATTATAGGGTCCTTGACACTATAGCTTAATAATTGTTATAACCAGTATTTCCATAATCCTTATCAGAATACCTTTATCCCTGGAGATCACTATCTCTGAAGGTATCCAAAGTTAAGACCTTTTAGATCACTATCTATAAAGTCTTAAGTATTTGAAGATAAGACTTTGAGATCATTATCTCAAAAATCTTATCATCTATGAAGATTTTGTTATTACTGCAATCAAGTATTTTATCTCCATAGTAGGATTAGTAATAGTTTACTACTCCCACTACATGGCAGACATCTGGTATTCGTACACATCCAGCATACACTCAGCTTCTCGTAACTGATGCACAAGTGCAAGCAGTTCTAGCATTCACTTCCTCAACTTTCTGAGGTGATATCCCTTTAAATAGGTCAGTACCATATCTTAAGGGATGGAAGCCTTTCTTGGAATTTCTAAGAATAGAATATGTCCAAGGTGTACTACAAATGTGACAGTCCCAATATCCTCTTCTCTTTGCTTCTGAACAACTTCAGAACTAAGATCTAAGAGGTATCTTTGAAATCATATTTCAAGGTATGGAATAGCCAGTCTATAAAACACTTATTATCATCCTTATATCATTCCAAATGATTAGGATATCATCTATATTTAGCACGATGAACACAAAGGCACTCCCACTAAGCTTCATATGGTTCATCAAGATTCTATCTGAAATCATAACATTTATAATTTCATCAAATCCTATGTTCCAACTATGAGAAGCTTATTTGAGTGTAGCTATGGTAAGCAATATTCTGATGGGTTAAAGCAAGGTCACTGGAGAGCAAGTCTCATCGCAAGCGATGTCTTCTCTTCGGTGTATAGCTCATAGCTACGAACCGTGATTTGAAGGTCTCTACCTTCTCATCAGGTTCCCTCTTTCTCTTGAAGATCCATCTACACCTTAATGGGTCTTACCCATACAGTTGGATTCTCGAGGGTTCATATACAACACTTGTATATGAAGTCTACATTAGACTTTTATTGCTAACATCCATCTTTCTATGTTATGATCCTTATGAATCTCATCACATGAAATCCGATCATCGTCAGATTTCTCTGACACATGAAATCCATCCTCAAACTCATTTGAAGAGGTATTAGTGTTTCATCTTTAATTGTCCTTTTAGTTTCCAATTTCAGAGCCTCATTATCTTCTCAAGATTAACTGAGTTCCTACACTTCATTTTCATCTTGATTCTCAAGAGTCTTAACCTCTAAGAATCACATTCTCAGAGATGAGATATTTTAAGAATCTCAAGGTCATAAAGTAGGTGTCCAATCCCTTCCTTTATTTTCCTAATGAAGTAGCACTCTCCAGTGCCAGATTCCATCATAATTACATGGAACCTTATTAAGGATATGTAGTCTCTACCACATATTGACGAGCCGGGAATTCTACCCTTTCTAATGTGGTCTAATAGACTAGTGCGTTGTAGTCGGATAGATCCGCGTCGATCAAAAATAACCGCACGGCTCGATTAATCAACGAATTATATAATGCGCGATTTGATGTTTATTTAGCCTGGGCAAGCCCCAGGGTCGACTCAAGGAGGCAAAGGAACAACTCGAGATCAGATTAGAGGTATTAGATCATGGTTTTCCAAGTGATATATTTTTTGATATTTTTTATGCAATAAAATGGCAAATGCAATGATGAATTGGATTAAGTTATTAAGAAAATAACCGACTTAGCCAAATTAATCTTTGATGTCCAATTGATTCAAATCGACCAAGTTATACTTTTCCTAAGAACCTAATCCAATACTGAATGCAAAATATATTTTTTTGGATTTTTTAGGTGTAAAATGCACAAATGAAAAATGCAAACTTTTTTGGGGTTTTTATGCAATTTTTCTTGCAAATGATATGTAAAAATTACAAAAAATTTACGGGAAGTTAAACATGATGAAAGAGAGCTACTCTAATTTTTTTAGAATTTTCCGACACTTTTTGATTTTTTTATGAATATTTAACTGAAACAGAGCAATTACGGGTATTTAATTTCTTAATTAATCCACGAAATCTATTTATCCAGAGATTGATTTATCTCAAATAGATAGTTTAATAAGGAATGCAGGAGACTTAAAATTTCTCAAAAATCTAATTCGTGGAATTAACTAAAAATCAACCACTGAAATCACTCTACAATTTATTTTATGCAAACGAAAACTCCGAATTGAACGAAACTTGGATTGTAATTAAAACACACTAAGAGGCATCATTCACAATTCTTTCACAATTTTTGGAGCGATAAATGACTATGTATGAATTTCAGAGCAAAAATGGGTAAAATATTTTTGATTTTCAGTCTTTGATTATTAATAAAACATCTAAGGCTCACAAAAATACAAATAAATAGCTGAAAGATAAAGAATTAGTTGTGCTACAACATGCTATTTTTTATGATTAAAAATGATGCAAGAATAGTATCCAAATTAATGTTCGAACGCCGGGGTGTCAATGCAATACAGAATCAAAATGAAATAAACTGAAATGTGCTTGAGGGCACTTATGCAAATATGAAAACTGATAAAAGTGAAAGTGCAAATTTCACAAAAAAAAATAAAAAAGGACCTCCTGTTTTCTTTCTTCCCACGCAGGCGCACAGGGGGCGGCTAGGGCATATGGAGGCGGTCACGCGCGAGGAGGCGTGGGCGGCGGCACAGCAGCCGGCCGCGAGGGGCGGCGGCGGCGTTGGAGCTCGGCGAGGAAGAAGGTCAAGGGGGGCAGCGCCCCTGTCCAGGCGCGAGGTGGCGGCATTGGTCTGGAGTTGGAGCGCGCGGCCGCTCACGTGGAGGCGCAGAGGTGGTCCGGCCAAGGGCTGGACTGGAGGCGCGTGGTGGCGCGGCTGGGAGATGCGCGAGGCGGCGGGCGCCCACCAGGTCATCGTGGCAATGCAGATGACGCTATGGGCGACGCGCCTGCAGCGCGGTGGATCCGCGGGGACGGTGACGCACCTCGACGGCGTTCACGGAGGGCAGCTCTAACCGCAGCGCACAGCAGCTGCACGGTCGTGCGCGGCAGGAGCTGCACAGCTGCGGCCTGGCTGGGAGCGGCCTGCGTCTGGCGGGGAGCTGGGACTGGCGGCTACGCCCACGGGGACGATGGCCAAAGGGGCAGGCACGGGGCTGCCTGGAGATGGAGAGTCAGGCGACACGCTGGGGCCGTGCGGCGCGGACAGAGGGGGCGCACCTGCTGCTTGGAGGCGTCGGGAGCCCAGGAGGTGGCGGGGCTCAGCTGCCGTGGCTGAAGGCTAGAGGGTGCTGGCGGCTTTATGGCGGTCCGGTGGAGGGCAGCTGGCCTGCGGGGGCGGGCGTAGCCTGGAGGATGAGAATGGCTGCACCTGCTTTGTTTTTTTTATTTTTTTTTCTTTTGTAATTTTTTTGATTTTTTTCTTGTAAACAGTGGTGAAAATGAAATAAAAAAGTGGTGAATGATGAATAATGATAGTGGTGGTGGTGGTTTTTTTATGATGATTTATGTGTGATGAGGATAGATGATGATGGTGGTGTAAAAAAATGCAATGAGGATGAAGTGATGTTGGTGAATGAAATGATGTGAAAATGTGGGTGTTTATGGATTGTTTTGGTGACACACAAGCTAAATTGTTAGATAAAAAAATGAAAAGGAAAACGTCGAGAGATACTTACCTGTGATTCGCCGAAAATGGAGCCGCGTCGTGCGGCTTCCGTCGTGGCCTCGATTCGATCCGACGAAAAATCGAAGAAGCTCAGTTGTGATCTGAAGTGATGCACAATGACACGAGGAGGAGTCCTCGTGGATCTCGCCTTGAAAACCGTCGTTGCTCGACCGGAAGATGCTGAAGCTGTCACCGACAACACCCGGGGGCTGGTAGTCTCTCCCTCTCAATTGAAGAAATGGCAGATGAAAAATAATGAAGGAGAAGATGGGAATATAAAGAGGATGAGGGAGTTGGAAAAGAGATGGAGAGAGTGGAGAGAATGGTGGAAGAAGTGGGGAAGATGGTGGCTTGGAGTGGGGAGTAAGAAAAGAAGAGGTAAAAGGGAGATTAAATAAATAATTAATAAAATAATATAAGTAGGCTACTTAAAATAATTAAAATAATAATAATAAAATAATAATAATAATAAATCCGAAAGTAATAAAAAATCTGAAAATAATAAAATAAAGGAGTGACATGTGGCGGCTCCAGGAGCTGCCACATGTCGCTCCTAGAAAATTCAAAAATTAAATGTAAAGAAAAATAAAAAAGAAATAACAAAAGGGATTAAATCAAAAAGTGGTCAACACGGAAGTTGCTCGTCTTGACGAGATCTACAACATTCATGAAAGGCCAAAATCAAAAGAAGCCATCTGTATAAAAACGTATTTTTGGGTGGTACCTTATAGATATAAAATACCGCATTTTATCTTTTGTAATTTTTTTGTTATTTTTAAAAGAGAGAAAAATAAAAATAAAAATTGAGAAAATATGAGAAGAATATTTATAACTTAATCTAATTTTTTTGGATTTTTAATAACTAAGAAAATGAAATGGTAAAATACAGGGGCAAAACGGTCAATTTGTACAATATACAAAAGGGGCCCAAAATCCAAGTTTTGCATACGAGCTCCGATTTTAATGAAATTGGTCTTGTTTCGAAGGTCTCTGAATGTATATTACTTTAAAAGTGAGTAGACCTAATTCGGAGGCTGTATGAGAGAGATATGCATGTTTTAAGGTTCATGGTCTCGAACTTGGATTCGGTTTTTATTGGTCAATTTTACAAGTTAGTATTTTTTTGATATTTTTGTTTAATTAGTGTTAGTAATATATACACTAAGGAGTTGGTTTTATTAGATTCGGAGTTAGTATAAAATATATACAAATAGGGTATTTTAGCTAATATACAGGTGAATATTTACAAGTGAATTTGGCTTCTTATTTAATGCAAGTATGAATGCTAAAATGCAGATATTATGCTTGCATGCCTGAATGCTAATTTTACAATATAAAGGGAAATATGCTGCTATTTACTCAGGAACAAAGCTCTATTTTCAACTTTTAGAGTGATGAATCACAGATTCATCAACCCCCTATACTTAAACCTTGCTTGTCCCCGAGCAACTAAAATGAAATGCTAGAGTGAAATGATTTTGGGTTCCATACCAAGGTCATGAACAAAAGTTGAAAATGGAGCTTGACTTCACCTTTGGATTAATTGTGTGGCGGAACCTCATTGGGACCTGAACTTAAGACCTACAGACTTCAAGTTCCACAAGTCTTCTATTCAAGACTCCTTAATAGTCAGGTCAGAACAAATCCTCAGACACAAATTTCTGATGACTATGATTCTTACTTGTATTGTGTAAGTGAAATGTAACTCTCCACATCAGAAATGGTTTAGAACCAGCCTCCTCTAACAAGGTAACTCAAATAACCCGGTCCAGTAACTCTTTCCTCGAGCAGCGGGGTATTCCCTTCTAAGTTCAAGTGCGACCAGCTCAAGAGGAGGGGGTAGAGAAAAGAATGGACGGTAGCCAGTGTAGCTACCTATCCCAGGATGCCTGACCAGTGTAGCCAAGTCATCCAGCTGCAGACTTCTTGCTAATATACATACTCCGGCAGGCAATATATTTTTTTTTGTTTTGGCCTGTCTATTTTTTCTGGAGTTCTTGCATTTTTTTTCTTTTTTTCTTTCTTTTTTTTTGAGAACTATATACAAGGTGCAGCATGTACATCAGGAGTTTTTCCTCTTGAGCCAGTAGACTATCCCTCTTTTGAAGCATTATTGCAACCCACAACATCTTGTCCTTAGATGTCAACACCACCAGACTAGGTTGAGATGCACTACCCTCCCTAGAGGAGGACGGATGTTTCCACCCGTGTGCTACTCCAAGCTAAAGGATTCTACCTCCTCACCACCTCATCAATGAAGAGCTACGTGCATTGTGCTTGTCCAAGTTAGGTCATTATCTAAAAGAATCATGCGTGTGCACGAGATATTCTACTTAGACTAATCAAGATGACATGTGAACATAGACTTGCGGACTTAAAGAATTAAGTCACTTGACCTGAGAAATCTTAACTCCAGTTCCTATAAGGTTCCTCTGAAATTAGGTGGATTAAGGTCAAATCAAGTCCATCCTCAATTTCTACTCATAACTTGGTTCAGAACCCACTAGCTTTTCACCTTGCATATGCAAGATATGCAGATGTCATGCTATATAGATGAATGAAATGCAAGACTCTTTGTTTTTTTTAAATTTTTTTTGAATGCAAGGATGATTTGCAAGAGTAAATAAGAAGCCTTTTTTGTTTTTTTTGGTATACCTCCTATGTTACAACAATTTACAAGAGTTTAATAAGTATTATACAAATTTTACAAAAGTATGTTTTACAAGAATTTTACAACTTTTTATACATATAGTACATATTATACAAGTATACATTTTTTTTCAATTTTTACAAAAGGTTTACAAGTATTATACAACAAAATTTTTTTTTCGATTTTTACCCACCCATAATTATTGCAAAATATATACAAAAATACGCAAAAATACGCGAAAGTACGAGCTATGGGTAAAGTATATATGTAATATATACATGCCCCCCTATACTTAGCGTGTGCTATGTCCTCAGAGCACGAAAGCGACTAAAAAGACATAGCTCAGGCTAAGCGTAGGAGAGCTAAAATAACAAAAAAAAGTATAGAAGTCGTCCCGCCCCCTATACTTAGGCTCTGGCAGCCTAAGTGTAGAAGAAGATCAAAAATGGGGCGGACGAGGAAAAGAGGGGAAATGGATGAATATATACACAGCGGGCATCGGTCCCCCCTATACTTAGGCTCTGGTCAGCCTAAGTATAGGACATGAGTGAGTATGAGGATTGATGTGATCTGGAGGATGTACAATGAACAGTGAAGAGACTCGGGTCACTCTCCCCCCTATACTTAGGATCTGGTTATCCTAAGTATAGTCATGAGATGATATGGAACCGGGGCGAGTGATTCGAATCACTAGGGAGGGAGAGAGAGAATGTATGTACAAGAAAGAGTTAGAATATACAAGGATTAAGAAGGTTTGTGACGAACCTTCTTGCGGACGTGAGGAGGTGGATAATATACATATGTGTCGCTGTCGGAATCGTCCTCAGATGAATAATAGTAAGGTGTAGAGATCGTCCAACGCGGGTCGACACACGGCTGCTTGCTTAGATAAGGCTTAAGAACAGCCGAACTGAGCTCACTCATATAAATCACCTTATCTGGACCAGATGAGGACTCTTCTGAAAATTCCTTCTCCGGTGTGTTGAAGGAAATTTTCTTAATCGGTTTTCTAGCACCTGAATCATTGAGAGGGAGTGGAGAGCGACGTGCCTTGAGAGGTTCGGGGGAACACCTCGAGGAATCAATTCTCGACTTCCTCTCACTAGATAGCCGACTAGAAGAGGGAGCAACCGTGTTTTTAAGTGGAGTCAATTTTGTCTGGATTGTTTCCTTAGAAGGCCTGGATCGTGGTGTGGTGCTGACTATGGGTTCCTCATCAGACGAGTCACCATAAAGATTGTAATATTCCTGAAGGGTCAGCACATGTCTCGGGAATGTTCTAGTGGTCTCAATCGGCTTGGCATTATTGGGCTCTTGTGTCGGATCATCGAAATGATCAAGGCAATCCATAAAGGTCGTGTCCGACTCAATGTCAGCGTCCGGTCGTGAGTCCTCCTTAGAAGCTGTCACGGTGGTGGTGCAAGCAATTGAGGAGGTGTGGGGAGTCTCTGAACCAACGGTCGTCCGAACAGTCGGTCTCTCAGGTGTAGCAAAGAGGTGGGACTCATCTACCTCTCGATAGTCACGACTGCCAGCGGATGTGCAGGTCACCTGAGAGTAAAGTGTGTCAAAGATCGGGTGAGGTCGGAGTGCTCCCAATGCTGAAAAATCGATTTCTCGAGTCTTGCAATCTATAGTCGCCATAGCCAAGGCTAAGAACGGCTTCCCGAGAATAATCGAAGACTGGGAAAACTCTCTTCGGTGCTCAATGTCAATGATCGTGAAGTCCACATGGAGTAGAGCACCTTGAAAAGTAACGATGACTGAAATATTTCCTCTCGACCGTTTGATGGATCGATCAGCCAGCTGAACAATCTCTCTTGACTTTCTAAGTGGCCTGAGTTTGAGCTTGTCAAACACAGAGGTCGGGAGGATATTTATCGGTGAGTCATCATCGATTCTTGCATGGGTAAAGATGGTGTCTTTGATTTCACATTCAACTCGGGGCAACCGCTTCACTCTGCGGCTCTTGGTCTTTCTCCCCATCACCAAGGAGGTGGCCATAGATACTATGTGTCTTTCAGTCCTTGTCCTCTTATTACCCGACCTCTTGGGCATCAATTTACTTCTCACAAATCGTTTGAGGTCGGGATAGTGATCTATGGACTTTATTAAGGGAAGTTTGAAAATCAGTTCTTCATCGAGTGCTTCCCTTAGGGCAGGATCCAATTTTTTTAGATCATTTTCATTTTCAATTTTTATGTGGTTTTTTGGTTTTTCAATGTTTTTGGTATTTTGGATAGATGAATGATCAGACTCTGGATTGGAAGGCCGGGGGTTAGTAGAAGAGGGAGATAGAAAGGACTCCAGCTGTACAGACGGTGTGGGTTCCCTGATACTCGCTCGGTTTTCAACATCAAATCTACTTACTTCCTTCTCCACTTTCATACCCAGGCTGGCAGAAATTGAGTGCAACATATCCATGACATCTCTCAACTTGTTACCAATTAATTCATTTTTTTTAATAAGTCTAGAGATGTCATCCTCCACAAAATTCTCATGACAAATCATGGGAGAGTTCTGCTCAATTGGAGGATACTGCTGAGATATTGGGGTCTCATACTGAACATACCTAGACTCTGGCATGTAATTCTGGGTCGAGTATGGACCATCTAAATGGCAAATATCGGTCGAAGCCTCATATGATGGAGTCAATGAAACGGGGACTGATAAGTCTAGGTCATGAGTCCAATCTTGTGAATGTATAGGCTCTTCGAATGAAGGCTGGTTAATGGAGGCTTGATCACTAAAGTCAATCAAGTCTGGAAAATCATGATGTGCAGACCTCTCCATTCGAGTTGTTTGATCAACCAAGTTATACCCTAAGGTCAAGTCAGGATGTGTATATGTAAATTGTTGTATGATTCCTACTTGAGGTGATAATGAAGTATGCGGGGTCATATAATCTTGCCAATCATCTATCTCATCAGCGGCTTGCTCTTCATTTGATTCTTTGATTCCTGCAAGCTCTCGAGAATAAGGACAGTCAGCCCAAGATGGAAGTGGATCCGGAATGTCAGAATATGGAGTAGGTAAGAAATACGAAGAAGTGGAGAAGTCAGTCGGAGTTCTGACTTCATGATTGGGTTGAGGAGGAGCCGGCCACGGGTAAGGGTCTCCCGTGGATGGCGGAGGAGAAAGCGAAGAAGAACGATATATGGTCGAGGAGGAGTGACCAGAGGTCATAGGGTATGGGGACCAATATCCCGACATCTTGAGGAGGAAATGATGAATGCAAGAAGATTGAGGTAGAAAATGTGCAATTACACAGGATAACACACACGGACAGACACAAAGACAAACGCAAGAGCAAACCCCGAGTTCACACTCAACACGGTGAAGGACCCGAAACCGAGTCCAATTAATCTTGTAAATTTTAAGTGTGATTTTTCAAGCAAGATAGCAAGGATTACACGGCCTAAAGGGAAGTCGGCTCAGAGCCGGATGCGTCTTCCCTATTTAACCTGTCGCCTAAGATACCGCCGGTCCTTCCTTTCTTCGCTCCTATCCCAAGTCGATGGATTCAAAGACCACACCCCTATCTACCTGCAAGCAGGCGGAGGCTGACAAGGCCGGAACTTCACCCCGGGGGGTTACTGGCAACTTGTTGCAAAGTACCGCAATTTCACCCCTATCTACCTGAGACAGGCGGAGGCTACTTGGTACTAGTCAGTGAACCTTAAAAATTCGACTTGTGATATTTGCTAGGATTAGTCGGAACGTGATATAGAAGGCTGGGATTTGGGCTCTGCTTTAAGGTGTTCACACACACTCAAGTACCCTCACTCGGCCTGAAAACAAGGTCGGGGTTACTCTCCCGCAAACAAGGGTTAATTTTAGTTAATTTTTTTGGTCCAATTCAATTAGCAGTCTTGATTTTAGAGATTAGTTATCACTGATATTAATCCACACAAGCAATCACGTCTATCGTCCAGTCCCAATTCCTTTACCTTAGGTTAGAAAACTGAGAGAGAGAATCGGAAAAAAAAGCCGATGCGATCGAGAAAACGATGATGAATGCTTGAGTAAGAAGACTTACAGTGCCTCCAGCTCTCTACAATGCAGGATGCAGTACTGAATTGAAATTTTACACTATATGCAAATGCAAACGAGAAAAGCCGCTCCTAGACAGGCAGTTCTATTAGCGAGTGAAGCACATGTTGATTTGACTAGTTCTGCGGTCTAGGTGCGTCTTTTAAGTGTATTGTGTGGTCCTAATAATTTACGAGCACAAGCAAATCCTAGAGTGGCTCGAGGAGCCGCTAGTGCAAGCCTAATCTAAAATTCAATCCACACAGCACACAGGGACACGGTTCTACTATGTTTACACACGCGAGAACCCAAATGGGAATCGCTGAAAATGCAGACACTTTTTTTACAAGTTAATAAAAAAATAGAAAAATCCTTTTGGCATCTCAACAACCGACTTGATCCACGAATCGTCGACCTCCGATGCACTTCGAGATGCGTCGACTTCAAGAAAGCCACTCCAAGTCCACCGGGCCCTCGCACAAAAAGATAAAAATGTTAGAGAGAAAAAAAATAAAAAAAAATAAATAGAAAAATATATGAAAAATGGAATAATTACAGGTGGTTCGGGGATCAGACTACCCGAGTGATTGGAAAACCTAAATCTAATTTCTAAAGTGATCCTAAGCCGTTTGCCTCCCCGGCAACGGCGCCATTTGACGAGCCGGGAATTCTACCCTTTCTAATGTGGTCTAATAGACTAGTGCGTTGCAGTCGGATAGATCCGCGTCGATAAAAAATAACCGCACGGCTCGATTAATCAACGAATTATATAACGCGCGGTTTGATGTTTATTTAGCCCGGGCAAGCCCCAGGGTAGACTCAAGGAGGCAAAGGAACAACTCGAGATCAGATTAGAGGTATTAGATCGTGGTTTTCCAAGTGATATTTTTTTTGATATTTTTTATGCAATAAAATGGCAAATGCAATGATGAATTGGATTAAGTTATTAAGAAAATAACCGACTTAGCCAAATTAATCTTTGATGTCCAATTGATTCAAATCGACCAAAAGTTATATTTTTCCTAAGAATCTAATCCAATACTGAATGCAAAATATATTTTTTTGGATTTTTTGGGTGTAAAGTGCACAAATGAAAAAATACAAATTTTTTTGGGGTTTTTATGCAATTTTTCTTGCAAATGATATGTAAAAATTACGAAAAACTTACGGGGAAGTTAAACATGATGAAAGAGAGCTACTCTATTTTTTTTAGAATTTTCCGACACTTTTTGATTTTTTTATGAATATTTAACTGAAACAAAGCAATTGTGGGTATTTCATTTCTTAATTAATCCACGAAATCAATATATCCAGAGATTGATTTATCTCAAATAGATAGTTTAATAAGGAATGTAGGAAATTTCTCAAAAATCTAATTCGTGGAATTAACTAAAAAATCAACCACTGAAAATCACTCTACAATTTATTTTATGCAAACGACAACTCCGAATTGGACGAAAGTTGGACTGTATTTAAAATACACTAAGAGGCATCATTCACAATTTTTTCACAATTTTCGGAGCGATAAATGACTATGTACGAATTTCAGAGCAAAAATGGGTAAAATATTTTTGATTTTCAGTCTTTGATTTTTAATAAAACATCTAAGGCTCACAAAAATACAAATAAATAGCTGAAAGATAAAGAATTAGTTGTGCTACAACTTGCTATTTTTTATGATTAAAAATGATGCAAGAATAGTATCCAAATTAATGTTCGAACGCAGGGGTGTCAATGCAATACCGAATCAAAATGAAATAAACTGAAATGTGCTTGAGGGCACTTATACAAATATGAAAACTGATAAAAGTGAAAGTGCAAATTTCACAAAAAAATAAAATAAAAAAGGACCTCCTGTTTTCTTTCTTCCCACGCAGGCGCACAGGGGGCGGCTAGGGCATATGGAGGCGGTCACGCGCGAGGAGGCATGGGCGGCGGCACAGCAGCCGCCGCGAGGGGCGCGCGGCGTTGGAGCTCGGCGAGGAAGAAGGTCAAGGGGGGCGACGCGCCTGTCGAGGTGCGAGGTGGCGCGTTGGTCTGGAGTTGGAGCGCGGGCCGCTCACGTGGAGGCGCGGAGGTGGTCCGGCCAAGGGCTGGACTGGAGGCACGTGGTGGCGCGGCTGGGAGATGCGCGAGGCGGCGGGCGCCCACCAGGTCATCGTGGCGATGCGTATGACGCTACGGGCGACGTGCTGCAGCGCGGTGGATCAGCGGGGACGGTGACGCACCTCGACGGCGTTCACGGAGGGCAGCTCTAACCGCAGCGCACAGCAGCTGCACGGTTGTGCGCGGCAGGAGCTGCACAGCTGCGGCCTAGCTGGGAGCGGCCTGCGTCTGGCGGGGAGCTGGGACTAGCGGCTACGCCCACGCGGACGATGGCCAAAGGGGCAGGCACGGGGCTGCCCTGGAGATGGTGAGTCAGGCGGCGCGCTGGGGCCGCGGCGCGGACGGAGGGGGCGCACCTGCTGCTTGGAGGCGGCGGGAGCCCAGGAGGTGGCGGGGCTCGGCTGCCGTGGCTGAAGGCTAGAGGGTGCTGGCGGCTTGATGGCGGTCCGGTGGGAGGGCGGCTGGCCTGCGGGGGCGGGCGTAGCATGGAGGATGAGAACGGCTGCACCTGCATTGTTTTTTTTTTTTTTTTCTTTTGTATTTTTTTGATTTTTTTCTTGTAAACAGTGGTGAAAATGAAATAAAAAAGTGGTGAATGATGAATAATGATAGTGGTGGTGGTGGTTTTTTTATGATGATTTGTGTGTGATGAGGATAGATGATGATGGTGGTGTAAAAAAATGCAATGAGGATGAAGTGATGTTGGTGAATGAAATGATGTGAAAATGTGGGTGTTTATGGATTGTTTTGGTGACACACAAGATAAATTGTTAGATAAAAAAATGAAAAGGAAATTGTCGAGAGATACTTACCTGTGATTCGCCGAAAATGGAGCCGCGTCGTGCGGCTTCTGTCGTGTCCTCGATTCAATCCGACGAAAATCGAAGAAGCTCAGTTGTGATCTGAAGTGATGCACAACGACACGAGGAGGAGTCCTCGTGGATCTCGCCTTGAAAACCGTCGTTGCTCGACCGGAAGATGCTGAAGCTGTCACCGACAACACCCGGGGGCTGGTAGTCTCTCCCTCTCAATTGAAGAAATGGCGGATGAAAAATAATGGAGGAGAAGATGGGAATATAAAGAGGATGAGGGAGTTGGAAAAGAGATGGAGAGAGTGGAGAGAATGGTGGAGGAAGTAGGGAAGATGGTGGCTTGGAGTGGGGAGTAAGAAAAGAAGAGGTAAAAGGAAGATTAAATAAATAATTAATAAAATAATATAAGTAGGCTACTTAAAATAATTAAAATAATAATAATAAAATAATAATAATAATAAATCCGAAAATAATAAAAATCTGAAAATAATAAAATAAAGGAGTGACATGTGGCGGCTCCAGGAGCTGCCACATGTCGCTCCTAGAAAATTCAAAAATTAAATGTAAAGAAAAATAAAAAAGAAATAACAAAAGGGATTAAATCAAAAAGTGGTCAACACGGAAGTTTCTCGTCTCGATGAGATCTACAACTTTCATGAAAGGCCAAAAATCAAAAGAAGCCATCTGTACAAAAACGTATTTTTGGGTGGTATCTTATAGATATAAAATACCGCATTTTATCTTTTGTAATTTTTTTGTTATTTTTAAAAGAATCAAAATAAAAATAGAGAAAATATGAGAAGAATATTTATAACTTAATCTATTTTTTTGGATTTTTAATAATTAAGAAAATGAAATGGTAAAATACAGGGGCAAAACGGTCAATTTGTACAATATACAAAAGGGGCCCAAAATCCTAGTTTTGCATACGAGCTCCGATTTTAATAAATTGGTCTTGTTTCGAAGGTCTCTGAATGTACATTACTTTAAAAGTGAGTAGACCTAATTCGGAGGCTGTATGAGAGAGATATGTGTGTTTTAAGGTTCATGGTCTCAAACTTGGATTCGGTTTTTATTGGTCAATTTTACAAGTTAGTATTTTTTTGATATTTTTGTTTAATTAGTGTAGTAATATATACACTGAGGAGTTGGTTTTATTAGATTCGGAGTTAGTATAAAATATATACAAATAGGGTATTTTAGCTTATATACAGGTGAATATTTACAAGTGAATTTGGCTTCTTATTTAATGCAAGTATGAATGCTAAAATGCAGATATTATGCTTGCATGCATGAATGCTAATTTTACAATATAAAGGGAAATATGCTGCTATTTACTCAGGAACAAAGCTCTATCTTCAACTTTTAGAGTGATGAATCACAGATTCATCACATATATATATATACCTAGAAACTAAGAGATAATTATGCTAAGATTTATCATTGATCAAATCATGTCACACATGATCAATTGTATCTCCCTACAACTCTATTGAGTTAAGGTTCATTAGGAGGATTGAGATAGGAATGATATTCACATCTCCACAAGGTATTCCTTGAATTCATCTAATAGGTGCAAGCTACCTTGGTTAGATCTAATTCATCTTATCTTCCTTCAAACTTTGATTCTAAACCAAAAATGTGAAATCTTTGAACATTTCAAAGGTTTCTTAGGTGAAGAGAAGAAATCTCATATCATACATAATCATTAATAGATATCACATATCCATAATGTTTACTATGATATAGATGATCTGCATACATCAATATGTATGAGATCCTGAATACCTTGACATCATACACGTTTCCCAAGGAAGGGTGTATTAGACATTTTACTTTGAATACAATATTCACAAGTATGTGAGATTTGAATCTTTAGACAATCTAAAGTTTCATGTCTTAGTAGTCCATTGATCTCATCAATAGACATATGCCCAAAACTTGATGCCAGATCATTGTCAAATGATCTTTATCCTCCTATTGATCTTTAAAGGTTTAATTTTCAGTATTAGAAATCTTAATGAACCATTCATTAATTTTCTAATTTAGTAGAGTCCACTAGATTTTATATGACTATCTGAAATATCTCCATCATAACTCTTTATGATAGATTTATTACAGAATTCATGTTTATATCCAACAATTAGAAATAAATAATGAGTGTATTCTAATATCTAGGTTATAGAGACATTCTCTAAGACTAAGAGCTCCCACTGAAAATATGAAGTCTATTGATCCAATGGAAATTGTTGCAACACTTGCATCACTTTCAACATGGATGACCAAGAAACCTTAAGATCAAATTTCTAATATTCTAACACATATGCAACCAATTGCAAGTGTCATTAGAAGATTGAGATACAATTATTAGACTTTACCTTATCAAATAAGTAAGTCAATTTCAATGATTTTATGTAGGTTATTCTGATGTCATACTATCAACACATCAACATATTGCAGTATTGGCATTCATCCAACTCTTTGGATATCATATGGAACTCACAGAAGTACAATCAACTCTTTGATTATACTTCTTGCTTGGGTCCAACCCATGCTTCCACTGCGCTCCCTTTATCTATAAACAACCATTGCTTAAGACTAAGGACCTCTTATGTTAAATTCAAAAAAATTTAATGTAAGAGCATTTCGACATTTATACATGCTTCACCCAATTCATACAATATGAATATTATGAAGCTTCATGAATGACTAGAGTATAGACAATAGAATGATGACACTCGTCATCTACATCCATCTAAACTCTTAAAACATAGGTTCAGGTAGGTACTCAAACAATTTAAATATATCATCTCTTATAGAGCTACCATTCTACATGATGCAGAGGACCATGTCATTCATGATTAAATGTCAAGAGAACATATGTATGCCAGAATATCTTTATTGATTTTATAAGGATTATTTGACAATTGCGATCATCATCGACATGTCACTTCTAAAGTACATTTGATGAGATCAAGACTTATAGAGACATACAAACCCTAGGGTTTTAGTCCTATTGTCTTATTTAATTATCATTCCTCATTATTATGAGGAAACTTGCACATTGCAACCACATACATTATGTGTCCAATTGCAAGTACAATATCTGGATCATGAGTCTAATCCATGATATTTTAGTGGTTATCATTGAGTATAACATTGAGTGGGTTCAATGAAGGATTATCTGAAATAAGAAATTGGCATAAGCATATATAAATATATAATTCACTTTTATTTAGGAATTATTATATCAAAGTTGTCTTGCCATGTCAACACTGAAAGTTCATTCCCTTATTCACTTTCAATGTAAGATATATACTTACCATTACATCTCAAGCAAGATCTGGGATCTCCTTCCTTATCTTTATTGCATCCCAATAATATGAGAACCTACAACTCAAATAAAAAGAAGCGGGAATGCATTCCGCATTGCAAGTCCAACTTGCATCTCCCAATTTGGTCTTTAACACCTGGGCCCACCACCCCTAAGGTGATGTTGACCTGTCATTAATTGAACCAACCATCAACAGGAATACAACTCGCTATGCGCAATCCAATATCGCCCCAATAATATGAGGACCCGATATTGGGGTCACTACGCATACTTCCTTACTTTTTCGAGAAGCGACGAGCTCGATCCAAATGGACCGTATGCAGGAGCTTTCACTTCAGACAGACATCTCCCACATACAATATCTGGCGAGAGAACCCTTCGCCTTGACGGGAGACCATGGATGTCACTTATGTGATCCTCCATATCATATTCAAATTATAATTAATTATCATGAATCATATTCACATAATTAATTCTTCGAAGGGAAATAACACATCTATTATAATAGAGTGTTTTTAATTAGATATAATTAACTTAATCATATTAAATTATTTTTCAATCCAATTCAATCAACAAACTTGACTTTACTTGAATATATGGTATTATCTCAAAATACGTATTAATTCGAATTTTAATAATTAGAAAAATACATCATGATCTCTCAGGCATCATTTGTTCCCTACCTGTTGTCATGGCCAGTACCTGCGGGAGTGGGACGGACCGCATACGTTGCAACCCGCTACCCCAGCGATCCCCGACTAGACACCATATCCGCCTCGGGAAAAAATAATGTCGAGTCAATCATTTTTGTACTTGAGATGATCATCGGTTCTTAAACCGAATTATACCATATAGTAATCAAAACAATTTTGATTATAAGGAAATTTGCTAGACAAATTCCCAATCCTATCAAGCAAGGAGTTTGATGATTGTGTTTCCAATTATGATCTAGATCAAATCAAATCAATTAATTGGTTGAGGCCAAGTCAATTAAGGAAATAATCATCTTCCAATATTTCTCAAATATTTTCCATAATTATTTCTTGAAATTAACAATTAATTTCATTAATTGACAATCACATGGTTCTTGATTAGGACTGCAATTTCAGCAGTGACTCCTACTTACTAAAATTAGCATATCTCAATCATATTAAATCTAAATTAGACAAAATAAATTTCCATAGATTGCTAATTTGATTTAGGACAGAACGTAAGTGATATTTCACACATTTAGAGGCAAGTCTAAACAGTAAATAACTTTTTAATCATGTTCAGATCTACAGTTCCCGCAACAGTGCATACATGTTCATTAAAACAACCATATCTCGAGCATATGAAATCCGATTTACACAAACTCAGATCCTATGGTTTCCTTATTTAATGGGAAACAAAATAAATAACTCGTTCTTAAACATTTTAAACATGGCCGAAATTATTTACTAAACAGATCTGCGAAATCAAATGCGATAAAAAACTTTCGCGACCTTAACGAACCCAAGTCGTCCTCGGTTTGCGAATCATATTCGAAACCGTCAACCTGGCTCTGATACCACTTGAAGGATATGGTTAGATCCTCAAGCGCATCACGAAAGCGTGAGCGTCGTATCGAATACGACGAGGAGCGACTAGTCGCACTAGTTGCTCGATGCAGCGGAATTTGAAAAATTTTCATACGATGAAACTACATGATCCAAGAACACTTCTCGGATCGTTTCATCTAAACCACAAACAAGTAATAGGATTATCTCTTGAAGCATGGTTGCGATCAAGTCTCTAAACGAAGAGACCTCCTATCTCAAGTCCGATCCGACGGAGGAGACGCTTGCGAGCGTGGGGATGAACCGCGTGCTTCTCGCAATCCATGTTGATGATACAAGCGGCGGATCTCCTGATCTCGACACAAGAGATCCGACATCTTCTTCACGAGCGATGCGCACCGAAGTAGACGGAGATCCACGAGCAGACGATCGGGCAACATAACGACGACGCTGCGGCAATGGAGACTTCTCTCTAGGTCATCCATGGTGGACGGCCATGAGAGAGGGAGAGAGAGTAGACATGTAGAGAGAAAGAGAGAGAGAGAGAGATGTGCTTCTCAAGCATTATGTGTGTATAGAGAGAGTATGGTATGCCTCTCTATTTTTAGGGTTTTGGGATCCATGGATCTCAATCCATGGGACATATAAAATCAATTGGTGAGATTGATTTATGTCAATCCAATGGTCAAGATTGTTGTTGGTAAAAGCCAACAAACAATAATCTAATTTAAATCAAATATATTTGAGATGTCAAATATATTTTAGTCCTAAATTAGATCAAGCAATTATGGAGAGAGATTTGCATGAAGATCTCCCCATTAGGAATGGTGGGGACGGCCACCAATTTCCTTGTGGAATTGGTAGCCGTCCACCATCTCCATATGGTGGAGATTGTCTCATGTAATCTCATTAGATTACACATCTCCATGAAATTCTCCCATAATTTCAAACAACTCTTTGTTGGGATTTTACTCATCAAAAATAATTCACAATTATATTTGAGAATATTGCAATCTTGACATTGAAAAATTGTGAATCACATTGACAACCCAAAACAACATATAATTTATATTATCAATTAATTAGACAATGTGTATCCAATACACATTAATAATTAATCAATAAATATAAATTATAATTAGCTCTCTCTAATACATTATAAATCACATTTATAATATATTATGAATAATTGGATACTACTATCCATATTATTCTTATCCGTAATAATTAAATCTCATTTAATTATATTGGATAACTTATTCTCATGTGCTCAAATAATATGAATCATATTCACATTATTTAAATCTTTGATAATCACATCACATTTAATTATCTAAGATAACTCTCCTTATAATATGAATCAAATTCATATTATTCATGATAATTAAGTCACTTAGTTATCCATTTTCTCAATGCTCGGATACATATATCAACAATAGAATTATCCATGAACTCTTTTAAGGATAATGCGCTTTCTCCACGAATACTTGGAGATAAGGACATGGCGATTGTATTGTTCCACGTAAAGTGACAAGGATATTGAGATCATATCTCATATCTAGATCACGGGCCTCCCATAGATGCTTGATTAAATCAAGACCGTAAATCTAATCTTCTCATTGCATCTGAATCACGTTCAGATCAATGTCCAACATTTGGACTAAGATCAGATTACTTCTCTACTGAGAGGAGTCACTAAAATCCAGACCCGATTCATCACTCCTTAGGAATGGAAGCGTCATGGTTATACAATCGTTTATGATCACATCACCCTCTGGTATTCCTAATACATGTACATCCTGCATACTGGAAGACTCAGAATAAACTTGAAGTATTAGATCAACTTTACCATGTCTACTTCATGGTCCTATCAGTAAGTTTCTCATTCGATCATTGGAAGTCGGTATCGATCATATACTTTCCAAAAGCATGTATCATACCTAGGTCTTGATCTTTACATATACTTTCCAAAAGTATATATCAAACCTACAAATTTAGTCAAGCTTCCAAAGCGAGATGACCATGCGCATGGAATTTGATTCTTTCCAATATCTCATGAGTGAGCTCACATATTCCGGTTCAGTAACTGAACCTGTATGATCCCTTTGAGGGATCGTATTACTCATATGCCCTTATATGCACACCAGTGCGCCGTTGTATAGACCTTGATTAGGTCATCAACCTATTGTTCTGCCACATGTACATACTCAAACATATAGTAACACATCTGTCTCCGGTCAGAGGATGCGTGCCTGTATCGTGACAGCATATGATATAGGACTTTGGTTATCTCGATCTCGTTAAGTCAACTCTTAGACCTAACTAATCTGACACCTCCGAATCTCTATTCTTATGCAGAGGACCTGCATCAAGAGGTCGGTCAGATATTAGCCTAAGTGAGATAGGATTGCCATCTCCTACTCTGGCTGGAGATCATCTCTTAACAATCATTTGACGGTGCTTGATGAGTCCTCAATCTAACTCTTTAGATATTCATCCAAGCACCAGCCTCTATGATTCAATTATTGAATCAACAGCTGTATAATCATCAAGATGGCCATGGTACATAACCTAATTGTACTAAGGGACCTATTATGCAAATTATGTATTCTTCATTTTAGATTAGGGAATGATATTCGCAATAACATTTAATGCATAATGGCTCATTGTGGGCTCGCATGTCCAACAAGAATCATGCTACTCCTTCACTCTCTCCTTATAATGTAGGCTGCTCGAAAAGGCTGCATCTCGAAGCTCCTCCAGGGCTGCTAACTCTGCCCTCCTCTGGTCTCCTACACTCACTGGATCCATGATGATGTCTGTAACTGCCCAGAGTGACCTATGTCTAAGCTCAACAGGTAAATGGCAGGGCTTGCCATAAACGAGGAGATAGGGAGACATACCCAGCGGTGTCTTGAAGGACGCTCGATATGCCCACAAGATCGAGTCCAAAAGCTGTGACCAATCCTTTCGGTCAGGGCGGACGACCTTCTGCAATATAGTCTTGATCTCCCTGTTCGACACTTCAACAAGACCAATGGTTTGAGGATGGTATGGTGTGGCTACTAGATGTTCTATGCTGAACTCGCTAGTAAGGGCCTTTACCTTGTCATTGACGAAATGAGACCCCCTGTCAGATATCAACACTCGAGGTACCCCGAACCGTGAAATGATATGCTTCCTCAAAAATCGGCAAACAGTCCTAGCATCTGCGGTTCGGGCGTGGATGGCCTTAACCCAATGACTAACATAATCAACGACCAACATAATATACTCAAATCCCTGACTCCTAGGGAATGGACCCATGAAATCGATGCCCCATGCGTCAAAAACCTTACAAAAGTGAATGGGCTGCATCGGCATCATATCACACTGTCCACAAGAGCCCATCCTCTGACAATCAGCACACCTATTCATGAACTCATCAGAGTCCTTGAAGAGGGTAGGCCACCATAGGCCGGATTGGAGCACCTTCTGTGCCGTTCTCCTCCCAGAGTGATGTCCTCCTACCTCAAGCTTGTGGCAGTAAGTAAGGATGATGTGGTGCTCCACCTGAGGAATGCACCTACGCCAGACGCTATCCCCCCCTTCATGATAAAGGATGGGATCCTCCCAGTGGTAAAACTTGGCCTTCGCAATGAAGGTCTCAAGTCTCTGCTGGGGCCAATCTTGTGGGACTTTCGTGGCAAAAAGAAAGTTCACAATATCGGCGTACCACTGGAGAGAGGCGATATCAAGGATAGCCTCATCTGGGAATGTCTCACAAATAGGCTCAATCTACTCGGAATCCTCAAGATACTCCAATCGGGAGAGATGATCCGCCACCACATTCTTGACTCCAGGCTTGTCCTTAATCTCTATATCAGACTCCCGTAGAAGAAGGATCCATATGGTCAATCTGGCTTTGGCATCCTTCTTTGCCATGAGGTATCAGATGGCGGTATGATCAGTGAAGATGGTCACTCTAGATCCAATGATGTACGATCTGAACTTATCTAGGGCGAACACTACGGCTAGCATCTCCTTCTCAGTGACTATGTAGTTCCTCTGAGCTGCATCTAAAGTCTGGCTAGCGTAGTGAATAGCAAACGGGACTCCATCCCTCCTCTGTCCCAGCACGGCCCCTACGGCAAAATTGGTCGCATTCGTCATGATCTCGAATGGGAGAGACCAATCAGGCAGCTGAAGGACAGGAGCCTCGACAACTAGACTCTTGAGAGTCTTAAATGACGATAGACACTTATTATCCACAATGAACTCGGTGTCTTTCGTCACCAGATCAGTCAACGATCGGGCAATCCGGCTGAAGTCATGAATGAATCGTCGGTAGAAACCAACATGCCCCAGAAAAGACTATAACTGCTGCAAGTTCGATGGTGGACTGAGTTTCCTATTGATATCCACCTTGGCGATATCAACCTCCATGCCCCTGTTGGAGATGATATGGCCAAGCACCGTCCCTTGAGTCACCATGAAGTGACTCTTCTCCCAAGAAAGCACCAGGTGCAACTCAATACATCGCTAGAGGATGCGGTCTAGGCAGTCAAGACAGGAGTCGAATCCATCACCGTAGACCGAAAAGTCGTCCAGGAAGACCTCCAAGCACTCCCCTACCATGTCTGAAAAGATGGACAACATGCACCTCTGGAATGTCGCAGGAGTGTTGCACAATCCAAAGGGCATCCGTCTGAAAGCATATGTCCCGAAGGGACAGGTAAAGGTAGTCTTGTCCTGGTCCTCTGGCGCAATCGCCACCTAGTTGTATCCGGAGTACCCATCCAAGAAACAGTAATGGATCTTCCCTGCCAGTTTCTCAATGATCTGATCAATAAAGGGCAGGGGAAATGATCCTTCTTGGTGGCCTGGTTGAGTCATCTGTAATCCACGCAGACCCGCCAAGAAGTGGGTACCTGGGTAGCGATCTCCTCTCCAGACTCACTGACAACTGTAATGATGCCCGTCTTCTTGGGCACCACATGCAACGGACTAACCCACTTGGAGTCGGAGATGGGGTAGATAAAATCGGCGCTCCACCATTTTGAGATCTCCTTCATGACAACATCTCGAAGGTTCGGGTTCAGCTGCCGCTGGAACCCACGTGATGGCTTCGCGTCCTCCTCGAGATAGATATGGTGGCAGCACATGGCTGGACTTATCCCCTAGAGATCGGCTACACTCCATCCTATCTCCTTGCAATTCTTTTCAAGAACCCCCTTCAGACGGGATTCCTGCTCTCCAGTCAAATCCGCTGAGATAATGACTGGGTACATCTCATGCTTGCCCGCAAGGAACCTATACTTCAGCGATGAAGGAAGCGGCTTCAGCTATGGATAACACTGTGCTGGTGGATCTAGCCTCGGAAAGGTTTGAGTGAATGCGACCAAATCTATATGGGAGAATGGAAACTCTCTCTCTCTCTCGTAATCTGAATCAGGAGACAACTGCTCTGCTGGTATGTCTCTGCTATGTGTGGAATCAGCCTCCCCCCTAGCTATCGGCTCTATAGAAGTCAGACACGGTATCAAGTCATCAAACTCAGCCCAGTCAAAATCTGACTCTGAGGTATCTGTATCAGCATCACTAACAACATCTGCCTCGCGATCGGGGATCAGCTCTGCTGATTGAGATGTATCCTAGACTAGGGTTGTGCTATCCAAGCTCACCTTTACTGTCATCTGAGCATCAGCAAACTCTGAAGGTGAGAGAATGGCATGTGCTACTGAGTCTGCCCAAACTGCCTCATCAGCTGTGATCACAAAGTCGCAGTCCTGGTCGATGTCTCGCCCTGCGTCTGTCATCTTCTCTGAATCGGAAGTCTGCTAAGAGCAAGCTGGATCTTGGGCTCTAGTCTCCTCGATCGTCTCTATTTGTTCACTCTCGCCTTCGATGCGAAAGTATATCTTCCTGCTATCATGATCGGATATCGCCTTGGTTGTGGCCAAGAACGAGCATCCTAAAATGATGGGGGTATCGGTCACGGAATCAGGGATCTCCATGTCCAACACAACGAAGTCCACGGGGAATTTCAAGACTTGAATCGTGACGACAACGTCCTTCAGCAACCCCTTCGACCTCTTGGCAGATCGATCAGCAAATTGAAGGACCGTCCTGCTCTATGGTAGAGGGCCCAACTCGAAGCGGTCGAGTAGGGCTGTCGGAAATAGGTTGATCGAAGACCCGCTGTCTAATAGAGTACGATCGAACCTCTACTCCTGAATGTGGCATCTGACATACGGGGCTCCTACATCTGGCCTCTTGACTGACAGATGGTTTTGAATCGCGAAGCACGTGGCGCGAGTGAGCATATGGATCTCCGACTGGTGGTTCCTCCTCTTCCTCCTGAAAATGGTCCTGTCTCTAAGTGATCTCTGGAGTAGAGGTATGTGCTCCAAGGCCTCGTGTAGAGTCATTTGTATGTGGAATCGATCTATCATCTGCTGGTTGAACTCTATCTGATGGTTCTTTTTGGGATTTTCTTTTTTCTGCCCCTTAGCCAATTGGAGTGCTCTGGGAAAGGGGACTACAGGGTCCTTATCAGATGAAGGACTAGGAGAGGGTCTGGGCTTCTCAAGCACGGCAGAATCCACGCATACATCATCAATCACCACAGGTGGATCAGAATAAAACAAACCCTTTCCTTTATTCACAGAAATGTCCTGAGGTACATGAACAGATGGAAAAACAATAGGACTAGCAGTAGAAGTGTTGGTGGCCTCAGCACCACCCTCGACATCTGGATGTGCGGCATCAGTACCGCGCTCTGGCTCGGTATCACATCTGGTGACATCAGTACCACCTCCTCCATCAGGTGAAATGACGACCTCAGTACCGTCGGCTGGATCAACTTCCCTGGTGGCATCAACACCACCGTCATCATATCTGGAGGCATCAACACCGCTCCTCTCCTCGCCTGGCGCTCCAGAAGTGGAATCGAGTCGTCGCTCAGATGAGGCGCCGCCTGTTGGCATCCTTCCGCTCCTATGTGTAACAAAATCAGCATCAAACATGTATGCAGACATATCACCAAGTGAAGCACTAGGAGTGGTAATCTCAATGAACACTACCTGCTCAGATTTCATCTTCAGACTGTTGGGGTTCGGCTAAATCTGGGCAGGGATGGCGGCTTTCCCTCTCACAATCTCCGTCATCTCATGATGGAACTCATCCGTCTCCCGTCGAAAGGTAGCCTGCTGCTTGGACACGAGGCGGGCTAGATCATCCAAGGAAGGGTTCTCATAGGTCGACCCATGAGAACCTGATGGGTAGCCTCGCTGGTAGTGAGGCTGCTGCTGCTACTGCTGGTGAGGGTGAGAGGGGTACTGCTTCTAATGATACTCTGCTGATGAGGCTGCTCTCGCCTCTAAGGTTGTCCCTGGTGATAGGGACGAGGACCATACTGCTGGTACAGGGATGCTGCTGCTGCTGCTGAACTGGGGCTGCTTCTGCTGGTGCTGCTCATGCTGCTGGCCGTACTGGCCACCCAGGGCTGGAGGTTGCTGCTGGGAACTGCTGTCCGACCAGCAGAATCCGGGATGGTCTCGTCAGATACCGGGCTAGGGTCGGTCATACCAAATCCCGTTGACATCCATCAACAGCTCCTGCTCGTACGAAGGTGGGGGGAGTACTTCCAGAAGCTGATCCGGTTAGTAAACCACCATCTGAGTGTCTGGGGATGGTGGTGACTGGTAAGACAGTGGCGGCTGCTGGTACGACTCCACCTGGACATGGTGAACCTGTCGAGGCTGACTGGTGTGCTGGGAAGAGCTACCAATGCTGCTCGGATCTCCTCGTGACCTGAGACGGGGCTGAGAAGCCGTCTGTGCCTCCTAGAGACACATGATCTGTGTCTTCAGTTTACTCAGCATTTGTGCCATCTGATCAATCTGCGTCATTCCCTGGCACCGCTTCTTCTCTATCAACTCGATCCGATCTAGCTTCTCGCTAATGATGATCCGGGTGTGGACTCGACCTGTGCTGCTGCCACAGACGAAGTGGAAGGACCGACATCGACCCGTGCTATCCTCTGAAACTGCACAGTCTATGACTGTGGGCATCCCTGAGTGTAGAGTTGGGTCTGGGACATCACTGTATTGTTCTCGGCCATCTCCTCATAGATGGCCCATACCTGATCCTCATCCTTGGTGAAGTAGGAATCGCCATAAGAAGCGTTCACCAGGCCCTGCAGCTCTGGTGTCAACCCGTAGAAGAATCTCTGAACTAAGTTCGGTTTCGAAATGTCATGGTGCCGGCATCTGTCTGTAAGCTCTCGGAACCTCTCCCATGCCTCGTGAAACTGCTCGTTGGGGAGCATGGATAAGTTGCTGATCAGGGTCCTCGCTGCATTAGTCCGCCCGAGTGGATAGTACTTGTTCAAGTACTCGGTGCGGAGCTGCTCCCAGGTGTGGACAAACCTCCCCAAGTGCTTCAGCCAGTTGGCTGCTCTGTCGACCAGTGAGAAGGAGAAGGCAATCATCCTAATGGTGTCCTCATCCACCTACCAAACGTGGACGGTGCTGCACATCATCTCAAACTCCTGGAGGTGGAGATGGGACTCCTCAGTCGCGAGTTCATGGAAGCGGGGTAGAAGCTGAATGATCTGTGGGGGGGGGACTTGAAGTCCCCCACGATCGTCAGAAGCACAATCCATCGGTGAGTAAGCATCGATCCGGGGTTGTGAAACTCCTGCATAGGTCTGTCTCCTGCGGCTGCTGCTACTGCCGGCTGGACTGGCTCATCGGGATGATCGGGTCTCTCTGGCCCGTCTCCTGCGGCTCTCGGCTGCTCTCGGTCTGCTCTCATCCTCTCCATCTCTCTCCTCATCTCAATCATGAAAGCCCCTTGATCCCTAATCTGCTATTGCATCGTCTCGAGGGAGGCTATCAGAGTGGTGTTGATCGCACCCTAGTCCAAGACGTATGTCTGCTCTGTTCGGGGACCTCCAGTGCGGTCATCGCTGCTGCCGGCTATGGTCTCTGCAAAAGCAAAAGACCCAAACTCAGGTGCCGATAAATCATCTGTCTGCTGTCTCTCATCTGGCACGGGTATCTCTGGACTTGTAGAAGGGTGGTCAAGGGGGAACAGGGTGGAATCGAACTCGGGTTCGGAGAGAGGGTCTCAACTCTCACGAACCAACATAGATGAATGGGCTGGAGTGCTAAAAATTGGTGCAGCCAGAGGCTGCCTAAGAGACCTCCTGCCCATCATCTTGATCTGGCGAGTCGGGCAGATGAAATCTGGAAACACACAAGATGAGCAAACAAAACCCCAGGTTCACCTACTCAACACAGAGTTGAAGACCGTAACGGTTCAATCAATTTATATTGTCAATTTTTATTTAGGTGATCAAGTCAGAATATCAGAGCGGTTACGCGAGCCGATAGGATCCAATTCGCCTACCAGATTGTCCCGTATAAAAGGCCGGTAGTCTGATCGGGGTTCGGATATGGCTCTAGCCTTGTGTTCGGGTCGCTCTCTCGCTCATCCAAACCAGACAATGAGGGGGTTGCTCTCCCCAAGACAAAGTTTTACGTGAGGTGCCTTTTAGGGTCAAGTGTGTTTAGCTATCCTAATTTTATAGTTTTTCTTTTTAGGTGTTTTTCAAGAAAACAACACCTAACGAATTTTTCGGGTTCTCCCGATTATTATAAGTGTAGAAAATGGGGGGAGAAGATGAAAAAGCCGATGCACGATAAAATCAATGATACATGCTGAGTAAGAAAGGTGTACATGACTCCAACACTCTACATGCAGGGTGATACACGCATAAAATTAAGACTGAAAATAAACTACCTATATGATGCACAAGGAAATCGGCCTTAACAGAGCAATTTCTACATGGAGAGAATCGATGACTAACGGGTCAACAGGAGGGGTCGGTGTCCGGTCTCGGATGCAGATCGGTGCACGCCACAACGGGTCTTGCCAACGCTGTATACGACCTCTAGCGGCGCATGACCCCTCGGGTGACCAGGTTAGCCTTTTCTTTATTGATTTTAATTAGGTCCAAATTACGATCTAATAGGCACAAGCAGATAGTTAAGTGTTTGGATCTAATCAATTACAACACAATCAATAGAAAATCCTAAGCTAATTCCAAAATCGCATAAATCAGACAAACAATTAAAAATAAAATAAAATCGAGAAAAACGAAAACCGGCGAAAAATGCGGTGAGGTCCCCCGAGCTCACCGGTGCTTGACGAAACAGACCCTGTAATCCATAAGTCTCTGAAAGTCCGGGTACATGTATTATTACAATAATAATTAGTCGGAAAGTACACTAACTATCCTAAACAAATTTACAACTCTCGCTTCCCTGCTCGCCTCCTTGCGCTCTCCTCCGGCTCTGTGTAGAAAGGAGCCACCTCCAAATCCCGCGGTTGCGTCGGCTCTTCAAGAAGAACCACCTCGGTCCTCGAGCCCTCGCAAGAAAACAAATAGAGGTGTCAAACACAGATTATTATAAAAATAAGCAAGACAAAATAAAGAAAAATAACTATATGCAAAATAGAAATAAACACACAAAACAAAAACAAATAAAAATAAAATAAAATAAAATAAAATAAAAATAAAAAGAAAATAAAGAAGATCAAAAAGCCGCGAAAAGCTACGGGCGAACGAAAAGCTGTGGAAAACAAAACCGAACAAAAATGAAAAACAAAGACTACTAAGCTGTGCTCCCCGGCAACGGTGCCATTCTGACGAGCCAAAAAAGTTGAGAGACTAAGGGAGATAGGTATCAATGGTCGCTGCGACCTCAAACCCTCAAATCAGACTCAACAAGAAAATCGAACCACCAAATTCAGAAGATAAATCGATAAAATCAAACAAAAGCAGTCCTTGTAATTTATTTAACATGGTATAGCGACCAGGGTCGGACACAAGGAGCATGGATTAGCCGGATCGGCCTACGAGGTAGTCAGAAAAGAAAATAAAATAAAAAGAGTATTTTTGGTGGATTTTTAAATCTTTTCAAATTTTTTGTATTTTTAATAATAAAGGAAAAGTAAGAAAAGGGGAAAAAGCACACAAAGCTCAATTTATTCAACATATAAAATAAAGCCAAAAAAATTAAATAAAATTGTTTTTGGGTTTTTTTTATAATTTTAAGTGTTTTGATGTATTTTTCAGAATTTTATAATTTTTAGTTGATTTTCTAAAAATCAAGAAAGGGAAAAACAATGAATCAATGTGCAGCCAGATTTGAAAGGCTAATTAAAAATATCTATTTGGCCTCTAAAAATATGGGAATAATTTTTATGAAAACTAGATACAAAAAATAAGCTACAGAAAAAGTGTTTGCATTTTTTTGATTTTTATAGAATTTTTAATGATTTTTATAGGAGTTTTAGTTTTTTTAGAATTTTTAGATAATTCTTTTTATTTTTCTTTTATTTTTCAATTCAAATAGTAACAAAAATGCATGTTTTGATTTTTTAAAATAGCAAAATAACTCAAAAATGTACCAAAAATTTAGTGAAATTTTTACATAGTGGTAGGAGCCACGTGTCCAAATTTCACTGGATTTGGAGTTTAATTGATATTTTATTCAACCAATACAAGGCACACAGCACATTAAGACCAAAGTGGAAGAAAACATAGTTTAGCAGCCAAACAGTAACACGCCTAAAAAATCCAGGGGCCCTTTTGTAAAAGTCCCACTATAACACGCGTGCAGCACGTGATTCAGGCACAAAAGGGTATAAATGTAAATCTTATTTAAAAAGATATAAATAGTAACAAACCAAGATGTTCAGGGATAAAAGTACAAATAACCCACAGACTCACGTGTCACAACATGTGTCTCACCAAGTAGGGACTAAAATGAAAATAAAGTAAACACAGGGTCCAAGATGCAAATGTTCCAAATTAAAAAGAACTACTAAAAATATTTACAGGACTAAACTGAAATATAAAAACTAAGGAGGGCCTAAGTGTAAATTACCCTCTTATTAAGATATGACGGACGAGGGGTGTCCACGTGTGATCAGAAGGCTGAGAGTTATGCATACCCCTTCGTTGATTAACGCTCCAGATGCGACCCTCAAATGGATCAAACGGCTGGAAACGCTCCGCGGATGGACTGCTACGATCACAACTGGCAGAAAGGGGTCGATCAGACGGTAGCTGGAGATCCTCCAAGAACAGGTCGCCGATGAACTTCACCGGCTCGATACGCGCGGTAGAGGACTTCTCGGAAGCTGCTAGATTGGGCAAAATGCTCCTGGCGACGTTCCGCACCGGATGGCGGTCTCTGATGAGGCCGGGAGCGACCGGAGTGCTCCGGCGATGAAGAACACATGAAGCTCCTGTTCCTAGACATTAGGACCTCTAGATGAGGCTCCTTTTGGCTTCAAACCTGCACAGGAAGCTTTCTGGTCAAGGGCAAATTGCCTCCACCCGTTAGAAGGAGAAGGGGGGGGGGGTGAAGGAATGAGGCGTTGCGTGGTCCTCCGGCGGGCGGCAGCGATGGGGACCTGAGTCTTGTTTCCTGGGCGAACCAAGATGAGCAGATGGGTGAAGAACGTACGAAGAGGTCTCGTGGAGGTGATGGTCGGGTCGGATGATCAGATCGCTGGAAAATGGTCGGCGGAGACCGACGGCGCAAAAAGCGACGAATTGGAATGGGGGTGAAACTATAGGCGAAAGGGGTTACCTGACGATCGGAGGTGTCTGTGCTGGAGGTGCTGCTCCTCCTGGAGTCTTCGCCTCGATGGAATGACGCTTCCAAGGCTCTGGCTCACCTCGCGGCAGAGCACGGCGATGGGGCTCGCCGGACCTAAGGCTGAAGGCCTTGAATCCTCACTACGACACTCTCCCTCACTATCTCTCACTCAAGGAAGAAGACTGGAGGTCCTATGAGATGAAGGCGATGGCCAAAGGTGACCTGAAATGTGCGGCGGAGCTGAGACTTTATAATGCTATGGGTCCGGGAAGATGGGAGTCGGGCATGCTCGTCGATGCACGGACCCCTAGAATGAAGGTCGGGCGAACGTCTCGGATCATCGATCTACAAATGGAGCCTGGGGTTTAGGCGAATGAAAGGCGGATCAACTTAGGAGAAATCAGAGAAGTCGGGATGGCGAAGCGGATCCGCTAAGAGGTGGTCCTGGGGGACAGTTGACCGTGGGTCAACATCCCCCGTGGACCAATCAGGTAATTTCTTTTATTAATAATTTGTAAAATCATTTTAAAATAGGAAATGATTTTATTTGAAAATATTTTCAACATGAAAAATGTTTATTTATTTTCATAGTATTTTTTGTGATTTTTATTTATTTTTTTGAAAAATAAATTAGGTTTTTACATTATATTATTAATATATATAGGTATGTATACCTATGTATTTTTTTATTTTTATTTTTATTTTTTTATTTATGTATATTTTTTATCCAATTTTATATTTTATTTATTTATACTATAAAATATGGAATATAAATTAATTTTTATTGGATTTTTAATTATTATTTACAAGGAGAAATAAATAGGTATTTTATTCTATATACATGGTCTATGTACACTGATGAGAGAGATTTTATTTATTTTATTTTTCTTTTATTTTCCCAGTTTTTATTTTAGTTTTATTTTTAAAAATATGTACAAAATATAGGGAACACAAATATATTTTTATTTTTATAAAATACATTATTTGCATATATAGGGATATGTACATCATGTTGAGTTACCCTATCTCTCTCAACTTATTTTATTTTGTGGTCAAGCCCATGTGGATCCCTCCCTTGGGTTCAGGTCACTCAATACTTATTCTAAATATTTCCCTCTTTTTTCTTTATTACTTTATTCTTTTTTTTGCATAAAAACATGCTAATTATAATTATTTACCCGATGCATGCTTATTGATAAATTATTTTATTTACATAAATATACATGGTGTTTTGCAAAGGTTTTTAGCTAAAATAAAAGAATAAAGAGTGACGAATGAGGAATCATCAGTAGCATAAAATTTAAATATTGCCTTCCACGAGCATGGAGAATGCTGGAGGCACAATAAGTTTTTCTCTCAAGCATGCATCATGATTTTCCTGTATGCATCGGCTTTTCCCAATCTCTATCTCTTGATTTATCACTTAGGATGTAAATAGAATTTGGAATAACTATTAGATGATGAATGTGTGATTGATGCTCACATTAATTCGGTGATCACTTAAAGCATATAATTGGGATTGTTAATGCAAGTTGTCAAAAATAAAATAGAGAAAAATTAACCTTGCATACGGGAGAGCAAAACCCACATTGTACGTAGGATAAGATTGCATGTTCAGAGGTGAGGAAGTATCCCTAGGATAGTACCCAAAACCTATCATTAAACCATGTGTAATGGAACTCAAAACTTTGGATGATAACCAATAAAATCGATAAGATAAATGACCAATACTCCTTGCTATTCATATGTGAAGTTGGTGAAATCTTAGGTATTAATGCTTGTTGTGTTGAGCTCGATTGTGTATTTCACCCAACCCTCCCATAGCCGTAGTTGCTCCATCCTCATCTCCGTATATTCAATCATTACCAAAGATTCCACAAGCTTGTATATCCAATCCACTCTAACCCTAACTGCAACATGGCTCCCACTCTCAGTTCCATATCGAAATACTTAGGCTACTCGTCAATCTTAGTATAGGGGGAACCATGTACCCCTCTGATTGTTCACCTCAATCCTCTCCATCCTCATTGCATATCTCTGTCCTTTGGTTTTTCCCAACCTAAGTATAGGGGGGACTCGAGCCCTGCCACATTCTTTTCACCACTGATTTGATCCCTCCCACTTCTTGTACTTAGGTTATTCTTATCATAAGTATAGGGGGATGTCATGAGTAAGTTCTCGTATGCCCTTCTATATTTTAGCTTGAGCTCTTCCAACTAGTAATGAAAGCTCAGGCATCGTCAACCCTGTAGCCAAAGCGGCTAAACCTCCACCACCCAGATCCAATCGATAGATACAGGAAGGTCTGACCGGACTTAGTATAGGGGGTGTACCATATATACTTCATATATACTTTAGCCATAGCTCAAATTTTAAAATTTTTCAAAATTTTTGGGCTAGGGTGTATTATTTTGTGAACTGATTTTCGTAAAAAAAGTTTGTAAAGTGATTGAATTTTTTTAACTGTGTGATACTATTTTGATATTTATTTGATAATGGTTTGAAAAATGAGATTTCACTCATTTTGAAAATCATATGAAAATATTTTGAAAATCTCTATATTATGTGACATGGTTTGGAAAATAATTTCAAAATTATTTCAAAAATAAGATATTAAATTGAAACTTATTTATATTTTTCTAACCTTATTCAAAGACCCTAAAAATCTAGAAAATTTAAGACTTTTCTTTAGTGGTGATTCTTACTATTGAGTTTAGAAATGATTAGCTACTTTTCAGTGAGGGAACTATGGTCTCCCTTAGCAGAGTTTGTGGTTGCTAGATAATGTGTATGGCGTCGTCTTGAAGTAATACGAGTAACCGTCTGACGGTCCGTACTTACACCCATACTAGCTGGAAGTGGATGCAACTAGTCATATGAGTTTAGATCGGTCATTGTTTCTCTAAAATAGCCAAAAAAACTAAAATCCAAAAAAATTTTAAAAATCAAACATCACAAAAAAATCATTAACTTTAGATTTGGTGTATCCCAGACGCAATCAATATCACTCAAGGTCTAAGGATTTCAGAACACTTGGTTTTTGAGGTCTTAAGAGTCCGAGTTAACCACCCTTAGTCATTAGGGTTTGAGACTTATTAATCCACACTTCCCTAGTTTGAAAGATATAAGTGCTATATTACACTCTTAATCTCTAACCTTAAAGAATATTATCATCACATCACTTGCACAACTACATGAATGATGAGATGAGTTGAAATTTCACTTGAGGGACTGGGACTGGAGATTTGAGTCTAGACTTGATTTGACGATGCTTGAGGATGAGATAAAATCGATGAAGGCTTCATGAAACTTGAGTGTCATCAAACCCTAGCCAGTATGTGAACAAGTTGTCATGTTATCTTTTGATATTGACCTATGTGCTAGGGTGTGATCAAACTAAATAAATTATTGATCAGTGTATACCAACTTGGTAAAAGTTGTGGAGCACCTCAAGAAAAAAAGAAAAGTTGAATGAAAAAGATATCTCAAGAACAAAGTAAGCTACATAGAGATTCAATCAAAGGAGAGCGCTCCCAACCACTTCAAAGTGTCCATTTGGACCAAAGCTATTAGGATAATGAGTCGAGATAACACCCAAAAATGGCTCTGCATTGTATAGGGATACAAGTTTGGGTGTTGAATGTCTTTAGATACTCAAAAGAGACACACTCCAGTGTACTCCATAGAAAACAAGTACAAATGACTCTGAACTCTCTTGACGGACACATCGATCAACAAACAAACAAAGTACATGTGTTGAGTAATAAGCAAATCTAGAGGAGCCTTGTTCCTATGAGAGGGAGAAAAGAAAATGCACAATCCTATGTCCTCCATCTATTGTCCTTCCATATACACTTTCAAGTCTGACAAACTAATGAGACAGTGGATTGACCTCAATAATTGACTTTTTCCCTAGTGCTTAGGATTAGGTCTTGAGGAGTGTCTCTTGGACTAGCAATTTGGTTGACACCTCGACTCGACTCTCATGATTCCAATACACTAAATGTCATATCCCTATACTATATGTACACATAGAGAGTTTTATAATTAGAAAAGTTGGATTCCTTTAGACTATAACTTGGTTGAGCCTGGAATTATAGGATCATTCAAATTAAGGGTTTTGGATGAATTAAGCTTTGAAAAATTCACATGCACTGTCATGGATTAATCTGACTCTTTAATTCTTTTAATGCTCGAGGACGAGAATAATTTAAGTAATAGGGGAGTGATTAATCTCTGATTTATCATCACAATATCCCTTTGTGATCCTCTGATCTAGAACAAATCAATAAAATGCACCAATAATTCACATTAATTATAATTTGACCCATTGTTAACAACTAACCCTAGTTACTTTAAAAATAACTCCCTTTTATTTTGTTTATTTTCCTTTTTTTATTCTTTTTAAAAAAATATCAGAATATTATATTAAATATTTTATATATTTATTTTGGTTAAAAATAAATAAAAACAAAAAATTGAAAAAGAATTAAAAACAAGTGTTTTTATCCACTAAAAGTGCCTCCAAAATTTTTACTTTGTTTATTTAGATTCTTTTGACTTTTTGTTTTACATGAAACTTGTAGATATCAGTGAGATTTACAACTTTAATTTTTTTCCTTATTTGTGATTTGACTTCCTTTTAATTCTATTCAATTTTTCTTTATTTTCTTTTTTTCTTTAATCTCATTGGGCCATGTGGCGCTCTTTGGAGCCTCCTCGCGGCCTGCTCCCCTAGCACCACCCACTTCTCTTCCCTGCCCCTGGATCTGATCTCATCCATTCCTCCAGGCCACGCTCTCCGCCCTTAGATTAGAAGCCCCTGATGTGATTCACATCACTCCCTCATACTCTCTTCCTGACCATTGTATCACACGATTCAACGGTCACTGTCACATCTTCTTCCCCTATAATGCCCCTCTCTCCAACAATTACCTCGGTGCCCACCTCTCTCCTTCCCCCTTCCATTTTTCTGATCACCCCTCACCTCCTACATCATAGCTAACGTTTCCCTCACGTAGCCTAAACTTCTGCCCTACTCGCCCGCCTTCAGATCCCCACGACCTAAACCTAAATCCAAGGTATGACTGTTACAAAATCATCGCCCCCACCTTGTAACGGTCGCACTACACCCTTAAATACACCGCCCCCATTGCCATACCGCCTCATACACTAATTCGTGGAGCTTCTCCTAGCCCTTATTCTCTTCCTCGTGATAGGAGGCAGAATCGAATGTCATAGTTGTCAGCTCCTGGTGTGATCCTTGGCTGCCATAGCCAAGTCATGGTGGATCCACCATAGTTTGAGCTCCAAGGCACGACTAGCCTTGTTGAGCGAAGACTAGAGCTTGGAAAGAAGCTCGGCCTAAGCCTCTCCTTTGCTCAAGTTCCTTTACAACCTTAGGTAAGGTCTTCGATATCGTTTCCCCACATGTTTCTCTCATTTAATCACACACACAAACACACACTCTCAAGATCTCATGCTCCTTCGATCAACCCTCTAGCTTCTCTAGACCTCCCTCAACTTTGTGGGGGGTTCAGGTTGCCTTTTCCCTTCAATCGCACCTCAGTCCACTCTGCCCCTTTTCTTTGTCGCTCTAGCAGATGAATCATCGGACCTCCACCTTCTACGCACCTGATATGTCCTTCACTCCATTCACCATGCACAATCATGCACCCATCAATTATTACTAATCTGTTGCAGGTCCTTATTCCCTCATTGGTCCAAATTCTCGACCAAGTTCTATTCTAGAGCACTATTTCAGTGAGCCTCTACCTACTAACTGCTCAGGGTAGTGCCGCCTGATGCTTGACCTTCCAGGGCCTTCTTCGACTTTGGACGGAGGTAGTAGGATCTTCTATGCTTCTCTTTGATGAAGGAGGAGGGACGGGTAGCTTGCTTGAGCGCTGTCAACTCCACCGCAAAGAGGTGAGATGTGGGAGGCGTTGATGTATAGGTACCTTCTAATGGTTTCCATCAGATGACCTAGTTGAATCCCAAGCACCTCTCCGGCCCTACACACTCGGTGGAGCTGAGCCTAGGGTGAATCTACTTGCGCCACCCATGTGGGCCGAGCATATCAACACTGAGACTCCCCCGACTGAGCCTTAGAGCACGTGCAACATAAACGTGGGTGGGGTATTTTTCAGACGAAGACCTACAGTTTGTTGAAATTACAAGCAGGTCCAGTGTGTGCCTTATGTACAATGTTGGTTTAATTGTATAAGGGACCTCCCAACTTTATGAAATTACAAAAATGCCCCTCCAGGGACTTGTTTGAGGAGTTTTATTTGTTTATTTCTACGTTTTCCCTTCGATTATGCCCTAGAATCTTTCATTTATAACTTGAGCATCTGAACTCAACATTAAGTGATTTCAGTTTCATTTGTTGCTAATTTAACCCTCTTCATGATGGAATTATTGATTCACTGATTTGAAAATTTTTCCGTAGGATAATTTTAAATATTTCATGTGTCATTTGCCCTTTATTTAAATGCAATTAATCGAACTGTGAATCATTTTATGCATTATTTACACTGAATGATTGGGAATTAATTGATTCTCTCTCTTAATACTCAATGATTGGATTAACCTACGAGTATAATTGTTCTGTTGTATTGCATAACATATTGTCGCATATTGCATCTTATATAAAGTGCTTAAAATAAATAAAAAATGCTCTATTCTAATGGATCCATGCATTGCAACTTTGATTTGCATTGCATTATTTTTGTATCTTTTTTTACATTGTGTGCATTGTGGTGGTGTACATTTGTTTACCTGGAGGTCTAGGCCAAGAAAATAAATCACTCAATTTAGACATTTAATTTCAGATTATTCTTCAAGGAGTCTTTTGTCCTTGTGTTCGACCTTGTTATGCTTTCCAAGTAATATTTTTGCCATATATTCAAATGTGTGGTAGTTATGTATAAATCCATTTCCGCCTCTTATGCTACGATAAAATGACGATATTAAAGAGATGATTTTGTTGTCTATTAGATGGTGTTGTTGCCGAGGACACAACTCAACCTCGTTTATTTATTGGATTTTAATGTATTATTTTGGGTTGTTTATTTTCAACACATAGGTCTCCATGTTGTGTTTGTTTCTACATCATGTTTGTCAATTAAATTTCTTGATTTATTTCTAATGGTTCTCTTTTGTGGAAGTGCCCATGGAGATGGAGGATGCTCGATCGACATGGAGGTGTGGAGTTGGGAGCTCGCACTACGAGGAGCCGTGGAAGAGATCCGAAGAAATCAAGAAATTCTAATTGACATTTTTCATGAATTTTTTGTATATTATTGTAATAGCTGCATTTCTAGTGGTCCTTGTTTGAGGGCTCGCGTGTGTATATGGACTTGGACATATTTTGTTGTGTATGGATCTTGTTTCACCCTAGTCCTACGGGAGCTCCACTTGCATGTTCAAACTTAGAGATAGGCACACGACTCCCCGAGCTTCTCTTATTTCATATATTATGTGCTTATTGGTAGGTTAGGACAAATTAATAAGAATTGAGGAGATTCATTTCATCTCTTATGATTCATTGAGAAATAAGTAAACATAGATTGATTTAGCAAAAAATTAACTCATATTGGAGTTGGTGAAATCATAAGTATTAATGCTTCATTGGTTGAGCTCAATTGTGTATATCACCCAACTATCCCGTAGCCCTAGTTGCTTCATCCTCATCTCCATAGATTCAATCATCACCAACGATTCAACCATCTTGTATATCCAATACACTGTAACCCTAACTGCAACATGGCTCCCCACTCTCCGTTCCATAACCAAGTACTTAGGATACTCTTCAGCCTAAGTACAGGGGGAACCACGTACCTCTCTGATTGTTTACCTCGGGTCTCTCCATCCTCATTTCATATCTCTATCCTTAGGCTTTTCCTAACCTATGTATGGGGGGACTTGAGTCAGTTCCCATATGCTTTCTATATTTTAGCCTGAGTTATGATTTCATGTCACTTTGTGCTATGAGGCCACAACAAAAGTTAAATATAGGGGGGTGTACTATATATACTTGATATATACTTTAGCCATAGATCATATTTTGAAATTTTTGAAAAATTTTAGGGCTAGCTGTTGAACAAGGAAAATTTGGGGTTTTAAATAATGGAATTAATGCGTAGTGTCGTTGCAACCCTGAAAAATACCTCAACAAAAATTTATTCAAATCTCAAGCAAACTTCAATGAAGAAAATGTAGCAAGAGAAAATTTCTATTTAATTTACATGTATAGCCAAAATGATTGAACTCAGGGAGGCTGCAAAAATCCTGAGGGTTATTTTATGCAATGAAAAATCAATGAAAAGAATAAAGGAATCTCTATGCACACTATGCTTGGTTTTTGTATTATTTTTTTGACTTCTGTATTTTTTATGGAATTTTAATTTCTACATTTTTATTTAGTTTTCTAATTTTTTATTTTGCAAAAATATTTTTTATATCTTTTTAAAATAGTTAATATTTAAGGAAAAAATTATAACATACACAATAAATTAATATTTTCATATTTTCACATATATAAGAAATAACAAGAAAATTAGTTAAAAAATAGTTTTGGGTTTTAATATTTTTTAATATTTTTGGTATTTTTCCAAAAATATTCACAATTTTTAAAGCCCTTAAATAAATAAAAAATAGAGAAAAAAATTAATAGCAAATAGAATGGATGTTTTAGATTTTTAAATTAACTAATAAGGTAAAACATTAATGAATTATAAACATATTGAAAGATATTTTTATATTTTCTAGAACCCATTTTATCATTTTTTGGATTTTTAGAAGTGTTTTTAATAATATTTAATGTTTTAAGTATTTTATGATTTTTATGGTTTTTATGAAGAATAAAAATGCCAAAATTGTATGGAAATTAAATTTAACCAAAATAACTAAAAATGTTTTTTTAGAAATCTTCAAGAAATTATAATATTTTCTATTGATTTTCAAATGCAAGCAGGGACTTTTGGGTTTATTTTTGAACTTTTAAAAATAATAAAAATAATGAAATGCAAAATGCAAATTATGGATCCAAGATAGATGTAATAGGAAGCTAGATGATTTTATGTCGAATTTTTAATAAGGTTTTAACATTTTTTTATTTAATTTTAATATGCAAAGCAAATGTAGACTAAATAGTGACCTAAACGCAATTATTTAAAGTCTGTAGACCAAAAATTAACAGAGATAAAAAGTTTAGGAAGTAATGTATAAATTTCCCAAATAAACCACGTGTAAAGGCAAGTGGGCCTCACTGGATTGGACTCAAATTCAAATACAATAGTTCCTGGGCCCAATTTATAACTCAAAAATGTGATACTTTTATTGCAATTTTCACACAACTCAAGTGCCAAACACACACTACACATGCCCTCACAATACAAAGGGAAAACATACAAATGTTCAAATAAAGAAAAAACGACACGTGCCCTCACATGGACTTATTTGTAAATTAAATAAAGATAGGGGCATATATTAAAATAGGACTTAAATGCAATTAAAATAAATACAAAGGGAAACCATACAAATGTTCAAATAAAGATAACACGACACGTGCTCTCACATGGACTTATTTGAAAATTAAATAAAGATAGGGGCATAGATGCAATTGTACCCTTAAATGACATGGCATGAGGAGCGGCTCTGATGCTCTGCAGATCGAGTCGTACAGTGGCGATTGTCTTTAGAATGGAGGGCGTCGATCAGATCTAGAAGGTAGATATCATGGCTCAGATTCGGGGCAAAATTGACGGTTGAGATCAAAACGGGTGCTCCATTCTTGATCGTGAATCTGCAAGATGGTCTGGATGAACTAGGAAAAGGATCTTCCCCGATGAGCTTGATCTGGTTGGATCTCCCTCTTTTGAGCTCTACTCCTCGTGAAATCGGTCTCAAATCAAAGCTCCTTGGATTCCACATCTCGTGTGCACCTCAGATCGTCGTGAAATCACCAGATCATAGATATAAAAGGTGAAGAACTATGCTGCTCCGAGAACATACTCCAGATTTGATTTCTTCTCTTTACTCTATCTATGGATCTCCTTTGGCCTGCAAATGATTACTTATGCTCAGAGAGAGCTCTAGCCAAAGGGTTAGGTCAGATGTTCTAGAGATGATGAAGGGTGTGGACTTTCGACGAAGGTGATTGGAAAGGAAGTCAATCCTCAGATCTTGAAGGATCTGAGGGTGGTTAGAAGATTGAAGAGTTGGAGAAAGGCAAAGTGGATATGTTGGTCAGGATGAAGGTGATTGATTGTGATTAGAGCTCCTTCGATCGTGCAGATTGGAGGTTGAGGGTGAAGGTTCTATTCTACTGAAATGAAGACAAAATCTAAAGGAATAAAAGATAGAAAATAAGCTTACTCTATGCTAGATAAATCTACGGTGAAAAGCAGAGGTGGTCAGCCTCGATTGCTGTAACTGGTGGTGTGTCAGGATGTGGCAACAAAGAACTCCTGCCACATTGTGAATCACATAATCTAACCTCTCAATCTCTCTCGCAATCAGAAATCAACCCCTATCACCGGAGAAAATCTCTCCCACTCGATCAAAGGTGATTTAGGCTGAAAGATGAATTTATACCTCGCCGGAGGTGGAAGGGTATGATCTATAGACTCAAGTCCAGCATAGGTTTGAATTCAAAATGTGTACAAATCAAGGAATGATTGGCGGATTTGAGTGCTATAGAGTGAGAGCAATGATAGGGCAAAAAGATCAGAGAAGGAAGCATGGGTTGTTAGTGATTAGGACACATGGGAAAAATAGAAGAAGGAACGACGGGCGTGAGATGAGCAGAAGTTAATGCTGACTGAGTAATTAATCCTTGGGTCAGCCAATAAGAATGCGCATGGGAAATGGAAAAAATACACAAGACGATAAACAATCAATAAAATGTAAAATAATTCAATTAAAAACCAAAAATGAATTTATGTAACTAAATAAAGTAAATAAAAAATGTTAAAAATAAATTAAAGTTAATTTTAGGGATTTTTAATTAATTTAATAATGTAAATACAGGGGCCTAAATATATACATGGTAATATTTGTAGATATGTACACCTATATATACAAAAATTTTATTTATAATTAGTTATTTGTACAATTATATACATAATTTCTAACCATGTGAGCTTGAGGCGAACCCTTCTTACAATAAATGTAATTGTAAATTTTGATTTATCAATAAAAGTTATTGATTCTTTCACTCCCTTTCTGAGATTGAATGAATGAATGCACTATAATGTCCCTCTGTACAATTAGGGTTGTACAATTAGGGTTATGCATCATGGCCATCTTGAAGATCATACAACTATTGATTCAATAATTGAATCATAGGGGCTGGTGCTTGGATGAATATCTAGGGATTTATATTGAGGACTCATCGAGCACCGTCAAATGATTGCTAAGAGATGATCTCCAGCCAGAGTAGGAGATGGCAATCCTTCTCATCAGGTCGATATCTGACCAACCTCTTGATGCAGGTCCTATGCATTAGAATAGAGATTCAAAGGTGTTAGATTAGTTAGATCAAAGAGTTTGTTTAACGAGATCGGGATAACCAAAGTCCTATACCGTATACTATCAGGATATAGGCACACATCCTCTGATGGGAGACAGATGTGTTGCTATATGTCTAAGTGTGTTCAATTGGCAGACCAATAGGCTGATGACCTAACCAAGGTTTATACACTGACGAGATGGTGTGCATGTGAGGGCATATGAGTAATACGATCTCTCAAAGGGATCATATAGGTTTAATTGTGAATCAGAAGACATGATCTCATTCATGAGGTTTTGGGACTGATCAAATTCCATGCATGGTCATCGTGCTTTAGAAGCATGACAAGAATTTGTAGGTATGATATATGCTTTTGGAAAGCATATGATCAATACCGACTCCCAATGACCAAGATTGAGAAACATGATGATGAAACCCTAAAGATGACAATATAAAATTGATCTATATCTTCGAGTTTATCATAGGTCTTCTAGTATAGAGTATGAACATGTATTAGGAATACCCGAGGGTGACGCGATTATAAACGATTGTATAACCATGACGCTTCCATTCCGAGGGAGTGATGATATAGGTCGGGATTTTAGTGACTCCTCTCAGTAGAGATGTAACCTAATCTTGGTCCAAGTGCTGTACATTGATATGAATGAGATTCAGATGCAATAAGAAGATTAGGTTTACGTCCTTGATTTAAGCAAGCATCTGTGAGAGGTCTGTGGGATCTGGATTTGAGAAGTGATCTCAATATTCAAGTCACTATACATGGAATGTACAATCACCATTTCCTTACATCCAACTACCTGTAGAAGATTCATTATTCTTGAAGGAGTTCAAGAATAATTCCAAGGTTGAATTATATCTAAGCATTAAAAAAAGGATAATTAAATGTGATTTAATGATCATGAATTATTTGAATTTGATTCATATTATTTAAATGTATGAGAATGATAATCCAATACAATTAAAAGTGATTTAATTATTATGGATATGAATAATGTGGATAGCATTATACAATTATTCATAGTATATTATAAATGTGATTTATAATATAATTGAGAGAGGTTATTATGATTTATATTTTTTGATCAATTATTGGTGTAATTTGGATTCACATTGAATAATTTATTGATAATGCAAATCACATTTTATTGTGGACTGTGAATGTGATTCACAAATTTTAAATGGCGAGATTGCAATATTCATAAAATAATTATGAATTATATTTGATGAATAATTTATAGCAAGTGTTGTTGTAAATCTTAGAGATTTCCAAGGAATAACGCCATCTCATGATATTGCATGAGATCCACCTTCCATGTTGGAACGGTGGACAACCACCAAATCCTATAAGGAAAGGGTGGCCATCCTCTCTATTACATAGGATGATGTAATATCCATTCCATTATCTCTGTATGTGACTGATTTAATTTTAGGATTAATTTATATTGATTTATCAATATATTTAGTCTAAATTAAATTAATTGTTGTTGTGATTTTACAACAAAATCTTTGCCATTGAAAAAAGTACAATCAATCTCATCCACTGATTTTGTGTAGTCCATGGATTGTTATCCATGGACTCCCAAATCCCTATATAAGAAGAGGCACCCCATGATCGTCAAATTTACAACAACAACTCTTGTAACAACAAGATCTCTCTCTCTCTCTATTCATTCTCACGTCCTCTCTCTCTCTCTCTCTAGGTGACCGTCAACGCAAACCCTAGAGAGGAGACCCCACCATCGTCACATCGCCGTTGTGTTGTTGCTATGACCGCCCTTCATTCTCCATCTTCTTTGGTGCACTTCACTCGTGAAGAATGTGTACGATCTCTGTGTCGAGATCAGGAGTTCTTTGCTTGAATCAACTATTTGGATTGTGAGAAGAACGCGATTCATCCCAACATTCGCAAGTGTCTCCTCTTCAGATCGGAATTGAAAGAGGAGGTCTCTTTTCTTAGAGGCTCGATCGCAACCACGCTAGAAGAGGTATTCCTTTATCTATTATGTGGTTTAGATGAAATGATCCAAGAAGTGTTCTTGGATCATGTAGTTTCGTCGCATGAAAAATTTTAAATTCTGCTACATAGAACAACTAGTATGACTAGTCGTTCTTGATCATATACGATACGATCCTCACACTTTTGTGATGCATTTAAGGATTCTATTATATCCTTCAAGTGGTATCAGAGCCTCATGTTTGAGGTTTTTGATGCAATTCATAAACCTAGGAAGACTTGGGTTCATTAGGGTTTGCGAAAATTTTATTACATTTCATTCTCGCATCCCTACTTAGTGAATATTTTCGGCCCTGTTTAAAATGTTTAAACAATAAATAATGAATTATATTTTGTTCCCCATTAAATAAGGAAATCGTGAGATTTGAGTTTGCATGATTTGGAATCTGATTGCTCAAGTTATATCATTTTAATGAACACATATCCACTGTTTCAAGGATGGCAAATCTTGACATAATTAAAGGGTCAGTTACTGTTTTGAAATGCCTGGAAATGCATGATAATCACATGGGTTCTATATTAAATCAAATTAGCAAACTTTAGAAACTTATCTTGCATGATTTGGATTTAAATTGATTGAGATATGCTAATTTTAGTAAGTGGGGGTCACTGCTGGAAATTACATTGTGATTACCATTTAATCAATTAGTGAAATTAATGGCTAATTTTCTTGGTAAATTATGTATAAATATTTGAGAAATATTTGATTGATAATTATTTTCTTAAATGAAATTGCCTTAACCAATAATCGATTAGATATGATCTAGATCACAAATTGGTTACATAATCTTCTTTCCAACAAACAAACTTGCTTGAATAGAATTGGGAATTTATTTAGAAAATTTCCTTATAATCAAATTATTTTTGATTATTACTATATGGTAGAACTTCAGTTGAAAAACCGATTATCATCTCAAGTTCATAATGATCAATTTGGTATTATCCTTTCCTGAGGCGGATATGGTGTCTTGCCGGGGAGCGTTGGGGTAGCAGGTTGCACCATGTGCGGTCTGTCCCACTCCCATCAGTACGGGCCATGACAACGGGTAGGGAAGGGATAATAATGGAGAGATCATGATGTATTTTCTAATTATTAAAATTCGAATAATAATTACTTTGAGATAATACCATCCTTTCAAGTAACAATCAAGTTTGTTGATTAAATTGGACTGACAATTGATTTAATGTGATTAAATAAATTATGTCCAATTCAAACACTCTATTATGAATAGATGTGTATTTCCCTTGGAAGAATTAATTATATGAATATGATTCATGATAATTAATTAGAATTTGAATATGAGGTGGAGGATCACATAAGTGACATCCATGGTCTCCCGTCAAGGCGAAGGGTTCCATCGCTAGGGATTGCATATAGGAGACGCTGGTCCGAAGTGACAGTTCCTGCATACAAGCGCATCTAGATCGGGCTCTTTGCTTCTCGAAAGAGTAAGGTTGTATGTGTAGTGACCCCAATATCAGGTTCTCATATTATTGGGGTGATATTGGATTACGCAAAGTGAGTACTAATCCTGTTGACGGTTGGTTCAATTAAACACGGGTCAACATCACCTTAGGGGTGGTGGGCCCATGTGTTAAAGACCGAATTAGGAAATGCAAGTTGGACTTGCAAGACGTAATGTGTTCCTACTTCTCTTTATTGGAGTTATAGGTTCCCATATTATTGGGATGTAAAAAAGGAAAAGAGGAGATCTCAGTTCTTGCTAGAGATATAGCAGTAAGTATATCTCTTGCTTTGAAAATGATTAAGGGAATGACCTTTCAAAGTTTAAAAAGCAAGACTGTTTTGATTAATAATCTCCTTAATCAATGTTTCAAATTGAATATATAATTATTTGTATGTTCTAATATAATACATTATTATTGTCACAAAATGAAGTCCATGAACCCACTAAGCAGGCTTCTGGAGGTCAACCAATTGACCAGACAAAATTATTCGGATTGGATCTGAAATTTGGATCTTGTCTTTTCTGCTGAGTGCATCTCTTATGTGCTAACAAAGGACAAGTACATAGACCCAAAGACTCCGGAAGAAGTTTCATATAATGAAAATTTTGATGAAGATCAAAATTTGGCATGATGTTACATTCTGGGTTCATTATCCAATGTGCTTCTGAAGAAGCATGTGGAGACGAACACTTGCCAAGAAATCATGCTGAATCTGAAATAAATGTTCGATGACATAAACCACACATAACGTTAAAATGTAATGAAAGAGCTTATTCGCTGCAAGATGCAGGAAGGGACCTCTGTCAAATAACATGTATTCAAAATGTTTGGGTACCTCTCTGAACTGGAAACCTTGGGAGCCTTCATGGATTCTGACATGCATGCTGATTTCATTCTACTGTCACTCACTAAGTCTTTCAACAACTTTGTGGTCACGTTCCATATGAGCAAAGTTGATTTTACTAATGTTGGGATATTAACTGCATTAAAGTCTGTTGAAGATGTGACTAAGAAGGATGGCCCCTCTGCCAGTGCAATTGTTGCATAAGTCAAAGAAAAGCACGGTCAAAAGCAAGGTTCTCGGAAGGGCCCGACCCAGAAGAGAAAGAAGAGTCAATGTGTTGGCTCATCTTCCAATGCATCCACGTTGATAGCATCAAAGAAAACCAACATATGTCACCACTACATGAAGTCGGGGCACTGGAGGCATAACTACCCAAAATACCTAAAGTCTATCAACAAAGGTAAATCCCCCTAGGTATGAAATCTACTTTTATCATTGAAACTAGTTTTCTCATTGGACGAGAAGGAAGTTGGGTTGTTGATTCTTGTGCTTCTGTTCATGTATGCAATTTGTTGCATCTTTTTCAGGAAATTTAGAATCTCGAAGAAGGGGAGATAGTCATCCATATGGGATCTGATGCAAGTGTTGCAGCAGTCGCCGTCGGGACCTGCAAACTATCGTTATCTAGTGGAAGTGTCCTTATACTTAAAGAGTGTCTTTATGTACCTGTAGTCAGAAGGAATTTAATATCTGTATCTAAACTTGTTAGAAGTGGATATTCATTCCTTTTTTGTAATAAACTAGTCATAAATTGTTATGATAAGCATATTGCCACTGGTGTTTTGACTTCTGGTCGATTATATGAATTATGCATTGATGAACATATCATGAATGTTACTACCACTAATAAAAATCTTAAAAGATCCAAGGAGGATCGAAATCATTTGAATATGATTTGGCATCAAAGGCTTGGTCATTTATCTGTTGATAGGATGAATAGATTAATAAAGGATGGATCTTTGTATTTTCTACTGGTTTAATCTTTGCCTACATGTGTACATTGCATTAGAGGTAAAATGACTAGGATGCCTTTCCATAACAAGGTTACAAGATGCGAATGTATTCTTTACCTAATACATACCGATGTATGTGGTCCCTTCAATACCGTGACTCGAAATGGATATTGATATTATTTGATGTTTATTGATGACCATTCGCGATACGAGTTTATCTTCCTACTACGTCATAAATCTAAAACCTTTGACAGGTTCAAAGAGTTCAAGGCTTTGGTTGAGAACCAAACTGATAGGAAGACTAAATGGATTTGATCTGACCGAGGTGGCGAGTACCTCTCAGATGAATTCGAGGAATAACTCAAAGAGAATGGAATTGCCTCCAATCTCACTCTTCCAGGAACCCCCCAACTTAACGGTGTTGCTGAAAGACGCAACAGGACCATCATTGACATGGTCCATTCAATGATGAGCAAAGAACATTTGCCTCTTAATTTCTGGGGATATACAGTAGAGACTACAATATAAATCCTGAATAAGATTCCTAGCAAATCTATATCCAAGACTCCTCATGAGCTCTAGTATGGAACCAAACATAGTGTTAATCACTTGAGGGTTTGGGGTTGCTTGGTCCATGCAAAGAACGTTGATGCAAGTAACCTATAATCTTGCTCTCATGAGTGCTACTTCATTGGGTATGTTAAAGATGATATTTGATGCAAGCTTTATGACCCTGAGACCGAGAAGGTTTTTGTCTCTAGAGATGTGATATTTCTGAAGGATGACTTCCTTAAAGGTCAAGACAAAGATGAAGTAGAGGAACTCATTGAGTCCCCTAAGGACACTGAGCTTCCAGAACCAGAAATTGAAGAGATAAATAAAGATGAAACACCCATACCTCTTCAGAGGTGTTCCAGGGTGGTTGCACCACCTGAAAGGTATGAATTCCATGTGTCAGATGAAGCTAACAATGATCCTTCTTCATTTTATGAAGCACTCGTGGATCATGACATTGATAGATGGATGCTAGCAATGAAGTCAGTGATTGACTCCATGCATAAGAATGGTGTATGGACCCTAGAGGATCCACCTAAAGGGGTAAAACCCATTGGGTGTAAATGGATCTTCGAGAGAAAGAGGGGACCTGATGGGAAAGTGGAGACTTTCAAGGCACGGGTCATGGCCAAAGGCTACACACAGAGAGAAGGAATCGATTACGATGAGATGTTCTCTCATGTGGCTATGTTTAAGTCCATCAGGACGCTGCTAGCTATAGTTGCATCTCTTGACTACGACATCAGACAGATGGACGTCAAGAAAGCTTTCCTCAATGGATACCTCGCGGAGGATATCTATACGGAGCATTCCCAGGGCTTCATAGTTGAGGAAGGTAAGGTATGCAAGCTCAAGAAACCCATCTATGGGATCAAACAAGCTTATCATAACTGGAACATCAGATTTGACGAAACCATAAAGAGTTATGATTTTGTGCAAAATCCTGATGAACCTTGTGTGTACAAGAAGCTCAGTGGGAGCGCTATTGTGTTCATCGTGCTTTACGTAGATGACATCCTCATCATTGGGAATTATACATGGATCATTACCAGTGTTAAGATTTGGCTATCCCATACCTTCGAGATGAAAGATCTTGGAGAAGCCTGTTACATCTTGGGTCTGAAGCTGTTTAGAAATCAAGAGAAGAGGATATTGGGATTGTCACAACAAGGGTACATTAAGAAAATTCTTGAACATTTCTGTGTGGAGAGTTCAAAAAAAGGTTTCCTCCCTGTAAGACACGGTATCCACCTATCTAAAGGGATGGCTCCGCGGAGTGTTAAGGAAAAGAAATCCATGGCTGGATGCCCCTATGCATCAGCTGTAGGAAGCTTGATGTATGCCATGATGTGTACTAGACCAGATATCTGCCTTGCAGTAGGAGTGATGAGTTGTTACCAATCCTGCTATGGAGATCAACACTGGAATGCAGTGAAGAACATTTTCAAGTATCTAATACGGACACAAGATTACATCTTGGTCTATGGATATGGTGATCTCCAAGTGTTGAGATACCCAGGTTCATATTTCCAGTCGGATATTGATGGTCGAAAGTCGACATCGGTGTTTGTGTTCCTATTGAACGGTGGTACTATGAGCTGGAGAATCAAGAAGCAGGACACTACAACAGATTCAACAACAGAAGCCGAATACATTGTCATATCAGATGCTGCAAAGGAGGCAGTGTGGTTGTGCAAGTTCATCCTGGAATTTGGAGTAGTTTCCTCTAATAGTCCCATTCCGTTACTCTACGATAACATGAGAGCCATTGCCCAGGAGAAGGAACCCAGATGGCATCAAAAGAGCAAGCACATGGAAAGGTAATACCACATCATTCGGGAGATTCAAAAGTGTGGTGACATCATTATCACAAAGTTGGCCTCTGTCGATAGCGCCGCTGATCCTTTTACCAAACCTTTGACTCAAAAGGTTCTCGACCAGCATGTAATAAGTATATGTTTAAGTATTGTACTGGAATGGTTCTGAGGGCTAGTGGGAGATTGTTAGCCATGTGAGTCCGAGGTGAACCCATTCTTATAATAAATGTTATTGTAAATTTTGATTTATCAATAAAAGTTATTGATTCTTTCACTCCCTTTGAGATTAGATGAATGAATGCACAATAAGGTCCCTCTGTACAATTAGGGTTATGTATCATGGCCATCTTAAAGATCATACATCTATAGATTCAATTAAATCATAGGGGATGGTGCTCAGAAAAATATCTAAGGATTTAGATTGAGGACTCATTGAGCACCGTCAAATGATTGTTAAGAGATGATCTCCAGCCTGAGTAGGAGATGACAATACTTCTCATTAGGCCGATATCTGACTGACCTTTTGATGCGGGTCCTCTGCATTGGAATAGAGATTCAGAGGTGTCAGATAATTTAGATCAAAGAGTTGGTTTAACGAGATCGAGATAACCAAAGTCTTATGTCGTATACTATCACGATATAGGCACACATCCTATGACGGGAGACAAATGTGTTGCTATATGTCTAATTGTGTACATTTGGCAGACCAATAGTTTGATGACCAAACCAATGTCTATACATTAGTGAGCCGGTGTGCATGTGAGGGCATATGAGTAATACGATCTCTCAAAGGGATTATACATATTCACTTGTGAACTAGATGACATGAGCTCACTCATGAGGTATTGGGACCGATCAAATTCCTTGCATGGTCGTCGTGATTTGGAAGCATGACAACAATTTGTAGGTGTGATATATGGTTTTGGAAAGCATATGATTGATACCGACTCCCAATGACCAAGATTGTAAAACTTGATGATGAAACCCTAAAGATGATAATATAAAATTGATCTATATCTTCGGGTTTATCATACGTCTTCCAGTATGCAGGATGTACAGGTATTTGGAATACCTGAGGGTGATGTGATCATAAACGATTGTATAACCATGACGCTTCCATTCTGAGGGTGTGATGAAACATGTCTGGATTTTAGTGACTCCTCTTAGTAGAGAAGTAACCTAATCTTGGTCCATGTATTGTACATTGATCTGAATGAGATTCAGATGCAATGATAAGATTAGGTTTACGCCCTTGATTTAATCAAGAATCTGTGAGAGGTCCCTGGGATATGTATTTGAGTTGTGATCTCAATATGGAAGTCACCATACGTGGAATGTACAATCACCCTGTCCTTATCTCCAAGTATCTGTGGAGAAGATGTATTATTCTTGAAAGAGTTCAAGAATAATTCCATTGTTGAATTATATCTAAGCATTAAGAAATAGATAATTAGATGTGATTTAATTGTCATGAATAGTGTGAACTTGATTCATATTATTTGAATGCATGAGAATGATAATCCAATATAATTAAATGTGATTTAATTATTATTGATATGAATAATGTGGACATCACTATACAAATATTCATAATATATTATAAATATTATTTATAATGTATTAGAGCGAGCTTATTATGATTTATATTTGTTCATTAATTGTTGGTGTGAATTGGATTAATATTGGATAATTAATTTAAAACGTAGATCACATTTTATTTTAGGTTGTGAATGTGATACAATAATTTCTAATGGTAAGATTGCAATATTCACAAAATAATTATGAATTATATTTGTTGAATAATTTACGACAAGTGTTGTTGTAAATCTTGGAGATTTCCAAGGAATAATGCAATCTCATGAGATTGCATGAGATTCCACCTTCCATATTGGAAGGGTGGACGACCACCAAATCCTATAAGGAAAGGGTGGCAGTCTACTCTATTACATGGGATGATGTAATCTCCATTTCATTATCTCCATATGCGACTATTTTAAATTTAGAATTAGTTTATATTTGATTTATCAATATATATATTTAATCTAAATTAAATTAATTGTTGTTGTGTTTTTACAACAAAATTTTGACCATTGAAAGAATCACAAATCAATCTCATCCATTGATTTTGTGTAGTCCATGGATTGTGATCCATGGACTCCCAAAACCCTATATAAGAAGAGGTACCTCTTGCTCTACAAATTTACAACAAAAACTCTTGTAACATCAAGTTCTCTCTCTCTCTCCCTATTCATTCTCACATCCTCTCTCTCTTTGGGTGGCCGTCTACCCAAACCCTATAGACGAGACCCTGCCGTCTTCGCATCGTCATTGTGCTGTCGCTACGACCACCCTTCATTTTCCGTCTTCTTTGGTGCACTTCACTCGTGAAGGAGATTTACAATCACATGTGACAAGATAAGGAGTTCTTTGCTTAGATCACTATTTGGATTGCGAGAAGAATGTGATTCATCCCTGCGCTTGCAAGTGTCTCCTCCTTAGATCGGACTTGAGAAATTATGTCTCTTTTCTTAGAGGCTCGATCACAACCATGCTACAAGAGGTGTTCCTTTATATATTATGTGGTTTAGATGAAACGATGAAAGAAATGTTTTTGGATCATGTGGTTTCGTGGCATGAAAAATTTAAAATTCTGCTGCATAGAACAACTAGTAGGACTAGTCGTTCTTATTCGTATACGATACGATCCTCATGCACTTATGGTGCGCTTAAGGATTCTATTGTATCCTTCAATAATTTAATATTTTATTTATTTACAATATTTTACATTGCTTTTAATGATATTTTTATTTGATTTTTAGGACTTAATTTATTAGGTTAATTAAATATGTAAAAGTACAATATATACTTGTTGATACATATACAATATATACATGATTGTTTTTGTTGATTTTTGATTTTGTGATTTTTATTTTTATTTTATATGAGTCAAATACAATGTTCACAATTAAAATAATATAATATTCATAAACATAAACAAAATAAATAATAATATACATGGTGTATATATGTAAATTATACAATAATACCCCAATTGGCCACATTTCACATTTTAACTCTGAATTTTATGAAATTACCTCCATTTTAAAGATAATTTAATTTGGAGTACAATAAAGTGAGTTTGATGAATTTGGAATTCAAGTGGGGCAGATATTTATCTTGAAAGTTTGTTTTTTGTGGCTTTTGGGAGTGATGTAATTTACATAATATATACAAATTTTTATAGTAATTATTTTTAATATTTACAAATGAATTTATTACCAAATTTCAAGAAGAATTAAATTTTTATTTACAATTAATTTGGTTATGAATTAATTATTGAAAGGATATGTAATATAGACAATATTGTACAAGATATGAATATAATATGAATATATATATATATATGTGACAAAAGACTTTTATGGAATTTTTGGTATTTTAGCCCTTATCTCCCCATACTTTATTCCTTGTCGATCAGGTCAAATCATGACCTTCTCTCGGGGTCTGATTTAGCATATATCTATTGCATATGTAGAGTCTTTTATTTTCCCTTTATTTATTTATTTATTTTAGGTTAAAATAGTGATAAATATGAATTATTTACATAATAATTAGAGTTAATAAAAGAATGAATTTAGTGATATTTACAAGTATCTTATAAGGGATTTTAACCTAAAATAAATGAATACAGATGATGAAATACATATTCATTGTCCCTTTATGCTTTATCTTTGTTATTCCCTTAGAAAACACTTATTTAAAAGAATAAGTGAATACAAGAAAAAGGAAGAAAAAATATAAAGGAAAAATAAGCAACTTAGAAAAATATTGAGTATTAAACTTATCTTCGTAAAATTGTACTATGGAGCTCGGTCAGACCTTTGGATTAATTGTGTGACAGAACCTTATAGGAAAATGGATTTAAAACCTAACAACTGTCAAGTTCCACAAGAGTCCTATTGAAGTCACATCAATAGTCATGTCAGAATAGGTCTACAAACGCATAGTCTTATGACTATGAATCTTTACTTATATGGTTTAACTGAAGTATATCTCCTCACCTCAATAGTGGAAAAGAAACAACCTCCCTCTATAAGGTAGCTCTAGTCCCTCGTTCTAGCAACTCTTTCCTTGAGGATCAAGGTATTCCCTTCTACATTCATGTGCAACCAGCTCAAGTAGAGGAGGAATGAAGAGAAAGGAAGGTAGCTAGTGTAGCAACCCATCATAGGATGAATGACCAGTGTAGCCAAGTCATCCAACTGCAAGTTCCCATGAGATGAGACAATGAATCACATAAGATTTTCTTTTTCAACTATTTATACCCCGGCGGGCATTTTATTTTCAATTAGGCATGCCCCTTTTTTAGAGTTTTTGCATTTTTTTGATATATATACAACGTGAATCATGTACATAAGGAGTTTTTCTTCTTGAGACAACAGACTATCCCTCTTTTGAAGCTTTACTATAACCCACAACATCCTATCATTAGACCTTAATGCAACTAGATCAAGTTGAGATGCACTGCCCTCCTTAGAGGAGGACAAATGTTTCCATTAGTTGTTACACACTCTTGTTCTCCCCATGCCAATGGATTTTACCCTTCACCACCTCCTCCACGAAGATCTACGTTTAGTGTGCTTGTCCAAGTTGAGCTATTAACTAGAAGAATCATGCGTGTGTTGTTAAATATCTACTTAGACTAATCAAGATGACATGAGAACATAGTCTTGTGGACTCAATGAATTAAGTCGCTAAGACCTGAAAAGTCTTAACTCCAGTTCTTATAAGGTTTCTCTGAAATTAAGTGGATTTAGGTCAGAACCAAGATCCATTCTTCAATTTTATTCCTGGCTAGTTTAAATGTCATTAATATTCTGAAAAATGCACATGCAAATGGAAGAAGTATAAACAAAGCATTTTTTTGAAGGAAAAAGAAACAAAAAGGAAAAAGTTTTAAAAGGGGTTTGCAATTTTGTGTAGATTTTAAGCATTTTAAAGAAAAAAGGTTAGTAGCTAGAATATATACAAGTATATATAAGTATTATACAAATTTTATACAAGATATACACAAATTTTAGATACAAGTTTTATAAAGAGTTTTATATATAAAGAATTTTATTTATAGGAGGATAAATAATTAAGGGTTTTATACACACATTAATTTTATGAATATATATACATCCCATAATTAATAAGTATAGTAACTATATTATTAATGAAAGTACGAGTTATGGCTAAATCATATATACAATATATACGACACCCCCCTATACTTAGATCAAACTATGTCCTCATAGTTACCAAAGAGCTAAAAAGGAAGACATAACTCGTGATAAGTATAGAAAAATGAAAATAATCCTTTACAATAACAACTCAAATAAAAGACGAAAAGAATAGAAGTCAGTGATCTCCCCTATAATTGGGATCAATGAATCCGAAGTATAGAAGACTGTACAAATGGAAAAAATCGAGGACAAGAATGAACAAACTCAATGACTCGACTCATCCTCCCCTATAGTTAGGGTAAAAGATCCCTATGTATTGAAAAAGAAAGTCAACAAGTTGAAGGACAAGTGAGAGATCATAATAAATAAATAGACAATATGAACAACATCACTCCCCATGTACTTAGGGTAAAGGATCCCTAAGTATAAGAAACAACAAGAGTGGTGAAACATGACAAATATGAATAACTCAAATCATTCGCACTCCTATACTTAGGATATAGTACATCCTAAGTATAACACACACAGAAAAGATGTGAATAACAAAACAGAAGAAGGAAGGACCAAATCAGGACGAAACTCATATATACAAAGTATACATTGTTGAGGTCCCTCTCATCAAGCGCTAGAGTTTACGCACCTAGCTGGGATAACGAAGTATCAAGGTTCAGAACGACATATGTAATATGAATAATGTAATGTTGTTGTCGTCTCGGTGTGAGAACAACAACAAGGTAACTGTCAAAATAATGACACCCAAATAAGCAATCAGGTGGGTGTCTATTACCGAGAAAATAGAGGTGCAAATAAAATCTGGCACTAGTAGCAAAAAAGAAATCTTTAGATTAGGGTGAGAAAGGAGTGAACTAGTAGAGCTGAAGAAAAAGAACTTGGAGAAAGAAGTATTAGTCACGAAATCTTCCTTGTCAATCACCGTCTCAAAAATATATCGAAAATCAAGATCTTTACTCATTGATATCAAATGACATAATGTAGAGAAGTCAGTAAATCATCGAATATCTCATATATTGGGTCATCCTTGTGAGGGGCGTAGAGAAGATACAACTCAGACTCAGAAGAAAATCAGAAGACTCGATGTCTTTATCGGACAGATCAGATGCACGTCCTGGAAATGAAACTGAATACAAAGAACACACTTCCCGCAGATGACCCTTGGGGAGATGGGAAAAATCAGAATAGCTCGAGAAAGAGAACGAATGATCAAACTCGAATAATGGGTTTTCTCTCGAAGTCATAGAAAAACCATCTAAAGGGTCTGAAATATAAGGCTCAAAGAGATCTAGGTCAAGATAAAAAAGATCATTGACCTGTCAGAGTGAAGGGATCTGTGCTTGGGAAGTATTGGATAATATTTGGACCTCATAGTGAAGGGTGGGAGGGAGGGAAAACATGATTGATGATTTTTTTTAATAGGGTGAATGCTAAAGATCACGAGAAGATGGACACAACAGACTCAACACGAAGCGCATACAAACACAATGCAACCCCAAATTCACATACTCAACTCAATGATGACCGTTAGAGATCGGTCATAAATCTTGTCAGTTTTTGAGCTAAGTGATTAATTTAATCTTAGGCAAGAGTTAGTGGTGTTAGGTGCCACAAGTTTTCTTGAAGACTGACCCGAATTCTTACGGCTAGTTGCATCCACTTTCAGCCAGTATGGATGTAAGTACATACTGTAAAATGACTACCCGTGTTACTTAAGGACGGTGCCTTACACAGTGTCCTTTAAACCACACACTCTGTTAAGGAAAGTACAAACCAAAAAATGGTACCCAAGTTCCCTCAGTGAGACATAGCTAGCCATTTTTTAGAATCAGTAGTTGAATGAAAATCTAGAGCTTGGCTCTATCCTAGTGTTTTTCTCTCACTCACTCTGAAACTAAATTCTAATAATGAGGGGGTTAATCTCCCCAAAAAATGATGATTGTCCTTTACATTTAATTTTGGGTCGAGTTTTCTTTAGCAATCTCGATTTTACAAAGTTATCACTTTTTTTAATATTTTTCAATGAATTATGTGAGTGAAAAGACTCACATCCGTACCTTGTTGCCAGCACTCTACATGCAGGGTGATCCGTGCCGAATTTAAATATATAAAATAAACTATCCTATATAATGTATGAGAACCGTCCATGAAATAACTTCTACTAGTGGGCAAGAACCAACTAATTTGACTAAGTCGAAATTACTCTCTACTCTAAAGGTGCAGAAATTCTTCTTTAGGGCTTTGGACCTAATTAATTTACCTGGCTCAAGCAAGTTAATAAAACCTACTATAAAGGTCTCAAGCACCCAAAATTGTGTGAAACAAATGAAAAGAAGACAATGAAATCAAAACCTGCGAGGTCCTCCAAGTGTACCAGCACTTGGTGAAATAGACCCCATACACAAAAGGTATATAGTGTCCTTTTACAAGAACTTTGTTTGTATACAATGCTAAAATAAATCAACATTTGTCTATGCAAAATGCTCCAAATGACCAATCTCCTATAAATCTTTTCCTTCTCCTATGCTCTCCTGTAGTTCGGTGAAGAATTAAACTGCTTCCGCTTTGCTTGGGTGCGTGGACGCTCCTAAGAATGCCACCCTCACTCGTCAGGTCGTTGTAAGAAAGAGGAAACACAAGATAATGTAAGAAATATAGTTGTGAAAATATGAACAAAAATGAATGGAAATAAATATAGTCTGTACAAATAGTGAAATGAATGTAATAAAATATAGACAAAAATAAAAGATAGAAAAACAAGTATAAACAACCAAGAATAATAGGTCAAAAGAAAAGGTAACTACCCTCGTCATGGCTCTTCAAGATTGGCACCATTTGTTGAACAAGGAAAATCAAGGTTTTAAATATTGGAATTAATGTGCAATGTTGTTGCAACCCGAAAAATCCCTCGACACAATTTTATTCAATTCTCAAGCAAAAAGCATTGAAGAAAATGTAGCAAGAGAAATTGCTAGTTAATTTACCTTTATAGCTAATAGGATCAAACGTAGGGAGGTTACAAAAATACTAAGTGTTATTCTATGCAATGAAAAATCAAATGAAACGAATAAAGGAATCTCTATGCACACCACGCTTGGTTTTTGTACTTTTGAATTTTGTATTTTTTTTGGAATTTTAAATTTTAATTTTTTTAGTTGTCTAATTTTCTAATTTTTTTATATTTTTTTATTTTGTAAAAAATAAATGAAATATATACAGAACGAAAGATATGTTTTTATGTTTTCTAGAAATCCATTTTATGAAATTTTTGATTTTTTGAGGAGTTTTTATGAATTTTAAAACTTTTTAAGAGTTTTACAATTTTAATGGTTTTTATGAGGAAAAAAATGCCAAAATTGTACAGAAAATAAAATAAATCAAAATAAGCGAATATGATTTTTTTAGAATTTTTCATTCAATTTTTTATTTTCTATTGATTTGGAAACGCAAACGAGGATATTTGGGACCGTTTTGGAAATTTTTAAAATAAAAAATATTGAAAATGCAAAATGCAAATTATGGATGCAAGAGATGTAACAACAAGCTAGGTGATTTTTTTAGAATATTTAATACGGTTTTAATATTTTTATTTAATTTTAAGCACGCAAAATAAATGTAGACTCACAAGGACCTGAATGCAATTATTTAAAGTCTGTAGACCAATTAGTATTAGAGATAAAAAATTTAAGGCGTAACGTGTAAATTTCCCAAGAAACCTCATGCCAAGGTACGTGCGCCTGGCTGGATTAGACTCAAATGCAAATAGAATAGTTCTAGTGTCTAATGAATAACTCAAAGATACTGCACTTTTAATGCAATTTGCGCACAACTCAAGTGTCAGACACGTACTGCAGTTCAAATAGGACTTAAATGTAATTAAAACAAATACAAAGGGCAAACATGCAAATGATCAAATAAAGACAAGGCGACATGTGTCCTCACAGGGACTTAATTGAAAATTAAATAAAGATAGGGATGCATATGCAATTGTACCCTTAAATGACATGGCACGAGGAGTAGCTCTGATGCTTTGTCGATCGAATCAGATGGTGGAGATTGTCTCTAGAATGGAGGGCATCTATCAGATCTGGTGGTTGATATCGTAACTCAAAATTGGAGCAAAATGGACGGCTGAGATCTAAACTTGTGCTCCATCCGTGATCACGCGACAACAAGATGGTCCGGATGAATAGGAAGAGGGTCTTCCCCGACGAGCTTGATCTGGCTGGATCTCCCTCTTATGAGCTCTACTTGTCGTCAAATAGATCTCAAATCAAAGCTCATTGGATTTCGCGTCTGGTGTGCTCCTTGGATCATCATGAAATCACCAAATCATAGATCTGGAAGGTGAAGAACTATGCTACTATGGGAACCTACGCCATATTTTATTTCTGCTCTTTACTCTATTCATTGAGCTCCTTCGACCTGCAATTGATTACTTATGCTAGGAGATAGCTCCGACCAAAGGGTTAGGTCAGACGTTCTAGAGATGATGAAGGGGCGAGGACTTACAATGAAGGTGATCAGGAAGTCAATCCTTAGTTCTTGAAAGATCTAAGGGTGGTCAGAAGGTGGAAGAGCTGAAGAAAGGCAAAGTATATATGTTGGTCGAATCGGAAATGATTAAACGTGATTGGAGCTCCTCCGATCATGCAGATAGGAGGTTGAGGGTAAAGGTTCTATTCTATTGAATTGAAGATGAATTTTATAGGAATAAGATATAGAAACTAAGCTTACTCTACACTAGATTAATCTATGGTGAAAGGCGGAGGTGATCGGCTTTGATCCGTTGCGGGTGACGGAGGGCTGGGATGTGGCGGCGGAGAAATCCCCTATCACCGAAGAAAATCTCTCCCACTCGATCCAAAGTGATTTAGGGCTAAAATATGGATTAAAACCTCTTCGGAGGTGGAAGGGTATTATTTATAGACTCAAGAATAGCGTAGGTTTGAATTCAAAATGCACGCAAATCAAGGAATGATTAGTGGATCAGATGTGCGAGCGAGTGAGAGGAATGATCAGGTGAAAAGATCGAAGAAGGAAGCGTGGGACGTTAATGATTAGGACACATGGGAAAAAGGGGAGAAGTGATGACAGACGCGAGACAAGTGGAAGTTTGGTGCAGACTGAGTTGTTGACCCGAGTCAATAAATCTGAGTCAGCCAATTAGAATGTGTGGGGGAAACAAACAAAATATAATAGATGACAAAAAATCAATAAAATGTAAATGAATCAATTAAAAATTGAAAATGAGTTTATTTAATTAACCATTGTAAATAAAAATGTTAAGAATAAATTAAAGTTAATTTTAGTTATTTTTAATTAATTAAATAATGTATATACAAAGGTTAAAATAAATACAAGGTGTTATTTGTAGGTATGTACACCTATATATACAAAAATTTGATTTTTAATTAATTATTTGTACAAATACATACATAATTTAATATTATATTTATTTACAATATTTTACAATGGTTTTAATGGTGTTTTTATTTGATTTTTATGAGTTAATTTTTTAGGTTAATTAAATATGTATATACATGGTTATACTTATGCAATATATACATGCTGTTATTTTTGTTGATTTTTGATTTTTTGATTTTTATTTGTATTTTATATGAGTTAAATACAATATTCACTATTAATAAAAATATAATTTTCATAAATGTGCACAAAATAAATAATAGTATACATAGTGCATATAAGTATAATATATAATAGTACCCCAATTGGCCACATTTGACACCTTAACTCTAAATTTATGAAATAACCTCTATTTTAAAGATAATTTAATTTGGAGTACAATGAAAGTGAGCATTTGAGTTTGGAGTTTTGATGGAACACATATTTATCTTCAAAGTTTGTTCTTTGTGGGCTTTTGGAGTGATGTAATTTACACAATATATACACATTTTTATAGCAATTATTTTTATTATTTACAAAAGATTTCTATTAACAAATTTCAAGAATAATTATTTTTTATTTACAAAGAATTTGGTGATGTATCAATTAATGAAAGAATGTGTAATATCGACAACATTTTATAGGTTATGAATATATAGAGGTGACATGAGAATTTTATGGAATTTTTGGTGTTTTAGGCCTTATCTCCCCATACTTTATTCCTTGTCAATTAGGTCATGTCTTGACCTTATCTCGAGGTCTGATTCATCCTGTATCTATTTCATATATACAATACTTTATTTTCCTTTTTCCCCTATATTTATTTATTTATTTTAGGTTACAATAGTGATAAATATACAGTATTTGGACAAGAATTAGAGTTAGAAAAAGAATGAATTTAGTGATATTTACAGATGTTTTATAAGGGATTTAAGCTACAATAAATGAAAAATGATGATGAAATGCATATTCATAGTTTGTATATATTTTTTTTAAACTTATTTTCATTAAATTATTTTGCAAAATTATTAAAAATTTTTCTAAATGTGTGACACTATTTGAAAAATATTTGACAATGGTTTAAAAAAAGGAATTGACTCATTTTGAAAATCATTTGAAAAATGTTTCAAAAATCTATATATTATGTGACAAGTTTGGAAAATATTTTCAAAATTCTTTCAATAATAAGGGGTCTAGTTTGTGTTTTTCTAACCATATTCCAAAATCATAAACATCTGAAAAATTAAAAACTTTTCTTTACTAGCAACTATGACTACTTATCTTAAAAATGATTACGTACTTTTTAGTGAGTGAACTATGATCTCCCTTAGTAGAGCGGGTGGTTAAATGACAATGCGTATGACACCATCTACAAGTAATACAAGTTGATGTATGATGGTCCATACTTACACCCATACTGGCTGGAAGTATATGCAACTAGTCATATGAGTTTAGGCTAGTCATTGTTACACTAAAGAAGCCAAAAAATATAAAATACATAAAAATTGCAAAAATAAAAAAATCACAAAAAATCCTTAACTTCGGAGTTGGTGTATCCATGACACAATCACTATCAATCAAGGTTTAAGGGTTTGAGAACACTAGGTTTTTGAGGTCTTGAGAGTATTAGTTAACTAGCCTTAGTCATTTGGGTTTGAGACTTAATAATCCACACTTCCCTAGTTTTAAAGCTATCATGCTATATTACACTCTTAATCTCTATGTTAAAGAATATTATCAACACATCACTTGCACAAATGCATGAATGATGAGATGAGTTGATATTTCAGTTGAGGAACTGTGAATGGAGGTTTGAGTCTTGGCCTGATTTGATGATGCTCGAGGATAGGATAAAGTTGATGAAGGTTTATGAAACCCGAGTTTCAGCGAACCCTAGGTAGTATGCGAACAAGTTCTCCCGATATCTTTTAATATTGACCATTGTGCTAATGTGTGATAAAACTAAAATAATTGTTGATAAGTGTACGCCAACATGGTAGAAGCAGTGGATCTAGCCTTAAGAAAAAGAAATAAAAGTTGAATGAAATAGAGCTCTCAAATATAAAGTAAATTACATAGAGATTCAAACAAAGGTGAGAGCTCCCTACCATTCCAAGTGTCCATTTGTACAAAAGCTACTAGGACAAGGAGTTAGGCTAGCACCCAAAAAGGACTCTGCATCGTATTGTGATACAAGTCTAGTTGTCTAAGGTATGTTAGATACTCAAAGGAGTCACACCCGGGTGTACTCCCTGGAAAAAAAGTGCATACGACTCCGATCTCTCTTGACGGACACATTGATCAACAAACAATAAAAATACATGTGGTGGGTAATAAGGCACTCAGGAGGACCATTGTTCCTATGAGAGGGAGAAAAAAATGCACAATCCTATGCCCTCCATCATCTGGCCTTTGATGAATCCATGATTCATTAACATTCTGTCTGCATTTTATCTTAAAATCCTCAACAAATGCATGTAAATATTCATCGATTTCCATCTTTTATAAAAAAACTAAATTCATGAATACTAATGCAATTTTATGCATCAAAAACATGTAAATAAATAAAAGAATAAAATAAAGAAAACTAAAAAGAAAGCAGATTGTTAATATATATATATATGTACAATATGTCTTATAAAGTATAAATATAAAATATAGCTTAAAGATATGTTTATATAACTTAACCCCCGAGACTAAGTTTGAATGGATTGGTTGATTGACAAAAAAGAAGGGGGAGATAAGAAAGAAATTCATAAAAAAGAATTAATTGTACACTCTACACATTATTCATTATTTATCCAGTATTTATCAAAAGTTCAATGATTTTTAGTTAATTCATTTGAATATACTTTTTATCAAATACTTCTCCTATTTATTTGTAAAAATGTATAGAAAAATATAAAAATAAGTTAAAAATATTATCTTGTATACATGCCAAGAAATCCCACTTTTAAATTGTCAATTTCTCAACTTCCGAACATCATAGTTTCTCATACGAACTCCAATTTCATCGTACTCACCTTTAAAGTTCATAAAATAGTATTCTCTAATTAATGAAGGTGATTTCATTAAAATCGGAGTCTGTTTGTGGAAAAAAGCGGTTTGAGACTTAATGACAACAGGGTTTTTGGCTATTTATTTTCTTTAGAACATAATTTTTATAGTTTTAATGATTTTATAATTTTTGATTATTTTCTTTATCTTGTATTTTAACCATGAATTATTTCAGAAGTTTTTGATGCTATTTAATATTTTAAATAAATTAAATATCTTAATTTATAAATGAATTTGACCTATAGAGTGTATACATGTTTTTTAATATATTTTTTTAATTTATTGAAATTTGGAAAAATTTCCATTCACTTTATTATTATCCTATTAATTAATAAAATATAAAATTATCATGTTATTTATTAATTTATTAAATATAAAGTATAATATCTATTTATCTAGTAACATTTATACTATTTTTAATATAATATTTATATTTTGTTAATTATAGACTATTTATCAAAAATAAATTATTTTATTATTTAGGTAACTAAATTATTGATATTTGACCTGTTTATACCTATTTTAAATGAAGATTTCTATTATTTATTACATAATTAATAACCTCATTTAAATTTCTGGACTACCGTGTCAGCACATGGAGCCTTATTCCCCATCAAGAAGCTCTTAGCTTCTGTTCCAACTACCCATCTTCAACTAATTAATCAAGTCGATCCTTACCACTTTCACCTGATACTAACCCTCCATTTGGCTCATCTAACATCCCTAACAAACACCCACCATTAGATCACTCTTCTTCTTCTATCGAATATCCTATTTAATCACTCCAAGTTCCTTCATTTGAATTAACACACCTATATCCATAGCAGACTGACCGAAACACCAACTTCCTCCATTGAATCTAGTCAACGTTGGAAGGTGGACCATCAGAGGAGAGTTCCAGGGCCATCCTTGGCTCTACATCGCACCACCGCGTGTGTGGAACTCGGGTGAATCACCAACCATCGAACCATAACTTGAAGTCATTCACTTCACATCCATGTGACGTCCTTCATCAATCCTTTGAATTTTCTCGATCCATGTGTCATGTTTAATTGTATTAATCCCATTTTTAAACCTTCTTAGTCATCCTTTTATATCATACCAAAATACTGTCTAAAATACATCTTGAATCACTCCATTTTTGCATATGAAAACCATCTCTTGGAAACCACTCAATAACGTGCAACCATTCTTTGATTCTTAACATTTGGGTTGATTTCATTAGGAAATAGAGCATTAGAACTTTATTTGCAGGTTTACAATAGATTTTGGAGTAGCCATCATCATCAAGAGATATGTCATCTTCATCGCCAAAGTATTAGAGCAACAGAACAAGTATCCAGAGCTAGGGTTTGAACCCTAGCCGACTTCTTCGAAGTTCATCACCCTAATCGACCATGTCGCACTGCTGGCGAGCTCAGAGGGAGTAGGAGATTCTCTCCAGTCCGTACAAGAGCCCTGACCTTGCCAGACAATCACCGGAGATCGAAGAATGCCGCCGTGGTGCCCAAATTTGTGGATGAACTCCCCAAGAACATATCCTACAGAATCACACCACATGTCATCAATCGACGGTCACGATCACAACTCACCACCTCATCTCCGCCGTTCATTCTAAAATGATAGAAGAATTGCATACTAACCACAAAAGGTCAGTAAAATTTGAAAACGCACCAGAATTTTTTGATAATTGCAAATAGGTCCCCACGCATAGACCAATTTACAATTTTCAAAGGTTTTATTTGTAAATAGGTCCCTGACTAGGGACCTATTTGAAAGAAGACCTTTATCTTTTCCTTCTAGTTTATTTTATAAAATATTTGTTTGATATTGGACTACATTGAGGATCCTGGACATATTTTTCTATCATCATTATATTTCCTTTCATTTTTTGCTCTATTTTCTAAAATTTTCTTCAAAAGTTTTATTTATTCGTTTTCGATCCATTTTGTTTTATTTTCTTCTACTTTTTTCGATCTTGTTGCTCGAGTCGATTTTTATACTTTATACTGCCACTATTACTCTATTTTGTCATCTACTATATTGTAGATAAATTGATTCAAAATAATTTTTATTGAAAATCAAATAAAAAATGGAAAAATATAAAAATTCAAAATTAAAATATTGTTTTTGCATTAAAAGAAGAAAAATAAAAATAGATAAAAATATGGTAAAAATATTTATTCACTCGAATTTTCATGAGCATGATTTACTGCCTCCTTGTGTTCGACTCAAGAACACTTGCCTGGATAAAGAAATAATGAAATAAACTCTAATAATAAATAATGAAACAAACTCTGATATTTTCAAGGTTTAAATTTTTATTTGATTAACAAAGATTTTGTCTCGTGCGGTTGTCTACACTAACACATTTCATTTTTATCTGCTTGCAATACCCTTGTTATCAAAATGGCGCCGTTGCCGGGGAGGTGTAGTCGTGCTTGATATTTTTCGAGTTTATTTCTGGTGATATTTTTATTTTCTTTCTTGATTTTCTTCTTTTCGTGTTTTCGATTTTTCATCAGTTTTTGCGGTTTTTGTGTGTTTCATTTCTTTTATGATTTTTCTTTCTATTTTTCCTTAATATTCTTCTGGAGTTTTGTGTGATTTTTTCCTTCGATTTTTTTATTTTTTTGATTTTTTACTCTATTTTTATCATCTTTATGTTGAATTCATTTTCTCGATTTTTGAGTTTTTTTTACTTTGATTTTTTTCTGAGTCTTTGCTTGATTTTTTTGTCTGTACGAAGCGAACCCAATTTGTAGGATCTGCAAGATTAGTCGGCTTCTTCAGAAGCTAATTCAGCTAAAAGTGCATAGACCAGGTCATTCTTTTCTGTCCTAGTTGTAGAGGGCAGAGATATTTAGCCATCATATGATTTTTGTTGTATTTTCAGACATTATTTTGTGTTTTCTTCTGAGAGAAGGCACTTGTCTATTTTTCTATTTTTTTAGAGTGGAAGGGGCACTTTCCCGTGTTTCTTTTTATAGAAATGGGTCCACTAAGGACATCCTGATTGTACCTAGACTTTGACTTTTTTTTCAGGGTCTGTTTCTCTAGGTGCCAGTGTACATGCGGGACCTCACCGAGGTTTTTGATTTTCTTTGATTTTTCTTTATTTCATGTGATTTAGTGGAGCCTAGAGTTGCATGTTTGTCTGATTAGATGGCTAAAGTAAAACCCAGATCCCTAATCCATAATTAGGCATAAGTCAAACTGATTTGAAAAATTAATTCATTCTTACGGTAGAATTGCTGATTAGGACTCTGTTTTTCTCACTTTTGCATGCATTAGATTATGTTTTACAATTCTGCGCGGATGACTTGCATGTAGACTATTGGCACAAGTTATGATATCTATAGTTGCATGCATCATCGTTTCTGCCGTATCCCATAATTCTTCCTCCGTGAGACACATTTTTTGAAAACTCAAAGAACTGACATTTGGTCAGATATTTCTGAAAATTTCCTAACAAATGAAAACCTTCAAAACTAAAAAAACATTTTTTCTATTTTAAAAACTTGACAAAAATACACGGACTAAATTTATATTGGGAGAGCAAACCCCTCATTGCATTTAGGTACAACTCCAGACAGATTGGATGAGCACACAACCTTAAGGATTAGAGCCTAAAATCACCGGACTTGTGCCTTAAGTACATGTGCATCATTTTTCGATGCAAGGTTGGAATTATAAGAATTTGCCTCCGACCATAGAGAGTCATTTTGGTGTACTCATACCTCACAGTTCACTTTGCGCCAGATATAACCCAACAACACGGGCATATGGTATCACTGTTAGGGGAGTGTGAGCATATATGCTAGGTGACAAGGCAACACCCTATGTGAGTTTGCTTAATACAACTGATTTATAACAAAAAAAAATTGAAAAGATAAAAGACTGAAATCTTACGGTCTACACCTTGTGTAGTTGGTGAATCTGGGGTTTGCATTGTGTTTGTATGTGAGGTGTGCGTTATTACCCGTCTTATACGCCATTACACTCATGTTATTTACTTGACATCATATTATTTTTCGTACTTTCATTTTACATCCAAGATGAGGACTAGATGGATTTTGTTCTCAGACTCTGTGAGCTTTCGACCTTCCACAGCTTGTCGTATGTCTTCACAGACTCGAGATGGCTCTCTTCCTGAGTTGGTCCCACCTAGACACAAGTTGAATCAGACCCAGACTCCCTCGCCTCCCAGCCCTTCAGTTAAGGCAGACCAACACCTCAATCTGTTGCACTTTTTCATATAGTTCTTGTGAGACTTTTTCCATCCTAGAGGATTCGTGGATCATGACAAGAGGGGAGGGACCAGTTGAGGATAGAGCTATTGAGGAGAGACCGACGTATGATATACATATAGAGAGAGACCTGATCCAGTTTCTGATATTACCGAGGGAATCTAGATACGTTACAACAAATGTGCCTACAAATCAGAGATCAATGTATAGTCAAGTACGAGCTTAGAGATGAGATCACTATGCTGAGAGCAGGAGCCGGGAACCCACCACCACCTTCCATGGTTCTCGTGACTTTACAAGATGAGTATGACTCGGGAGCTAGGATGCTACACCATTGGATTCGGTTACCACCGAATCAAGTGTCAAACGAACTAACACCGTCCTTTATTTCTTTGCTTCCAAAGTACTGTGGAAAAACTTCAGAGGAGTTCTTTACCTTTTTATAACAGTTCAAGAAAATTAGTGTTAAACTATCTATCCTGGAGTTATGCAAGAGGCTATACGCTATAAGTCCTTCCCCTACACCTTTGCAGATAAGGCGCTTTGTTGGTTGAGTTACTTAGGTAGAGAGATTTTTACATGGGATGATATATGATGTTCACATTCCTGCATAAATATTTTCTTTAGGGACAGGAAAACATGATGGGGAGTCAGACTCCAATTTCACACAATTACCACATGAGTCATTCCATGAGGAATGGGATAGATTCAAGGTTTTGACAGAGAGATTCCCTTATCACGAGATACCTTTGAAGGTGAGTGTAAAAAATTACTTTGGAGGACTCCAGTCGGATGTACATGGCCTAGTGAGCGCTGCGTGTGTTGACAATTATCTAAACTAAGGATGGCAAGTCAGTTTGTCCCTTCTTTGAGGTAATTGTAGAGAATTCACGTGTAATCGACTCCACTCGGTCATTCCAGAAGGGTCCACACCTACCACAACACTAGGAGCATCAGAAGTTGGCACATGTTTCAGAGTCTGATTCATGATATGATATGGGGTTTATTAGTGTGAAGCTGACATTAGTCAGCATGATTCAGAAGCAAGTTCATGAATTACAACTTCTATGAGAGTTAGAGAAACTCTCTTTACTTCTTCACCAGTTGAGCAATTTGACAAAGATGGTGACCGAGTTGCAACTTCATTACCAGTAATCTTGCTCTCCTTCTTCCACTTCTCAGCATGTACGAAGATATTTACCCGCTCCTCCCATTCGCTAGATGCAATATTTTCAGAGCGATCCAGTACAACCTACTGAGCCTTCATAGATTAATTGGCATGAGGATCTGTCCAATGCCAACTTGAGTCAGATCACTAGCCCTGGAGATGTTGATGTTGATTCTCATGCTACTCTTGAGATCAGCCGGATATGGTACGCTCCTATTCAGCCTTAACCATACTTTACTCCTCAGAGCGTACACTACCATCACCAACAGCAACATCATAGTCATCCGCAGCATGGACGTCCACATTTCCAGCACCTCCAACCTTACACACAGCAGCAGTCTCACCAGCACACATATTGGAGACTACATTCACATCAGTACCCTACTACATATTCACAACCTTATCGGTATCAACAATAGCAGCAATCTTCCTTTACATCACATCACAATAGCACACTCATAGGCAGGAGAGAGTAGAAATCCAAGGACACCACACTTAGTCTGAGATATCTTCACAGGCCCTAGCACTGAATCAGATCATGGACATGTTGAGAACGCTCAAGACATCACATAAGATAGAGATGGAGCGAGTTAGTTATTGCTCGGATGAGTTAACCATGCACATGAACACTCTCCCAACCAAGTCTCAGATGAATTCGAACATCAAGAGGAGGCACATAGATCAGGTAGACACCACTATCGGTACGATCTCTTTTCCTGAATTTTATCTAACTTCATTCATATCAGGAGCAGTGGATCACCGCGAGCACCTGATCGAGAGGAGAAGAGGGCACATAATGAGAAGCGAGAGATGATCCATGATGATTTTGGTCATACATATTCTGATGTTGAGGAGGAGTACCACCACAATTAGGAGCAACACGATGTCCATCATGATCAGAAAGATGAGAGCGATGCAGAGACCGTTTACATGGACACGAGCGAGTCAGATGATGATACCACACCAAACCATGCAGATCCTCTTGATGTAGACTTTTCTTCTCCCATTTTAGAGAGTTTTGTACATACTTCTGAGACTCTCGATGTACATGTTGATTCCACTTTAGATGCGAATAAAATGAATTTTGTTGTTACCGAGATTGTTCCTTTTCCTGATGCTTTGTATGGAAAAGGAAGAAAAATTCCAAAAAGAATGATGTCACTCCAAAAACTGATCGTTTATTGAAGGATCACATTTTTCTAAAGATTCCACTTCACTATGCCTCGGATCACTTTACTAGGCTCAATAATCAGTTGAGGAACAAATGCTCAACACGTAGGAAAAGGAAATAACGAGTCGAGAAACATATATTGACCAAGGAAACTTCATATCCTATTCAGAATAAGTTCCTAAGAAGAAAAAAGATTCTAAAACTCACTATGTCACATTCCAGATGCCGCATTCCATTGTACTCTTTTAGATAATGGTTCCTCAATTAATTTGCTTCCATCTTCTTTGCTTGATAAGCTCAAGCTAGGTCCTCTTTATAAATCACGAGCAATACTTCAGTTTGCAGATCGTTCTGTGAAGAGACCTAGAGGAGTGTTGAGGGACGTTATCATGATCATTTAGGGCTTGCAGTTTCCAGTGGACTTTACCATCCGTGATATGATGTACCTTATGCAGTTACCCCTAGCTCCAATCATTCTCGGGCGACCCTTCTTGTAGGCAACAAGAACACTCTTTGGATATGATGTTGGGAGAGTATCATTCCATACAAATATTAGAAAGATACACATTGAAATGGCGAGAGGATGTAGCAGTCCTAGATTAGTATTGTCATTTACTTCAGAGGACACCAATCTTATAGAGGATTGCCAACACACAGATGAGACACAGTTTCTTGATCTTGAGAGTGTTTATTTTGATACCCATGATATCCTACATGAGGACAAGGTATATTACATGGTACCTAGTTCTTCAGATGACTATTCACATGCAAATACATAAATCCTATTAGAACCAGATGAGCAGTATGTTGCTGTAGACATCTCAGTGCTGCAGATTGAGAGTACACATATTCCAGCACGAGAGTCAACTGATTATATTTCACAGATCATACAGTCTATTCAATGTGGAGAGTCATATGGTGTGATTGATACACATATAGACATCTTCTATAGTCTGACTCCATCAATCCGTGTTTCGATAAAGAGACTTATGCCACATACATAGTTTCATTTACAGAGGCAACTCTATTTGTTAAACCAAGGATCAATACACACGAGTACAATAGATGCTTCGATATGACTCAAATTGAGGTGATTCACTTTGTATAAGATGCATGACCACTCTTCCACTTCATTTCATCCTGTGCAGAGACCTATGAGCCTTTCAATTTTCTGGAGTACACCAGTACATGTATATTCTTCATAGTTCACATTTGTCCCCATTTTTTGCTCGTCTTATTATGCTTAGGATACCATATCCTAAGTATAGGGGGGACCAATTGCCCATTGATTTGCGTTTTTGATTTTGTTCTTTTTACTTTTCTCTTCTTTTCCTTTCTTTTACACTAATCACTTTTGGATGCCTTATCCTAAGTTATAGGGGGGACCGAGTGATTTCATTGATTTCATTTCTCTTTCATTCTTTTATTGCTTCTTTTGTATATTCCTTTTCCTTAGTCACCTCATTTTGGTCTTCTACTATACTTACGATGACCCGATCATAAGTATGGGGGGTCGACTGACTTCTATTCTTTGATTCTTTTCCACCCACTTTTACTTAGTACGAGTTCTGTCCTCCTTTTTCTCTTTTCTGATGCTACGAGGAAATTGCACAAGCTAAGTATATGGCAGTGCATATATATTGTATATATACTTACATACAAAACTCGTACTTTTATGTATTTTCTATATCTATAAAATCCATAAAAGTAGGTAAGGGTTAATTTAGAATCCATCTATTTATTTATTTATTATTTATAAAATTTTTACAAATAAGTAACTTATGTGCAAAATCCTTATTGAAATTTCTTTATTTAAAATATATATATATAAAATATGTATTTAATTTTTATAGTACATATTTAAAATCCTATTTAATAAAATATGTGTAAAATCATTTAATCCTTGTAAAATTCTATATATATGAAATTTGTAAAATTCATTAGTTATGGGTAATTTATATTGTAAAATTCTTGTACATATAATTGTGTATAAAATTTGAAAAATCCGTAAAAAGTGTAAAGTCCTAAAACTCATAAAAATTACACATTCTTTAAATCCATAAAAATGAGTAATATACAGAAAATATACTTCACAAAAATATGGTTGCATTTGCATTAGCATTTTTTAGAATAAGTTTGATCTCTAGAACTAAAGATTGGGTATCGTCTAAACGATGGAGATTGAGTATGGCCTTTAACTTCATTGTAAGGAGACTAGTAAGGAAATGTAATTTAGACTCTTTAGGTCATTGACTTCAATCATTGGGTTCCATGAGTCCATGTTTTGGGAAGTCAACTTTAACTTGCTTAGGTAGAACACTTGGTGTCATCCTAACTCTTCATCAGTGTACCAATTTTGGACACATGCACTTTCCACATAGCTTGACTTGCGTGGGGTAGCGAAGGGAAGTTCATTTTAGTGGTTCATTTTCATCCTTGTCTAGTGGCACAGACATCTAAAGACATGAGTTGTGGAGTTGAAATAATGCATCGGATGAGGGAAGGATCTGCTGGCACATTTTTTTCCAAGACCTCAAAACATGGATGGAAATAAAAGACTTTATATCCATCAAGGCATAAAGGATTGATGTAGTGCAAGCAACATTACAAAGCCAGTTCCCATATATGACCACAATGGTCCAAGGTTCCAAAAATCATGCACATCTTAGTGGAGACATAGCTACACTAGCTCGGCTTTACATGGAGATTTGGCTACACTGGTCACACTCAAGTTTTCTTCTCATTCTTCTGCATTCTCTCTCTTCTAGATTGTGGACACATCACGACCTGACCTTAGAAGGAAATACCTCCCTCCTTGAGGAAAGAGTAGCTGGATGAGGCATCAATGGGAGTGTAATATTGGGATGAGCGTTTCTTCACTTCTTTAAGCAGGAAGAACTAACACAATTCACACACAGTACAGATTGAATTCAAGGTTGATAGAGTTAGTGATATGAATAAGTGGATCTGAGCTAGCTGTTGAGGTGAACCTAAATAAGGATTTATGGAACCATGGGACTGTTGAGATTAAAATCCTACTCCTAGTTAATGCTTCATCAAAATGCTTGTTTTAGGCCTGACCAAGCTCTGACTTTTGTCTATTCTAATGAATTGGTTTAGGAAAACAAATTCATTCTAACATTTCTTTCCTTTCCCTTGTTTTTTAAATAAGTGTTTGCTAAGGGAATAGTAAGTTTAAGTATAGAGGGTTGATGAATCCATGATTTATTAACATTCTTTCTGCATTTTATCTTAAAACCCTTAACAATCGCATGTATATAATCATTAATTTCCTTCTTTTATCAAAGCTACATTCATGAATAAAAATACAATTTTAAGCATAAAAAACATGTAAATAAATAAAAGAATAAAAATAAAGGAAACAAAAATAAGGCATATTGTAAATATGTATATAAGTACAATATGACATAAAATATAAATTAGGCTGAAAGTTATATTTATATAACCTAACCCCTGAGACCAAGTCAACATGGATTGGTCGACAAACAAATAAGTAGGGGGAGATATGGAAGAAAATCCTTAAAGAATTAATTATACACTCCATACATTATTCATTATTTTTCAAATATTTATCAAAATTTTAATGATTTTTATGTAATTCATTTGTGCAATTTTGTAATCAAACTCTTCTCCTATTTCTTTCTAAAATGTATAGAAAAATATAAAAATAAGCTAAAAATATTATCTTGTACATATGACAAGAAATCCAACTTTGAAATTGTCAATTTCTCAACTTCCAAATAACATAACTTTCTCATACGAATCCAATTTCTCCCAACTATCCTTTAAAGTTCATAAAATAATATTCTCTAATAAATAAAGGTGATTTGATTAAAAAATCAGAGTTTGTTTGCAAAAAGTTGATTTTGGGACCTACTGACAAATGGGTTTCCGGGCTATTTATTTTTTTCAGAACACACTATTTATACTCTTATTGGTTTTATAATTTTTATATATTTTCTCGATATTGTATTTTAACTGTGAATTATTTCAGATTTTTGACACTATTTAATATTTTAAAAATCTAATACCAAAATTTATAGATGAATTTGACCTATAGAGTATATACATGTATTTATTCATATATATAATTTAATTTATTAAAATATGAAAAAATTCTCATACTCGTTATTTATTATCCTATTAGTTAATAAACTATAAAATCAATACGTTATTTATTAATTTACTAATTTAAAAATAAAATATCTATTTTTCAACTATTATTTATACTTGTTTATTAATATAATATTTATTTTTCATTAAATATATATTATTTATAAAAATAAATTATTTTATTTTTTAGGTAATTAAATTATTTACATTCTTCCTTTGTATACCTATTTAAAATAATATTATTTATTACATAATTAAGAACCTCATTTCAATTTCTTTCCTACCAAGTGCTGACACGTATCAGCCCCTGGAGCCTTCTTCCCCATCAAGTAGCTTTTAGCTTCTGTTCTAACTACCCTCCTTAAACTAATTAATCTCCCTGATACTTTCCACATTCGCCCTATCCTAACCCTCTATTTGACTCACATAACATGCCTAACACATGTCCACCATTAGATCACTCTTCATCTTCTATCTATTATCCTATTTAATCACTCCAAGTTTGTTCAATTGAACTAACACTTATCTCCAGAAGAGACTGACCGAAACACCAACTTCCTCCATTGATTCCGGCCAACGTTGGTGGTGATAGCACCCAAGGCTGCTACCGCGTGGAAGGTGGACCATCAGAAGAGAGTTCCAGGGCCCACCCTTGTCTCTACATCGCGCCACCGCATGCGTGGAGCTCCGATGAATCACTGATCATCGAGCCATAACTTGCAGTCATACACTTCACATCCCATGTGACAACCTTTATCAATCCTTTGAATTTTCTCGATCCATGTACAACGTTTAGTTGTATTAATCGCATTTTAAACCATCTTAGTCATCCTCTTTTAATTAACACCAAAATACTTTCTCAAATCCATCTTGAATCACTCCATTTTTGCATATGAAAACCATCTCCTAGGTACCATTCAATAACTACAACCATTTTTTGATTCTTAACAGTGGGGCTGATTTCATTGGGAAATCGAGCATTAGAACTTCATTTGCAGGTTTGTAAGAGCTTTTGAGCAGCCATCTTCATTAAAACATCTATCGCCATCATCACTAAAGTAGTCGAGCAACATAACACATGCTGAGAGATAGGGTTTGAACCCTAGCTAACTTCTTTGAAAATTTGTAGCCCTCTTCGACCTTGCCCCGCAGTAGGTATAGGCGACTCCCTCCAGGCCTTGCAGGAGTTTTGACCTTGCTAGATAATCATTGGAGATCGAAGAATGCCACCGTAATGCCCAGATTTAGAGAAGAACTCCCCAAGAAAACATGCTACAGAATTTTGCCACGTGTCCAACCCATGGTCATGATCACAACTCACCATCTATCTCCGTCGTTCATTTGTAAATGGTGGATGGATTGCATATTAAGCCCAGAAATCTCCAGAATTTGATCGTGCTCTAGAATTTTTGCATAGATGCAAATAGGTCCCCGTGCAGGGACCTATTTGCAATTCTAGAGGATTTTATCGCAGATAGGTCCCTGACCAGGGACCTATTTGAAAGAAGTCCTTTATCTTTTTTGTTATAGTTTCTTATTACACATTATTTCTTTTACATGGGACTACATTGAGGACCTTTGGCATATTATTTTATCATCGTTGTATTTATTTTCATTTTAGATCTATTTTATGAAGTTTTCTTCGTGAGTTTTATTCCTCAGTTTTTTGTCTGTTTTGTTTTATTTTCCGCTACTTTTGGCGCCCTCTACTCGAGTTGATTTTTCTACTATATAGTACACTATTACTCTATTTTCTCATCTACTATGTTATTGATAAATTTATTAAAAATAACCTTTTGAAAATCAAATAAAATTAGAAAAATTAAAAATAATATAAAAGATTAAAAATTCAGAATCAAAAAGTTTTTTTTCAAATTAAAAGAAGAAAAATATAAAGCGATAAAAATATCACAAAAATATTTCTTCACTCGAATTTTCATAAGTGCGATTTTTTATCTCCTTGTGTTCGACCTAGGTACATTTGTCTGTAAAAAAAATAGTAAAACAAATTCCAATATTTTTCATGGTTTTTATTTTTATTTGATTAACAAAGATTCTGTCTGGAGTGGTTCTCTACACTGACACAATTAATTTTAAACTGCTCGCAAAACCCTTGTTATTAGCTTTCAATCTACACTTTCAAGTCAGATAAACTAATGAAACGGTGGATTGGCCGCAAGAGCTGACTTATTTCCTAGGGTTGAGGATTAGGTCTTGAGGAGTGTCTCTTGGATGGAACCTTGGTTGACACATCGACTAGACTCCCATGATAGCAGTACACCAAATGTAATATCCTTACGCTATATGTACAAATAGAGAGTCTGGTAATTAGAGAAGTTGGAATCCTTTTGACTAGAGCTTTGTTGAGCCTAGATTTTTTTATCACTCAAATTAAGGGCTTTGGATGAATTAAGCCTTGAAAAATTCACAGCACTCTCATGGATTAATCTGACTCTTTCATGCTTTCAATGCTCGAGGGAGAGCTTAGTTTAAGTATAGGGGGTGATTAATCTCTGATTTTATCATCACAATATCCCTTTATTATCATTCGATCTTGAACCTACAAATAAAATGCACAAATAATTCACATTAATTAACATTTGACCCTTTGTGAACGACTAACCCTAGTTATTGAATAAAAATAACTCCTTTTTATTTTCTTTATTTTCCTTATCTTATCGTTATTAAAAATCTAAAAAATTAGATTAAATATTGTATATATTTATTTTGGTTTAAAAAGTAATTTAAAATACAAAAAATTTGAAAAAGAATTAAAAACAATTTTTTATCCATTAATAACGCTTCCAAAATTTTTACTTTATTTATTGATCTCTTTTGACTTTTCGTTCAACATGAAACTTGTAGATTTCATCGAGATCTAAAATTTCATGTTTTGACTTTTTTGTTATTTAACATCCTATTATTTCTTTTCAATTTTCCCTTTATTTTCTATTTTATCCTTTATCCTGTCGAGCCACGTCGTGCTCTCTGGTGCCTCCACCGTGGTCTTCTCCCATGCGCCACATGCTCCCACTTCCCTACTCTTGGATTAGATCCCCTTCTACATTTTAGACATTTTACTAATTATTAATAAATAAAAAAATCCCTATTTATTAATAAATAAAAATAGCACGATTTACTTCCGATTTGCCTTAAAAATAAAAAAATATGAAATCATATTTAAAAATCTCAAAAGATAGCATTTATTTGTTATTTTATATTGTAGCTACATAACACAAATCCCTATAAAAATAAAAAGAAAATCATAAATGTTAAAAAGCTCAAAAATCCTTATCAAATTATAACAAATCTTTTAAGAACCCAAAAATATTTATTTCTACCTATGAATTTTCTTTATACTATATATTATCATCTAAATAAGTTTTGTAAAATTTTTACTCTATTTAGTTTTTTTAAATATCCAAAACCTTTGTACTATTTAAAAAGTCCATGATTTTGAGTATTTAGAACTTGAAAAATACCTAAAAATAAGCAAAAAATACTATAAAATCACAAAAAAACATTAGAAAATTATAAAAAAGCACAAAATATTTTATTTTCATATTTTGGTTATTTTTATTTGAATTTGTAATTCTATTACACTATATTATGTATATATATTTTTATATAGTTGTATTTATACTTTTGTATTATCTCAAAAAAAAGAAAGGAACTAAAAATAGAAAATTTAAAAAAGAAATAAAAATTTGAAAAAGTAAAAAATATAAATATAAAACATGAAAAAGAATTTTTTTTATTTAATTTAAAACCCACAAAATAGTAAATAATTGATTGAGTGAGTATTGTACAAAACAAACACTCGTATTATTTATTCATTATTTATTTATAAATAATATACCTGCTACACCAACTTGTCTCCCTGTGTTCAACATCCTACTCTACTTGTCACTATGCACATTTATTTGTAGAGTTATAATGAATTTTGATCCACATCGTTGGCTTTCATTGCTTAATGTCTTAATTTTGGGTTGATTGTTGCTTAGTCGCTTGGGCTTATTGAACGGTCATCTCATTGACTGTGCTCCCTCCTTGTATGAAGTGTATCATCGTCTCTCTAATCTTAGTAGTTAAACAAATGGTGTCATTGTCAGGGAGATAACGGAGTGTGGTATTTTTGTACATAATTATTTGCACATAATTTCTATTTTTATTTATCTTTATTTGTTAATAATTGTATATGTATTTCTGACCCATCTTGTATTTGTTGTTTTTCTAGCGAGGGATCGCATGGACACGACAACTTCTTAAGAGGAGGATGCATATGAATTGTGTTTGTACCTATATTTAGGATTGATTTCATTGGTATCTAGGTCTAAACATGTTATAATAGCTTGTACCTATAGTGGTATACGTTTGGAATTAGGAAAATAAATTTTTTTCAAATTGCTAGAATTTGGAACCACGCGTTGTGAGGGACTCCATACAACACTTGTAGGACCCGTTGTAGTAGGCACCGAGAAGTCCCTAAGACCGGACACTTAGAATCCACTTTTGAGAAGTTTGCATGTTGTTCTTCTCGATAATAACAAGTATTGTCTAGGATAGTTTTATCGCTTGCATATCGCTATATAGTGCAAAAATATTTCCATTCTTCCTTTCATCCCGAATGGATAGCATTGGAAAGCACTGTAAGCGAATCTCACTTTGCATTTATCATTAGTCGCTAAGGTGAGATTTCCATCTTAGTGACAACTTACATTGCTTTTACACCTTCAGACCCTGTCACTCAAAAGAAAATAAAAAAAATCATGGGGCGTATTGCTTTGAAAAATACTTAAAAAAGATGAAAATCGGGAAAAAATTAAAATAAAGGGACTACTAAATAAACTTTGACCTTAATTAAAATATGTGATGGACTTCATTGTTTTGGGTTCAAAAAGCCCTCATTATTTTCAGGTGCCTTCTAAACAAAGCGAGGCGTGACACCTAAGGATTAAATCCAAAAAAACACGTTCTACAATGCTCTGATTATTACCTGGATGCGGTGAAATACCGGTGCTTCAATCGTACGTGGACGAGTAGTACGTGGTCGACGATGGTGTTCCCACCTTGTGTGGAACACCGACCCTGTCTGAAGTACTGAGCTTACACCATGCCCTCACGAGTGTGTCTGTCTCATCGTCGCACCTCTAAATAGGGCTTTTCATGATCATGGGTGATTCCGTTGCGAGCTTGGTCTGAAGTATTGGATTCACCACCATTAGTTTCCCCTCCCTTATTCTTTGGATGAATAGCCCCCCAAGAATGACATTAAGGACCTTTGATCATGCAGAGCACATGATACAAAGGAGTTGGAAGAAGTACATGATACTTTTCCGATAGTACACACACTCCTATAGGGTTAGCCCATATGGACTCACTATAATATATGCCTGAAACAACAATAAAGTTGAAAAGATAAAAAATAGCTGATTTCTTATGGCTTCGCATTGTGTTGAGTTGGTCAACCACATTTGTGCAAATTTTGTTCATGTCTCATGCTCTTTGACACCCCTACTCACTTAGAGCCTTCTATTGTTTTGCATTCCTTTTATTCCTTATTGACCATCATAGATCTTCCTCTTGTTCCTCCAAGATGTCAAATCATGGATGATTCAGTCGGGACTTTGTCGACACCCACACCGATTCCATGAATCTGGCATCTTCAATAAATTTGATGCAATTCCAAAGAACTCAGTTCGAACCTTGCGAGCCGATCTCCAGAATCCTCATTTCCTTTTCCTTTCCCTTTCTACACTGTTAATAAACCAGCATCACTCTAGTCTAAAGCCCATTAGCTTACAATCCACATCAGATGCCCCATTCCCAACCATCTAGGATTGAGCCTAATTTCATATCCATCTAATTAGCTGGTGCTCAGTTTTACAATTGGTCTGATTGGGATACCTTTTATATTGTAGATTGAAGTCAGAAGCTAGATCCCAATATAGAATTTATGTCATCTAACTTAGACTCTGAGATGGCTCCTCCAGGTGGTAATAAAAATAACAGTTGCCCCCATAGATGGAAGATGGCGTGACACCTGACAAAAATCGAATGAATGGTCAATTGCTCGGACCCATCCAAGCCATCCAACAACAACTAAGTGAGAAAGCATTGGCCAAAACTGCATTCTAAGATATGTTTAATGATTTGAGGAACAGACTAGAAAGAGGAGGAAGAGAGGATGAAATACCTCACGATGACCGAGAGGAAGCGGAACAAGTACCTAAGGTTCCAAAGCTTATGCTGAAACATACTTACAATCCTGGAGACAACCAGATGTGCGAGTGAATACGAATTCCACTGGTGCATGCCCACTTCAAGCTCAAGCCTCAACTCCTTGCTCTTCTCCCCACCTTTCATGGAAACACTAATGAGGAACCCTGCATTCACCTGCAGCAGTTTACCCGCATATGTGGAACCATGCACTGCCCTAACATTCTATTAGGCATAGTCAAGATGACCGCGTTTCCCTTCAGCCTCTAATATAAGGATTTGTACTGGGTCAACCATATTTGGAATGTCTTGATGACCTGGTGATAAATCCCAGACTTATCATCATTATTCTTCATTATTATCTCTCTTGCTAAAGTTAATCACAAAGATTCAATGACAATTAACTCTAATTACTAACTTATGTGTTGTATATAATTAACAATAATTATTATATATTAATATGGTGTATATTTTATATTTTATTTCTTACTAAAAATCAAATAAAAATTAGAATAAAATTATATATAAAAAACTAGCATAAAATGAAATAAAAATACAAAAAAATTAGAAAAAGAAAAATTAAGGAAAAATATTTTATATAGTTTATAATAGTATTTAGTTTGTATCTATGTACAGATGACCTCTGATCTCTTTGACTTCTACAGGAAAGTCGTAGATCTCATCGACTTTCATGTTTACTACTTTTCCAAATTCGGCCTCTAACTAATTTTCTTGATTTTTCTTTGATTTATCGATTTTCTTCAATTCCAATTGGGCCACATGGCACATCCTCAGCCGTCCTCGTGGCCCGCTCTTGGGTAGACACCCGTCCCCTCCTACGTAGTCTAATTACTCCCATCAGACGTAATCATCACCGTTGATTAGCACTCTAATCTAGACCATATGATCATTCTCATCAGCCGATCTCAGCCTTTCATCATCACCTTACCCAACCGTCTGATCTGATGATCGGGCAGTTGAGGTTTATCTTTAACCTCCAGCCACGTTCGCAAAGAGACGTTACTGTTCGTTCCATGCCAACTTCTGCCAATTTCTCCATCCATCTTCAGTTGTCTCCCAGCCAACCTCCATTAGCAACCTCTTCCCCTAACTTCCCTCTCCTTTGCGTCAACCACCATAACTGCCAGAAGTCATCGTGTTGCATCGACGTGCTACTTGAAACAACCGCAAAACTCCTTGCAACCTCCTCCATTTCCCCTTTAAATAACCCTTCGCCACCTCTTGGTCCATCTATCCACCATTTTAAGACATGAACCCTAGCTCATCAATCCTCCAGTGATAGTGTGAGGACTGAGTTGAAAGCGAAGAAGGTCATACAAGTCCAGTGACATCCTCGACCTAACAGGTCGTGATTCAGCCACTACTAAGGCTGAGCTAGCTCGAATCTTGGCCCATACCTTTGAGTGAAGACCCGAAGCATTGTTGCTCTACTCCAGGCCTGTAGCATCACTTGGGAATCATCCCTGATTCATATCTTAATATTCAAGTCACTAGAATCTTATTCATATTATTTGTTTAAATTTCAATCAGTTTCCAACATCATATACTGTTCATCATTCCTTGTTATGGATATTCAATCACCTTCACAATCAATCCATAATTCTCGTGTGATATCCCTCATCCTGTGTCCCTTTCTCGATCGTTGTATCCACTCCATGCAATTGTCTTATTTCTATACAAAGAAGATAATCCACTAGGGCCCAATCTATCCCCCTTCGCATGGCCCTTCATTTCGTTCACCACCATATTGAAATCGCTTGCATGAGCTTGTTTTTCATAGCTAACCTTGCAGAACCTCAATAGACGTCAACGATCAGAATTTGACCCTTAGCTTCGATCTCCCATTTTTCATCTGCTCAAGCTTTATTGATAGAGATTTCTAAGTAGCTTTGTGGCTTCTTAAAGCACTTAACTTTCATCGTCGAGCATTGACGAACGTCTCAAGACCTTCAAGAGGCGAGGCGAAGGAAAGTTGCCTCAACCAGAGCTCCGCTCGAGTACAAGCAATTGAGGAGGAGCTCAAGAACTCTTGGAAATCAGTTACCGTTGGATCCCCTTATTTGGGCAGAATTCAACGACCCCATATCAACGACATCGCCTTCTAAAGCAACAGTTCAAGCCTTAGGTTCGGTTGCAGAACCTAACTCCGAGGCACATGCAAAGCCGACACGTGTCCCGAGCCTTCTTATCCGAGCTTAGAAGATTACGTGACCTGCACATCCTAGTAGAATAATTGCAACGCTCATTCTAACGTTTTCAATAATTAAAGATAAGTCCTCTCTCTTTGTTGTAATATGTGCATCAACCCCTATGGGTTTTCTTAATTTTATTTAAGTCCCTGTCTGTCCTTATATATAGCAAAACTTGGAAATTTTTATTACAATTGTACCCATGGATTCTATGTTGAAATCTTTTTCTTCCTGAAATCCAAATAATGTGATTTTGGTCATGTTTGAAAGTTTGTTTAACCCTCTATCCGGTAGCAAGTTGTATGGTTGATTTTGATTGAAAATTCAAGCATTAATTATTATTGTTTAAAGGTCTTGCTTGATTGATGCATTTCAGTTGAATATTAAATACTCTACATGAACATTTAGACCCTTTAAGCATTTTAATCTTAAAGAATTTACTATTTTTGATTATGAATCATCTTTGGGATGTTAAAAGATGTACTTGCTGATTAAATCAGTAGAGTGGAGCTGAGATAGGCTTTTGGGACTAACTTCTTCTTACTGAAGTGATTTCTTAAGGAATTAATTTAGGGTAATTTTGGTATTCATCCAAGTAACCTATTGTGAGTTTTTTAGTGTTGTTTTTCTATCTGTATTGTTAGTGCATTTATGTTTGTATCTAATTTAGTGGCATAAAAAATGTGTGTTAAATTCTTTATTGATTGTGTAGTGTGCATCAGCTCGAAGTAAGAAATCTCTAAATTATTGTCTAAATTACTTGACCTTAAAATTTAATCATTAAAGTGCTCACATCCTTGAGTTCGACCCTGGACTTCTGAGGTTATAAATTAAAGTCGAGAACCTCGTCACTGGGATCCATCTCGGTTTTGTATGGAAAGCTTAGTTCCCGTGCTACAACGACATGAAATTAATACATGCATTTAGAACTTCATTAGATGGTGCCGTTGCTGGGGATGCGACATATTTTGTGATTATTTTCAAGAGCAAATAGTTATTTTGTTTTATTTAGTAATTTTTAGTTTAATTCTTTATGAGTTTGTTTTCTTATATTGAGTTTTGTATTTAATTAGTCCTTCTATATCTCTCTTGAATTTTCTAATAAATTTATATTATTTCATGATAGGTCCGTGGAACCGACTATTTATGAAGGACAACGAAGGCAAAAAACTTGGAGCAATTTGTTGGAGAGCCATATGACATATAATTAAGTTGAGAGATTTGTAGTTTAATTAATTTATATTCCATTACCATTTACAGCGGTTGTCGATTGAGATCTTTCATATGTAAACAAAGGCCTCTTAAAACTTTATTTTTTCTTATGTCTTGTTGTGTCGAGAGTGGTTCTCAACTTGAATGACATTTTAGATTAAGGTCTATGCCAAATAGAAAGATCGTAGGTCTTTTCTTTGCTTGATTTATTTCATAACTTCAGATACACTACACAAATCACATAAGATTCACAATTGCAAAAATCGTAGGAGATTAAAAAATGCATGTAACTTACATTATACTTATCCTAATTAAACTGATTTCTTTATGCAAATAAAACTGCTGTTTAGGTGCGATTTCTCGATTTGCATCATATAGTTAGATTTAAAAATTCGGTTATGCATCTACATGGAGAGTGCTAGCGAGCGTTGTATCTCTAACAACTGCATGCATCATTGATTTTTGTTGCATTCCGTTTTCCGATTTATCCCTTAGTTTTTACCAATTTATGGAACAAAGGAAAAGGGACTGTACATTAGGCGATGGTTATGGTCACTTAATTTTAAGATATAACCTAATCTCTTAAAATCAGGACTGTTTTGATTCAAGTTGACTTAAAATAATTGGAATAAAATCAACCTTCTTTTCGAGCAGTAAAACCCTCATTTGTTTTCGGGTACATTTATGTGAGAGAGGGATAACATGAAGAATATGGGAAGATCCTCAAGCACAACACGGAAGCATGTGGATCACATCGTATGCGATCGGGAGCGACTAGTCGCACTAGTCGCTCCGAGCAGCGGAATTTAAAATTTTTAATATGATGAAACCACATGATCCGAGAACCTTTCTCGGATTGCTTCATCTAAACCACAATTAGGTATAAGGTTTACCTCTTGAAGCATGGTTGCGATCGTGTCTCTAAATCAAGATACCTCCTGCCTAAAGTCCGATCCAATGGAGGAGATGCTTGCGAGCGCGGGGATGAATCACATGCTCCTCACAATCCATGTTGATGATCGAAGTGGCAGATCTCCTGATCTCATCACACGAGATCCAATATCTTCTTCACGAGCGAGACACACCGAAGGAGATGGAGATCCACGAATAGATGATCCGACAGCATAACGACGATGCTGTGTCGATGACGACTCTCACAATGGTTCTTTGGTGGACGACCATTATAAGAGAGAGAGGCTTAACATGTGAAGAAACGGAGAGAGAGAGTATTCATTATCTTGTATTGAAGAGAAAGGAGTGCCTCTTCTTTTATAGGGTTTTGGGAGTCCATGGATCCCAATACATAGAAAACACACAATCAATGGTTGAGATTGATTTGTGTTTCTTTCAATTGCTAAGACGTTGTTGTAAAAAACACGACAATAATTGATTTAATCTGAATTAATTTATATTGATAAATCAACATAATTAATACCAATTTAAATCACTTTGACAAGAGAAGAGATAATGAGAAGGCCAAAACCAATCCCTTAAGAAGATGGGACGACTACTCTTCTCTTCATGGAGAGATGTAGCCGTCCCCTTCTCTTGAGTGGACTTGGTAAATCTCTTCTAATTATTACGAGATCTCATTATCTCATGATATATCATGATCTCTTGTCGATAATATATTCACAAAAAATAATTCCAAATTATCTTGTGGAAAATACCAACCATGCCATTGAAATTATATGAATCTCATTCACAACCCAAAACAAAATGTAGTTTTATTTTCAATTAATCATTCAATGTGAATCCAATTCACATTAACAAGTAATCAACTAATATAAATCACAATATACTCTCTTCAATATATTATATCACATTTATAATATACCTGAATAATATGGATAGTGCTATCCACATTATTCATATCCATGATAATTAAATCACATTTAAATACCTTGGATCTCTTTTTCTCATGTGCCTAAATAATATGAATCACATTCACATTATTCACATCTTTGATAATTAAATCACAATTAATTATCTTAGATAACTCTTCTATTAATATGAATCGAATTCATATTACTCATTATAATTAAATCACATTTAATTATCCAATTTCTCAATGCTCGGATACATATATCAACAATGAAATTATCCATGAACTCTTTCAAGGATAATGCACTTTCTCCGCGGATACTTGGAGATAAGGACATGGCGATTGTATTGTTCCACGTATAGTTTCTTGGATATTGAGATCACATCCCAAATCTAGATCTTGCATACCTCTCACAGATGCTTAATTAAATCAAGACCGCAAATCTAATCTTCTCATTGCATCTGAATCACATTCAGATCAATGCCCAATATTTGGACCAAGATCAGATTACTTCTCTACTGAGAGGAGTCACTAAAATCCAGACCTGTTTCATCACTCCCTAGGAATGGAAGCGTCATGATTATACAATCGTTTATGATCACATCACCTCAGGTATTCCCAGTACCTGTACATCCAACATACTAGAAGAACCAGAATAAACCCGAAGTATTAGATCTCTTTTTCGACTGTCTCCATCAAGGTTTTATCATTAAGTTTCTTAATCGATCATTGGGAGTCGGTATCGATCATGTACTTTCCAAACGCATATATCATACCTAGGTGTTGATCATATACTTTCCAAAAGTATATATCAAACCTACAAATTCATCCAAGCTTCCAAAACGAGACGACTGTGCACGGAATTTGATTCTTCTCAATATCTCATGCGTGAGATCATGTCTTCCGGTTCAGTAAATGAAACTGTATGATCCCTTTGATAGATCTTGTTACTCATATGCCCTTATATGCACGCCAGTGCACCATTGTATAGATCTTGATTAGGTCATCAACCTATTGGTCTGCCAAATGTACATACTCATACATATAGTAACACATCTGTCTCTGGTCAGATGATGCATGCCTATATTGTGAGAGCATATGACATAGGACTTTCGTTATCTCGATCTCGTCAAGTCAACTCTTTGATCTAACTAATCTGACACCTCCAAGTCTCTATTCCCATGCAAAGAAACTGCATCAAGAGTTCGGTCAGATATCAACCAAGTGAGAAAGGATTTCCATCTCCTACTCAGGCTGGAGATCATCTCTTAACAATCATTTGACGATACTTGATGAGTCCTCAATCTAACTCTTTAGATATTTATCCAAGCACCAGCCTCTATGATTCAATTGAATCAACAGCTATATGATCATCAAGATGGCCATGGTACATAACCCTAATTGTACTAAGGGACCTATTATGCAAATTAGTTATTCATCTTTTTAGATCAGGGAATTATATTCATAATAACATTTATTGCATAATGATTTGCTGTGGGCTCGCATGTCCAACACAACATTAGGATAGAGCCATGCCACAAATTTTCATATGAACTACCGGTTCTATAAAAATGATTAGCCACTTCTTAGTGAGGATCTACGTGTAGCCGGTAAACGGTCCGGATTTCCTTAGTAGAGTGGAGGGTTTAGAGGACACCGTGTAAGGCCCGGTCCTCAAGTAAACGAGTAACAATATTTATACGGTCTGACTTACCTACATAGTGGTTTAGAGTGGATGCAACTAGTCATATGAATCGGGACAGTTTGTACGAAAATTTATGTTCCTAATAGATAGTAACTCTGAAAAGATTTGTATTGAATCACTAATTAAAATTTGACAAGATAATAAGGCCATCATCTTGGCCTTTAGTGTTGAGTTGGTGAATTAATCAGGATTTGTATTTATTGTTTTGTGCGAGTCACTCTACACATTCAAGTGCCTAGTAAAAATTAGGTTCGTTTGAAAACTAGCGTTCTCAATTTCCTTATCTCTTAAACATCTAGATGGATAATTGGTCGAATTTTTGTTTAGACTTTGCGAGCCTATCACTGAACCATCCAAATATTGCATCTTCATAGATCCATCCCCTTTCTTTTTCTAGAGCCATCCTTTCAAGCATTAAGGCACCATCATAAGAAATTTGGTCATCAACAAACGTATCAAGCGAGCCAGCAGGGTTCGTATGTTCAAAATCATACTCAGCAGCAAAAACTTTATGGTCATCAAGGCCAGTCTTCACATTTTTCATATCCTTCCTCTTCTCAACAACAACATTCATCATCAGGTTCAATGAATTTTCAATGACAAATTTTGGATGAGCTGCGTTCTAACAAGAACGAAGTACATGATTTGAGGGTTGATCTCAACCGTCTTTCTTATTTAAATGATGAATATAATATTCCCTCTACATCCATTATAGCCCAAGTTCAGGCTAATCCCAATAGCATGAATAAGTCACGTCAACATCTTCCTATGGATCAGGTATATTATTCAGATTTTCATAAATCTGAACATGAGATCTCTCCATTTGATTATGTTCGTCATATGTCTCTTAGGAGCAGACGGACCGTGGACGTACCTTATCGGGCTATGGGCATGGATAGGAAAGACTCTGAAGCTCAACACGAGGAGACTTCATAGGATGATGATGCCAGACATCGTAACCAGAGATCAAGCACTTCCAGAAGAAGATTAAGAAGGAGTACACATAAGATTCAGAGTCTATGAAGGACCTTGTGCCTTCAGACAAGGAGAATGTAGATTCAGCAGACATTCCCTATCCTAAAGTAAATAATCCTACTGTTGTTCCAATTGTAAAAGATTCATGTTTGAAAAACTCAGTTTCTAATGATAAATGAGCATGCTTTATTTATGAATCTGAGTCTTCACTTCATTCTCTATCTATCCCTTTCCCTCGTGCTCTTACGAAAAGGAAAGAGCAACATTAATAAGATTCAGAAAGATGATCCAGATGTGGCACAATTTTGTAGAGAGAATATCATACTAAAAGTGCCATTTGATGAGTATGTGTCTAGTCACCCTGACTTTCAAAAATATCTGAAGTTGAGATGCACACTAAGCAGAGTTAGTATGAAAAAACCAAACAGTTGTATAAAGACTCATATTCTTTCGATTACCACTACTTTTTGTATCAAGAACCAAATATTTCCACAGAAGCAGAGAGATTTAGATGCACATTATGTTGTGATTCATATCGATTACATAGCGTTTGCATGCACTCCCTCGATAATGGCTCTTCTATCAATTTATTACCCTTTGCTTTATATGAGAAACTGAAGTTGGTTCCTTTACGTAAATCTAGAGCAATACTTCAGTTTGCAGACAAATAAATATAAAAAGCTAAGGGTGAGTTCAAGAAAGTCATTATCTCTATTAAGGGACAAAATTATAAGGTGGACTTCACAGTCCTTGAAATGAATATCCCTCATCATTGAAGAAATTCATAGATTATCCTTGGGAAACCATTCCTTAGGACCGCTAGAGCATCATTTGATTATCAGACAGGGACGATGAAGTTCCATTCTCCAGGCGGAGAATTGGAACTACAGATGAAGCAGACGAAATGGCAGCGACCTGATTCCGAGTCAAGCACATATTTCTCTTCATTATACGAGGCAGACTACAATGTAGTTAACACTTTTGGAATTTGGGCACAAAACCTAACAATATAGAATGAGATATTCTCATCTGAAGAGCACCGTGTAAACATAGCAGTTACTGATACATTGCAAAAGTTCTTGTGTTATGCATTTCCCTATTCACTTGATGACATAGAAGTTCCGTTGAACTTGTTAGTCCCCTTCCTTCGGAACAACAGGGGAATTAGATGACGAGTTGGACATGGCTTTGGTCGAATAACCATTTAGTTTTGGTGATCCGACTCCTTATTCTTTAGTACAATTGATGGATAGCACTATAGTTGAGTCATCTACACTATGCAGCACAAATCCAGATTATGTGGTGGTTCAGCCTGGTATACATGATGATTTAACATTGCCTGAGTTGAAACCACTACCTCCTACACTCAAGTACACCTTCCTTACAGGACCCAAGAATAAGTTTCCTATCATCATTAGTTCACGTTTGACTGTAGAACATGAGACAAGGTTGTTAGAAATATTGGAGAAGAACCGTAAGGCTATAGGTTGGACTGTGTCGGATCTCGTGGGTATAAACACTACACTCTGTTCACACCACATTTTTGTTGAGGAAAATGCTAGGACTTCCCGTGAGTTTCAAAGGAGGCTTAATCCAAATCTACAGGAAGTAGTTAAGAAAGAAATTAAGAAATGGTGTGGAGCGGTTTTTATTTAACCTATCTCTGACTCCAAATGGATGTCACCTTTACATGTTGTCCCGAAGAAGTCAGGAATTCAGATGGTGACTAATGAAGAATGAGTTGAGATTGCGACATGAGTACCCACGTCGTGGCGTGTCTACACCTGAATGTTGCGACCAAGAAAGATCACTTTCCCTTGCCTTTTATTGATCAGATTTTGGAGAGATTAGCTGGGAAGGAGTTCTTTTATTTTTTGATGGGTACTCGGGGTACAATCAAGTAGCAATCACTCCTGAAGACCAGGAAAAGACCACCTTCACTTGTCCTTTATACACATATTCATACAAGCGTATGCCTTTTGGGATAGTAACGCCCCAAGCACTTTTTAGCAATGCATGATTGTTGTGTTTGCCGAGATGGTTGAGGATTTCCTAGAGGTCTTCATTGATGATTTTTCGATCCATGATGGTTCATTCGATTCTTATTTAGCACACTTGGACCAGGTTTTACAAAGGTGTAGGGAGGTAAATCTGGTACTCTCCTGGGAAAAGAGCTATTTCATGGTTAAGGAGGGCATCGTGTTGGGGCATGTTATCTTGAAAAAAGTGAAGGAGGTTGATCCTGCCAAGGTGGATGTGATTAAGAACTTGTTCCACCAACAAATATTAAGTCAGTCAGGTCATTTCTGGGGCATGTTGGATTTTATAGAAGATTTATTCAAGATTTTTCTAATATTGACCGACCACTAACTGAGATCTTATGGAAAGACACCGAGTTCTTTTTTGATCATAAGTGTCTTGAGCCCTTTGAGCTTCTTAAAAAGAAGATCTACAACTCGCTGATTCTGCAAGCTCCAAATTGGTCTCTTCCCTTTGAGATCACGACTGATGCTTCAGATTTTTCTATAGGAGTTGTATTGGGGTAGCGACGAGATCGGATTTTGTTTGCTATTCACTACACAAACAAAGTTTTGGATCCAGCTCAGAGAAATTATACAGTAAACTAACAAGAGATGCTTGCAGTAGTTTGGGCTTTAGAAAAGTTTAGGTCTGTGATTTTAGGCTCAAAAGTGAGTGTTTATACAGATCATTCAGCTATTAGGTATCTCATGGAAAAGAAGGATGCAAAGGCGCATCTTCTTAGGTGGATATTATTACTCCAGGAATTTGATCTGGAAATTTAGGATAAAACAGGGGTCAAGAAAGCAGTAGCTGATCATCTTTCGAGGATTGAACTTAAAGACTCTCTTGATTCTGAGCCTATTCAAGAAACTTTTCAGATGAGTCTATTTGTGTTATAGATTCACATCCATGGTATGCCAACATGGTTAACTTCCTTGTATTCAAGAAAGTTCCTCGTGGTTGGACTAGGAGCAGTATAGACTGACTTAAGTCGGATTTCAGGAAATACCATTGGGAAGATCTGTTCCTTTTCTTCGAAGGACCAGATTGTGTCTGGAGAAGGTGTATTCCTTAGGAGGAATACCGGAGTGTCCTCACATATTGTTACTCACTTGAAGTTGGAGGACACCACTCAGAAAAAAGAACCGCTAACAAGATATTGCAATGTGGTTTCTATTGGCTAACCTTATTTAGAGATGCAACTAATTTTTTATGGCAGACCGACAAGCCCGACTTAGAAGTGGAGTCTAATCCCAATACAATGCAGATACTTGATTTTGCGGATACTTGATTTAGGAGCCAGCGCAGATACTTGATTTTGCGGTCAGGAGACTTCGGACCGAGATGATTGCCTTGGTCAAGATCCTATGGCACCGACAGGGTGTTGAGGAGGCAACATGGGAGACCGAAGCAGCGATGCGCGAGAGATACCCACGACTCTTCTCAGGTACTTTCTGAGTTTAGTTATCAGTTCTCTATTTGGCAAACCATTTTACTTTCTAGTTAAAAACCTTCTTTGACGTTTTATGGGTTAAAAACCTTTTGAGGTTTTTATGGCAGACTGATAAACCCGGCTTAGAAGCGGAGTCTCGAGGACGAGACTCTCTTTGAGGTTTTTATGATTCTAACAACCCTAAATTTTAAGGACTAATTAAGTCCAAGATGATGAATTATTAGTGAGCTTGATTGGGCTTTGAAAGTTGAGAATTTAATTGTGATTAATTATGAGAAATTGAGATGCCATTAGTGGCTAATTGTGAAATTGTGGCTAGATGTGATTAAGTGGCTAAAGTAATGTGATTACTATTCATAGGTGGACCTTATGTGCAAATTAGAAGACTTGTGTGGGTTTATGTTGCAATTTGCCCAAGACTATATACTCCTACCCCCTTCTAATTTCGTCCATAAGCTTCCCCTCCTCTTTGCTTCTTCTCCTTGAGAGCTTGGAGCTCTCTCCCCTCCATGGCCAAAACCTCCATGTTCCTCCACCTTCTTTCTAAGATTACCATCTCATTTCTACACCAAATTTGAAGCTCAATAGATCAAATCAAAGCTGTAGAAGAGAGGAATATGGATCAAGTGTTGCATGTAAGATCAAAGGCCAAAGAAGAGGAGAAATCAAGCCATGAAGCTCAAGTGGTGGACTGTTCTACACGTGTTCTTGGAGTGTTCTTCCTCAAGCTTTTGAAGCTTGAGTTTGAGGTACAAAACATACCCGTCTTTGCTTCCATTAAGATATAATTTTTTTCACTCTATGAGAATAGTGTTGAGCTGCTATATCAAGTATTTGATTGCGATTCTTGTTGGGTTTTGTTTTGGTATTTGGAGTGGTTTGATGAATGATGTTTGGGAATTTCCAGATCTGATTTTGCATGAGAAATCCGAGTTCTTGGATTGATTTGGGAGGATTGCTTGAGCTTTTTTGGTGGCATTTGGGTGCTGTTAGACCCTTCATCATGTTGGCTTTAGATCCATGTGAAAAATTCGAATTTCTATGATGATTTTGGGGGTTTATGGCTGCTGTTCATATGGACCTGCAACAAATTTCAGATCTGTGTTCTTGTGTTTTGCATGTGTTGATGCATGCTTTTTGTATGACATAAGGGCCATTTTTGAGTATCCTTACTTGTTGATATATACTCTTTCATATTAACCTTCAGTCCATGGAGTTGTTTTAGAAAAATAAGGAGTTTTGAGGAGTTATTGACTACCTATATCATACTTGTCATAGAATGTCCAGATCTATCCATGCACTCTAAATTAGTGTTTTAGGATGCATTTGGAGAGTTTCTTCATGTTTACTTGAGTGAAATTACTTGTTGATATACACTCTTTCATATTAACCTTCAGTCCATGGAGTTGTTTTAGAAAAATAAGGGGTTTTGAGGAGTTATTGACTACCTATATCATACTTGTCACTGAATGTCCAGATTTGTCCATGCACTATAAATTAGTGTTTTAGGATGCATTTGGGGAGTTTATTCATGTTTCCTTGAGTGAAATTACTTGTTGATATATACTCTTTAATATTGACCTTCAGTCCATGGAGTTGTTTTAGAAAAATAATGAGTTTTGAGGAGTTATTGACTACCTATATCATACTTGTCACTGAATGTCCAGATCTGTCCATGCACTTTAAATTAGTGTTTTAGGATGCACTGGGGAGTTTCTTCATGTTTTCTTGAGTGAAATTACTTGTTGATATATACTCTTTCATATTAACCTTCAGTCCATGGAGTTGTTTTAGAAAAATAAAGAGTTTTGAGGAGTTATTGACTACCTATATAATACTTGTCACTGAATGTCCAGATTTGAGTTTGTTACTTATAGAGGTGGGTTTGAAACACCTATTATGAAATTTAGAGATTTGGGGATGATCTTAAGGATACATACATATATATATATATATATATATATATATATATATATATATATATGTATGTATGTAGCACCATACAGGAAAACAAGACTATGAACTTGCCATGAAGCAAGTCTTCCTCTAAGAAGTAGCCCGATCCTTGTAGGTGGTTGTGAATCTTTTGGGGGCGTAGGAAAGAAAGACCTTTTTCGTTAAGATAGCCAAGATCATAAGATAAATGTTCTTCAGTAGGAATTTATAGAGAGATTATCATAACAAGTCAGTATTCCTGACCTAGGATCAAATGAGGTTCTTATAGAACAAGTTCAGATCTGGGATTGACAGCTTGTAGATAGGAAATAAATCAAAGAAACCATAGACACTTAGGGTGAGACATGAAAATGTTAGAAATGGTGATGTCACATTGGGCCAGTCATGGGTATTTACACTATGACTGTGCGATGGCGCGGTGACCCTCACCTGAGCAGGAGATGATGTCGCTCAGGCTTGGGTAGTGGACACTGAGAGCATGGGTCTTGGATCCCAGTCTTTTTCACGTGTTTTCTTCGAGCCAGCTCAGTTTTTATGCTTCGTTAAGATCCATGAGTTGTCTAGACCATTCCGCTGACCCATTGGTTTTTCTTTGAGAGCCTAGGTTGGGGGTTCTCCACAGTTACTTACGAGCTCATCTGGTTTTACTTAGCTCTTCTCCTTCGAGAGTTGAGCAACGAGAGAGGAAGTCGGGACCGGCAAGCTTACCTCTTCTCTTTCCTACCTCTAGTGGCGTAGTAGTCGTACTACCACTACCTTTCCCTTGGACCACACTTCCACTAGGATTGGCGAGAGCAGACGAATCCCTTCAGGGGTTTCCACACCACTGAAATCATTACCTTTCTGCCAGGCTGGTCTCTTGGTGATGGGGTAGTGATCGATTGACATGTGGCAGTTCACTAATTACCCAGTAAAGTTTCTCCGTAAAACATTGATGACCCGTTTAATAACCTTTTCGTCAGGCTGGTGTCCTAGTGATGGGTAATGGTTAATAGACACGGAGGATTTAATTACCTTTCCGCCAGGCTGGTGTCATGGTGATGGGGTAATGGTTAGTAGACACTGAGGATTTAATTACCTTTCCGTCAGGTTTGTGACCTGGTGATGGGGTAGCGATTAGAAGACACTGATGATTCCCTTAATTACCTTTCCGCGAGGCTGTGTCCTCGTGATGGGGTAAAAGACGTATGACATTCCGAAATCTGCCTAGTGACGACTATTCCACTAAGAGACTAGTGACGACAGTTCCGTTAGTAGAGGCTAACGAGGGTTGGGTGATGAGAGAGCTGTGAGTTTGTTTCTTCTTGTACACCTTCGTGAGAAAGCTATCACACGTGTCGACCGAAGATCAATGAGAGTTGAGAGAACGAGCTAGAAGGAGTGTTGGGAACTTAGTTAGGATGCAAGACACCATCGCATGCCTACAGAGGCACCCTAACCCTGAGGCGTACATCATACCTCAGAGTCATAGTGTGAGGTTCAACCTGGACTTTGAAGTCCTACATAGATATCGAGGTCCTAACCGAACCAAGAGCACATACTTACTTCTTGGCTTGAGTTGTTGTTGGCTAGTTCCATTGATCGAGGGAGACACGGTGTGGTAGTGAGCGAGAGTGTGTTCTTCTTGTTAGTTTCCGAAAGCAAGTAAATAACTTAAAAAGAATCAACTAACCGACTTTTACTTGCAATTTCTTCTTCTATCCACTACAGTTACCTTACTGTTTTTCTAGTTGTTCTAGTCTTTTCTTACTACTTTCCTTAGTACAACTGTGTAGAATTTGTACTTGACAACTTTGTGACAGATACTTGCTTGTCCCTTTTCTACTTGTGGCAGGCAAGGGTCCGGCGACTGAGAAGCCGATGTAGTTTGGGCTGTAGTCATTCTTTTAGAGGATACACTTTCAGAGCAGGTATACCTTTTGGAGTCCACTGTACAGTTGTATGTTGTGTTCTCCTCTGTAGCCTCATTTTGGGATATATATACATGTATATTGAATGTTGTGGAACTTCAGTATGTTATATGAATGAAATGAAAATGAATGGATATCTTTGTTGTTCAGTTCTGGTGTACTACTTACTTCCGATTTTAGTTTTCTTGTGGTTGCTTGTTTAACTTAAATAAATCTTGTGAATGTCATGTTTACAAAGCGAAAAATTTTCCCAGGTTTTCATAACAATGGATTAACTCTAAGCTAGTTAAGTAGGCGAATGACGTGATTGACGGGTAACCTAAGGTCCTCGGGAGGAGGTCGTGACAGTTTTTGGTATCAGAGCAAGGATACCCCGATACACGCATTCGCACAATTTAATAGCTTGAGTTTCGAGTAGCGAGAGTCTTTTGACTTCTCGTGAAGCCGAATGGGAGATTTTTGACATTCATGATATTTATGTAACCACAAGTCACCAAAACATTTCATTCATATAAATATCCCAAGAGGAGAAACAGTACAACAGATTAATTCCTAAAGTGTGCTAAACTATGCTATGATCCGATACGGGGAGGATTATCATGGCACCACGAGTAGCTCGTGATCAGCCACGAGAGATGGCGTAGGTGCTAGCCGCACTCACTGATCTACGACAGAGACAGGATCAGATACTTGCCCAACAGACTGAGTTGGCAGAGCGACAGACTGGGATGGTGCTGACGATGGAGGAGCTGTCTGACTCCTCATACCACCCATCTAGGGATGAGTCCGCTAGAGCTGAGCATCTATTCTCTGAGGAGATTCACCATCATTCTGAGGCAGAAATTCCAAGGGAGTCAGGAGCCGACAGAGCTGAGGTAGGACAAGGGCCTGTAGCAGGAGTAGAGGTCACGGGGTTTGTTCTTCCTACTACACTGAGACACCATAATGTCTTCCCATCCTACCAGAGAGCTGGAGTACCCAGGTTCCAGGGCACGGGTACGTTTGACGAGGCTGAGCAGTGGCTCAGGACAGTGACGAAGGTGTTCAGGATGATTCAGGCACCACCAGAGTCATGGTTACCTTTTGCTGAGTTCTCCCTCACTGGGTTTGCAGAGCGCTGATGGGAGGCTACTGTGTCTGAGATGGGGCGTTTGCCGACATGGACAGGCTTTGAGACCCACTTCAGAGCCCACTTCTTCTCAAGGAAGTGGAGAGAGACACATCGCAGGTTATTTGCAGAGCAAAGATAGGGCAGGATAACAACACGAGAGTACTTTGTGCGCTACACAGAGTTGTCAAGCCACACATCTTCTGCAGCTGCTTTTCTAGATGAGAATCTGGAGAAGTTTGTTTGTGGCATGAGGGAGGACGTTCCGGAGAAGTTTGTAGGGCTGAGATTGACTACCATTGCTGAGGTCACTGACGCAACAGAGCGGATTGAGGACGTCCACGAGAGACATTTTGGGAGTATCTTTAGACTGCCACCAGTACCACAGAGGTCATCTGGACCTATTCGGCGGCAGTTTCGACCACAGCGGTCAGCATGACGCCTTTGTTCGATAGGGACGGCTTCTTCTGGCAGTGTTCACTCGACCCCCACGACTACTTTGGAAGGAGCTCTGACCAGTAGAGGTTTTGAGGCAGCACAACCATCATGGTCGCAAAGGTTTGGAGCATAGAGCACGAGACCCGCAGAGAGTGTCAGTCCATCTTCTACGCTGAGCAGGGCGATCAGGTGCTACCAGTGCCAGCAGGTGGGACATGTCAGGTCCCAGTGCCCACTGCTACAGACTCCACCACCTCCACCTTGAAGGATATGGTTAGATCCTCAAGCGCATCACGGAAGCGTGAGCGTCGTATCGAATACGACGAGGAGCGACTAGTCGCACTAGTTACTCGATGCAGCGGAATTTAAAAAATTTTATATGACGAAACCACGTGATCCAAGAACACTTCTCGGATCGTTTCGTCTAAACCATAAATAAGTAATAGGATTACCTCTTGAAGCGTGGTTGCGATCAAGTCTCTAAACGAAGAGACCTCCTGTCTCAAGTCCGATCCGACGGAGGAGATGCTTGCGAGCGCGGGGATGAACCACGTGCTTCTCGCAATCCAAGTTGATGATCCAAGCGGCGGATCTCCTGATCTCGACACACGAGATCCAACATCTTCTTCACGAGCGAGGCGCACCGAAGGAGACGGAGATCCACGAGCAGAAGAACGGGCAGCATAACGACGATGCCGCGGCGATGGAGAACCTCTCCATGGCATCCATGGTGGACGGCCATGAGAGGGAGAGAGGGCTGACCTCTAGAGAGAAAGAGAGAGGGAGAGAGAGATGCTTCTCAAGCATTATGTGTAAAGAGAGAGCATGGGTATGCCTCTCTATTTATAGGGTTTTGGGATCCATGGATCTCAATCCATGGGACATATAAAATCAATGGATGAGATTGATTTATGTCAATCCAATGGCTAAGATTGTTGTTGGTAAAACCAACAAATTTAGATCAAAATATATTTGACAAAATCAAATACAAATTAATCCAAAATCAATCCAATAAATAAGGAGAGAATGTGCATGGAGATTTCATCTCCATGCACTTTCCATGTGGACGGCCACACATTCCTTTTGGGAATGATGTGCCGCCCCTCCTCTTTCCATGGAGAGAGCAATCTCATGGAAATCCATGAGATTGCATATCTCCTTGAAAATCTCCTCTATTTATTTCCAACAACTTTTGTTGGCTTTTTATTCTTCAAAAATAATTCATAATTATATTTGAGAATATTGCAATCTTGCCATAGGAAAATTGTGAATCAAATTCACAACCCAAAACAATATATAATTTACATTGTCAATTAATTACACAATGTGTACCAATACACATAATAATTAATCAACACATACAAATTATAATTAACTCTCTCTAATACATTATAAATCGCATTTATAATATATTATGAATAATTGGATATTACTATCCACATTATTCTTATCCTTGATAACTAAATCATATTTAATCATCTTGGATCTCTTTATAATATGAATCACATTCACATTATTCACATCATTGATAATTAAATCACATTTAATTATCTAAGATAACTCTCCTTATAATATGAATCAAATTCATATTATTCATGATAATTAAATCACATTTAATTATCCATTTTCTCAATGCTCGGATACATATATCAACAATAGAATTATCCATGAACTCTTTCAAGGACAATGTGCTTTCTCTGCGAATACTTGGAGATAAGGACAGGGCGATTGTATTGTTCCACGTATAGTGACATGTATATTGAGATCACATCTCAAATCCAGATCTCGGGCCTCCCATAGATGCTTGATTAAATCAAGACCGTAAATCTAATCTTCTCATTGAATCTGAATCACATTCAGATCAATGTCCAACATTTGGACTAAGATCAGATTACTTCTCTACTGAGAGGAGTCACTAAAATCCAGACCCGTTTCATCACTCCCTAGGAATGGAAGCGTCATGGTTATACAATCGTTTATGATCACATCACCCTCAGGTATTCCTAATACCTGTACATCCTGCATACTTGAAGACTCAGATTAAACCAGAAGTATTAGATCAACTTTACACTGTCTACTTCAGGGTTTTATCAGTAAGTTTCTCATTCGATCATTGGGAGTCGGTATCGATCATATACTTTCCAAAAGCATATATCATACCTAGGTCTTGATCATATACTTTCCAAAAGTATATATCAAACCAACAAATTCAGTCAAGCTTCCAAAGCGAGACGACCGTGCGCACGGAATTTGATTCTTCCCAATATCTCATGAGTGAGCTCTTGTCTTCCGGTTCAGTAGTGAACCTGTATGATCCCTTTGAGAGATCGTATTACTCATATGCCCTTATATGCACACCAGCGCGCCGGTGTATAGACCTTGATTAGGTCATCAACCTATTGGTCTGCCAAATGTACATACTCAGACATATAGTAACACATCTGTCTCCGGTCAGAGGATGTGTGCCTATATCATGACAGCATATGATATAGGACTTTGGTTATCTCGATCTCGTTAAGTCAACTCTTTGACCTAACTTATCCGACACCTCCGAATCTCTATTCCTATGCAGAGGACCTGCATCAAGAGGTCGGTCAGATATCAACCTAAATGAGATAGGATTGCCATCTCCTACTCAGGTTGGAGATCATCTCTTAATAATCATTTGACGGTGCTTGATGAGTCCTCAATCTAACTCATTAGATATTCATCTAAGCACCAGCCTCTATGATTCAATAATTGAATCAACAGCTGTATGATCATTAAGATGGCCATGGTACATAACCCTAATTGTACTAAGGGACCTATTATGCAAATTATGTACTCTTCATTTCAGATCAAGGAGTGAATTGCAACAACATTTATTGCATAATGGCTCGCCGTGGGCTCGCATTTCCAACAATCTCCCACTAGCCCAAAGAGCCATTAATGGGCTAATCATTTAAACTCACACTCATGTGACAATCATAGGTTATTTAGAAAATAGCTTGGTAAGCTGATCAGTCACTCCGTTCCCAAGAGACTACGCCAAGTCCTTTTACGGCACTTGCATATCTCCAAGTAACAGTGCTCGCATCCAATGCGAATGTTGCATCTCATGCAACCGATACTCAATTTTGTTGGTTATAGTGTCATTGACACTACATCTCATTAATTATCATAACCAGTATTCCCATAATCCTTATTAGAATACCTTCATTCCTGGAGATCTCTATCTCATAAGGTATCTACAGTTAAGACCCTTATAGATCACTATCTACAAGGTCTTAAACCTTTGAAGATAAAACTTTGAGATCACTATCTCTAAATTTCATCATCTTTGAAGATATTGTTATTACTGCAACTAAGTGTTTTATTTCCAGAGTAGGATTAGTAACAGTTTACTACTCCCACTGCATGGCAGACATCTGGCTCTTGTACACATCTAGCATATACCCAGCTTCTCATAACTGATGCACAAGTGCAAGCAGTTCTAGCATTCACTTCCTCAACTCTTTGAGGTGCTATCCCTCTAGACAGGTCACTACCATATCTTAAGGGAAGGAAGCTTTTCTTGGAATTTTCCAGAAAATGGAATAAGTCCAAGATGTACTACTAATGTGACAGTCCCAAATACCCTCTTCTCTTTGCTTCTGAATGACTTCAGAATTAAGATCTAAGAGGTATCGTATCTCAAGGTATGAAACCACCAAATTTTAAAACACTTATCATTTATTCTTATATCATTCCAAATGATTAGAATAATTATCTACATTAAGCACGATGAACACAATGGCACTCCCACTAAGCTTCACATGGTTCATCAAGATTTTATCTGAAATCATAACATTTATAATTTCATTAAATCTTATGTTCCAGCTACAAGAAACTTAATTGAGTCCAAAGATGGAGTTCTTCAGCTAGCACACCTTGCTTTCCTCAACCATGAAGCCCTGGGGCTACTTCATATGAATATCCTCAGAGAGGTATTCATAGAGGAATGCAATCTTGACTCACACCATGAAGATGTCATAGACAAGTTGTGTAGCTATAGTTAGCAATATTCTGATGGGTTAAAGCAAGGTCACTGGAGAGCAAGTCTTATCGCAAGCGATGCCTTCTCTTCGGTGTGTAGCTCATGGCTACGAATCGTGCTTTGAAGGTCTATACCTTCTCATCAGGTTCCCTCTTTCTCTTGAAGATCCATTTACACCTTAATGGGTCTGACCCATATAGGTGGATCCTCGAGGGTCCATATACGACACTTGTATATGAAGTCTACATTAGACTTTTATTGCTAACATCCATCTTTCCATGTCATGATCCTCAGGAGCTTCATCACATGAAGTCCGACCATTTTCAGATTTAACTGACACATGGAATCCATCCTCAAACTTATTTGAAGAGGTATTAATGTTTCATCTTTAATTATCTATTTTTAGTTTCCAATTTCAGGAGCCTCATTATCTTTTCAAGATTAAATGAGTTCCTTCACTTCATTTTCATCTTGATTCTCAAGAGAGTCATCCTATAAGAATCATATTCTCAAAGATTAGATCTTTTAAGAATCTCAAGGTCATAAAGTAGGTATCCAATACCATCCTTTATTTTCCTAATGAAGTAGCACTCTCTAGTGCCAGATTCCAGCTTAATCACATGGAACCTTATTAAGGATATATAATGCAGTCTCTACCACATATATATACCTGGAAACTAAGAGATAATTATGCTACGATTAATCATTGATTAAATCATGTCACACATGATCAATTGTATCTTCCTACAACTCCATTGAGTTAAGGTTTATTAGGAGGATTGAGATAGGAATGAAATTCATATCTCCATAAGGTATTTCTTGAATTCATCCAATAGGTACGAGCTACCATGGTTAGATCAAATTCATTTCATCTTCCTTCAAACATCGGTTCTAAACCAAAATTACGAAATCTTTGAACATTTCAAAGGTTTCTTAGGTGAAGAGAAGAAATCTTATATCATACATAATCATTAACAGATATCACATATCCATAATGTTTACTACGATATAGATGATCTGCATACATCAATATGTATGAGATCCTTAATACCTTGACACCTTACTCCTGTCCCAAGGAAGGGTGTATTGGACATTTTTACTTTGAATACAATATTCACAAGTATGTGAGATTTGAATCTTTAGACAATCTAAAGTTTCATGTCTTACCAGTCCATTGATTTCATCAACAGACATATGTCCAAAATTTGATGCCAGATCATTGTCAAATGATCTTTATCCTCCTATTGATCTTTTAAAGGTTTAATTTTCAGTATTAGAAATCTTAATGAACCATTCAATAATTTTCTAATTTTAATAGAGTCCACTAGATTTTAGATTACTATCTGAAATATTTCCATCATAACTCTCTATGATAGATTTATTACATAATTCATGTTTATATCCAACAATTAGAAATAAACAATGAGTGTATTCTAATATCTAGGTCATAGAGACATTCTCTAAGACTAAGGGCTCCCACTGAAAATATGAAGTCTATTGATCTTATGGAAATTGTTGCAACACTTGCATCACTTTCAACATGGATGACCAATAAACCTTAAGATCAAATTTCTAATACATATGCAACCAATTGCAAGTGTCATTAGAAAATTTGAGATACAATTATTAGACTTTATCTTATCAAATAAGTAAGTCAATATCAATGATTATATGTAGATTATACTGATGCTCCATCCGAGTCCTTTTCTGAGGATTCTAGACAGACTTGATAGTCATACTATCAACACATCAACTTATTGCAGTATTGGCATTCATCTAACTCTTTGGATGTCATATGGAAGTCACAGAAGTACAGTCAACTCTTTGACTATACCTCTTACTTGGGTCCAACCCATGCTTCCACTGCGCTCCCTTTGTCTATAAGCAACCTTTGCTCAAGACCAAGGATCTCTCATGTTAAAATCAAAAATTTCAATATAAGAGTATCTCAACATTTATACAAGCTTCATTTAAGTTCATATAATATGAATATTATGAAGCTTCATGAATGACTAGAGTATAGACAGTAGAATGATGACACTCATCATCTACATCCACCTAAACTCTTTGAAGCATCGGTTCAGGTAGGTATTCAAACAATTTGAATACATTATCTCTAATAGAGCTACCATTCTACATGATGTAGAGAACCATGTCATTCATGATTAAATGTCAAGAGCACATATATATGCCAGAATATCTTTATTGATTTTATAAGGATTAATTTGATAATTACGATCATCATCGACATGTCACTTCAAAAGTACATTCGATAAGATCAAGACTTATAGAGACATACAAACCCTAGGGTTTTAGTCCTATTGTCTTATTTAATTATCACTTCTCATTATTATGAGGAAACTTGCACATTGCAACCACATACATTGTGTGTCCAATCGCAAGTACAATATCTGGATCAAGGGTCCAATCCATGATATTCTACTGGTTATTAATGAGTATAACATTGTGTGGGTTTAATGAAGGATTATCTGAAATAAGTAATTTGCATAAGGGTATATATTTATATATATACACATATTATACTTTGATTTAGGAGTTTTTATATCAAAGTTGTCTTGCCATGTCAACAATGAAAGTTCATTCCCTTAATCACTTTCAATGTAAGAGATATACTTACCATTATATCTCAGCAAGATCTGGGATCTCCTCTTTATCTTTGTTACATCCCAATAATATGAGAAACTGTAACTCCAATAAAGAGAAGCGGGAACACATTCCGCCTTGCAAGTCCAACTTGCATTTCCCAATTCGGTCTTTAACACCCGGGCCCACCACCCCTAAGGTGATGTTGACCCGTCGTTAATTGAACCAACCGTCAACAGGAATAGAACTCGCTATGCGCAATCCAATATCGCCCCAATAATATGAGGATCCGATATTGGGGTCACTACGCATACGGCCTTACTCTTTCGAGAAGCAAAGTGTCCGATCCAGATGCGCTTGCATATAGGAGCTGTCACTTCGTACAGGCGTCTCCTATATACAATCCCTGGCGACGGAAACCCTTCGCCTTGACGGGAGACCATGGATGTCACTTATGTGATCCTCCACCTCTTATTCAAATTTAATTAATTACTATGAATCACATTCATATAATTAATTCTTCCAAGGGAATTATTAACTCTAATCATATTAGAGTATTCTCAATTGGATATAATTAACTTAATCATATTAAATTAATTATCAATCCAATTTAATCAATCAAACTTAATTTTATGCTTGAATATAGATATATGATATTATTCTCAAAGTACGTATTAATTCGAATTTTAATAATTAGAAAAAATACATCATAATCCCTCGGACATTATCCCGGCCCTACCCGCTGTCATGGCCAGTACCGACGGGAGTGGGGCGGACCACATACGTTGCAACCCGCTGACCAGCGATCCCCGACTAGACACCATATCCACCTCGGGAAAGGATAATGCCAAATTGATTATTTTGTACTTGAGATGATCATCGGTTCTTCAACCGAAATTATACCATATAGTAATCAAAACAATTTTGATTTTAAGGAAATTTGCTAGGCAAATTCCCAAGTCCTATTCAAGCAAGAAGTTTGATGATTGTAATTCCAATTAAGATTTAGATCAAATCTAATCAACTAATTGGTTGGGGCCAAGTCAATTAGGCAAATAATCATGTTTCAATATTTCACAAATATTTTTCAAGATTATTTCACGAAATTAACAATTAATTTCACTAATTGACAATCACTTGGTTCTAGATTAGGAAAGCAATTTCAGCAGTGACCCCTACTTACTAAAATTTGCATATCTCAATCATATTAAATCCAAATTAAGCAAAGTCAATTTCTAAAGTTTGCTAATTTGATTTAGGACAGAACCTAAGTGATGTTTCACGCATTTCGAGGAAAGTCTAAACAGTAATTAACACTTTAATCACGTTCAGATTCACAGTTCCCGCAACAGTGCATACATGTTCATTAAAACTACCATATCTAGAGCATACGAAATCCGATTTACGCAAACTCAGATCCTATGGTTTCCTTATTTAATGGGGAACAAAATTCAAGTGCTATTTTCGTGTTTAAACAATTTAAACATGGCCGAAAAATTACACTAAACAGATCTGCGAAATCAAATGCGATAAAAAACTTTCGCGACCTTAACGAACCCAAGTCGTCCTCGGTTAGCGAATCACTATTCGAAACCGTCAACCTGGCTCTGATACCGCTTGAAGGATATGGTTAGATCCTCAAGCGCATCACGGAAGCGTGAGCGTCGTATCGAATACGACGAGGAGCGACTAGTCGCACTAGTTACTCGATGCAGCGGAATTTAAAAAATTTTATATGACGAAACCACGTGATCCAAGAACACTTCTCGGATCGTTTCGTCTAAACCACAAATAAGTAATAGGATTACCTCTTGAAGCGTGGTTGCGATCAAGTCTCTAAACGAAGAGACCTCCTGTCTCAAGTCCGATCCGACGGAGGAGACGCTTGCGAGCGCGGGGATGAACCGCGTGCTTCTCGCAATCCAAGTTGATGATCCAAGCGGTGGATCTCCTGATCTCGACACACGAGATCCAACATCTTCTTCACGAGCGAGGCGCACCGAAGGAGACGGAGATCCACGAGCAGAAGAACGGGCAGCATAACGACGATGCCGCGGCGATGGAGAACCTCTCCATGGCATCCATGGTGGACGGCCATGAGAGGGAGAGAGGGCTGACCTCTAGAGAGAAAGAGAGAGGGAGAGAGAGATGCTTCTCAAGCATTATGTGTAAAGAGAGAGCATGGGTATGCCTCTCTATTTATAGGGTTTTGGGATCCATGGATCTCAATCCATGGGACATATAAAATCAATGGATGAGATTGATTTATGTCAATCCAATGGCTAAGATTGTTGTTGGTAAAACCAACAAATTTAGATCAAAATATATTTGACAAAATCAAATACAAATTAATCCAAAATCAATCCAATAAATAAGGAGAGAATGTGCATGGAGATTTCATCTCCATGCACTTTCCATGTGGACGGCCACACATTCCTTTTGGGAATGATGTGCCGCCCCTCCTCTTTCCATGGAGAGAGCAATCTCATGGAAATCCATGAGATTGCATATATCCTTGAAAATCTCCTCTATTTATTTCCAACAACTTTTGTTGGCTTTTTATTCTTCAAAAATAATTCATTATTATATTTGAGAATATTGCAATCTTGCCATAGGAAAATTGTGAATCAAATTCACAACCCAAAACAATATATAATTTACATTGTCAATTAATTACACAATGTGTATCCAATACACATAATAATTAATCAACACATACAAATTATAATTAACTCTCTCTAATACATTATAAATCGCATTTATAATATATTATGAATAATTGGATATTACTATCCACATTATTCTTATCCTTGATAACTAAATCATATTTAATCATCTTGGATCTCTTTATAATATGAATCACATTCACATTATTCACATCATTGATAATTAAATCACATTTAATTATCTAAGATAACTCTCCTTATAATATGAATCAAATTCATATTATTCATGATAATTAAATCACATTTAATTATCCATTTTCTCAATGCTCGGATACATATATCAACAATAGAATTATCCATGAACTCTTTCAAGGACAATGCGCTTTCTCTGCGAATACTTGGAGATAAGGACAGGGCGATTGTATTGTTCCACGTATAGTGACATGTATATTGAGATCACATCCCATAGATGCTTGATTAAATCAAGACCGTAAATCTAATCTTCTCATTGAATCTGAATCACATTCAGATCAATGTCCAACATTTGGACTAAGATCAGATTACTTCTCTACTGAGAGGAGTCACTAAAATCCAGACCCGTTTCATCACTCCCTAGGAATGGAAGCGTCATGGTTATACAATCGTTTATGATCACATCACCCTCAGGTATTCCTAATACCTGTACATCCTGCATACTTGAAGACTCAGATTAAACCAGAAGTATTAGATCAACTTTACACTGTCTACTTCAGGGTTTTATCAGTAAGTTTCTCATTCGTTCATTGGGAGTCGGTATCGATCATATACTTTCCAAAAGCATATATCATACCTAGGTCTTGATCATATACTTTCCAAAAGTATATATCAAACCAACAAATTCAGTCAAGCTTCCAAAGCGAGACGACCGTGCGCACGGAATTTGATTCTTCCCAATATCTCATGAGTGAGCTCTTGTCTTCCGGTTCAGTAGTGAACCTGTATGATCCCTTTGAGAGATCGTATTACTCATATGCCCTTATATGCACACCAGCGCGCCGGTGTATAGACCTTGATTAGGTCATCAACCTATTGGTCTGCCAAATGTACATACTCAGACATATAGTAACACATCTGTCTCCGGTCAGAGGATGTGTGCCTATATCATGACAGCATATGATATAGGACTTTGGTTATCTCGATCTCGTTAAGTCAACTCTTTGACCTAACTTATCCGACACCTCCGAATCTCTATTCCTATGCAGAGGACCTGCATCAAGAGGTCGGTCAGATATCAACCTAAATGAGATAGGATTGCCATCTCCTACTCAGGTTGGAGATCATCTCTTAATAATCATTTGACGGTGCTTGATGAGTCCTCAATCTAACTCATTAGATATTCATCTAAGCACCAGCCTCTATGATTCAATAATTGAATCAACAGCTGTATGATCATTAAGATGGCCATGGTACATAACCCTAATTGTACTAAGGGACCTATTATGCAAATTATGTACTCTTCATTTCAGATCAAGGAGTGAATTGCAACAACATTTATTGCATAATGGCTCGCCGTGGGCTCGCATTTCCAACACACCTCCACCACGTTTGAGAGCTACCGAGAGGAGCTTCCGGTACAGAGGTCAGCAGAGACTAGCTCAGAGCGCAGCATGATCCAGTACCGATTCTATACGTCAGGGACAGATTCACGCGGTTACAGCTGAGCAGGCACGTTCGGTGGCCATAGTTGTGAAAGGTATGCTTTTAGTTTCGAGCCATCCTTTTCATGTGTTGTTTGATTCTGGTGCTACCCATTCGTTTCTTGCTGTGAGGCTTCTAGCCACATGGGGTAGAGTCGCGGAGGATGTAGATCATCCATTTCACATCCGAGGGCCAGGCACACAGTTGTTCGTGATTTCAGAGATAGTTAGAGGGCTACCAGTGTCCGTAGGCGGTCACGAGATGACTGCAGACTGTCTTCTACTACAACTTGATGAGTTCGACATGATTTTGGGCATGGATTGGTTGTCTACACATCACGCCTTAGTCGACTGTTACTAGAAGACTGTTGTCTTCAGGATCCCCAGCTTGACAGAGTTCACTTTTGAGGGGACATCGCAGGACTCTAGGATGGAGTACTTTTCAGTGCTGAGAGCACAACGACTGGTTGATCAGGGATGTGAAACTTTTCTGGCCTTTGTTCAGGAGGTTACAGGCAGAGAGCCGATGGCTCAGGACATTAGAGTTGTATCGGAGTATCCCGACGTGTTTCCTGAGGAGTTACTAGGACTACCTCCAGTTAGAGAGATCGAGTTTGAGATCTCGCTACTTCCCGCTACACAGCCGATCTCCATGGCTCTGTATCGCATGGCACCCGAAGAGCTGAGAGAGCTGAAGGTGCAGCTACAGAAGTTGCTTGATTTAGGCTTTGTAAGGTCGAGCATTTCACCTTGGGGTGCTCCTGCACTCTTTGTTCTGAAGAAGGATGGAACCATGCGGTTGTGCATTGACTACAAATAGCTGAACAAGAGGATAGTGAAGAAACATTATCCTCTGCCATGTATTGATGATCTATTTGATCAGCTACGGGGATCTTCGGTGTTCTCGAAGATCGATCTCCGCTCGGGTTACCATCAGTTGAGGATTCGGGAGACAAACATCTCGAAGACAGCCTTTCGGACACGGTATGGCCACTACGAGTTTGTAGTGATGCCATTCGGACTGACAAATGCCCCCGCGACATTCATGGACATGATGAACAGAGTGTTCCGTCCTTATTGGGACAAGTTTGTTGTGGTGTTCATTGACGACGTGTTGGTTTACTCGAAGAATGAATGGGACCATGAGAACGACTTGAGAGCAGTGCTTGGTACCTTGAGAGAGCATAGACTGTATGCCAAGTTGAGTAAATGTGAGTTTTGGCTACCGCAGGTCTCATTCTTGGGACATGTCATCTCAGGAGCAGGAGTCGCAGTGGACCCTGCGAAGATAGATGCTGTGATGTCTTGGGAGTTGCCCAACACAGTGACACAGATCCATAGTTTTCTTGGGTTGGCAGGCTATTACAGATGCTTTGTCAGCAACTTTTCGCGGATCGTACTACCCTTGACGCGTTTGACGCAGAAGGGAGTACCTTTTGTTTGGGATAGTTCGTGCGATCATGCCTTTAGGACACTGAATGAGAGACTTACCAAAGCTCCGATACTTGCTCTACCGTCAGGTACACAGGACTACGCTATTTACACAGACACGTCAGGTGATGGTTTGGGAGCAGTGCTGATGCAAAGGGGGCACATGATTGCCTATGCTTCGAGACAGTTTAGACCGCATGAGCGGAATTACCCCACACAAGATCTTGAGTTGGCAGCAGTGGTCTTCGCTCTAAGACCTGGCGTCACTACCTGTACGGGGTTAACTTTGAGCTCTTCACAGACCACAAGAATCTGAAGTACATATTTGACCAGAAGGAGCTGAACATGAGGCAACACAGATGGTTAGAGCTGCTGAAGGACTACGATTGCACGATCTCTTACCATCCTGGTAAGGGAAACGTGGTTGTAGATGCCCTCAGCAGGAGAGCGCACACGGAGGGTACGATGAATTGGCTATACACTTGGGACTTACTTGCAGCACTGACGGATTGGCATTAGTAGGACAGTGTGTCTTCTCCCATCTCCGTACCTCCTAGGTATAACAGTCTTTGGGACCGTATAGTGGCAGGTCAGCAGACAGACCCGTGGATTCGTGACAGATACATGCAGGCAGTGAAGGATGATTTTGACGACTTTGTTGTCTCAGAGTCGATTCTGTGGAAGGCAGGTTAGGTAGTAGTTCTCGACAATGAGCTGCTACAAAGAGACATACTTGACGAGGCGCATTGTTCGCATCTTTCCATTCATCCCGGCAGTACGAAGATGTACCACTATCTTCGCTGGCATTTCTGGTGGTACGGGATGAAGAGGGACGTAGCTGGGCATGTCAGCAGGTGTTTGACTTGCCAGATGGTGAACACGGATCACAGACGACCACCTGATTTACTACAACCTCTTCCCATTCTTGAGTGGAAGTGGGAGAGCATTTCGATGGACTTTGTTACGGGATTGCCAAGGAAACCGGGAGGCCACGATTCCATTTGGGTCATTGTTAATAGGTTGACGAAGTCAGCCCATTTTATACATGTTAGCATGACTTATACACCTTCTCAGTTGGCCAGATTGTACGTACAACACATTGTGAGGTTACATGGCATACCCCGAGAGATAGTGTCTGACAGAGACTCGAGGTTCACTTCCCATTACTGGCAGCAGTTCATGTCAGCATTACAGACAGAGCTGAAGATGAGTTCAGCGTATCACCCTCAGACGGACGGACAGAGTGAGCGTACGATACAGACCTTGGAGGATCTTTTACGCGCCTGTTCTCTAGAGTGGAAGGGATCCTGGAAGGATCATTTACCTCTTGTTGAGTTCACTTACAACAACAACCACCATTCGAGCATTGGCATGGCACCATTCGAGGCTCTTTACAGGCGGAGATGCATTACGCCAATCAGTTGGCACGAGGTAGGCGATCATGCATTGTATACCGTGGATCTCTTGGAGGAGACTGCGAGGATTGTTGACTTGGTGAGGAGGAAGCTCTTGATGGAACAGAGTTGCCAGAAGAGCTATGCATATCGACGACGTCGACACTTGGATTTGCAGGTTGGAGACTTTGTCTTTCTACGTGTATCGCCCATGAAGGGGATACAACGATTTGAAGTTTGTGGCAAGCTGGCGCCACACTTTGTTGGGCTATTCGAGATACTTTCATGTGTTGGGAAAGTTGCATACAGACTGGCACTTCCCCCACGTTTGGTGGCTATACACGACATATTTTATGTGTCAAACTTGAGGAAGTACGTGCACGATCCTTGGCACATCATCAGCTATGAGAGCCTTGACATAGAGCCAGAGATACTTGATTTTGCGGTCAGGAGGCTTTGGAACAAGGTGATTCCCTTGGTCAAGATCCTATGGCACCGACAGGGTGTTGAGGAGGAAACATGGGAGACCGAAGCAACGATGCGCGAGAGATACCCGCGACTCTTCTCAGGTACTTTCTCAGTTTAGTTATCAGTTCTCTGTTTGGCAAACCATTTTACTTTATGGGTAAAAACCTTCTTTGAGGTTTTTATGGGTTAAAAACCTTTTGAGTTTTTTATGGTAGACCGACAAATCTGACTTAGAAGCGGAGTCTCGAGAACGAGATTCTCTTTGAGGTTTTTATGATTGTAACAACCCTAAATTTTAAGGACCAATTAAGTCCAAGATGATGAATTATTAGTGAGCTTGATTGGGCTTTGAAAGTTGAGAATTTAATTGTGATTAAGTATGGGAAATTGAGATGCCATTAGTGTCTAATTATGAAATTGTGGCTAGATGTGATTAAGTGGCTAAAGTAATGTGATTACTATTCATAGGTAGGCCTTATGTGCAAATTAGAAGACTTGTGTGGGTTTATGTTGCAATTTGCACAAGACTATATACTCCCACCCCATTCTAATTTCGTCCATAAGACTCCCCTCCTCTTTGTTTCTTCTCCTTGAGAGCTTGGAGCTCTCTCCCCTCCATGGCCAAAACCTCCATGTTCCTCCATCTTCTTTCTAAGATTACCACCTCATTTCTCCCCTAAATTTGAAGCTCAATATCTCAAATCAAAGCTGTGGAAGAGAGGAATGTGGATCAAGTGTTGCATGTAAGATCAAAGGCCAAAGAAGATGAGAAACCAAGCCTTGAAGCTCAAGTGGTGAAATGTTCTACACTTGTTCTTTGAGTGTTCTTCCTCAAGATTTTGAAGCTTGAGTTTGAGATACAAATCATACCCCTCTCTGCTGCCATTAAGATAGAATTTTCTCCACTCTATGAGCCTAGTGTTGAGCTGCTATATCAAGGATTTGATTGTGATTCTTGTTGGGTTTTGTTTTGGTATTTGGAGTGGTTTGATGAATGATGTTTTGGAATTTCCAGATCTGATTTTGCATGAGAAATCAGAGTTCTTGGCTTGATTTGGGAGGATTTCTTGATCTTTTTATGTGGCATTTGGATGCTGTTAGACCCTTCATCATGTTGTCTTTAGATTCATGTGAAAAATTCGAATTTCTATGATGATTTTGGGGGTTTATGGCTGCTGTTCATATGGACCTGCAACAAATTTCAGATCTGTATTCTTGTGTTTTGCATGTGTTGATGCATGCTTTTTGTATTACATAAGGACCATTTTCGAGTATCCTTACTTGTTGATATACACTCTTTCATATTAACCTTCAGTCCATGGAGTTGTTTTAGAAAAATAAGGAGTTTTGAGGAGTTATTGACTACCTATATCATACTTGTCATTGAATGTCCATATCTGTCCATGCACTTTAAATTTGTGTTTTAGGATGCATTTGGGGAGTTTCTTCATGTTTTCTTGAGTGACATTACTTGTTGATATATACTCTTTCATATTAACCTTCAGTCCATGGAGTTGTTTTAAAAAAATAAGGAGTTTTGAGGAGTTATTGACTACCTATATCATACTTGTCACTAAATGTCCAGATCTGTCCATGCACTTTGAAATAGTGTTTTAGGATGCACTTGGGGAGTTTCTTCATGTTTCTTTGAGTGAAATTACTCTTTGATATATACTCTTTCATATTAATCTTCAATCCATGGAGTTGTTTTAGAAAAATAAGGAGTTTTAAGGAGTTATTGACTACCTATATCATACTTGTCACTGAATGTCCAAATCTGTCCATGCACTTTAAATTAGTGTTTTAGGATGCATTGGGGAGTTTCTTCATGTTTACTTGAGTGAAATTACTTGTTTATATATACTCTTTTATATTAACCTTCACTCCATGGAGTTGTTTTAGAAAAATAAGGAGTTTTGAGGAGTTATTGATTACCTATATCATACTTGTCACTGAATGTCCAGATTTGAGTTTGTTACTTATAGAGGTGTGTTTGAAACACCTATTATAAAATTTAGACATTTGGGTATGACCTTAAGGATATATATATATATATATGTAGTACTATACAGGAAAACAAGACTATATGAACTTGCCATGAAGCAAGTCTTCCTCTAAGGAGTAGCCCGATCCTTGTAGGTGGTTGTGAATAATTTGGGGGCGTAGGAACGAAAGACGTTTTCCATTAAGATAGCCAAGTTCATAAGATAGATGTTCTTCTATAGGAATTTAGAAAGATACTATCGTAACAAGTCAGTATTCCTGATCTAGGATCAATTGAGGTTCTTATAGAACAAGTTCAGATCTGGGATTGACAGCTCGTGGATAGGATATAAATCAAAGAAACCTTAGACACTTAGGGTGAAACATGAAAATATAAAAAATGGTGATGTCACATTTGGCCAGTCATGGGAATTTATACTCCGACTGTGCGAGGGCGCATTGACCCTCACCTGAGCAGGAGATGAGGTCGCTCAGGCTTGGGTAGCGGACATTGAGAGCATGGGTCAAGGATCCCAGTCTTTTTCACGTGTTTTCTTCGAGCCGCCTCGGTTTTTATGCTTCGTTGGGATACACGAGTTGTCTAGACCATTCCGTTGACCCGTTGGTTTTTCTTTGAGAGGTTAGGTTGGGGGTTCTCCGCAGTTAGTTACGAGCTCGTCTGGTTTTACTTAGCTCTTCTCCTCTGGGAGTTGAGCAGTGAGAGAGGAAGTCGGGACTGGCAGGCTTACCTCTTTTCTTTCCTGCCTCTAGTGGCGTAGTAGTCGTACTACCACTGCCTTTCTCTTGGACCACACTTCCACTGGGATTGGCAAGAGCAGACGAATCCCTTCGGGGGTTTTCCACACCGCTGAAATCATTACCTTTCCGCCAAGCTGGTGTCTTAGTGATGGGGTAGTGATCAATTGACATGTGACAGTTCACCAATTACCCAATAAAGTTTCTCCATTAAACATTGCTGACCCGTTTAATTACCTTTCCGCCAGGCTGGTGTCCTGGTGATGGGGTAATGGTTAATAGACACGGAGGACTTAATTACCTTTCCGCCAGGCTGGTGTACTGGTGATGGGGTAATGGTTAGTAGACACTGAGTATTTAATTACCTTTCATCAGGTTTGTGACATGGTGATGGGGTAGCGATTAGAAGACATTGATGATTCCCTTAATTACCTTTTCGCGAAGCTGTGTCCTCGTGATGGGGTAAAAGACGTATGACTTTCTGATATCTACCTAGTCATGACTATTCCACTAAGAGACTAGTGTCGACAGTTCCGTTAGTAGAGGCTAATGAGGGTTGGGTGTTGAGAGAGTTGTGAGTATGTTGCCTCTTGTACACCTTCATGAGCAAGCTATCACACGTGTCGACCGAAGATCAATGAGAGTTGAGAGAACACGCTAGAAGGAGTGTTGGGAACTTAGTTAGGATGCGAGACACCATCGCATGCCTATGGAGGCACCGCAACTCTGAGGCGTACATCATACCTCCGAGTCATAGTGTGAGGCTCAACCTGGTCTTTGAAGTCCTACCCAGATATCGAGGTCCTAACCGTAATAAGACCACAGACTTAATTCTAGGCTTGAGTTGTTGTTGGCTAGTTCCATTGATCGAGGGAGACACGGTGTGGTAGTGAGCGCGAGTGTGTTCTTCTTTTTAGTTTCCGAAAGCAAGTAAATAACTTAAAAAGAATCAATTAATCCACTTTTACTTGCTAGTTCTTCTTTTGTCCACTACAGTTACCTTACTGTTTTTCTAGCTGTTCTAGTCTTTTCTTACTACTTTCCTTAGTAGAACTGTGTAGAATTTGTACTTGACAACATTGTGACAGATACTTGCTTGTCCCTTTTCTACTTGTGGTAGGCAAGGGTCCGGCGACCGAGTAGCCAGAGTAGTTTGGGCTGTAGTCATTCTTTTGGAGGATACACTTTCAAAGGAGGTATACCTTTTGGAGTCCACTGTACATTTGTATGTTGTGTTCTCCTCTGTAGCCTCATTTTGGGATATATATACATTTATATTGAATGTTGTGGAACCTCAGCATGTTATATGAATGAAATGAAAATGAATGGATATCTTTGTTGTTCAGTTCTGGTGTACTACTTACTTCCGCTTTTAGTTTTCTTGTGGTTTCTTGTTTAACTTAAATAAATCTTGTGAATGCCATGTTTAAAAAGCGGAAATTTTTCCCAGATTTTTATAACAACGGATTAACTCTAAGCTAGTTAAGTAGGCGAATGACTTGTTTAACAGGAAACCTAAGGTCCTTGGGAGGAGGTCGTGACAGTCTCCCTCTCTATTTATAGGGTTTTGGGATCCATGGATCTCAATCCATGGGACACATAAAGTCAAAGGATGATATTGATTTATGTCAAATCCAATGGTCAAGATTGTTGTTGCTAAAAACCAACAACTATTAATTTAATTTAGATCAAATATATTTGACAAATCAAATATAAATCAATCCTAAATTAAACCAATCAAATAAAGGGAGATTACCAACATGGAGATTGCATCCTCAAGGATCATGGTGGACGACCACCAATTTCCATATTTGTTATGTTGGCCGTCCACTTGATTGCAAGTGGGAGCAATCTCATGAGATTTCATGAGATTGCATATCCCCATGGAAATCTCCTTTATTTAATCCAACAACTTTTGTTGTGATTTATTCTTCAAAAATAATTCATAATTAATTTTGAGAATATTGCAATCTTGCCATTGAAAAATTGTGAATTACATTCACAACCCAAAACAAAATATAATTTACATTTTCAATTAATTACACAATGTGTATCAAATACACATCAATAATCAATCAACAAATATAAATTATAATTAGCTCTATCTAATACAATATAAATCACATTTAAAATATATTATGAACAATTGGATATTGCTATCCATATTATTCTTATCCACAATAATTAAATCACATTTAATTATATTGGATAATTTCCACACACATCAGGATAATTAAATTACATTTAATTATCAATTTATTAATGCTTAGATCTAGGGAATTATTCTTCAACCCTTTCAAGAATAATGCGATTTCTCCTCAGATACTTGGAGATAAGGTCATGGCGATTGTATTGTTCCACGTATATTGACTTGGATATTGAGATCACATCTCAAATCCACATCTCAGGGAACTCCCATAGATGCTTGATTAAATGAAGACCGTTAACCTAATCTTATCATTGTGTCTGAATCTTATTTAGATCAATGTCCAGTACATGGACTAAGATTAGGTCACTTCTCTACTGAGAGGAGTCACTAAAATTCAAACATGTTTTATCACTCCCTCGGAATGGAAGCATCATAGTTATACAATCGTTTATGATCACATCACCCTCAGGTATTCCCAACACATGTACATCATGCATACTGGAAGACCTATGATCATGCTGAAGATATAGATCACTTTTACACTGTCATCTTCAGGGCTTGATCACTAAGTTTCTCAATCTTGGTCTTTTGGGAATCGGTATAGATCATATGCTTTCACAAAGCATATATCTTACCTTCAAATTCATGTCATGCTTCCAAAGCATGATGACCAGGCACGGAATTTGATCAGTCCCAATACCTCATGAGTGAGATCATGTCTCCCGGTTTACAAATGAACCTGTATGATCCCTTCGAGGGATCATATTACTCATATGTCCTTACATGCACACCAGCTCGTGGTGTATAGACCTTGGTTAGGTCATCAACCTATTGGTCTGCCAAATGTACTCACTCAGACATATAGCAACACATCTGTCTCTGGTCAGAGGATGTGTGCCTATTCTGTGATAGTATTCAACATAGGTCTTTGGTTATCTCGATCTCGTTAAGTCAACCCATTGACTCAACTAATCTGACACCTCTGAATCACTATTCCCAAGCAGAGGACCTGCATCAAGAGGTCGATCAGATATCAGCCTAGTGAGTAAAGATTGCCATCTCCTACTCAGGCTAGAGATCATCACTTGACAATCATTTGATGATGCTTGATGAGTCCTCTATCTAACTCCTTAGATATTCATCAAGCATCAACCTCTATGATTCAATGAATCAACAACTGTATGATTATCAAGTTGGCCAGGGTACATAACCCTTATTGTACATAGGGAACTTATAGTGAATTCATTCATTCAATCTCATAAAGGGAGTGAAAAACAATCAATAACTTCTATTGATAAGTCATTTATTACAATAACATTTATTGCAGGAATGGTTCGCCTCGGGCATTGCTAACAATCTCCCACTAGCCCTCAGAACAATTCAGGAATAATCCTTAAACCCAAACACATTACATGCTGGTCGAAAACCTTCTGTGTCAGAGGTTTGGTAAGAGGATCAACAACGTTGTCGGCGGAGGCCACCTTGGTGATGATGATATCACCACGCTTTTGAATCTCCCGAATGATGTGGTATTTTCTTTCCACATGCTTGATCTTTTGATGCCATCTGGGTTCCTTTGCCAGGGCAATGGCTCCCGTGTTATCGCAGAGTAGCGGGATGGGAGTATCTCAGGAAACTACGCCAAGCTCCAGGATGAACTTGTGCAACCACACCGCCTCCTTTGCAGCATCCGATGCGGCAATGTACTAGGCTTCTGTTGTTGAATTTGTTGTAGTGTCCTGCTTCTTGCTTCTCTAGCTCACAACACTACCATTCAACAGGAATACAAACCATGATGTCGACTTTCGATCATAAATATCCGATTGGAAGTCAGAATCTGTATATCCCAAGACTTGGAGATCTCCATATCCATAGACAAAGATGTAATCTTGCGTGCATCTTAGATATTTGAATATGCTCTTTACTGCATTCCAATGTTGTTCTCCATAGCAGGATTGGTAACGACGTACCACTCCCACTGCATGGCAGATATCTGGCCTTGTACACATCATAGCATACATTAAGCTTCCTACAGCTGGTGCATAAGGGCATCTAACCATGGCTTTCTTTTCCTCAACAGTTTGGAGAGCCATCCCTTTAGACGGGTGGATACCATATCTTAAGGGTTGGAATCCTTTCATGGAACCATTCATACAGAATCGTTCAAGAATCTTCTTAATGTACCCATGTTGTGACAATCCCAATATCCTCGTCTCTCGGTTTCTGAACAACATCAGACCCATGATGTAAGAGGCTTCTCCAAGATCTTTCATCTCAAAGGTATGGGATAGCCAAATCTTCACACTGGTTATCATCCATGTATCATTTCCAATGATATGGACGTCATCTACGTAAAGCACAATGAACACAATGGCGCTCCCACTAAGCTTCTTGTACACACAAGGTTCATCAGGTTTCTGCACAAAATCATAACTCTTTATGGTTTCATCAAATCTGATGTTCCAGCTATGAGAAGCTTGCTTGATCCCATAGATGGATTTCTTTAGCTTGCACACTTTGCCATCCTCAGTTATGAAGCCCTGGGGCTACTCCATATAGATATCCTCCTCGTGTATCCATTGAGGAAAGCCGTCCTGACGTCCATCTGCCAGATGTCGTAGTCAAGATATGCAGCTATAGCTAGTAGTTTCCTGATGGATTTAAGCATAGCTAAAGGAGAGAATGTCTCATCGTAGTCGATGCCTTCTCTCTGTGTGTAGCCCTTGGCTAAGAGTCGTGCCATGAAAGTCTCTACTTTCCCATCAGGTCCCCTCTTTCTCTTGATGATCCATTTACACCCCATGAGTTTTACCCCTTTAGGTGGATCCTCTAGGGTCCATACGCCATTCTTATGCATGGAGTCAATTTCTGACTTCATTTCTAGCATCCACCTATCCATGTCATGATCCGCGAGTGCTTCATCAAATGAAGTAGGATCATTGTCAGTTTCACTTGACACATGGAATCCATACCTTTCAGGTGGTGCAACCACCCTCGAACTCCTTTAAAGAGGTATGGGTGTTTCATCTTTATTTACCTCTGCAGTTTCTGGTCTACGAAGCTCAGAATTCTCAAGGGATTCAATAAGTTCCTCTACTTCATTTTTGTCTTGACCATTAAGGAAATCATCCTCTATAAATTTTACATCTCTAGAGAAAAAAACCTTTTTGGTCTCAGGATCATAGAGCTGGTATCAAATAAAATCTTTAACATACCCAATGAAGTAACACTCACGAGCGCGAGATTCTCACTTACTTGCGTCCACGTTCTTCGCATGAACCAAGCAACCCCAAACCCTCAAGTGATTAACACTAGGATTGGTCCCTTACCAGAGCTCATGAGGAGTCTTAGGTACAGAATCTTATTCAGGATATATATTGCAGTCTCTACTTCATATCCCCATAAACTAAGTGGTAAATGTGCTTTGCTCATCATTGAACAAACCATATTCATGATGGTCTTATTGCGTCTTTCAGCAACATCATTAAGTTGGGGAGTTCCAGGAGGAGTGAGATTGGAGACATTTCCATTCTCTTTAAGGTACTCCTTGAATTCATCTGAGAGGTACTTGCCACCTCGATCAGATCGAACCGTTTAATCTTCATATCGATTTTGTTCTCAACCAAAGCCTTGAATTCTTTGAACTTCAAAGGTTTCAGATTTATGACGTAATAGGAAGATAAACTCGTATCACGAATGGTCATCAATAACCGTCAAATAATATCGATATCCATTTCGAGTCGCGATACTGAAGGGACCACATACATCGGTATGTATTAAGTCTATAATACCTTCGCATCTTGTAACCTTGTTACGGAAAGGCATCCTAGTCATTTTATCTCGAATACAATGTTCACATGTAAGTAAATATTAAACCTGTAGAAAATCCAAAGGTCCATCCTTTATCAATCTATTGATCCTATAAACAGATAAATGATCAAGCCTTTGATGCCAAATCATATTTGAATGATTTTTATTCTCCTTGGATGTTTTAGGGTTTTTATTAGTGGTTGCAAAATTCATGACATGCTCATTAATGCACAATTCATAGAATCCGCCAGAAGTCAAAATACCATCCGTAATATATTTATCATAATGATTTATGACTAATTTATTACAGAAAAGGAATGTATATTGACTTCTAACTAGTTAGATACATATATCAAATTCCTTCTGACTTCAGGTACATAAAGACACTTTTTAAGTACTGGGGCTCTACCACTAGATAATGATAGTCGACAGGTCTCGACGACGACTGCTGCAACACTTGCATCAGATCCCATCTGGATGACTATATCCCCTTCTTCCAGATTTCTAGTTTCCTGAAACAAATGCAACAAATTGCATACATGACAGAAGCACCCGAATTAACAACCCAACTTCCTTCTCATCCAACGAGAAAACTGGTTTCAATGATAAAAGTAGATTTCATATCTGTTGGACCTTTACCTTTGTCGACCGACTTCAGGTATTTCGTGCAATTACGCCTCCAATGCCCCTGCTTCTTGCAGTGGTGACAGACGTCGGTTTTTTTCGACGCTATCAGTATGGATGAATTGGAAGATGAAACAACATCTTTATTCTTCTTCTTTCTCTTCTGGGCCGGGCCCTTCCGAGAACCTTGCTTTCGACTGTGCTTCCCTCTGACCTATGCAACCATTGCACTGCCAGCGGGACCATCTTTCTTCATTACGTCTTCTGCAGAATTTAATGCAGCAAGAAGTCCAGCGTTTGTTAATTCCAGCTTGTTTATGTGGAATGAAACCACAAAGTTATTGAAAGACTTGGGTAGTGACAGCAGAATGAAATCAGATTGCATGTTTGCATCCATGTTTGCCCTAAGAGTTTCCAGCTCCGATAAGTACCCAAACATTTTGAGTACATGTTCATGGACTGACATTCCTTCCTGCATCTTGTAGCGAACGAGTTTTTTCATAACGTTGTATTGCTAGGTGCGGTTAATGTCACCAAACATATTTTTCAAATTCTGCATTATTTCCTGGCATGTACTTATCTCCACATGTTGTTTCTGAAGAACATTGGAGAGAGAACCCACGATATAGCATCTAGCCAAGACATGATCTTCATCATACTTGTCATTGTATGCCTTTTCTTCATTCGTTTTAGGGTTTTCATGATTGTCTTCTGAGAGCCCATAACTTGTGCGCTTAGCCAAGAGAACAAGCTCCAAATTACGAATCCAATCTGAGTAATTCAGTCCGGTCAACTGGACCTCCAGAAGCCTGCATAGTTGGTTCATGGACATCATTTTCTAAAATTAAGAATGCACTTATAGTAGAACATATAACCATATATTCATATTTATGATATTTGACTAAGGCATTTTAAATTAACTTATTCTTGCTCTGTCAACTTTGAAAGTTTATTCCCTTAACCACTTTTCAAAGTAAGAGATATACTTACCGCTATATCTCAAGCAAGAACTGAGAACTCCTCTTTATCTTTGTCATATCCCAATAATATGAGAACCTATGACTCCAATAAAGGGAAGCGGGAACACATTCCTCCTTGCAAGTCCAACTTGCATTTCCCAATTCGGTCTTTAATACCTAGGCCCATCAACCCTAAGGTGATGTTGAACCGTCATTAATTGAACCAACCATCAACATGAATACAACTCGCTATGCGCAATCCAATATCGCCCCAATAATATGAGGACCTGATATTGGGGTCACTACGCATACCTCCTTACTCTTTCAAGAAGCGACGAGCCTGATCCAAATGGATCGTATGCAGGAGCTGTCACTTTGGACAGGCATCTCCCACATTCAATATCTGGCTACGGAACCCTTCGCCTTGACGGGAGACCATGGATGTCACTTATGTGATCCTCCATCTCATATTCAAATTTTAATTAATTATCATGAATCATATTCACACAATAAATTCTTCCAAGGGAAATACACATCTATTCATAATAGAGTGTTTTTAATTGGATATAATTAACTTAATCATATTAAATTAATTTTCAATTCAATTCAATCAACAAACTTTTTTTTACTTTATTATATGGTATTATCTCAAAGTACGTATTAATTTGAATATTAATAATTAGAAAAATACATAATGATCTCTCAGTCATGGCCAGTACCGGTGGGAGTGGGAAAGACCGCAACCGGTGCGACCTGCTACCCCAGCGATCCTCGACTAGACACCATATCCGCCTTGAAAAAAAAATACCGAGTCAATCACTTTGTACTTGAGATGATCATCGGTTCATCAACCGAAATTATATCATAAAGTAATAATAAAAATATTTTTGATTATGAGGAAATTCGCTGGACAAATTCCCAATCCTATTCAAGCAAGGAGTTTGATGATTTGTGTTTCCAATTACGATCTAGATCAAATCTAGACAATTTATTGGTTGAGGCCAAGTCAATTAAGGAAGTAATCATCACTAAATATTTCTCAAATATTTCCCATAATTATTTCATGAAATTAACATTTAATTTCACTAATTGACAATCACATGTTTCTTGATTAGGACTGTAATTTCAGCAGTGACCCCTACTTACTAAAATTAACATATCTCAATCAATTTAAATCCAAATTAGACAAAACAATTTTTCAAAGATTGTTAATTTGATTTAGTACAGTACTTAATTGTTATTTAACGAATTTCGAGGCATATCAAAACAGTTATTAACTCATTAATCATGTTAAGATTTGCAGTTCCCGCAACAGTGAATACATGTTCATTAAAACAACCATATCTCGTGCAAACAGAATCCAAATAACGGAAACTCAGATCTTATGATTTCCTTGTTTAATGGGGAACAAAATCCAAGTGATTAATTCGTGTTTAGGCATTTTAAACAGGGCCGAATTTATTCACTAAACTGAAGTGTGAAAATCAAATGTGACAAAAACTTTCGCGACCTCAACGAACCCAAGTCATTCTAGGTTTGCGGATCGTATCCAAAACCTTCGACCTAAGGCTCTGATACAACTTGAAGTATATGGTTTAATCCTCACGTGCATCACGGAAGCATGAGCATCGTATCGAATACGACGATGAACGACTAGTCGAAGTAGTTAATCTATGAAGCGGAATTTTAAAAATTTCATGCGATGAAACCACATGATCCAAGAACGATTCTCGGATCATTTCATCTAGAACATAAAAAGTATAAAGAAATACCTCTTTAAGCATGGTTGATCGAGTCTCTACGAAAAGAGTCCTCCTGTCTCAAGTCCGATCGTCGGAGAAGAAGCTTGCGAGCGCGGGGATGAGTCATGTGATCCTCGCAATCCAACGAGTTGATCCAAGGATGGTGAACTCCTGATATCATCATACGAGATTGAATGTCTTCTTCGCAAGCGTAGCACTACAAGAAGACGGAGAACCGAAGAACGTCGAAGCGGCTTCACAGTGGCGAGGGCGTCGACAACCTCCTCCTCTAGGGTTTGGTGGACGACAACCTAGGAGAGAGGGAGAGAGAGTTAACGTGTGGGAGAGAAGAGAGAATGAGAGATGTGATTCAAAAGCATAGCATTAGAGAGCATGGTATGCCTCTCTATTTATAGGGTTTTGGGATCCATGGATCTCAATCCATAGGACACATAAAATCAATGGATGAGATTGATTTATGTCTAATCCAATGGTCAAGATTGTTGTTGGTAAAAACCAACAACTATTAATTTAATTTAGATCAAATATATTTGATAAATCAAATATAAATCAATCCTAAATTAAACCAATCAAATAAAGGGAGATTACCAACATGGAGATTGCATCCTCAAGGATCATGGTTGATGGCCACCAATTTCCATATTGGTTATGGTGGCCATCCACATGATTGCAAGTGGGAGCAATCTCATGAGATTTCATGAGACTGCATATCTCCATGGAAATCTCCTTTATTTAATCCAATAACTTTTGTTGTGATTTATTCTTTAAAAATAATTCATAATTCATTTTGAGAATATTGCAATCTTGCCATTGGAAATTTTTTAATCACATTCAGAACACAAAACAAAATATAATTTACATTTTCAATTAATTATACATTGTGTATCCAATACACATAAATAATCAATCAACAAATATAATTTATAATTAGCTCTCTCTAATACATTATAAATCACATTTATAATATATTATGAACAATTGGATATTGCCGTCCACATTATTCTTATCCACAATATAATTAAATCACATTTAATTATATTGGGTAATTTCCACAGACATCAAGATAATTAAATCACATTTAATTGTCATATCTAAATTCTTAGATCTATGGAATTATTCTTGAACCCTTTCAAGAATAATGTGATTTCTCCTCGGATACTTGGAGATAAGGAAAGGACGATTGTATTGTTCCACGTATAGTGACTTGGATATTGAGATCACATCTCAAATCCAGATCTCAAGGACCTCCCATAGATGCTTGGTTAAATCAAGATCGTAAACCTAATCTTCTCATTGTGTCTGAATCTTATTCAGATCAATGTCCAGTACATGGACTAAGATTAGGTCACTTCTCTAATGAGAGGAGTCACTAAAATCCAAACCTGTTTTATCACTCCCTCAGAATGGAAGCGTCATGGTTATACTATCGTTTATGATCACATCACCCTCAGGTATTCCCAACAGCTGTACATCCTGCATACTGGAAGACCTATGATCATCCTAAATATATAGATCACTTTTACACTGTCATCTTCAGGGCTTGATCACTAAGTTTCTCAATCTTTGTCATTTGGGGTTTGGTATAGATCATATGCTTTCACAAAGCATATATCTTACCTTAAAATTCATGTCATGCTTCTAAAGAATGACGACCATGCATGGAATTTGATCAGTCCCAATACCTCATGAGTGAGCTCATGTCTCCCGATTTAGAAGTGAACATGTATGATCCCTTCGAGAGATCGTATTACTCATATGTCCTTACATGCACACCAGCTCGCCGGTGTATAGACCATGGTTAGGTCATCAACCTATTGGTCTGCCAAATGTACAGACTCAGACATATAGCAAAACATTTGTCTCTGGACAGAGGTTGTGTGCCTATGCTGTGACAGTATTCAACATAGGTCTTTGGTTATCTCGATCTCGTTAAGTCAACCCATTGACTTAACTAAGCTGACACCTCCGAATAACTATTCCCATGCAGAGGACCTGCATCAAGAGGTCGATTAGATATCAGCCTAAAGAGAAAAGATTGTCATCTCGTACTCAGGATGGATATCATCACTTGACAATCATCTAATGTTGCTTAATGAGTCCTTTCATCACCTTTATTCTATCATTTTGGCCTTAAAAACCCTAGCAAATGCATGCAAATAGCATCAATTTGTCTATAATAGCATTCATTATTTATTGTATTTATTGTATACAAAACACGGTTTTTTATGCCAAAATTATAGAATAAAGAGAAGAAAAGAAAAAGGAATAAAATATTGAAAATATTTTATGACCCAAACCCCGAGACCAAGTCAAGAATTGGCTTGGTCGATAAAGAATAAAGTAGGAGAGATAAGGGCCAAGAATACAATAAATATTTCATTTATTCATTCTTGATTTATGCATTTTTGACACCTATTTTGTATCTAATTATTTATTCATCAAAAAAGAAAATTTGTACATAAAAGTTGTAGATAATAATGTAAATAAAATATAAAATTGAGTTTGTACAAAAATAATATATAGTATACATTTTATACCCGGAATAAAAAGCCAGAAACCAAGCATAATAGACCCATATCTTCCAAATAAAAACTCAAAATATAACAAAATCACTCTAATTGTATATAACTTTTCATGAGCTATTCAATGGTGGTGGTTTTATATTTTTTGGAGTTACTATGCAAAAGATAGGTTTTGGGCCCCTATTATACCTTAATACCGATTAAAATATTCAATTTATTCATTACTTATTATTTTTACACATGTTTTTATAATATTGTCAACATTATTTATAACATAGGTGTACATTAAAATTAGAATTAAACCTAAAAGAAAAAGGAGAATAAAATAAAACTATGCCAAAACATAGATGAAATACCTATTTATATAAATAAAAGGGAAATACATTCTTTAATTCTTTTATTCTTTCATATTTTTATAATATTGTAAATATTACATATATTATATTAAAAATATAAACCAAAATAAAAACCAATAAAATACATTAAAATAAAAATAAGTATATAAACTATAGGCAAAATACCTATAACTATAACCATACAATTCATATACCTATTTATTTAAGTATACAAATACTATCATAAAAATAAAAATAAAATATATTTATGTACCTAAAAATACATAATAAATTCATAAAATAAGAAAATAAAATAATAAAATAAAATATATAAAATAAAAATAAATTATACAATATACGTGAAAATATACCTATACATACACCGTTAATAATTAACTTGTAATGAAATACATCAAAAAATAAATAAAAATCGTAATAAAATACTACATAAAATAAAAAACATTTTTTATTTTGTACCTAAAAATCAATAAAATCATTTATTATTTTTAAATAATTATTCTTTAATAACCCTGCTATTTTGTCATGTAGTGAGCCTACATGGACCAATGGCAGGGACTCCCTCAGTGGACCTCTGGTCAACTCACCCTCCAGCCTCTGCAACCCATCAAATCTATCCAAGCAAGTGTTTTCTCCAAATTTTCTCGATCAACTCATCGCTTCAATGACATCGGTCCCATCACGGAAAATACTCCCAACATAACCCTCACACACACCCATGGCTTGTATTCTTTTTACGGAGCTCTAATTTCTTATTTGTTACCGGTCAATAAGGGCTCCCCATTATGTTCATATCAAAGACCCCATCTTCTTCCATTTTCCCGGGCGTTCCATCCATTGTTCACGCTCGCGTCCTTCACAAGAAATGTTCCCCAATAGTCCCTCATACACGGCCAAGTATTATATCCCTTGTATATAGCTTTGATTTCTTATTTTTGGTTGATCAATAAGGGCTCCCCATTATGTTCATAAATATTTCAGCCTCCAGCCCGTCAAATCTGTCAAAGACCCCGTCTTCTCCCATTTTAACCCCACAACGTCGCTATTTGATGACATGGGATTCTGTCTGAGGTCACCTCAGCGACTATCGATCCGCCATGTGGAAAGACACGACCTCAGCCCAATCCCATGTCATCAAATGGCACCGTTGCCGGGGAGCAACGTCGTTTGGGATACTTATTATTTATTTGATTCTTCACTCTTGTCCACATTTATTTGATTCTTGTATTATTGATATTATTGTGGTTGTTCTGACCCTCTTCTTTATTTGTCTTCGATGCGAGGGACCACCAAGCAAAGGAGGAATTCCTAGGAAGTCCAATGCACACTAGTGAGGCAGAGTTGGCTCTTCTACACCAGCCAACAAGAGAGAGCATCGAAGGCAGGTGGATGAGAATTTTGGAAGGCAGACTAATTTTTGCTTTATTTATTATTTATGCATATTTATGTGAGAGAGTGACCCTATAATTGTAATATTACAGGACACTCAGACGCTCTGACTTCCCGAGGTCCAATGCCCAGGGATTGTTCCCTTGGGGTCCTCGACGATTTTAACACTTTTTTTATTATTTTATTTTAATTATTTTTTGTGAATGAGCCCTAGCTTAGGATTATTTGACGTAGATTAAGGCCCTATCCCTAATATATATGCATGCACCTATAGATGCTACTTGGGACTTAGTCAATTTTGAAATAATGTTCTTCACGCTAATAATATCATGTATCTAGGGCGATTTCTTTGGATTGCATTTGCATATAGCATAGGATTCAATTCTATTATTCATCATGTATGGTGAGAGATGGGAAGCACTGTAAGTCTTCTTACTTGGCATGCATCATCGTTTTTCGACTTGCATGGCTTTTCTGAACTTCTCCCTCTGTTTTTGCCAACCTAGGAAGCTTAATGTAAATTGAAACCTCGATAGGCACATGCATTGAAAATATCCAAAAAAAGTGATAACAAAAAATAAAACCGGGACTACTAACTCCTCTTGAACATTAAAATAAAATGTAATGGATCCCTTGTCTTGGGGAGAGAAACCCCATCATTGTCTAAGCATTTTATTTCTACGTACACGCTAATGATTAGTGCCCTAATCCGAAAGCCTAATTTTGGTGTACAACTTTCTATGATCACCTAACTCTAAAATCGACAAGATAAAAGACCACATCTCGGTCTTTACTGTGTTGAGTAGGTGAATTGGGGGTTTGCTTTGTGTATTGATTGTGACTTGTATTCTATTTGCACGTTACCTTTGAGTTATCGATCTCGTCCGTGTGAGTCTTGCATTTTCATATTTGAGTCTCTCTACCCCTCTTATACATATATCTCTTCATTTTGCATTGAGTCGTGATATTGGCACGTGAGCTCAATCAGCTTCTTCAGACCTTTGTGTTCCTCTTCTTGCACATCCTCCTCGTATCCCTCGTATCATCTTACCTAGGATTGCTGTGCTGGTAGGTATCGCCTGCATTGAGGATTCTTGACTTACATTAATTATTGGAGTAAGCCGGGCACGATTTGAGGATACTGAGATTGATTTGGTTGATTTGTCTTTCATACGTGCATAGGAGCTTATTGAGGATTTTTAATGATGCACGCTGATTAGGTGTAATTCTGTTTTGAGGATTTAGATCTCACACACCGGATTGAGGATGTGATGTGCTTCAGTGATTTGAGGACGATACCATGATGTTTCTACTGATATATCTATTTCGAGGTTGCGTCCGTCTTTGATTTCTAGGCAGGATAGACTATCTTGATATATGCTGCATGGAGGCGATGATTGGAACCCACATGATCTCTCATCTTCGTGATTGATCCATTCCCGATCTCCTGATTCTATTATCCACCTATGGCACTTTGAGGATTCTTGATTATCTTTCGTGCCATCTCAGCCAGATTTGATTGACCTGAGGGATGTTTTGTGAATGACCTGATTATTTGCTCCCTCACATGATCTTATGCCCTCCGAATGATTGAATGATTGAATGCTTTCGACGACCGGTGATGACTTGCCATCAATCCCAAGAATTCATTGACTTGGCTTACATGACTCCCCGAGGACTATCTGTGGGAGCATGTGACACACTCTTTACGATCGGTTTCACTCATTGCCTATACTATCACTCTGTTGGGGTACGAAATCGTATCGTTTGATTTGACTATTTGTCCTCTCTGTCTGATTGTGTTACCGGTCTGCCAGTACACGAGGCCATTCAAAGACTCATCTGAGTCCGCTTTCCTTGACAGTCCTTGCAAGGATGAGCTTCACTTTTTTTATTATTCCATGCCTAGTTCATTTGCTCTCCGAGGGTTATCTACGAGGACTATGGCACCTTGCTAGATCTTGCGGTCTCTTCTGCTGGTAGACGGTCTGTCGTCTACGGAGGCCTTTCTGATTGACTCATTTGAGTCCTCTCTCTCATTGACGACCCTCGCAAGGATGAGATCTGATCTGACTATTCCTTGACTTCCTTGCATTTCATCCCGAGGACTCTGCGGGAAAATGCAACACTTTCATTACGCTCGGTTTCCCTTTCAGACTGTGTCTCCTACTACTGGGAGCATAAAGCCGAGTCGTTTGGTATTATTTCGGTCCCAATTGCTTTGATATTTACCCAATCTGCTGGATCTTGGGACCCTCCTGACTTGACTCCTTTGAGTCTTCTCTCCTTGACAGTCCTCGCAAGGATGCGCCATCCTTCTCTGATTATTCGATGCTTAGTTGGCAGTAAGTTCCTCGAGGGTTATCTGTGGGACGCTGCCACACTTTCTTGATTTGTCGGTCTCTTCTGCTGGTAGCCGATCTGTCGCCTACCAAGACTGTTTCTATGATTCGTTTGATGGATCAAGCTCCTTTGAGTCCACTCACCTTGACGACCCTCGCAAGGGTGAGCTTCTGTTCTGATTATTCATTAACTAGCATGTACTACTCCCCGAGGGTTATCTGTGGGAGAGTACACCATAATCTATGTACTCAGTTTCAGTTCTGATGCTTCCTCTCTGTCGGAGAATGACGTCGAGTCATCTAATTTTGGTACTCAGTCCCCTCCCTGGTTGTGCCTCCTTTTTGTGGAGCACGGAGCCGAGCCTTCTGATTATTCTCAGATCCTACTCACTTTGAGGACCCTCGCAGGGTTGAGCCATATCTTGTGTTCGGTGTAGTCCTTTGACTTTCTGACTCTATGACCACCGGACATCACACAGTCTAATGTCCTTCAATTTTCATATCTTTTTGAGACCTTGATTGACTTGGAGGAGTCTGTCCTTCTCTTTCTTCTTCCGCATCTTACGGTATCGGCTTCGCTCACTCATTCACTCCTTATGAGCCGATCATCAGATTTACGCTACCGGTCCCTTCTTTACTTTCTGATATGTTTGTCCCAGGTAGCTAACACCCACTTGATTGCAGATTCGGGTGTATTTTCACCTTATGACTGCGTCCTCGTTCTCACAGGGAGACGACGACGAGAGCACAGTAGTCGATTACCAGATACCATCCTGTACCTCATACTATGTGCTAGTTGTATATAGGTGTTTTTTCTTCTATTCCTTCTTTCTCCTGAATGTTATGTGTGCCCCAGATCTATCGCCATATCTTTGTGACTATACATAGGACGTACCTTTTCCTAGGTAGAGCCATGTTGTTCTATGTCCTGTTTTATCACTCATGTTGTTACCTATACTTGGGGATCTTTCACCCTATGTATAGGGGGAGTGATGTACATTCTCCATGATCTTTTCATCTATCTGTATATATCTATCTTTTCGCCTTTTTTTCTTTTCCTTTTCACTTTTTCTTTATCTACATAAAAGGTGTTGTCCCCTTGTGTCAGTTTCCTGTATTAAGGGTGTACTTTGTCCTAAGTGTAGGGGGGTTGCACCCCTGATTCATTCATTCTTTCATCTGTTTATTAATGCCCGTGACCCTCCCCGCGTTGTGTATAGTCTGCTATACTTAGGATTATTTAATCCTAAGTATGGGGGGGGGGAAGGTCACCTTCTTATTCATTTATATCTTCATTCTTTCATTCTTTCGTAAGTCGTTGTAGTATAGGTTTTTCTATACTCAGTATGAGTTATGTCTTCTCTTTCTCTTCTCGACCTATGAGGACATATCTCATGCTAAGTATAGGGGAGTCGTATATACTCTGTATATACTTTAGCCATAACTCATACTTTCATAATAAATATGGCTAAATATACTGTATAAATAAACACATAATCCATTAATAAACAATAGTCATTCCTCAAATTGTTTTTGTATTTACTGATTAATAAATCAGGTTAAAAATATTTTTGCAAAATGATTTGAAAAATGGTGTGAACCGTTTGGGCAACTTTTTGTGAATTGTTTTCAACCTTCGTAAAAACATTTTGATTGCAGAAATTCTTTCTTTGTGAGAAATAAAAGTTTGGAAACCGATTTGCAAATGATTTTGAAAATGTTTGTAAAAATATTTTGAAAAATGTGTATATACCGTGCGAAAAATCTTTGCAAAATGACTTTCAAATGATTGTAAAAGTTTGCAAAATTATTTTGTACTGTAGTTTTCAAAATTTGTTTTCAAATAAATTTGAGGAATAAATGTATCATTGAAATAGGAATAAAACGTGTATATAAATTCTTTATCAATTGTATAAATATAACCTAAATAACTAACTTTATTAAAACCTGTAAAATCTATAAAATTCCTAAATCTTGTAAAATAAAGCAGCATGCCCGTGTAAATGGTTGTACATACTTTTTGTGTGCCAAGATTTTTATTCGCAAAAATTCTTTGTGTAAAAAGATTCTTTGATTTTGAAATTCTTTGTGAAAAATTGCATCATTCATTGTGTATAGCATTTTCATAGCATTCATATTTTTTTGATTGAGATTGATGATTGAACTAGTCCAATAAAGTAGAAGATTGGAGCTTGGTTGGACCTTACCGCACCTAACTACACTGGAACCTTATGGGAACTAGGTTTAAGGTACTTCAGGTCTATTCAGACTTAATTCTTTGAAAAATCAGGGCTGGGTTCAAGTCACCTCAACTGAGTAAATAGAACTTTTCAAGACACACGCATGATTCTTGTCGACCGTGGCCTAACTTGGACACTTGCACCTTTCACTTGGCTCAACTAAGTTGAAGTGGTGAGGGGGTTGGATTTGCCAGTCTGAGACGCACACGGGTGGAAACATTCGTCCTCGTCTACGGAGGGAAGTGCACCCCAACCTGGTCCAGTTTCAATGAAGTCAAATAACAGGAGAGTGTGGGTTGCAATAACGCTTCAAAAGAGGGATAGTCTTCTGGATCAAGAGGAAATAATCCTTAAGTAAATGCTGCTGTAAATAGTATGTTGAAAAAAGAAAAAAAAAAGAAAAAAATCTCCAAAAAAGTGGACAGGCTTGTAAATAAATAAAAAATAATAATGTGCCGGCCGGAGTATGCATATACGTTGTATAGAAAATAAGCATGCTTGAGCATCAAAGTTATACCATGTGAGCCTGCAGCTGGATGACTTGACTACACTGGTCTTGCATCCCAGGATAGGTAGCTACACTGGCTACCATCCATTCTTTTCTCTACCTCCTCCTCTTAAGTTGTATGCCACTTGAACTTAGAAGGGAATACCCCGCTCTTCGAGGGCAGAGTGCTGGATTAGGGAATCATTGGGCTGTCATTCTGGAGAAGTCAGTCTCTTGGTCATTTCAGTTAGGGAGAGACACTATCACTTACATTGTATAAGTCATCTTCATAGTCATAAGGGTTTGTGTATGATGTAGGCTAGTTCTGACCTGGCTATTGAGGAGATTTGAACCGAGTTCTGTGACTCTCGGAGGCTGTTGTGTTTGAAATTCGGTTCCCAACCAGGTTCCACAAACATTTTCACATTAAGGTCTAACCTGAGCTCCAAACTTTGATTTTGTACAGATAAAATTAAAATTAATGATCAATTCAATTTACTCTTTAAATTCTTTATTCTTGCCTTTTCTTTTCTGCTTATTTTTTTATTCTTTTTGCACTTATTGCATAAATATTTGCTAGGGACTAGCAAAGGCAAGTATAGAGGGGTGATGAATATCCATTTCATCACCTTTATTATATCATTTTGGCCTTAAAAACCCCACCAAATGCATGTAAATATCATCAATTTGTCTATAATAGCATTCATTATTTATTGTAGTTATTGTATACAAAATAAGGTTTTTAATGCTAAAATTATAGGATAAAGAGAAGAAAAGAAAAATGAATAAAATATTGAAAATATTTTATGACCCAAACCCCGAGACCAAATCAAGAATTGGCTTGGTCAACAAAGAATAAAGTAGGGGGATATAAGGGCCAAGAATATAATAAATATTTCATTTATTCATTCTTAGTTTATGTATTTTTGACACCTAAATTTGTATCTAATTATTTATTCATCAAATAAAGAAATTTTGTACATAATAGTTGCAGATAATAATGTAAATAAAATACAAAATTGAGTCTGTACAAAAATAATGTACAATGTACATTTTATACCTGGAATAAAAACCAGAAACCAGATTTCATAGACCCATATCTTCAAAATAAAAACTCAAAACATAGCAAAATCACCGCTAAGTGTATATAACTTTTCATGAGCAATTAATGGTGGTGGTTATATATTTTTTGGAGTTACTGTGCAAAAGATAGGTTTTGGGCCCCTATTATACCTTAATACCGATTAAAATATTCAATTTATTCATTACTTATTTTTTTTACAAATTCATATTTTTATAATTTTGTAAACACTATTTATAACATAGGTGTACATTAGAATTAGAATTAAACATAAAAGAAAAAGGAGAATAAAATAAAACTATGCTAAAATATAGATGAAATACCTATGTATACAAATAAAAAGCGAATTCATTCTTTAATTCTTTTATTCTTTAATATTTTTTAATATTGTAAATATTACATATATTATATTAAAAATATAAAATCAAAATAAAAACCTATATAATACATTAGAATAAAAAGAAGTATATAAACTACAGGCAAAATACCTATAACAATACCAATACAATTCATATACCTATTTGTTTAAGTATAAAAATACTATCATAAAAATAAAATTAAAATATATTTATGTACCTAAAAATACGTTATAAATATATAAAATAAGAAAATAAAATAATAAAATAAAATATATATAATAAAAATAAATTATACAATATACATGTAAATATACCTATACATACACATTAATAATTAACTTGTAATAAAATACATAAATCAAATAAATAAAAATCATAATTAGATACTACAAAAAGTAATAAACATTTTTTATTTTGTATCAAAAAATCAATAAAATAATTTTTATTTTTAAATAATTATTCTTTAATAACCCTGCTGTTTTGTCCTGTAGTGAGCCTACATGGACCAATGGCAGGGACTCCCTCTGTTGACCTCTGGTCAACTCACCCTCCAGCCTCTGCAACCCGTCGAATCTGTCCAAGCATGCATTTTCTCAAAATTTTCTTGATCAACCCATCGCTCCAATGACATCGGTCCCTTCATTGAAAATACTCCGAACGCAGCCCTCATACACGTCCATGGATTGTATACCTTTTATGTAGCTCTAATTTCTTTTTTTTTGCCGGTCAATAAGGGCTCCCCATTATGTTCATAAATAATTCAGCCTCCAGCCCATCAAATCTGTCAAAGACCACGTCTTCTCCCATTTTTCCCGGGCGTTCCATCCACTGTTCACGCTCGCGTCCTTCACAAGAAATGTTCCCCAATAGTCCCTCATACATGGCCATGTATTATATCCCTTGTATATTTTGATTTCTTAGTTTTTGCCGATCAATAAGGGATCCCCATTATGTTCATAAATAATTCAATTCCATCCCGTCAAATCGTTAAAAGACCTCGTCTTCTCCCATTTTCCCCCAGCAACGACGCCATTTGATGACATGGGATTCTGTTTGAGGTCACCTCAGCGATTGTCGATCCGCCTTGTGGAAAGACATGACCTTGGCCCAATCCCATGTCATCAGTCCTCTATCTAACTCCTTAGATATTCATCAAGCATCAGCCTCTATGATTCAATGAATCAACAACTGTCTGATTATAAAGTTGGCCATGGTACCTAACCCTTATTGTACATAGGGACCCTATAGTGCATTCATTCATTCAATCTTAGAAAGGTAGTGAAAAACAATTAATAACTTTTATGAATAAATCATTTATTACAATAACATTTATTGCAGGAATGGTCTGCCTTGGGCTCACATTGCTAACACACCTTTCTTGTAAGTTGGGTCATTCCTCTTTGTCTAGTTTTTCTCTTTTAAGAAAAACCCAAAAATCTGTCGCAAGATTTCAAGGATCCATTCATTTTCCCATAATCAAGAAGAATTTTGAGGCTTCCCATGTAGATATGAAAATTAATTTTGAGGAAGAATGGCATAATTCTAGAAGGATAAAATTTCAATTTACAAAGACCTTTCTTACTCAGATTCGGAAGTATTATCCATTAGGAAGAAGCGGTTGAAACATAAGGCATCATGTAATTTTAAACCTCGAAGATTCAATCTTGATTCTGAAGGAGCTGAAGTTTGTAATGTTGTGTTGGGTATCTTAGTATTTGTTTCTCGTGTTACTCCTCTATGTTGTTTTGTCAAAGATACCTAGTCAATTGACTTTGTTTCAATAAAATTAATAATCTTAATTCTTTTGCAAAACTTACTAACTAGCTAACTTAGTGTCCTTCCCTAACATATTTTTCACTATGCACTCGAGGCTTGAGATGATCTTCAACACTTAGTTTTAGGAGTCCATGAACTTAGAGTTATCATGTATTAATCATTAGGGTCATGGACTTAAAAATTCACACTCTCCTAGTTGGAAGATATGCATGCTATATGCCATGCTTAATCTTCCTTAACATAATTTGACTACCATACACTTGCACGATTGCAATTATGATCGAGATGAGTCAAGGTATCACTAAGGAAACATGAATTGGAAGTTTGAGTTTGGACTTAATCTATATGATGCTCGAGGATGGGATAAGATTAATGATGGCTTCATGAAGCCTGATTGTCAGCATCTTAGCCAGTATGGGACTTGTTCTCTTACTATTTCTTGACTTTAACCTAAAGTGCCAGGATGTGATGACATTAAAATTAATAAGTTGATCAGTGTGCACCAATCTTTTGGTAAAAGCAGTGGATCTAGCCAAAAAAAAGAAAGAAATAAATGATAAATGAAAAGATCTCACCATACAAAGTCAAATATTAAAGAGCTTCCACCAAAGGCAAGTGCTCCCAACTATCTTCAAAGTGTCCATTTGGACCACTGCTATTAGGACCAAAAGTCGGGCTAGCACCCAAAAAGGGCTCTACATCATAAATGCTATAAGTCTGGGTGTATAAGGTATATTAGATACTCAAAAAAGGTACACCCCAGTGTACTCCCAAAAAAACAAGTGCAGACGACTCCAACTTTTCTTGACGAGCACACTTATTGGCAAAAATCAAAGTAAAAATATATTGCAATTTGGCACTAGAGAGAACCCTGTTCCAATGAGAGGAAGAGAAAATAAGTACACAATCCTTTATCCTCCATAATCTGGCCTTCCATCTATCCTTTTAAAGTCTAAAAAACTAAAGAGACAGTGGATTGAAGCACGACTAGATTTATTCACTAGGGTTGAGGGTTGGGTCATTAGTAGAGCTTCCAAGATTGGAATTTTTGGTGATACCTTGATTCCACTCTCATATTGCAGTCAATAGTAAGTCATACTTTTTATATTTATTTATACACTGAGAGTCTGACAATAGAAGAGTTGAATTCCTTTTGATTAACACTCAGATCAACTTAGAGTTTTAGGATTCTTAAAACCTAGTGTTTTAGGTTAAATCAAGCTTTGTATACTCACTTGCACATGTCAGGGATCTCACTAATTAATCTAAACAGTTCTTCATTTGCTCGAGGACGAGCTTAGCTTAAATATGGGGGGTGATGAATCTCGAATTCATCACTCTATGTCTCATTTATTAATCTCAATTCCCTCAAAATCATCAGCATTTCTGCATTTATTCTGCATAATTAGCATTCATGCATGTTTTCATAAGAATGGCATTTTATCCATCATTTTTGCACAAAATAAGAAGCCAAAAATCCAAGCCAAAAATGACCTGTAAATAGCCTAATTTCCCGGATTTTTAACTCCTTCATGATAACTCCGAATGACACAAAAACACCTCCACTGTGTACATATCACTAACAAGAATAAATAAAAAATACAAAAAAATCACTAACCCTGTTAAGTGGACCAAAAACCCAAACCCTAGTTTCAGGATTTTCGGACTAAAAGCCCCATATCTTCCCCATCTAGTGTCCGATTTGATCCTACTAACTTTTGAACTAATGTACATTCAATTACCTTCAACCAAGTTCAGGTGAATCGGAGCTCGTATGTGAAAGTTGGGTTTTGGGCCTCTTTGTACATTGTGTATTTTAGCGGTTTTGACCTCAAATTTTATGTTCATATTTTCTTAATTAATAAAAATCCAAAAAAATTAGATTTAAGTGTATTTATTTATCTTTGATTTTTCCATATTTTTTCCGGATTTTTATATGGTTTAAAAATGACAAAAAATAGAAAACCCAAAAATCAAGGTATTCTATGTACATGGGATACCCCAAAAATTCACTTTGTGCATTTTATCGATTTTGGTTTTGTTGTCTTCATGAAAGTTGTAGATCATATCGAGACGAGCATTTTTCATGAAGGAACTTTTTCGATCCGAGGTCATTTACTATTTTTTTATTTTACAAAATCTTTTTCATTCGATTTTTCTGGTGATGACACGTGACAACCCCTGAGGCCGCCACTTGTCAGCGTTTTTTGGCCCCTTTATTAATTCATTTTAAAAAAATTAATTAACGGATGCACATGCGTCGCACGTGCCTCCCAGCCACGTGCTCCGCACGTGCCCTGTCCCTTTCCTCCTTTTGCGCCACGTGGCTGACTCTGGGCCATCCTATCATCGCCCGATCAGACGGCCCTGACGGCTCCTTCAACCTCCCAACGCTCCCCGATTTCTCCGCCAACGACCGCCACAAACTTCGTCGTTTGACCGCCCCACCTTCGTCGCAACGGCCAACCGCCGACCCCCCTATCTCGCACCGGCCCCTTTCCTCTCTCCCCTTTTTAAAGACCACCGCCGCCATCGTTCTCCGTATCTGCCTCTACCCTCGAACTCCAAGCCTCGTCGGTGGTGACAGCCCGACGAGCTTCATATCTCGGCGAGATCCGGCGCCTTCTCTCAATGACGTTGCAGTCGCACACCCCCGCCGCACATCTTCCCTCGCTCCGACCTTCGTGGCTGTCCAGCCTACGACGTCGACTACCTGCACCAACTTCGCCACCTTCATCGACTTCATCAACATCTACATCACCGCCACCTCTGCCCACGACTCGCCTCGCTCGAGCCCAACGACTATCTTCGCCTCTCCGCTCCTCCGACATAACTCTAGGTCATCATCAACAAACGACCACCGATGTCAGCCTTCGTCTCCGACAACGTCTCCAACGACTCCGATCATCGAGTCACCAATGCCTTCTTCTCCGACAAAGTGCTCAGCCCTTCAAGCTTCATCGAAGACTACCACAACCATATTTGCCGACCACCACCAGCATCTTCCCCTACCGAATCTGCCGATTCACACAACTAAAGGGGAAGCTTTGTCGACGGCGGTAACAGCACCGTTGGTAAGGCTACCTTGAAGGCTGTGCGAGATCCGAAGCCTTCAAGCGTCGTTGCAGAGGCGGCAACTGCTGCCTTTGCTGATCATGCTCTGGACTTAGCCCCGTCGAGCCACCGCCTATCTCCTCCTCAGATCACCAACGCCTCCGTCTTTGCCATCATCAACGCTCTCCACCGACTTTGCTCAACGACGACTCCAGCACCGCCAACCACCATAAACTACAGTAGCCACCGGAGCACCGCCTTCGCCATCTGCTGCAGGAGCACGGCCGGTCCGCTCTTCCGCCTTCCTTGGCCAAGCTGACCGCCACCAACGTCTTTCCCCCTCCACCAGAGCAGACTTCAGCAGGAGCTCCTCCCGCCTTGGCCGGGCCCTAGCCTTAGAGATCAACGTCAGGCCTCCAGCCTCTGCCGCGCTCGCGGGACCTCCCCCGTCTTCATCAACGCCCCTTGGCCGTTTGTCGGCCATCGTTGCACCATAGACATCACAGCAGCTCCTCGTCGGTCCTTGCCACCATCCTCCACCACGCGACCGGGCGCTCTGACCCGAGACCCGCCGCGCACATGCGAGGCACGTCCGTCCCGGGGGGGGGGGGGCGTCAGCGTTACATAAGCCCAGGGGTCACGTGCTGCGCACGTGCCCCGTGGGCAATTTACAGAAATGCCCCCGGCCTTCCTCCATATTGTGTTCCTGTCTAAGGACCAGAGGGCACGTGCTCCGCACGTGCCTCTCTGTGAATTTTGCAAGAAACCCCCCCAATTTACAGAAATGCCCCCGACCTTCCTCTCTGTAATTGCATAATAACCCCCTTGCATATTTTATTTATTTATTACATATGTACCCCTGTCTTTTCCTTTAGTATTGAACCATTCTACTATATTATGTTATTAATTCAAAAATAGCATGATGTTCATCTTTTAATTCTCTGCATTTTGAGATACTGTGGATATTTTTATGATCATTGGTTAATTAATAATCAATTATTTTGTGGAAAATTGCAAACTTTGCCTATTTTATGCTCTTCAATTGTTATTTGATTAATCATTGCTCTAAAAATTCCCAAAAAATCACATATCATTGAGTTAATTGTGCTTGATATTGTGCCCAAAAAGATTTACATTTGCATGCATAATTTGCTCTGTAAAAATCATTTTGCATATTTTAGTATTTAATTTTTAATACATATTAAACCCTACATTTTCAAGGTTTAGGATTTTTCTGAGATCCTCACCTAGTGATAGATCTTAGATAATTTTATTTCTTGAAAATAAGTAGGTTTATTTATTATAATTAAATATTGAAATTCATTTTGTTTGCTTTTAAAAATTCATAAAAAAATCATATTGCATCCAAAAAATCCGAAAAAATTACAGTGCTTTCATTTCAACATATTACGCATTCTGGCCAAGTTTTGTATTTTTCGGACATCGTTTTATCGAAGTTTACAATTTAGTCCCTAAAATAGGCCGAAATTCCATCTCGCATCCCTTATTTGCATTAAAAATTCCAAAAAATAGACTGCCTCGAAAATTGTGAACGAATTTGATAGACATAATTCTAGGTTGTTCCTTTGTGGTTATTTCTTGACCGATTCCAATCGCAGCCTACAACGAACGACAAAATCATTATTATTTTCATGCACAAACAGAGATAAAAAAATATTTTTAAAGCCGCGAAATTGAAACCATGAGATGGCGCTATTGCCGGGGAGGCAAACGGCTTAGTTTTGTGTTCTAAAAATTTTCGTTCAGTTTTCCGCATTCGGGTAGTCTGACGCGTGAATTTTTCACTGTAAATCCCATTTTATTTCCTGCATTTATTTTTCTTATTTTATTCTTGATTATTTTCTGAGGTACCCGGCACACGTGGAGCGGTTTTTCAAGAAACTGATGCATCTTCACTGACATCTGAAAAGAAGTAATTAAATTAAGATCGAGTCGAGTCGTGAGATAGCATAGAGTCTAGGTTTTTAATTTCTGCAAATTTCAATTTCTGCTCATTTTTAGCTGTGTCCGTTTGGACTCTCGCGTGTGTAAAAAGACTCTGAACTTTTCTGTGGTGTGTCATGGCATGTTTCACTCTCCGGTGAGGAAGGGGCCCGCCTTGAGTGGCGATTAGCATAGACCTGCACATACGGCTCTCAGAGCATTTTTCTTTTTTTTAATTGTGCTCGTAGGATCTTAAGCCACACTGCACTATTAACTGAGACACACATAGATTGTTCAATTTAGCCAAAATTTAACTCAATTCTTTCCCGCTAATAGAACTTTCTACTTAGGTGAGGTTTTTCATCGGCTTGCATTTCATATAGAATAATTTTCAATTCTTGTATTGTATCCTACATGAAGATCGTGAGGATTTACTGTAAGTCTTCTAACTAAACATTCATCATAGTTTTCCATGTGCATCGACTTTTCATGAATTTCTCCCTCTTGTATTATCACATAATTCTAAAGGAAATTGGGACTGGATGGTAGACGTGTATTTGTGCTCATTTAAATTCTTCAGTGATCACCTAATAAAAACTGGGACTGCTAAATATAGCTGATTTCAAATTAACCCATAAAATCAAGAATTTCTACGGGAGAGCAACCCTGACCTTGGATGTTTTTATTTTTCTGAGTAAGCGAGAGACGACACTTAAGGCTAGAGCCCAAATCCGAAATTTCAGCACCTAACAACTCACTAAATTTTTGCCAAGATTGATTTACCACCAACTAAAATTGAAAAGATAATAGCTGAACTCTTACGGCTTCATTGTGTGAGTTGGTGAACCTGGGGTTTGAATTGTGTTTGCGTTGGTGTGCGTGAACCGATATCGAAGATCAAAACCGCACATTTGATTAAATTTCTTTGGACTATCCTGTGCAATCATCTCTCTTCTTTTCTTGATAATGGAACTCTTGTCCAAAAACTCTTGCAGATCCAACCCCCATTCCTTTCAAAAATGATCGAACATCTATCTCAAAACCCATCAGAGTTATACTATGAAAATTATTTTGTTTCGGTTAAGCCCAAATCAACCAAATCCTCTTCTTTCAATAATCCACCAACATTTGCGGGAGACTTTCACCCGCGGATGAATTCAACCTCCTCATTGAATTTCTATTCGAATCATCCGACCACACATGACCATCTACCATCTTGGACCGAACCGTCTTATTCTCGGATTCTCGCTGATGAGCCATTTCAAGATCAAAACACCTTTGAGTCTCATGACTGGCCGAGAAACCAAACCCAGATGGAAAGACCCGTACTTAATGATCATAAGCGTTGGATTGACCAGGACAAATCCCTCTTTAGACATGATACTCATACAGAGGACTGGACTGACCACATAGAAACATATAAACCATGTATGCTGACTCCACAATTTCAAGGTCTGACCAATCATGATCAAAGGATTGAACTCTACTCAGACCTACTACACATGCCTGGACCATATGAGCAGCCTCCTTCCATAATTTTTGAGGAGAAATTTTCAGAAAATAATGATCATATGTCGGATATTCCAAAAAACTCTCCTCTCATCACAAACGAGAAAATGGAAGATGAAATTATCAAACACACATCAACTGCTCCCATGATTAAACATGAACAGAATTTTGAGGATGATATTTCGAGGATAAATAAGAGATTCAATTCAATAGAGGATAGATTTCAAAAATTTATCGACCGATTAATTTCACTCTATGGGAGGTCGGACATAAAAATGCATGAGGAAATGATTGGATCTCATTTTGACAATTTTGAGGATGTTAAAAAACCTAGGGATGATTCTGTGAACAACACTTCTGCTCATTATTCCCCTAGACATGACTATGCATTTGACTCCTTATCAGAACATCAAAGCCCCTACTCATCGACAGAAGAGTTAACATCACCACATCACACACAAAATACCAAAAAATCGGAATATTCGAAAATCAAGAAAAAATCGAAAAAATCGAAAAATACATAAAAATTGAAACTGAAGAAGATATGAAGAATTTGGATCCTGATGTACGGGAAGCACTAGGAAAGAAATTGATTTTTGAACTCCCCTTTCTACAGGCCATTGAACACTTCCCTGATCTTAAAAGATTTATAATAGACAAATTAACCGAGAAACAGTCGGGCAGGATTACAACAAAAACTGAAAGACATATCTTGTCAATGGCCTCCTCCTTGGCATTGAGGAGAAAACCAAGAGCCGCATAGTAAAGCGGTTGCCCAGATTTGACTGTGAAATCGAAGACATAATTTCCACCCATGCTCGGATTGATGATGATTCACCAATCAATATCCTCCCGTCCTCTGTATTTGACAAACTGTACTCGGACCAATCAGGAAGAAATGTGAGATTATTCAATTGGTTGATCGATCGATAAAACGGCCGAGAGGAATCATTTCTGTCATCATGAAATTCCAAGGTGCTCCGCTTAAAGTAGAAGTCACGATCATAGATATTGAGCATCAAGGAGAATTTACCCAGTCTCCAATCATTCTTAGAAAGCCGTTCTTAGCATTGGCTAAGGCAATTATTGATTGTGAGTCTCAAGAAATCAATTTCACAACATTGGAAGTACTTATATCTGACCCTGTCTTTGATGAACCACGATCTTCTGAGGAAACCCACGAAGTCCTTGACAGCCGCAACCATGAAGCGGTAGAAGAGCCCTACCCCGATGCTACACCTGAGATAGCGGTTGTTGATGAGACTATTGGTTTAGAGACTCTCCCCAGTATTTCAATTCCTGCAGATCTCAAAATAGACAAATCCTTCTACTACGATCTTGAGACATATGCATGGTCGCACCCTGGAGCAACATTCTCTGAATACTTGGATCAAATCATCCCAAATCGAGAGTGCACCAACATTCAGAAGACCAAGAATAAACAAACGAAACGTAAACCGATCAAGGAGAAGAACTCTAATGGCTATTCATCTGGATACTCAAGTGAACTAACACCTTCACGAAGAAAGAAAAAGAGAGTTACCTTTGACCTTTCGGAAGAGGAATCAACTGATGATCCCTCATCAGGTCCAGAAAAGGTAGTCTACATGAGTGAAGTCTGTTCGGCAGCTCTAAAGCCATATCTTCGCAAGGATCCAATATTCAATTCTCATTGGTCAACACCCGTTCCTAACTACTATTCATCCAAAGCTGATGCTCCTGTCCTCTTCAAGTACACTGGAATTATTTTGTGTGAGCTAACTGAGACTGGTGCTTCTGAGTATTCATCCGAGGACAAACCGATTGACCCCAAGAAGGAACGAATTCTGAGGAAACAAGAGAAGAAACAAAAAGACATGAATACTTGGAGTATGTCCACTTTCAAATACTTTTCCTCTGAGGATAACTCTGATGATGGATATCTTTCATCTGACTCAAACACTTCATCTATTATCCATCATGATTTTTCTGAGGATGACACTGATCATAGTTGGGAATCTTGCTTCATCTCCGTCCCGTTATTCCGATCTCCCATCACAGGCTCAAAAGAAGATCAACTGAAAACCGCCTTAATCATCGGCTACCCACCCTCCCTCTCGACCACATCGGCCTCCTTGTACAGCTTCTTCCTCTACTTAGGCAAAGGCCTAAGTATAGGGGGGACCAATGCCATCTGTATATACCATTTTCCACATCATACTTCTCCCGATCGATCCATTTCCACCTTTCTCTTATACTTATGCTTACCAGAGCCTAAGTATAGGGGGAACTGACACCCACGTGTACATACTCTCCTCATTCACACATCCCGACTGCTTTTTTTTTCTTTTCATTTTTACTCTCTTACGCTTAGCCTGAGCTATGTCTTCTTTCCGCTTCTTGTGCTCTGAGGACACAGCACTCGCAAAGTATAGGGGGGTCTGTGTATATACTTCGTATATATTTTACCCATATCTTGTACTTTCGCGTAAGTCTATATGTATTTACGGGGTTGGTAACTAACTTGAAAAAAACATACAACAACAGAAAAAAGTTTTGCTACTAACACTGACTTTGCCCAAAATTTTTGAAAAGAAAAAGCTTCTTATCCATTTTTGCATAAAAAATCCCCTGCATAAAATGTCAAAAAAATAAAAAAAATTCACAAAAAATTGTGTCTGCATTTCACACACCTGCACATCATCCATCATTTCATTTGCATCTATGAAAAGTCATTGGGTTCAGAACCAAGTTATGAGTAGAATACGAGAGTGGTCTGGACTTGACCTGAATCCATCTAATTTTTAGAGGAACATCACCGAGAAAAAGGATTTTAAGAGCTTCAGGTTTTTTGACTTAATTCTTTAAGTTCCACATGACAATGTGCAGCGTTTGACTCTTAGTGTCTAACCTGGTCTCTTCATTCTGGGTACAACTCTAGAATAGGGAATTAATTTGTACTCTCGCACTATCCACTTAGCTCAACTCAGATGGGATGTTGGAAGACTGTGCCAGTCTCTTTTCTGGTAGCGTGGAAATCTAAAGACCAGAGTACAAGTTGAAATAAAGCTTCAGAAAAGGGACGAACGACTGGGCACAATTTTTTCTAAGACCATAAAAAATGTACGGAACAAAAAGATTCTATATCCATAGGGGCACAACAAGATCCAAGCAGAACCACCGAAAATCTAAATACAAAGAAGCAACTACCAAATAAAATCCGATCAAAAAGGTCCAAGCTTCAAGAAATCTGCAGATCTCTTTGGAGACTCATCTACACTGGCCATATTCACAAGGAGAGGTGACTACACTGGCCACCCTCCAGTTCTTTTCCCCTTCTTCTATCTTCTCCCCCATTTCGATTGTGAACACAACACGACATAACTTAGAAGGAAATACCTGACTCCCCGAGGACGAGTTACTGGAGAGGAGAGGAGCATGGTAGTACGACATTCTGGATGGGAAGAGATAAAACCCTTCACATACATGAGTCGGTTATTCAATGTTCATAGGGTATACTTTGGGAAGAGGATTGATCTAAGATGACTTCTGAGCCAAAACTGTAGCAACGATATGTAGAACTTAAGGGCTATTGATTTTAAAATTCTAAGTCTCACAGAGGTTCCGCCACATTATTAATCCAAAGGTCGAGTCTATTCATTTTCACCTTCAGCTAATGGTCTTGGTATGGAACCCAATCTCATTTCAGCTCAAGGCATTTCTTTTTTTATGCTCAAGGACGAGCATGGTTTATGTATAGGTTGATGATGAATCTCAAATTCATCACTCTAAGTCTCATTCATTAAGCTCAATTCCCTCAAAATCATCAGCATTTATGCATTTATTCTGCATAATTATCATTCATGCATGTTTGCATAAGAATGGCATTTTGTCCATCATTTTTGCACAAAATAAGAAGCCAAAAATCCAAGCCAAAAATGACCTGTAAATAGCCTAATTTCCCTAATTTTTACTCCTTCATGCTAACTCCGAATGACACAAAACCACCTCCACTGTGTACATATCACTAACAAGAATAAATAAAAAAATACAAAAAATCACTAAACCTGTTAAGTGGACAAAAAACCCAAACCCTAGTTTCAGGATTTTCAGACTAAAAGCCCCATATCTTCCCCATCCAGTGTCCGATTTGATCCTACTCACTTTTGAACTAATGTACATTCAATTACCTTCAAAACAAGACCAAGTTCAAGTGAATCGTAGCTCGTATGTGAAAGTTGGGTTTTAGGCCTCTTTTGTACATTGTGTATTTTAGCTGTTTTAACTTCAGATTTTATGTTCATATTTTCTTAATTAATAAAAATAAAAAATAGACTTAAGTGTCTTTATTTATCATTGATTTTTCCATATTTTTTCTGGATTTTTATCTCGTTTAAAAATGATAAAAAAATAAAAAACCCAAAAATCAAGGTATTCTATGTACATGGGATACCCCAAAATTTAATTTTGTTCATTTGATCGATTTTGGCTTTGATGTCTTCATGAAAGTTGTAGATCTCATCGAGACGAGCATTTTTCGTGAAGGAACTTTTTCAATCCGACATCATTTACTATCTTTTTTGATTTTACAAAATCTTTTTCTTTCGATTTTTCTGGTGATGACATGTGCTAGCCCCTGAGGCCGCCACGTGTCAGCGTTTTTTGGGCCCTTTAATAATTTGTTTTTTTAAATTAACGGACACACGTGCGTCATGCTCCGCACGTGCCTCGCCCCTTTCCTCCATTTGCGCCACGTGGCCAACTCTGGTCCATCCGATCATCGCCCGATCGGGCGTCCCTAATGTTCCCTTCAACCTCCCAACGCTCCCTGATTTCTCTACCAATGGCCGCCACAAACTTCGTCGTTTGACTGTCTCGCCTTCGTTGCAACGGCCAACTGCCGTCCCCCCTATCTCGCACCGACCCCTTTCCTCTCTCCCCTATTTAATGACCACCGCCGCCATCGTTCTCCGTATCTGCCGCTACCCTCGAACTCCAAGCCTCACCGGTGGTGACAGCCCGGCGAGCTTCATATCTCGGCGAGATCCGGTGCCTTCTCTCGACGCCGTTGCAGCCGCATGCCCCCGCCGTGCATGTGCCCTCGCTCCGGCCTTCGTGGCTGTCGAGCCCACGACGTTGACTTCATGCACCAACTTCACCACCTTCATCGACTTCATCAACGTCTACATCACCGCCACTTTCGCCCACGACTCACCTCGGTCGAGCCCAACGACGATCTTCGCCTCTCCGCTACTCTGATATACCTCTAGGTCATCATCAACAAACGACCACCGACGTCAGCCTTCATCTCCAACAACGTCTCAATGACTCCGATCATCGAGCCACCAACGCCTTCTTCTCTGACATAGTGCTCAGCCCTTCAAGCTTCATCGAAGACTACCACGGCCATCTTCGCCGACTACCGCCAACAACTTCGCCTCCCATATCCACCGATTCACACAGCTAAAGGGGAAGCTTCGTCGACGGTGGTGACAGCACCGTTGGCAAGGCTACCTTGAAGGCTGGGTGAGATCCGAATCCTTTAAGCTTCGTTGCAGTCGCGGCAACCACCGCCTTTGCTGCTCAAGCTCCGGTCTTAGCCCCGCCGAGCCACTGCCTATCTCCTCCTCAGATCACCAACGCCTCTGTCTTCGCCATCATCAACGCTCTCTACCGACTTCTCTCAACGACGACTCCATCACCTCCAACCACCTTCAACTATAGTAGCCACCAGAGCACCGCCTTCACCATCTGCCGCGAGAGCACGACCGGTCCGCTCCTCCGCCTTCCTTGGCCAAGACGACCGCCGCCAACATCTTTCCCCCTCTGCCAGAGCAAACATCAGCAGGAGCTCCTCTCGCCTTGGCAGAGCCCTAGCCCTCGAGATCAACGCCAGGCCTCCAGCCTCCACCGCGCTCGCGGGACCTCCGTCGTCTTCATCAACGCCCCCCCCGGCCGTTTGTCGGCCATCGCAGCACCATCGACATCACAACAGCTCCTCGACGGTCCTTGCCATCATCCTCCACCGCACGGCCGGGCGCTCCGACCTGAGACCCCTCGTCCACGTGCGAGGCACGTGCGTCCCGGGGGGACGTCAGCGTTACATAAGCCCAGGGGTCACGTGCTGCGTACATGCCCCGTGGGTAATTTACAGAAACGCCCCCTGCTTTCCTCCATATTGTATTCCAGTCCAAGGACGAGAGGGCACGTGCAGTGCATGTTCCTCTCTGTGAATTTTGCAAGAAATCCCCCCAAACTCCTGGTAATTGCATAATAAACCCCCTTGCATATTTTATTTATTTATTGCATATGTACCCCTGTCTTTTCCTTTTGTATTGAACCTCTTTACTACATAATTTTTTTAATTCAAAAATAGCTTGATGTTCATCTTTTAATTCTCTACAATTTGAGTTACTGTGTACATTTTTATGATCATTGGTTAATTAATAATCAATTATTTTCTGGAAAATTGCAAACTTTGCCCATTTTATGCTCTTCAATTTTTATTTGATTAACCATTCCTCTAACCATTCCCGAAAAATCACATATCATAGAGTTAATTGTCGTTGATATTGTGCCAAAAAAAATTGCATTTGCATGCATGCATAATTTGCTCTGTAAAAATCATTTTGCATATTTCAGTATTTAATTTTTAATAGGTATTAAACCCCACATTTTCGAGGTTTAGGATTTTTCTGAGATCCATCACCTAGTAATAGATCTTAGATAATTTTATTTCTTTAATAACTTGGTTTAATATTTATTATAATTAAATATTGAAATTCATTTTGTTTGCATTTAAAATTCATAAAAAATTCATATTGCATCCAAAAATTCCGAAAATATTACAGTGCATTCATTTCATCATATTACGCATTTTGGCCAAGTTTCGTATTTTTCGGTCATCGTTTGATGAAGTTTACATTTTAGTCCCTAAAATAGGCCAAAATTGTATCTCGCATCCCTTATTTGCATTAAAAATTCCAAAAAATAGACCACCTCGAAAATCATGCACGAATATTGATAGACATAATTCTAGGTTGTTCCTTTGCCTCCTTGTGATCGACCTTGCGACTTGCCCAAGTAAAATAAACATAAAACCACTTGATTGAAATTGAATAATTTTTGTGGTTATTTCTTGACCGATTCCGATCGCAGCCTACAACGAACGACAAAACCACTATTATTTTCATGCACGAACAGAGATAAAAACATCTTTTTAAAGCAGCGATCTACAGAACCATCAGGGGGTAATAAATACCACATTTATCATCATTATTATTCATTATTATCTCTCTTACTCAAGTTATTCACAATGATTCAATGACAAATAACTCTAATTACTAACTTATGTGCTATATATAATCAACACTAAATTTTATATATTAATATCGTGTAATATTTTATGTATTTATTTCATTTTAATAATAAAATAATTAGATAAAATTGTATATAAATAAACTATCATAATATAAAATAAAAATACAAAAAAAGCAAAAGAAAAAATGTTTTATTTTGTGTTAAATAGTATTTAATTTTTATCTAGGTGTAGAGGACCTGTAATCTCTTTGACTTCTACATGAAAGTCGTAGATCTCATCCAGATCTATACTTTCATGTTTACCACTTTTCCAAATTCGGCCTCTAACTAGTTTTTCTTGATTTCCCTTTGATTTATAGTTTTTCATCAATTCTAATTGGGACACACGCGGCGCATCCTCAGCCACCGACGTGGCCCGCTCTTAGCTAGACCCATACACTCCTACGCCGTCTGATTACTCCCATCAGGCGCAATCATCACCGTTGATTAGCTCTCTAATCTAGACCATATGATCATTCTCATCAGATGATCTCAGTCTTTCATCATCTACTTAACCCTAACCGCCTGATCTGATGATCGGACGGTTGAGGTTTTGCCAAGAGACGTGACTATTCATTCCATGGATACTTCTGCCAATTTCTCCATCCATCTCCACTTGTTTCCTGGCCAACCTCCATTTGCATCCTCTTCCCCAAACTTACCCCTACTTCGCGCGAACCACCAGAACCGTCAGAAGTCACCGTTTTGCATCGACGTGCTGATTGAAACCACTGCAAAACCCCTTGCAACATCTGCCATTTCACATTTAAATAACTGTTCGCCACCCCTTGCTCCAGCTATCCACCATTTTGAGACATGCATCCTAGCTTATTTGTCCTCTAGTGATAGTGTGAGGACTTGGTTGAAAGCGAAGAAGGTCATACAAGTCCGGCGAGATCCTCGACCTAACTGATCGTGATTCAACCACTACTCAGGCTGAGGGAGCTTGAATCTTGGCCCAGACCTTCGAGTGAAGACCCAGAGCATTGTTGCTCTATTCCAGGCTTGTAGCATCACTTGGGAATCATCCCTGATTCATATTCATATTCAGGTCACTTGAATCTTATTTATATTATTTGTTTCAATTTCGATCTGTTTCCTGCATCATATATTGTTAATCATTCCTTGACATGGATATTCAATCACCTTCATAATCAATATATAATTTATGCGTGATATCCCTTGTCATGTTTCCCTATCTCCATCGTTGTGTCCACTCCATGCAATTGTCTTCTTTCTACACGAAGAAGACAACCCACTAGGGCCCAATCTATCCCCCTTCGCATGGCCCTTCATTTCATTCACCACCATGTTCAAAATGCTCCTAGGAGCTTGTTTTTCATAGCTAACCTTGCAGAACCTCAATGGACGTCAATTATCGGAATTTGACCCACATCTCTGATCTCTCATTTTTCATATGCTCAAGCTTCATTGACAGATATTTCTATGTAGCTTTATGGCTTTTTCGAGTATTAACCTTCTTCATTGATCATTGACGAAGGTCACAAAACATTCAAGAAGCGAAGAGAAGTAAGGCGGAGGAAAGTCGCCTCAACCAGATCTCCGCTCGAGCATCATCGAATGAGGAGGTGCTCAAGAACTCTTGGAAAGCAGTTATCGTTGGATCCCCTTATTTGGGCGGAATGCAATGGTCCCAGATCAACATCACCTTCCGAAGCAATGGTTCAAGTCTTAGGTTCGGTTGCAGAACCTAAATCCCAAAGACATGTAAAGAGACACGTGTCCCGAGCCTTCTTATTCGAGCCTAGAAGATCACGTAACCTGCACGTGCATGTGGAATAATTGCAGCACTCATACTGTGGTTTTCAATAGTTTTAGATAAGTCCTCCCACTTTGTTGTAATTTTCACATCAGCCCCTGCGGGTTTTCTTAATTGCATTTAAGTCCCTGTCTGTGCTGATATGTAACAAAACTTGGAAGTTTTTATAAAAATTGTACCCCTGGATTCTACGTTGAATATCTTTTCTTCCTGAAATCCAAATAATGTGATTTTGGTCTTGTTTGAAAGTTTCTTTAACCCTCTATATGGTAGCAAGTTGTGTGGTTGATTTTGATTGAAAATTCAAGCATTAGTTGTTAATGTTTAAAGGCCTTGCTTGATTGTTGTATTCCAGTTGAATATTAAATACTCTGCATGAACATTGAGAGCCTTTAAGCATTTTAGTCTTAAAAAATCTACTATTTTTTTATTGTGAATTATCTTTGGGACGTATAAAGATGTACTTGCTGATTAAATCAGTAGAGTGGAGCTAAGATAGGCTTTTGGGACTAACTTCTTCTTACTGAAGTGATTTCCTAAAGGAATTAATTTAGGGTATTTTTAGTATTCATCCAAGTAACTTGTTGTCAGTTTTGTTTAAGTGTTGTTTATCTATCTGTATTATTGTTGCATTCATGTTTTCATCTAATTTAGTGGCATATTAAAATTGGTGTTAAAATTCTTTGTTGATTGTGTAGTGTGCATCAGCTCGAAGTAATAAATCTCTAAATTAATGTCTAAATTACTTGACCTCTAAATTTAATCATTAAAGTGCTCGCATCCATGAGTTCAACAAGTACATCCCAGGTTATAAATTAAAGTCGAGAACCCCGTCGCTGAGATTCATCTCAGTTTTGTATGGAAAGCTAAGTGCCCGTGTTACAATGACTTCAAATTAATACATGCATTTAGCGCTTTCTCATGTGGGAGGACCTTAAGTATATGTTCCTTCACAAGTTTTACCCACTTGGTCAGCTCAACTAGATGCAGGCCTAGAGTAACTTCTCCCAGGCTACTTACGAGTCTATTCATGAAGCATGGCAGTGATTCAATGACCTGAAGGAGAAATGCTCCAACCTTGATGTATCGAAGAATATCTTTGTCCAACACTTCTTCGAGGGCATAACTACCAGGAGTCAGATGCTAGTATATTCCATCTATAGTGGACCCCATTTTAACAAGGATGAATATGTTGTCTGGCAGATGTTTGAGGAAATGGCTGAAGGAGTGGTCGCCCAGTCTTCATATCATGGATACTAGAGGTATCCTCAGATCCTCCACAGGCCTGTCTACATGGAAGAATCTTAGAAATCGGACATAGATGAAATCTCCAACCTTTGCATCACTGGGGGCCATCTGTCCAATGTGGACATCATCGAGAAACGATCACAAGATTTGGAGTAGCCAGTAGTGATCGAACAGAGAACTCAGCATCTGGAAAAATTGGATCAAATAACAAAGAAACTGAGGCTACTGGTGAGTACCATTAATGCTTGACAATCGGAGACCCTGTCTTTTGAGACTCTAGCTGATAAGAAAGAAGAGCAACCTACATAGCATCAACCTCAATTCATTCCATAACTGTCAACAGTCCAACACGTGTAGTATGTGTAGACTCCCGAACTGGACTCGCCACAACAAGAGTTAATGGTATACCAGCAACACCTCTAGCCTTCATATGATCCATTTTCCCCTCCACCACCACTAATCCAATAAGTGAATGTTGTATGGAATAACGATGCACAAGTAGCCCGTAATGGTTGACAACTATAGGGCTTCCACTATTCGGTCGTACCACCATCATCAGGGTGGTAGATTTATCCTGCATAACCAAAAGCCTCAGCACCACCAGCTTCCGCAGCAACAGGATAACTGGAGGAAGAATCAACTTTACCAGTAGTCGTAGTACCATCAACCACATAACTCTTATGCAGCTACTCCGCGTAAGCAGTACCATCCTCCTCAGCAATATCAACTTCTTATCCTTAGCTTCATCAGAGAAACAACCAACAACCTCTGCATATATATTATTCTCAGCATAGTCGGTACACTAAATCATATGAGGAAACTCTCATGAACCCTGCCCTCAACTATTTGGCTCAGCTGGTGAAGAGCCTTACTAAGATGAGCCGGAAGCTCGATTACCTGACTGCCACAAAAACCCCAATCCTGATGCATGTCGAAGCTAAGCCCAATAACTTTAAAAGAAAGGAGCTGGCAGTGTGTAATGTCTCATCTATCCCAGCAGAGTTAGATAACTGTAATTTTTTTATCTAATGTTGTTACTCTCAAGAGTGGTAGGACTTTGCCATCATCTACCACCGTGAGGGGAAAGAATAAAGCATTTTATAGTGAATTTCACTCTTCTGCATCAGTCGTTCCTGTCACAGGATCATGTGAGGATGAAGAAGACGAAGGAGCGACACCATCTACAACCAACTACAATCACCAGCAAAAAGGCAAAAAAATAGCAAAAGGAAAAAATCTAAAATAGAATAACAACAAAGGCTGATTCGATAAAATCAAGGAGATGCCAACACTAGCAGCAAATCTTGTTTGATTGATGAAGTCAAATTTCCTGTTTTTCTTCCAACACCTCCTCTCTTTTTGGATGACTACTTACCCTCTTCTAGAAAGGCATATGTAAATGTTGATTCTAATGCACATAAGAACAATGCTTTCAGTTCTATGAATGTGCCTTTTACTGATGCTATTAAAAAGTCCCAAAAAAATGAAAAAAATGAAAAGTGCACCACCTGACCTCACAATTGTGGAGATTATTCAAGATATGGTTTTAGAAATGCCTTTAATGGAATCCATGGATTACATGCCAGCAGTAAGAATGTATTGAAGGAGGTAATTATAGTAAAGCATCAACCTGCAAGAACTGACACAATAGAGTCGAAAAACACACCTTGACCACGGTTATAGTTAATGCCATAAGCAACCTCCCTCAGAAAAAGAGAGATAAAGGAGAGCCTTTAATCTGATGCAAGATTTTTTTATCAATTATTCAAGCGAATTCTTCTTGATAGAGGCTCTCCAATAAAACTCATACCTGCCTCATTGCTCGTAGAATTTGGGTTGACTTCGCTTAAGCCGACACACACAATCCTTCAGTTTGTTGATAAATCCATTAAGCAACCTAGAGGGTTCCTGGAGGATGTTATTGTGACGGTTTAGGATATGCACTTCCCAGTGGAGTTTGTTGTCTTGTATATGGACTCACTTGCCCCATCGCTCCAGACTCCCATTATCCTTGGTCAACCATTCCTTCGAACGCCAACGTGGTAGTTGACTATGTGTCTAGGAAGATCACCTTCAACTCATGTAGCACAGAGTCACCATGGATATGATCAATGAGCCAAATGTTGTATCTAATGAAAGCCGAGAAGAACTGCCTGCAACAGACTATGGCATTATCACAAGAATCAGAGAAACAGATTTATCTTTGAATGATACATGGACCTAGGAAATCCTAATGAGGACTTGGAAAGCATAGTCGATACATGCTCCAGTGTCAATTAGGAGACCGATTCTTATTAGTTGATGGGCCTTTTTGATTCAGAAAATTCAAGCCAGTTTGAATAAATCCTTTGATGATCAATTCAACACATTGTCATCTAATCCTCGAGTAACCGAGGTGAGCAGCAACTCCAAAATTATGGCAAATCAATCACCTACCAGAACTGTTTTTGAAGTGTCTGAGAAGCAAGTTGATCAGAACATAAATTAAAGCAGCTTCTGACAGGCCTCATGTATGCTTTTCTTACAGGTGCAAAGAAGATAAATCCGATCATCATTAGCAGCAGGCTAATCCTAGATCAATAATCTTGACTGCTCGAGGTTCAAGAAAAAGAACTACAAGGAACTTGGTTGGTGTGTATCAGACCTCTGTGGGATCAATCCTTCCTTGTGTTCACACCACATTTATCTGGAAGATAATGACAAGTCATCTCGATAATTTCAAAGATGACTAATCCCCAATTTGTGGGACACCATCATGAAAGAAATCATGAAATGGTGTGATGCAGGCTTCATTTATCCCATTTTTGACTATAAATGGGGGAGTCCCTTGCATGTAGTTACGAAAAAATTAGGGAACACCGTGGCCACCAATGAAAGAGAAGATGAGATTTCTACTCGGGTACCAACATCATAGCATGTGTGTGGATTACCGCGGCTAAATACCACAACAAAGAAGGACCACTTCCCCTTTCCATTTATTGATCAAGTGTTAGAAAGATTGGCTCGCAAGGAAATCTTCTGTTTTCTTGATGGGTACTCTGGGTACAACCAAGTGGCAATCATCCCATAAGACCAAGAGAAGGCCATCTTCACTTCCTCGTTCAACACTTATGCTTTCAAGAGAATGCCCTTTGGACTATGCAATGCACCTGCGGCATTCATGAGGTGCATGATTGTAGCTTTCACCGATATGGTTGGCAGTCTTCTAGAGGTGTTTATGGATGACATCTCGGTCTATGGTGACAGCTTCAATTCTTGTCTTGAGTACGTGGACTGTGTGCTTCAAAAATATTGTGAATTAAATCTTGAGCTATCATGGGAAAAGAGAAACTTCATGGTCACCATAAGAATTGTGTTGGGCCACATCATTTCCATGCATGTCATGGAAGTAGACTCAGCAAAGTTGGACGTTATTGATAATCTTGAGCCACCTCAGAATATTAAAAGATATGGGAAGATCCTTAAAGTGCATCATAAAAGCGTGAGGATAGCATCATATGCGATCGGGAGCGACTAGTCGCACTAGTTGCTCGAGGCCGCGAAATATAACATTTTCCATGCGATGAAACCACATGATCCAAGAACACTTCTCGGTCATTTCATCTAAACCACAAACAAGTATTAGGGTTACCTCTTGAAGTGTGGTCGTGATCAAGTCTTTAAACTTAGAGACCTCCTATCTCAAGTCTGATCCGACGGAGGAGACGCTTGCGAGCGTGTTGATGAAACGCGTGCTTCTCGCAATCCATGTTGATGATCCAAACAATGAATCTCCTGATCTCGTCACACGATATCCGACGTCTAAATCACGAGCGAGGCACACCAAAGCAGACGGAGATCCACTAGCAGACAGTCTGGTAGCATAACGACGATGCTACGGCGAGAGCGACTCTCTCTATGTCTCCATGGTGGATGGCCATAAGAGAGAGGGAGAGAGATGAAGTTGGCATGTACATAGAATATGAGAGAGAGAATATGTTGTAAACCTAAGAAGAACAAGGGGTTTCGTTCTAATTATAATATTTTTGGATCCATTGATCTCAATCCATGGACAACATAAATCAAATGGCTCACATTGATTTGTGTTTCTTTTAATGGATATGATTTGTTGCTAAAAAATTTGCAACAACAACTAATTCAAAATAAATTAAATATTTAAATATATTTCAATTAATTCAAATCAATCTCCATTGGAGAAATAGCAAGGAGAGTAGCCTTCTTCCATAAAGAGGGGGGACAACCACCACATTCCTTATAGGAATTGTGGCCGTCCACTCTCCTTAAGAGGAAGGATGTTATCTCCACCAATTCCATGAGATCCAATTATCTCATGAATTTCTCCAATATTTGCAACAACTTTTGTTGCAAATTATTTCACAAAAATAAATCCAATTTATTTTGTGAACATTGCAATCATGCCATTCGAAATTTGTAAATCACATTCACAACCCAAAAAAATATAAATTACATTTTTAATTTATTGTCCAATGTGAATACAATTCATATCAACATTTATTTAACAAATGTAAATTACAAATAGCTCTCTCTTATATATTATAAATCACATTTATAATATATACGAAGAATTGGGATAGTGCTATCCACATCATTTATATCCATGGTAATTAAATAACATTTAATAATCTTGGATCTCTATTCTCATGTGTCTAAATAATACGAATCCCATTCACATTATTCACATCTTTGATAAATAAATCACATTTAATTATCTCAAATTACTCTCTTTATAATATTTATCAAATTCATATTACTCAAGACAACTAAATCACATTTAATTATCCATTTTCTCAATGATTTGTTACATATATGAAATTATCCTGAATCCTTTCGAGGATTATGCGCTTTCTCCGCAGGTACTTGGAGATAAGGGCACGGAGATTGTATTGTTCCATGTTTAGTGACTTGGATATTGAGATCACATCTCAAATCCAGATCTTGCGGACCTCTCGTAGATGCTTGATTAAATCAAGGCCCGGGATCTAATCTTTGCATCTAAATCACATTCAGATCAATATCTAACATTTGGACCAAAATCAGATGACTTCTCTACTGAGAGGAGTCACTAAAATCCAGACCCATTTCAACACTCCCTAGGAATGGAAGCTCCATGGTTGTACAATCGTTTATGATCACATAACCCTCAGGTATTCCCAATACATATACATCATGCATACTGGAAGACCCATAATAAACTCGAAGTATAAGATCAATTTTACACTGTCTATTTCAGGGATTTATCATTAAGTTTCTTATTTGATCATTGGGAGTTAGTATCGATCATATACTTTCCAAAACATATATCATACCCTGATATTGATCATATACTTTCCAAAAGTATACATCAAACATAAAATTCAGTCAAGCTTCCAAAGAGAGATGACTACGCACATAATTTGATGTTCCCCAAATCTCATGAGCGAGGTCATGTCTTTCGGTTCAACAAATGAACCTGTATGATCCCTTTGAGAGATCGTATTAATCATATGCCCTTACATGCACACCAGCGCGCCAGTGTATAGACCTTGATTAGGTCATCAACCTATTGGTCTGCCAAATATACATACTCAGACATATAGTAACACATATGTCTCCGGTCAGAGGATGCTTGCCTATATCGTGACAGCATATAACATAAGACTTAGGTTATCTCGATCTCGTTAAATCAACTCTTTGACCTACCTTATCTAACACCTCTGAATCTCAATTCCTATGCAGAGGACCTGCATGAAGAGGTCGGTTAGATACCAGCCTTTAGAGAAATGATTTCCATCTCCTTCTCTGTATGGAGATCATCTCTTAATAATCATTTAGTAGTGCTTGATGATTCCTCAATCAAACTCTTTAGATATTCATCCAAGCACTAACCTCTATGATTCAATATTTGTATCAAAAACTGTATGATTATTAAGATGGCCATGGTAGATAACCCTAATTATACTAAGATACCTATTATGCAAATTAATTGTTCTTTATTTCAGATCTGGGAATGATATTCACAATAACATTTATTGCATAATGGCTCACCGTGGGCTCGCATGTTCAACAATCTCCCACTAGCCCAAAGAGCCATTAATGTGCTAATCTTTAAACCCACACTAATGTGACAGTCATAGGCTATTTAGAAAATAGCCAGGTAAGCTATTAAGTCACTCTGTTCCCGAGAGACTACGCCATGCCCTTTTATGGCACATGCATATCCCATAGTAACAGTGCTCGCATCCAATGCGAACGTTGCATCTTATGCAACCAATACTCAATATTGTCAGTTATAGTGTCCTTGACAATACAGCTCGATAATTATTATAACCAGTATGTATTTTCCATCATACTTATTAGAATACCCTTATTCCCAGAGATCTCTAACTCCGAAGGTATCTGTAGTTAAGACCTTTTAGATCTTTATCTACAAAGTCTTAATTTCTAAAAGATAACACTCTGACATCACTATGTCTAAGTCTTTTCATCTTTGAAGATTTTATTAGCAATCAAGTGTTTTGTTTCCATAACAGGATAGTAACATTTACGACTCCCACTGCATGGCAGATATCTGACTTTTGTACACATCTAGCATACACTCGGCTTCTCGTAACTGAAGCACATGGGTAAGCAGTTCTAGCATTCACTTCCTCAACTCTTTGAGGTTCTATCCCTTCAGATAGGTCAGTACCATATCTTAAGGAATGGAAGCCTTTCTTGGAATTTTCCAGTAAAATGGAACATATCCAAGGTGTATCACTTATGTGACAGTCCCAATACCCTCTTCTCTTTGCTTCTGAACACCTTCAGAACTAAGATCTTAAGAGGTATCATTGAGATCATATCTCAAGGTATGGAATAGCCAGATTATAAAACACTTATTACTATCCTTGTATCATTCCGCATGATTAGGATATTATCTACATTTAGCACGATGAACACATTGGCACTCCCACTAAGCTTCATAGGATACATCAAGATTATATCTGAAAGCATAACATTTATAATTTCATTGAATCTGATGTTCCAACTAGAAGAAGCTTATTTGAGTCCATAGATGGAGTTCCTTAGCTTGTACACCTTGCTTTCCTGGACGATGAAGCCCTAGAACTACTTCATGTGAATATCCTCAGAGAGGCATTCAAGGAGGAATGCAATATTGACTTCCATCTTGAAGATGTCAAAGTTAAGTTGTGTATCAATAGTTAGTAATATTCGATGGGTTTAGGCATGGTCACTGAAGAGCAAGTCTCATTGCAAGCGATGTCCTCTCTTCAGTGTGTAGCTCATGGCTATGACCCACGCTTTGAAGGTATCTATCTTCTCATCAGGTTCCCTCTTTCTCTTGAATATCCATTTACGCCTAATAGGTTTTACCCTTATAGGTGGATCCTCGAGGGTCTATATACAACACTTGTATATGAAGTCTACTTTAGACTTTATTGCTAACATCCATCATTCCATGTCATGATCTTCAGAAGCTTCATCACATGAAGTCAGATCATTGTCAGACTTAACTGATACATGAAATCCATCCTCAAACTTATTTGAAGAGGTTTTAGTGTTTCATCTTTAATATCCTTTTAGTTTCTAATTTTAGGAGCCTCATTATCTTTCTCAAGATTAAATGAGTTCCCTTACTTCATTTTCATCTTGATTCTCAAGAGTCTCATCCTCTAGGAATAACATTCCAGAGATGAGATCTTTCAATAATCTTAAGGTCATAAAGCAGGTATCCAATACCATCCTTTATTTTCCTAATGAAGTAGCACTCTCTGGTGCTAGATTCCATCTTACTAGTATGTAACTTTATTAAGGATGTATATTGTAGTCTCCACTACATATACATATACCTTGGAAACTAAGAGATAATTATGTTAAGATTCATTATTGATCATATCATGTGACACATGATCCAATTGTATCTCCCTACAACTCTATTGAGTTTAGGTTTATTAGGAGGAGTGAGAAATGGATGATATTCATATCTCTATAAGGTATTCCTTGAATTCATCTAATAGGTACTTGCTACCTAGGTTAGATCAAATTCATTTCATCTTCCTTCAAACTTTGGTTATAAACCAAAATTGTTAAATCTTTGAACATTTCAAAGGTTTCTAAGGTGAAGGGAAGAAGTCTGATATTACAAATAATCATCTAAAGATATCACATATCATCAATGTTTATCATGATATAAATGATCCACATACATCAATATGTATGAAATCTTGGTCCCTTAGTACAATTAGGGTTATGTACCATGGCCATCTTGATGATCATACAACTGTTGATTCAATTGTTGAATGGTAGAGGTTGATGCTTTGATGAATATCCAAAGAGTTAGATTAAGGACTCATCATGCACCGTTAGATGATCATTAAGTGATGATCTCCAGCCTAAGTAGGAGATGGAAATCATTTCTCTAATGGGCTGATATCTAACAGATATCTTTATGCATGTCTGCTGCATAAGAATAGAGATTCAAAGGTGTTTGATAAGTAAGGTCATAGAGATGACTTAACGAGATCGAGATAACCAAAGACCTACGTCGGTGCTGTCATGGTATAGGCGCGCATCCTCTGACTAGAGACAGATGTGTTACTTTATGTTTGTATATGTACATTTGGCAAACCGATAGGTTTATGGCCTAATCAAGGTATATACATAGACGTGCTGGTGCACATATAAAGGCATGTGAGTAATACGATCTCCCGAAGGGATCATACAGATTCATTTACTGAATTAGAAGACATGAGCTCACTCGTGAGATTTTGGGATCAAATTTCGTGCACGATCATCTCGCTTTGGAAGCCTGATTGAATTTGTAGGTTTGATATATACTTTTGGAAAGTATATGATTAATACCTAGGTATGTTATATGCTTTTGGAATGTATAAGATCGATATCGACTAATAATGATCGAATGAGAAACATAATGATAACACCCTAAAGGAGACATTCTAAATAGATCTAAAACTTTGGGTTTATTCTAGGTCTTCTAGTACGCTGGATGTAGAATTATAAGGAATAACTGAGGGTGATGTCATCATAAACAATTGTATTACCTTGATGCTTCCATTCCTAAGGAGTGATGATACATGTTTCAATTTTAGTGACTGCTCTCAACAAAGAAGTAATCTGATCTTGTTCCAAATGTTGGACAATGATCTAAATGTGATTCAGATGCAATGATAAGATTAGATTTTCCGTTTTGATTTAATCAAACATCTATGGGAGGTCCGCAACATCTGGATTTGATATTTGATGTCAATATCGAAGTGTCTGTATGTGGAACATACAATCGCCTTGTCCTTATTTCCAAATATCCGCGGAGAAAGCACATTATCCTTGAAAGAGTTAAAGGACAATTTCACTATTAATATATGTATGCGAGCGTTGAGAAAATTGACAATTAAATGTGATTTAATTATCATGAATGATATGAATTTGATTCATATTATAAGGTGAGTTATCTAAGATAACTAAATGTCATTTAATTATAAAAGATGTGGATAATGTGAATGTGATTAGATAATTAAATGTGATTTAATTAAAAAAGATATGAATAATGTGAATGTGATTAATGTTATTTGGGCACATGAGAATAGAGATCTAAGATGATTAAATGTGATTTAATTATCATTGATATGAATAATGAGGATAGCACTATCCAAACTATGCATATATATACTATAAATGTGATTTATAATATAGTATAGAGATCTTATTGTAAATTATATTTGTTCATAAATTATTGATGGGAATTGGATTCGCATTGGATAATTAATTGAAAATATAATTTACATTTAATTTTGGGTTGTGAATGTCATTTAATAATTTCCAATTACATGATTGCAATGTTCACAGAAAATTATTAATTATTTTTGTGAGATAATTTACAACAAATGTTGTTGTAAATATTTGAGATTTACACGAGATAATGTATTCTCATGAAATTTGAAAAAGATTGCCATCCACCAACAAAAGGTGGTGGACGACCACCAATTCCTAATTTGAATGGGTGGTTGTCCCCCTTATTATTGTAGGATGTTTAATATCCTTACCAATTATCTCCAAGTATACTTGATTTAATTTGAAATAAATTTATATTTATTATTCAATATATATTTACTTTACTTTAATTAATTATTATTGTGTTTTCACAACAAAATCAAGGCCATGAAAGAAACAAAAATGAACCTCGTCCATTGATCTTGTGTTGTCCATGGATTGAGATGCACAAACTACCAAAATACTATATAAGAAAAGGCAATCAATGCTCTTCACGATACAACAACCAATGCTCTATCTCTCTCTACACACCAAGTCTCTCTCTCTCTCATTGTGCCCGTCCACCATGGAGCCCCGGAGAGAGTCGCCATCTTTGTCATATCGTCGTTATGCTACCAGATCATTTTCTCCTGGATCTCCCCCTCCTTCAGTGCACCTTGCCCGTGGAGAAGACGTCAGATCTCATGTAACAGTATCTGGAGAATCGACCATCCCTACTCTGCTCTTTTCTCCACAAGTCCACAACCCACAATACCACCGACATGTCGTCGACCACAATCTACTGCTGCCATGGCCTTCGACCATCCCTACTCTGCTCTGTTCCTCCTCACCAATCGCTCGGCACCATTGCTTTGCATTTCCTCCTCGTACTTGGAGCCGTCACCACCACTTCTCCCATCCTTACCTCGAGCCTTATGCGAGGGTCGCTTCCCCTCCACACCCTAGCACCGGATAAGCCCTGCCTCCACATCGACCAACAATACTCGACCGACTTCCTCTCCAGTCATCATCGTCGAGTTCTCCCCTTGACATTGATGCTCGCCCTCATCCACTTAGTCATCAATCACATGCCTCAGCAACTTCATCAGCAAGTCGCATGCCATTTTTAGCGGAACTTTCCACAGAACGAACCGTGGAGCTTCTTCTGAAGGGTACTATCCAGCCCGTTACCCAAGATTGCATATGAGACATGTGCAATGCAGAACAATCGCATGAACACCCCCAGCTTCTGGATAATCATGCTAAGATCCGTCTAGCAATGAGACATGTGCGCAACATGTGTCTGTGGCAAAATTACAGAGCTTCCCCCATATTACCTCATAATTGCATCAAAACCCTTGCCCGCAGGAGAACATGTGCCATGTAACCTCCCACCAAGGAAATTTAGCAAGGATGTCACCCTCCTCCACATTCACCAGTTGGTTGAGCCGTCTAGGAGGCACGTGAGGCGTACGTGATCTCCTGGAAACTTCTCACAAATACAATTCATAGTTTGTAATTGCATTTGCATCTTTTTCTTATTTTAATTTATTTTGTACTACATTTAGAACCGTGTGTTATAGTTTTAATTTGAACCTTCAATTTGCATCATTTTATAATTTTAAAATTTGTGCAATGTAGAACTACTAAAGCTTATCATTTTGGATGATTGATTTAACTTTTTTGGTTATGTTGTTTACTTAATGTAATTAATATAGTCGAAAGTTGCATATTTTGCCCACTACATGATCTATAATTAATATTAAATTATTGCTCCAAGCATTCCAAAAAATTCACAGTAATTAGATTTAAATGTGTTTTACAGTATTTCCAAGAATCATCACATTTACACACATATCTAAGGAGAAATAAAATAAACATTGATTTGGGTAATAGAACTTTAATTGCTCGTAGACTAAGTATTTTTAGATTCTATTAATTTTCTTCGATTCCTTTGAAAAATAATTTGGTCTTCTCTATTTATAAATATTAATTTGCGAAAAAACTCCCTATAAGCATATTTTATTCGTAATTAATTCATTTTGCATCAGAAAATTCCAAAAATATATAGAGCATTATTTTCATCATTCTTCATATGATGGCCAGGTTTTAGGATTTTTGGACATCATTTAATATGAATTTGCATTTTAACCCTAAAACTTGCCCGAATATGCATGTCATTTTTAATTGCATATTTTTTTTAAAAAAATCCCTGTTAAAAAATCTAGGTTCATGATCGCTTATTAATCAATATAAGGTGACAACTGCCTCCTTGAGTTCGACCTTGGGATTACGCAAGTAAAATATAAAATTGGGTGCTCGATTTAATTTCTAAAATTAATTAAGAGGCCAATTTGATAAATCATAAGTGCTTGAATACTAAAAAAATTGAAGTAATTAACATATGGTATTCAAGGTTCGTCTGTGTCACGATGACAATGGATTGATTAAAGGTGCTTAAGTGGTGAAATTTGCAAGCAAACCCTCCACCTTTTTAGTAATTTATAAATAGTCTTGTACTTATTTAAATTAGATCAAAACTTTTGTCACATTTTTTAGGTTTACCATGATAACTGATTAATATTGCTTTTAAGTCCAATGCCAGGTCACCTCATGTAGACACCCACGTGAGTGTAAATTTTGCAAATAGGTACCCCTATCTTTTGTAATTTATATTAAGTGTTTAAACATTAAGTTGATGTTCAAACCTTCAAGTTATTTGCACATGTGCCCCTGAGCTTTATCGTATTTGCAAGTATTTACATGCCATCTTGATTTGATTCTATTTATCCATTTTTTTATTTAAAATAGCTCATGTGCTCTAAAAATTCTCAAACAATAGGTCTATGGGCATGCTTGGCTTCTTGTTAATGCTATAATTTTTAATTACCATTTTACATGCATTTATTATTTATTAAAAACTAAAAAGAGTTATTTTTCTTCTTTGACTTAAAAAAATAATGTTTTTGAAAAATTATCAGAAAACAACTTATAGTTTATTAGCGTGTTTTATAACTCCATACAAAAATCACAAAAAATCTTAAAATTAATTCATAAATTAGCAAACAGTTTCTAACACTAAAAATTATAGAATATTCAAAAAATGTTAAAATATCAATTTTTGTTTCATATATATTAATATATATGCATGAAAATTGATTTTGAGAAATTTTGATCCCATTAAATATTTTTAATTCTCAAATAAATTGGGCCTCTTTAAAACATTCCTTATTTTACTTTTTTCTTGTTTTAAAAATACAAAAATATGAAAAATTCACCAAAAATCAATATAAAAAGAATGTTATAAGAAAAATACAGAAAAAGATTTTATTTGGTTATTTTTTACATATTATTATCTATTTATAGTGTACCTTATAGAGCCTATATATAATATTATATTTTATTTGTATTATTATAAATTATTATTAATACTTTTATTATATTTTTCAAATATTCAAAAAAATAAACGGACCGTTATTCTTAGTTATTTTTTTATTTCTGTACATTTTATATATTTATTATATTATATATTACTCATATTATCCATATATCATTATACACCTTAATTAATTAATTAATTAATTAATGTATATATCTATATTATATATATAGTACTATATTAAAAATCAGAAAATCAAAGATTACATAATATATAATTAAAAAGAAAGAATTATGTTATTTAATTAAAAACCCATAGATACTTTGATTGATTTTGTGCATACATATATACATTCATGGTTTATTTATTCATTTAAATAATAATTGTGTTCGACCCCCAACTGTTTGCCCACTATACACATTCATCGTAGGGTATAATAAATTTTGTTCCATGTGTCTATTGTATATTATTTGATTCTTATTTTGTGGGTTTATTGTTCAATTACTCTGATTTTGTGAGACGTCAGTTCGACAACTGTGTTCTCTTTTTGATTGGAATATCAGACACTGACAAGGTTTCAGTTTTCAATGACCATGTCATCTATTGCACCACCCCAGGCCTCTTCCACCTTCATAGTTTCCTCCTTGTTCGACGTCCTCATCCTGTAGATAAACTCTTTCATCTTCATTTTTCTTCATTTCATGTCATTCTCTTGTAATTTTCATAGCACGTAGACACACTGCCACTTCATATGGACCACCCTTAAGCTCCACCCATTCAACGTCATCTTTGCACACCACCTCTCCTTCTCCCTCCACTTATTTGTTGTCCCCTCACTCTCGATATTTAACACCTCTCACAAAGATGTATGAACCGGTTGGGGATTTTATCTATCACCTTTGGTGAGCCCCCGTTTTATCCCCAATCGATCCAATTCCCTCCTCTATTTTCTTCAACTATCAAAAACATCGTCGTGTACACAATTACTCCTTGAATGATCAGACTTTATATGCCTCACCGATCTATATCTCTACCTTCGGTGACCTGCCATAGACCGATTGATCATGACCTTACCAGAGCTTCCCCAGATCTCCAACATCTTCTTGATAACGTAGCAGAGGTGTCTGGATCCTTAGGAAGCGAGGAGGAGCACAACAGAGCCTGATCGACTTCACCGAAGCTCTGTTGGAGCGCTACCACCTGCGACCAGAGAGGAGGAATGAGGAGGAGCAAATACTGTTGGATCAGATCTCATTGATATGATATAACAGTCTGGATTAAATCTCAGCCTCAACCTAAAGCAGCGATTCATGCTTGTCTCGGAGCATCTGAGCCTAGCACTGAGGCACACGAAGTAGACACATCACCCAAACCTGTAGGCCTATAGAGCCTGAAATGTAGAAAGGTCCATCACGTGTGTAAAACACATCTCCAGGAAAAAATATAGATAAGACAACCTCCTATTCTGTATTGCATTTATACCCTTGCTCACGGTGACATTACATCTTTACCTTGGTGGCTAGTACATATTGCACTTTTGTCCATTTTCAGCCTTTTTTTAGAGATTTTATATGTTTTTATTACAATTAGGGCCCTTTCTTATTGTGCTAATAACTTGAGCATCCAAATTAAAGAAATCGGTGCCATTTTAATGGTTTTCTCACGCTCTTTAATGTGGTAACTTTAAATCCATATCTAGTACTACTAAAATCTATTTAAAATTCATAAAGTTACATTTGTATTAAACTTTTATTAATTGATCATTAATTTATCATTTCAAAAGTTTAATGTGATCTTGAGTCCTCTAATTGATCTCCATTTATTATTTTTGAATAAAGAATATTGCATGATCACTTAGATTATTTATTTCTGATTATGTGTAGTTATTAAGTTGGTGCATGAATCGATTAATCAGTACATTGACTAAGCTAGACATTGCTTCATTTTTTGATGTCTTTAACTTAGTGAATGATTTTCTACTCACATTGTTGGATATCTAAACCATCGATTGTGCTTGAGCATTAATTCATGAGCTTGGTTATGAGTTTTATACATTTATTTATTGTATTTTTGCGATAGTGATCTTAGTGTCTCATCAAAACAAACTGATTTGACAATCCTACAAAAAATGCATTCATTGAGTGTTGCATTTTGCATAGCATGACACTTATAGCATCTTAGAGTAGCCTATTACCTAGTTTGTGATCATGATTATATACATTGATCTGTTGTGCCCCAATGTTCAACTCTAGACTTATATAGGAATTTTTAGATGGAGCCAGTCCTTGTAGAGATTCTTGCTTGGATTCTGATTGATCCATTTTTGGTCGTATTCTAATGACTCAATTTTATCGCAGCTGAAATAGGATAAATCAAATGGAGAAATTTTCGAGGACACAACTTGATTAGAGTATCAAATTAGGCTTAATTTCGGTGATTAAGTAAAATCAGAGCTATTTGAGTTAATCTAATTTATGTTTGTTGTATGTTTTTGTCTTGTTGTAATAATTAATTATTTATCTATTAGCTATTTGCCTCGTAAGAATAACTGACCACATGTTGTTTTGACCAGGGACCATGAAATGACTGGATTAGGAGTCAAGTGGAGGTTCGGGCTTGGTACTTGAGCTGAGGAGGATTGATTCAACCACATTGTAGAGAGATTTAGTTACTTTGATAGAAAATTGATTCCAGACTCATTAGATGTAATATTTTTTTTGTAAATATTTGTTCTATGAATTTAGGTTATAGAATCTATATAGAGGCTTTTGATTGAGAGCACATGTTTGTAAGCAGAGACTCGACACTATATTATTTCATTCTATTGTGGTTGTGTCGACATTAGTTCTCGACTAGAGTGGTGAATTTAGTTTAGGCATACGATAGTATAATTCAAATATGTGTGTGCCATACGTAATTTAAGTCACAACATCATAAGATTCACATCTTTTTAAGATTCATTAAGAATACGAGCTTAAACACATACTACTTAGCCAAATTGAAATCAACTTCTTCCTCGATAATAGTATCATGTTTAGGTGTGGTTTTTATCGACTTACATGTATCTAGAGGAAATTTATAAAATCTATCATACATAACACTTACAGAGTGCAGTGAATCACTGTAAGCATACCTTCTTTCGAGCATTCATTATTATTTCTCGTTTACATTATGCTTTCTGATTCCTATATTGGTTTTGCAACTTAAGGTTAAAATGAAAAAAAGGACTGAACGGTTGGCATGATTTTGTGCTCACATTAATTTCAAGTGATATCCCAGCACTAAAAAATAGGACTGAACTGATTAAGATGATTAAATATACTTGGAATAAAATGAACACTTATTTTGTGGGTGCATAAAGCGCTCCTTAGACATAGGTACTTGCCTCTAGACAAAGATGGTATGGACAAATACCTAAGGTTAGAGCTCAAATCACTAGATTTCTACCCCAATTCTCTAGTTCCAACTCTTGTGGATTTTGGGAGCTACAAATGGTTACATTCAACCTTAGGAATACATTTTGGTTGTCTATGCTTGTAAGTTTATTTCGTGGTGTGATATTGAACTCAGCATCCTGGGAAGATCAATCCATTGATTTGAGAGCAGACAATACTTTAACTAGGTGTAGTAGGAGACTCCTTTTGTGCTTGTAAATTCGGTCGAACCTTTACAACCTTATGTTGAACAGGAATTCTGGGGTTTTAGTTAAGATGAAATTAAATGCAATGTTGTATTATCCCTAAAAAATCCTCAACAAAACATTATTGAACTCTCAAGCTAAAATAAAATGAAGAAAAGTAACAAAAGAGTTTTTCTTTTTATTTACTTGTATAAGGTACAGGATCAAACTCGAGGAGGCTACAAAAAAACTGAGGGTTATTTAAATCAATAAAAAACAACGAAATAAAAGAGGAAATTCTATGCATACTTTTCTTGGTTTTTTTTGAATTTTTTTCCTTTTATACATTTCTTTATGAAATTTCAATTTATATTTTTTTATTGTGTTCTAATTTTATTATTTTTAATAATATTTGAAGTCCTACAAAAGTTTTTTATTTTTTGTTGAAATAGAAGAAAATAAAAATGAATAAGTGAAAAAAAGAAAGTAGTAAGAAAAAGGAAAACTTTTGAATTTTTAGGTGTAGAAAATATAAACAGAATTTAAGGTAAAATTATTTTTGTGTTTTGAAAATTTTTTATGTGTTCATTATTTTTCCAGAATTTTTAGAATTTTTAAAGGCTATTAAACAAATGAAAATTAGAAAATAATGTAAATAGAAGACAATGTAGATGTTTTTGGATTTTTGAAATAGAAAATCAAATAATAAATTATAGAATAAACACAAACAGAAAGATAAATTTTTGAATTTCCAAAAAGTATTTTTGCATTTTTTTTATTTTTTCAATGATTTAATATGAATTTTTAAGTGTTTTCAATGTTTCTCTATTTTTTGGTTTATATGAATTATTAGCGAATGAAAATTGGTCAGAAAATAAAAGAAATCTAAACAAACAAACAACCAACAATTTTTTCTGAATTTTTAGAGAGATATATATATTTTTTGATTTTTAAATGAAAACAAGAGTTACTTTTGAGATTTTTAATTTATTAAAAATAATAAAAATGATTAAAATGCAAAAAAATTAAAGCGAATAAATTGTATTAGCATAAGATTGAGTTGGTTTTTATGGATTTTTTAATGAATGTTAATCCATGCGATTAATAAACAAAATAAATGTCTGGTTCTCAGGGGCATGGATGTAATTATTATTATTATTTAGCAGAATGATAGATAAAAATAAAAGAAATTTGACAGCCAAACATGCAAATTTCCCAAATATCCGCGTACAAGCGCACGTGAGGTGTGTTGAATTGGACCATAATGCAAACACTTTATTTCCAGGGGACAATCAATAACAAATAGACATGCATGCTTTTTTGCAAAATACCCATGAAAACACGTGCTACGCACGTTCTGCAGTTCGAGAAGGAACAAAAATGCAAATGAAATAAGCACCAAGACAAATAATGCAATTGTTAAAAATTACTACAAGCATACTCATGTCCTTTGAGGGACTTATTTACAAAATTGCAAACATGCAAGGGTTGGTGTGCAAACGTTAGAGTGTTCGACATGGCACATCACATGACAAATATGAGTTTGATCTCTGGTCGAACATATTAAAATGCAGCATGCTCGAGCGGTACAGAATCAACCTAGAACTGTAATCCACGGCTTGGAAGAGGGTGAAAATGAACAACCTTCATTCACCTAGACACATTGTTCTTGATCGTGTGGCTCTAAAGCTTGATAGAAGAACACGTTTGAAGGTAGCCTCTAGTAAAATTCGAACGAGAATATCTTACACTCCAAAGATCCTGCAATGAGATGCAATTGCTCAATAATTGCTCTGGTCATATTATTAGTAATAAAACAAGTAAAATCGGGGGTGAATGAGGGTCTTCAGCAAGGGCAGATGAGATGGAAACCAAACACCAGATATGAAGTTATCCAGAGGTGACGAGAATGAAAGAGTAGGAGTATAGAAGTCGTGATAATATGAGGGTGAAGACTGATGAAATTGAAGGTGATTAGACAGCTTTGATCATGCAGATCAAAGTTTTAAAATGAAAATAGAATCTAAGCTAACAAATGGAATCAAATGCAAAAAAATGAAAGTGAAAATGAATGTTAATTACCTAAGGTTATGTGTTGATGGACGAAAGGAAGTCATCGCCTAGATCCGATATGAAGGGTAGAGAAGAGGAACTATTACGGCGGAGAACTCCAGTGGCAAGTGGTGTGGATAACGAATTTAGCTCTCAACTCACACTCCTGATCGGAGGTACTCTCTTATGTCAACTGAGTGTACTCTCTGTCACTCAATCTCAGAGATGTAAGGGCCGAAAATAGATCAACGGTGGCAGGGGAAGATATGTGACTATATATTGGAGTGTAGGTTAGATAGTTTTTTGAATTAAAATATGAACAACTCAAGGCATGATTGATGGAGAGAATGAACTGGAGAGGGAGTTAGTTGTTAGGGTAGAATATTAGGTGAAGGGATCGGGCAGAGTTAGTGCATGGGGGCGTGTAGGAAAAATGGGAGATGGATGGTTGGCCAGCGAGGAAGTGCGAATGGCGGGGAGACTGGAGAGTAGACCTTGGTCAACAAACCTGTGTCCAACAAATGGGGGAGCGCACAGAGTAGGACAAAACAAGCTACAGGACAAAAAAGTGTAGAAAATGGAAAATAAATGAACATAAAAAGGGAATTAATTAAAAATAAAAAATGTAAATAAAAATTTTTAGTAAATCAATTAACTTTTTTATGGTATTATTAAATTTTTGAATAAGTTATATAAAATGGTATATATAAATAAAAAATAATATTTACCGGTATCTATACGTATATTTACAACACCTTGATTTTTAATTTATTATTTTTACAAATATATACAAAATTTAATAATAAATTAATTTTAAATATTTTACAAGGATTTTATTGATATTCTTATATGATTTTTGTGAATTAACTTATTACGGTAAATAAATAGAAATACTTTACAATACACATATTGGTACATATACAAATATATACAAGATTTTATTTTTGTTGGTTTTTTATTTTATTTTAAAAGTTACACAATATTTAAAAATAAAATATATATAAAAATACAAAGAGAATAAATATACAAATTATATACATATAATATACTTAAGTAAAGTATGCAATAGTACCCCAAAAAGCCACCTTTCACACCTTAACTCTAATTTTTATGAAAACACCTCCATTTTAAAGATTATTTAATTTGGAGTACAATGAAAGTGAGTTTAATTAATTTTAGATTTTTGTGGAGAAGTTATTGATCTAACAAGCTGATCTTTGCGGCTTCTTCAGAGTGTTGTAATTTAAAAAATGTACATTGCTTGTTCTTACCATTATTTTTATTATTTTGTAAAATATCTTATGTAAAATTTTCAAGAAGAGAACATTTTGACTGGGAATGAGGTTGGTCGTAAATAAAATAGTGTAAAGAATATGTATTATATACAATAATATAGAAATGTTGAATGTACACAAGTTGAGCTTGATTCTATGATTGTTCTTAATATTTTAGCCTTATCTCCCCCTACTTTATTCCTTGTTGACATGATAAATTCTTAACCTTCTCTCGGCATAAGTGTCAACATGTATATATTACATATGTACAATCTTTGGTTTTCTTTATTTTTCCTCTAGTTCATTATTTATTCATTTATGTTAAAATAATGATAAATATACAATATTTACACAAGAATAAGGGCTAGTAAAAGAATAGATTTATTGATATTTACTGGTGTTTTATTAGGGATTTTAATCTCAATAAATGAATAAAGATGATGAAATGTAGATTCATCACCTTCACATGTGAAGTAGGAGAATCAAAGGATTTGTCATTGTATTTGAATTGCATGAGTTTTTCTCCACACATTTACCTGCCTTGTAGAGCATAGATTCCCGTTGCCTCTCATGTTCATTTACACTCCTTGATATCGAAGATGACTAGTTGGGGGATTTTTGTTCGGACATTGTTAACCTATCATTGGATCCTCCAAAAAGTACATCATCTGAAGACCCTTCACTTCCTAGACCTCCATGGACTCATTACTCTCTTAAGTTTGTGATTACTTACTTCGAGGATGGTCACACCTACCAACCCCTACCTCTCTTCCCTACTTACCAAGGAATACCTTCACCTCAGTGATTTTGATTTATGTTCAACAACCTAATCTAATCTGAACCGCTCTGTTGATGAATGTTTCACATAAAATTCAACCAAAATGACTCAAAATAAGTGAGATGATGAGGAGAACAACACAAGGACCCCATGTAGATGGTACTTGCTATACGTGTTGCAACTAAGCAACAAAATGCTTCATTTTTATCTAGCATGGTATAGTTAAATGTTGGGGTTGATTCACCCATGGATGCAACTTACAATCTGGGATAATATGAAGTACAGAACTATTTGAGTCTTGTAGAGCCAGAAGTCGAGTACAAGTTGATGACACAATTCCTACCAATGCTGTCACTTTTAAGTGGGAAATCCAATGAGGAACCCTATGCATTCCTAAGGGACTTTGAGCACGTATATGCTAACCTCACACTCTAGAGTTAGCTAGGACTATATTAGGCTCATTGCCTTACCATTTTTACTGGGTGGTAAGACACACAACTGGTTAAAAATTTGAGGTGTTGTCTTAAGAATATGTGAAGATCCTTAAGCACATTAGGAAGCATGAGGATAGCATCACATGCGATAGGGAGCGACGAGTCGTACAAGTTGCTCAAGGTAGTGGAATTTAAAAATTTTCAATAATGAAATCACAAGATCTAGGAACACTTCTTGGACCATTTCATCTAATCCACAAACAAGAATTAGGTTTACTTCTTGAAATGTGGTTGCGATCGAGTCCCTGAACAAAGAGACCTCCTGTCTCAACTCTGATCCGACGGACGAGATGCTTGCAAGCGCATAAATGAGACGCGTGCTCCTCGCAATCCATATTGATAATTCAAGCAGAAAATCTCTTGATCTCATCTCATGAGATCTGACGTCTTCTTCACGAGTGAAGCACACCGAAGGAGATGGAGAGCCACGAGCAAACAATCCGGCATCATAACGGCGATGCTACAGCGTTTCCGACTATCTAGAGGGCACTAAGGTGGACGACCACAATGATAAAGAGAGAGAGAAAGAGACTTGACATGTAGAGAAGGAGATTGGGAGAGTTTAATTCCTCTTGGAATTATGTGTATCATCAAAGGAAAGGGCTTCCCTTCCTTTTATACTTGTTGAATGCATATGTGTTTCAATCAATGTGCTTTCTTAATCTACGATGTAGATTAAATGTTTATAAATCAATATCCATGATTTATTGCTAAAAAACAACAATAATTAGTTTAAAACAAATTAACTTTATCCCTTTGTCAAGATAATAATTAATTCATTTTATAATTAATTAATATACATAGATTATATAAAAGATAACGTCTGTTTACTATGAATAGGGTGGTCGTCCCCCCTTGAAAAAGTCATGGCAGACGACCAACGTTGAAGATATAATATCATCATTTATCTATATATATGTGTATTAGTTAATATGTAATAACAATTATTTAATCAAAATTCACAAAAAATTAATTTCCAAAATTAATCTTGTGAAAATCTCATTCATGGCATTGACTAATATGAATCATATTCACACATCCAACATAATATGTAAATTAGATTTACAATTAATTGTTGTTCATTGTAAATCCTATTCACAACAACATATAATTTGTAATTATAATTATAATTAAATGTCTCCATCATATTATAAATCATATTTATAATATCCATTAGTATTGTGTATAGTGATATCGACATTAATCATTTCATTAATGATTAAATCATATATAATCATCTTGGATCTCTATTCTCATGTGCCCAAATAACATGAATCACATTCACATTATTCACATCTTTGATAATTAAATCACATTTAATCATCTTAGATGACTCTCCTTATATGGCCAAATATGAATATAATTCATATTATTCATGATATTAAATCACAATTAATTATCAATGTCTCAATGCTTAGATAAATAATATAAACAATGGAAATATTCTTGAACAATTTCAAGAACAATTCGCTTTTCTCCATGGATAATTGGTGATAAGGATAGGGCGATTGTATTGTTCCATGTATAGTGACTTGGATATTGAGATCACATCAAATCTCGATCTTGCAGAACTCCCATAGATTTTTAATTAAATCAAAGCCGTAGATCTAATCTTCTCACTATATATGAATCACATTCAGATCAAGGTCCAACATTTTGACTAAGATCAGATCTCTTCTCTATGAGAGGAGTCATTAAAATCCAGACCTGTTTCATCACTCCCTCAGAATGGAAGCATCTTGGTTAGACATTGGTCTATGATCCCATCACCCTCAGGTATTCCAAATACATGTACATCATGCATACAGGAAGACCAAGAATAATCCCGAAGTTTTAGATCTATTTTACATGGTCTCCTTTAGGGTTAATCATTAAGTTTCTCATATGACAATTGGGTGTTGGTATCAATCACATACTTTCCAAAAGCATATATCATACCCAAGTGTAGATTTTATACTTTCCAAAAGCATATATCAAACCTATATATTCTGTCACGCTTCCAAAGTGAGATGACCATACACGGAATTTTATTCATTCGAATATCTCATGAGCGAGCTCATGTCTTCCGGTTTAGTAAATATGATCCCTTTGATAATTCGTATTACTCATATGACCTTGTATGTGCACCAACGTGTCAGTGTATAGACCTTGATTAGGTAATCAACCAATTGGTCTTCCATATGTACATACCCAGACATATAGTAACACATATGTCTCCTATCAAAGGATGTCTGCCTATATCGTGATAGCAAACGACATAGGTCTTTGGTTATCTCAATCTCATTAAGTCAATTATTTGATATAACTTATCTAACACCTCTGAATCTCTATTCCTTTGCAGAGGACCTGCATCAAGAGGTCGGTTAGATATCAGCCTATAGAGAAATGATTTCCATCTCCTTCTCAGACTGGAGATCATCTCTCAATAATCATTTGATAGTGCTTAATGAGTCCTCGATCTAACTCTTTAAATATTCATATGAGCACCAACGTCTATGATTCAACAATTGAATCAACAGTTGCAAGATCATTACGATGGCCACGGTACATAAGACTAACTGTACTAAGGGACCTATTATGAAAATTAGTTATTATTCATTTCAAATAAGGGAATGATATTTGCAATAACATTTATTACATAATGGCTCACCATGGGCTCGCATATCCAATAATCTCCCACTAATCCAAAAAGCCATTAGTAGGGTAATCTTTAAACTCTCACTCACGTGACAATCGTAGGCTATTTAGAAAAATTAGCTAGGTAAGCTGATCAATCACAATCTTCCCAAGAGACTACGCCAAGTCTTTTTACGACACTTGCATATATCCTAGTAACATTGCTCACATCCAATGCGAATGTTGCATCTTATGCAACCAATACTCAATATTGTCAGTTATAGAGTCCTTCACAATGCAACTCACTAATTATTATAACCAGTCTTTCCATTATCCTTATCAGAATACCCTTATTCCTGGAGATTTCTATCTCCTAATGTATCTGTAGTTAAGGCCATTTAGATCACTATCAATATAGTCTTAAGTTCTTAAAGATAAGACCTTGAGATCACTATCTCCAAGTCTTGTCATCTTTAAAGATATTGTTATTACAACAACTAAGTGTTGTATCTGCATAGTAGGATTAGCAAAAGTTTACTACTCCCACTGCATGGAAGACATCTGATTTTTGTACACATCTAGCATACACCTGACTTCTCATGATTGATGCACAAGGGCAAGCAATTTTAGCATTCACTTCCTCATCTCCTTGAGGTGTTATCCCCTTTGATAGGTCAGTACCATATCTCAAGGGAAAGAAGCCATTCTTGTAATTTTCCAAAAATGGAAATGTCCAAGGTGTACCACTAAAGTGACGGTCCTAGTACCCCCTTTTCTTTGCTTCTGAACAACTTTAGAACTAGGATCTAAGAGGTATCCTCGAGATCATATCTCAAGGTATGGAATAGGCAGTCTATAAAACACTCATAATTATCATTATATCATTCTAAATGATTAGGATATCATCTAAATTTATCACGATGAACACAATGGCACTCCCACTAAGCTTCACATGGTTCATCAAGATTCTATCTGAAATCAAAACATTTATAACTTCATCAAATCTAAATTTCCAACTACAAGAAGCTTCTTTGATTCCACAAAAGGAGTTATTCGGCTTGCACATCTTGCTTTCCTCAACCATGAAGCCCATGGGGCTACTTCATGTGAATATCCTTAGATAGGTATTCATAGAGGAATGAAATATTGACTAATATATTGAAGATGTCAAAGTCAAGTTGTAGCTATAGTTAGCAATATTCTTAAAGGTTTAAGCATGGTCATTAAAGAGCAAGTCTCATCGCAAGCGATGTCTTATCTTCGGTGTGTAGCTCATGCCTCCGAGTCGTGCTTTGAAGATCTCTAACTTCTCATCAGGTTCCTTCCTTCTCTTGAAGATCCTTTTACTCCCAACTGGTTTTACCCTTATAGGTGGATCCTCAAGGGTCAATATACGACACTTGTATATGATGTCTACTTTAGATTTTTATTGCTAATATCCATCTCTCCAAGACTTCATCTTATGAAGCTTCATCATATGAAGCTCTATCATTGTCAGATTTCTCTGAAACATGAAATCCATCCTCAATTTCATTGAAGAGGTATGAATTTTTCATCTTTGACTGTTCTTTTAGTTTTCGATTTTAGGAGCCTCATTATCCTCTCAAGATTAAATGAGTTCGTTCACTACACTTTCATCTTGATTCTCAAGAGAGACATCCTGTGAGAATTATATCCTTAGAGATGAAATCTTTTAAGAATCTCAAGGTCATAAAGTAGGTATTCAATATATCCTTTATTTTTCTAATGATGTAGCACTCTCTAATGCGAGATTCGAACTTACTTGTATGGAACATTATTATGGATATATTTTGTAGTCTCTACTTCATATATACCTAGAAACTAAGAGGTAATTATGCTAATATCCATCATTGATCAAATCATGTCACACATGATCTGATTTTACCTCCCTACAACTCTATCGACTTTTGGTGCATTAGGAGCATTGAGATAGGAATGATATTCCTTTCTCTAAATGGTATTCAATGAATTTATCTAATAGTTAATTTTTATATTGGTTAGATCAAATTCATTTCATATTCCTTCAAAAACATTGGTTCTAAACCAATATTGTGAAATGTTTGAACATTTAAATTGTTTCTAAGGTGAAGCGAAGAAATCTCATATCACAAATAATCATTGAATGTTTATTATTATACATATGATCCACATACATTAATATGTATGAGATGTTGGTTACCTTGCCATCATACACCATTCATAGAGAAGGGTGCACTGGACAATTTCTACTTTGAATACAATACCCATACATATGTAAGATTTGAAATTTCATACACTCTAAAGTTTCAACTCTTACTTGTCTGTTGATCTCATCAACAAACATATGTCCAAGGCTTGATGCGTCATCATTATCAAATGATCTTTATCCTCCTATTGCCATTTTAAGGTTTAATTTTCAGTATTAGAAATATTAATGAATCATTCATTAATTTTCTAATTTAGTAGTGTCCTCTAGATGACAGATTACTATCTAAAATATATCCATCATAACTCTTTATGATAGGTTTATTCCAGAATTAATGTTAATTCCCAACATTGAGAAATAAATAATGAGTGTATTCTAACATATGGGTCATATAAACATTCTCTCAGACTAAGGGCTCTCCCATAAAGTTATGAATTCTATCAATCCAATAGAGATTGTTCCAATAATTGCATCAATATCAATGGAGATGACTATTAAACCTTGAGATCAAATTTTCTAGTCTTATAAAAACATATGAAACCAAATGGAAGTGTTATTAGAAGAATGAGATACAATTATTAGAATTTGATATTATCTAATAAGTCAATTTCAATGATGATATGAAGATATAGATTATTCCCATGTACTATCTCGGTCATTCTATAAGGATCCAAGATAGTCTATATAGTCACACTATCAGTACATCGACTTATTGCAGTATTGGCATAAATCCAACTATTTGGATGTCATAGGTATGGGTCTCACAGAAGTATAGTCAACTCTTTGCCTTTCCTTCTTACTTGGGCCCAACCAATGCTTCCATTGCGCTCCCTTAATCTAGAAACAACTATTTCTTAAGACAAAGGATCTTTTATGTTTATTCGAAATATTTAAATATAAGAGTTTCAACATTTATACAAGCTTCATTCAATTTCGATTCATACAATATGAATATTATGAAGCTCCAATAATGATTAGAGTATAGATAGTAGAATGATGAAACTTATCGTATCTACATCCATGTAAACTCAAAAAAGACTTTGGTTCAGGAAGGTACTCAAACATTTTTAATACATCATCTCTTATACATCTACTATTCTGCTTAATGCAGTGAACCATGTCATTTATGATTAATTGTTTGGAGCACATATGCTTCCCAAAACTTCTTCTTAGATTTTATAAGGATTGTTTGACAATTTCGATCATTGGAGACATCATACTTCCAAAACACACTCGATGAGAGACCAAGACAATGGAGACATACAAACCCTAGGGTTGTAGTCCTAATGTATATTTAATTGTCATTCCTCACTATTACGAGGAAATTTGCATATTGCAGCCACATACATTATGTTTGCAACTACAAGTACAATATATTGATAATTGATCAAATCCATGAAATTTTACTAGTTATTATTCAGTATAGTAATGTGTGGGCTTAATGATGATTATCTGAAGTAAGAATTTTTCATATATATATATACACATATTTTACTTTGATTTAGGAGTTTTTATATCAACGTGTTATTGCCCTGTCAACACTGAAAGTTCATTCCCTTGTTCATTTTCAGTGTAAGAGATATACTTACCATGATATCAAAAGCAAGATATATGATCTCCTTATTACCTTTGTTACATCCCAATAACATGAGAACTTGCATCTGGGATAAAAAGAAGTGAGAACTCATTCTGCCTTGCAAGTCCAACTTGCATTCCCAATTCGGTCTTTAACACCAAGTTCCACCCCCCCAAGGTGATGTTAACCTGTCATTAATTGAACCAACCGTCAACATGATTAGAACATGCTATGCGCAATCCAAAATCACCCTAATAATACGAGGACTCGATATTCGAGTCACTCTGCATATGGCCTTACTCTTTTGAGAAGTAAAGAGCTCGATCCAGATGCATTTGTATGTAGGAGTTGTCACTTCAGACATGAATCTCCTATATACAATCCCTGGCAAAAGAACCCTTCGCCTTGACGAGATACCATGGATGTCACTTATGTGATCATCCAAATCATGTTCAAATTCTATTTAGTTATTATGAATCATATTCACATAATCAATTCTTCCACTGGAATTAACAACTCTATTCATAATAGATTGTTTTAATTTTAATTGGATTCCATTTAATCTAATCATATTAAATTAATGATGCAATTAATATCCAACAAATATTCTCTTTTGTTACTTAAAATATGTTATTATCTCAATACGTATTATTCAAATTTTAACAATTAAAAAAAACATCATGATCCCTTCGAACATTTTCCCTTATTTACTTGCTATCATGGCTAGTTCCGATGGGAGTGGGACATACCTCTCACGGAGCAACCTGCTACCCCAACGCTGCCCGACTATACACCATATATGCCTCATGTCAGTATAATGCCAATTGATCAGTTTGTACTTGAGATGATAACTGGTCTTTCAACCGAAGTTATACCATATAATATTTATCAAAATATTGTTGATTAATATTTTAAGGAGATTTGCTAAAAAAATCCCCAATCCTATTTAAACAACTTTGTTTGTTGGAATTGTTGTAACCCATTGTGGTCTAGATCAAATCTAATCAAGTTGGTTATGTTCAATGTCATTCAAGGAAATAATCACTGAATATTTCACAAATATTCATCAATGATTATTCCAGGAAATTAACCATTAATTTTCATTAATTTAATTGAATGACAAGCACAAGGTTCATGATCTAGAAAGTAATTTTCAGCAGTGATCATCACGTACTAAAATTAGTATATATAAATTAATTTAAATCCAAATAAAGAAAAATAAGTTTCTATATTTTGCTAATTTGATTTATAACAGAACCCATGTGATTTGCACACAATTATAGGCATTTCAAAAATGTAATTAACTCTTTAATTACGTCAAGATTTGTCATCCGCGAAACAATTGATACATGTTCATTAAAATGATCACAACTTTAGTAATCGGATACCAAATCACTCAAACTCAAGTCTCGGCTTTTTTATTTATTTAGGAACAATATTCAAGTAATAATTGCTTATTTAAACACTTTAAACAGTGAGGAAAAAATCACACGAACGAGGTTGCATGTCCAAAATGCGACATAACATCACACAACCAAAAATGAGCCCAAGTCATCTTAGGTTTATGTTTCGTATCCTAAACCTCCAAACTATGGATCTGATACCACTTGAAGGATATGGGAAGATCCTTAAGCGAATCATGGATGTATGAGGATGAGATCGTATATATTTAAAAAACCAATTTACTCATTTACCCATGTATATAATGTCATATATGTATGTAGCATATGTATATATTTATTTTTCAAAACTAACTTCAACGAAAATAAAAAGTTAACTTTTAATTTTCCAATAAATAAAGTGATGAAAATTCAAAAAAGTTAATTTTTGTATCTCTATCTCATTTCAATTTTATATCTTATCTTTATCCAAAAAGTCAAAAATTCAAATTTAATCTTCACTATCTTTTCTATTTATATGGCTCCTTCTCCCTCATTCCAAATTGATCAATCTTTGGTGAGAGGAGCCCGATCTCCGAGAGCCTTCTTGTCGTAGAAGGGTGCCTAGCCTTCGAGCCGTCCGGTGACAGCACGTCGGCCTTCGTCGAGGTGATCAAGGTCTTTTCCGATCCTAAGGTGAGATCCATTCTTTTTTCTTATTTTTTTCCTAGATTAATCGTAGATTTATTTTCTCGCATTTTCTCTTCGTTGTCATTTTTTATCTAGATCTTAGAATCGCCAACATCACGATTTAACCCGCCACCGACTCGAGTTTTCATCTCATTCTCTCGATCTCTCCGCGTTCTTTTTCTACCTCACGCAATCTCTCACTTTCGGTCATGTACGGTGACCGGATCTTCGGATCCATTCCATCACGACCGCAAGATCTGACCCATTCAGATCTTTTGTTTATAAATAAATAAAAAATTAAGAAAATATAATATAGTTGGTGTTTATCTCTAATCTTTATTTTGCAAGAAAATTAAAAAATCATAAAAAATTAAAAAATATTATTTTGAAGTTCTGTTTACATTCCCTGAATGAAAAAATAAAAGATGTTTTATTTATATCAGCAACAGGTTTTATGAAAAAAATCAAAAAAAAAGAAGCAGGTCGGCCGCCCGTCCACCGCGCACATCTTCCAGCCACCAAGCCCTTCACCGGCGCACGTCACCCAGCATCTCCCAGCATCCCGCACCACACCACCATCGCAACCGCGAGCCCCTACTGCGCTCGACGACCCGTTCTGCTTCCAGCAACTGCCCCCTGGCGGCAGTGCCGCCAGCGGTGCCCCCGCATCCTCGATTGTGCCCGGCCGCCCCCCGCTCACGGGCGGCGCTTCCCAGCGTGTCTTAGCCCCTTCCACCGTCCAAATCGCCCCTGCTGCAGCTGCCCTTCTGCGCGGTCTCCCGTCACACGATAGCATGCAGTTACTGGCGCTGCCCAACCCACGTGCCCTCCAGCCATCTCCTCCCGACAACAAATGCCAGCCCAGAGCCGCCCATCCACCCGTAAGCATCAACGTCCTCGCGCATGGAAGAGAAGGAGGGCGGCGACCAAGCCCTCTCTCCATCCTATTTGAAGAACAGGAAGGAACCCTAGGGCATGTTATTTAAATTAGAAAAATAGGGAATCTGCATCAAGGCCCTTGGAGTTTTTCAAATTATAGAAGTGCCCCTACCGACATCCAGCATGTGCGTCGCACGCATTTAGTGGGTAAATTATAGGCTTTCCGCCAGCATTTTATTTCTGTTCTTCATTTCATGCAAAAAACTTCCATTATTTGCAATCTAGTCCTTGTATTCCAGACAATAACTTGCTTTCCCTCTTTGAATGAAATAAATGTTTTTATTGTTCTGAAAATTTTCAAAAAAATTGTGCATACTCCTGTTATGTGTTTTAAACATTGTATAAATTTTTCATAGTATTTTGTTGCCATTTGGTATTTCTAACAAATAAAAAACAACATATTTTTGTCTGCCTAAAATTAAAAAATTTCAAAAAAAATAGAAAATTTACCCAACAATTTTAAAAAAATTAGGGTAGGTGTATTTTGTAATAATTTAATTTCAATACAATTTTTGTCCATTAATCACTTATAAAACTCAAAAAAAAATGTGAAAAGTGAAAAAACTTAAAAAAATGTAGAAAATTAAAGAAAAATCCAAAAATTTCGATTTCAATCTCTTTTCGTAGATATTATTCTCTATTTTATCATAAAAATAATTGCTAGTAGTTTTGGACTTAATATATTTTTAAGCTGTAAATTACACGAAGCTGTGCACTGCTTCTCTGTTTTGTCTCTGTTTGATTTTTAGAAAATACAAAAACATCTGAAAATTCCACAAAAATTCCCAATAATATTTCAAAATCTTTAAATTCCAAAAATATTTTCTCTGATTTTTTCTGAGCATTTTAGATATAATTAAAAATTACAAATATAGTTTAGTGTTTGTAGTTCTTCTTTTGTGCATATTGTTCTTTATTTAAAAATAAAAAAATTGTAAAATTAAAATCATTAAAAATTTAAAAATCAGAAAATAAAAAAATAGAAATAAAAAATAAAAAGATAAAAATTCCATAACAACTAAGGTTAGTTTTCCTTTGAGATTTCTACTTTTCTCTTAATTGATTTTCATCGATTATTTGAATAACCCTCAGGATTTGTAGCCTCCCTGAGTACAATCCTATCCGCTATACAAGTAAATAAGTAGCAAAAATTTCTATTACTCCACACTATTCTTTGTAATTATTTTGTAGAGAGAGAAGAAAATAAATTGTTTATTTGTCACATGATTTTTGGGGATAGCAACGACATTCTATTAATAATTATCGAACCTTGAAGAGCCTATAGTACAATAAAATGGTGCCGTTGCCGGGGATATAAAATAAAAAATAAAAAAACCCAAATTTTCTGTTCCAACAAAATGGCTCTGCTGCCGGAGAAGCGTAACGGGGGTAGTTAGGTTTCTCTTTTGACATGATATTCTTGGTTGTATATTTGTGTATATTTTTCCACATTCACTCCATTGTTCAGATTCACTGTTTCATTTCTTTTTTTCTCTTATTTGATAATTGTGTTTCTTACACATTCTCTCTCTTCTTTTTCTTGCGAGAGCTTGCGGAGCAAAGGAGGTGATCCTAGGAGAGCCAAAGCACCCAAGCAACATGGAGGCGGCTTGATTATTCACCAAGCCGTAGGATAGCGTGAGATGAGGAGAAGAAGAAGAATTAAAGGAGACGAAAAAGAGAGAGAGAGAATGAGATTTATTTCTAGCATTTGAACTTTTGTAAACGAACATTCATTTGTTGCGGGTTTGTTTCACCTAGTGCCGGTGCACTTGGGGGACCTCACCGATTTTGTTTTCATCGCCTTTTATTTTTCTTTGTTTCACGCGTATTTTGTGAGGAACCTCTGGATTGCTTTAATTAATTTTCTTGAGCCTGGTAATTAATTAGGTCCAAATACCCTAAAAAATAATTTCTGTACCTATAGAGTAGAGCGTAATTTGGACTTAGTCAAATTAACTTGTTCTTGCCCGTTAATAGAAGCTATCATCTAGGACGTTCACTTGCATCATATAGGATAGTTTATTTCAATTCTGTGTGGATCACTTGCATGTAGAGTGCTGGCGATAAGGTACGCATCTCTAACTCCTGCATGCATCATTATTTTTAATCGCGCATTGGCATTTCCGATATCCTTCCTTGTTTTCACTCACATAAATTAAAAATAAAATTGGACACTCAGTAGGCAATTCTTTGAAAATATTTTAACCAAGTGACAACTACCTAAAATGCGGGATTGCTAAACAAAATTCAACCCTAAAATAAAGACATGGAAAAATAATTTTTTTTGGGGAGAGTAACCATCTCATTGTTTTTTTGTATGTAGCGAGAGAGCGACCCGCACACTAGGATAGAACCATGACCGAACTCTTTTCAGACTACTATATTGGGTTAGTCGTTCTCCAGTGAGGATCTCTCCGATAGCTGGTAAAGCAGCCCACAACGTACTTAACAGCTTGAATTAATTGGGTAGCCGGTAAATGGTCCGTAATTCATACTAGCTTGGAAAGATCTAACTTTGGGATTAGGCCAGTCTCCTAAAGCATTCGGTTCCTATCAGCTCGCTCTAACCGCTCTAATAGATTGTATTTTCACCAAACTCTAAAATTGACAAGATAATTGACCGAGCCTCACGGTCTTCACATTGAATTCAGTTGATGAAGTGGGGGTTTGTGTTGTGTTTGATTGCTTGTGTGCATACTCAGTCCTTCTGTACATTTGCGCCTTTTTCTCCATATCTTTTGACTTGACCCTCATGCTCTCTCGATCCCGTCTTTTGTTTTGAAGATGGCCGATTGGAGTTATTTTAATCCGATCTTCTCGGACTTCTCGCACTCTCCAGACGATCAACCTTCCTTTTTCCAGGAGGACTTTCCTCCTGATTTTTGTGCATATCCACTTAACCCATTATTTCAGGCGATGGACTCTGATTCTCACCCACCCTCATTCAACCCATCCGATCTTGGGATTTTGGAGTCACCTTTCATGATTTCTACACTTGATACATTGAACCAGATGATGAAGCATATGAATTCGAGGATTTCCAATCTATTTAACATTAATGAGAGCAAGAACGCTGCTCCACTATTTGAGGATATGGAATCACTTGAGGATAATCACGAGAACTTGCAATCACCCAAAATACAAAAAATGAGAACATTTTAAAAATCCAAAAAGACTATGGGATACACATTATTGATTCATTTTATGAGGAGAGGGCACCCATGCCAAACAAATTTCCCAAACAATCATCCACCACATGTCCCTACGTTGACCCCGAGGACTCCATTATAAAGACTGCACTTGGCAATCCTTGTGTAAATGCTGATTCCAACCTCCTCCCTTGTATGGAGGAGGTCCAAAAATTCAAAAAAAAGTTGACTGAACCTGAAGTGGTAGCCACCATTCACGAGATCATTAAAGCCCCACTTCAACAGGACATGACAGATTTATCTACTCCTCAACACAAGAAGAGAAAGTGAAGGAGAAGATCTGAGCATCACATCCTGACCATGGCCACTACCTATGCCATCTCTCACCGTCCATATTTTAAGAAAGGGAACACTACCATACCTCTTGTGAGATACTCCATCTCTGACAACTTTTGTGATAACACACTCCTGAACGATTCTTCAATCAATATAATACCCTTCTCTATAGTATACTCTCTTCATCTTGGGACTCTCAAGAAAACCAGAATAGTAGTTCAATTTGCTGATGGATCTATCAAGAGGCCAAAGGGTATTATAGAAAACATTGTCATTCTCATTAAGGGCATGAATTTCACATTGAATTTTGTTGTAATGCCCATGGAGACCTCCACCCCTGTGGAGCACCCTCCAATCATCCTGGGACGACCTTTCCTCACCGCCACAGGAGCCGTTACTGATTATCGTTCAAGAGAGATTCGCTTCCGTTCTGATGTAGGGAGAGATGTGTTGATTACTACATCCACTACTAAGTAGAGACATGCATCCCATTAGAGCATGCCCGGTTATCCAACCCCAAGTAATTTGACGTCGATGATAACATCTGAGATTCTTGTTATATGCTAGAGGAAACCCAAGAATTCCTCTTGAAGGAGGATGACTCGAAAAGCATAGACCTTGGAGTTGCCCCTTCTGGTATGTGGCAATGCATTGATGACATCCACAGGATTTACGTGATAGACACCCTAGAGCGGAAGGCAAACTCTGAAACTAGACAGGACGGATGTGATTTGACTACTTCCACTGATGAGTCCATTCCTATTCACCCTGATTCAGATGAGACCGATCAGACAAAATTTGATTTGATTGCTTTAATACAGGAATTTGGGCCTTTTGATAAAGATGGTCATCTGGTAGAGGCACGCCGGGCTGAAATTGATCCTACTTTTTCGGATAATGAATTCGAGACATTTTACTTTGATATTTGTGAGATTTCCTTGGACGAACATGGCCATACTACTTCCACTAATCGTTTTAGGCCTACACAATCTTAAACCGCCGAGGATACATTCTTGGTCAATCCGTATCAGTTCATATCTCATGATAATCCAAATATCGACCTTCACCTTGTCAAATCCATACCTCAGCAGTCCTACAAGAAGGTTCGTTTTCGACCTTCTTGATCTTTGTACATCCATTCCTCATGTATATCCTTTCGTTTCACTCTTTCTTCTTTCGTTTTATCATTCACCCCTTTTCTGTGTGTGTGTGTATATGCTATACTTAGGATGTGCTTTATCCTAAGTATAGGGGGTGATGATTTGTGTTGTTCATATTTATGTTGTTCATAACTCTTGTTGTTTCATGTACTTAGGGATACTCTTCCTTAAGTATAGGGGGGTGATGTTGTTCACATCATCTTTTTATTTTTGAGTCTGTTTATTCTGTGCATCGGTTTCCCCCTTTTGTACAGTCTATTATACTTAGGATTACTTGATCCTAAGTATAGAAGGGGATCACCAACTTCTCTTCTTTTTATTTTTTCTTTAAGTTGTTGTACCATATGAGTCTTTTCACTTTTCTATACTTAGCACGAGTTATGTCTTCCTTTGTCGATCTCTGATCACTATGAGGACATAGTTTGAGCTAAGTATAGGAGGTGTCGTATATATTGTATATATACTTTAGATATAACTCGTACTTCTAATATGTTTATTTGGGGGTTAATGTATATACTTTTTGTAAAATCCATGTGTGAAATAAAAAAACAAAAAAAACAACCAAAAAATAAAAAAAACAAAACAAAAAAACAAACAAAACAAAAAAAACAAAAATTAAAAAATCTTGTATGTACTTGTATATATTTTACTAACCCTTTTTCCTTCTTGAAAAAAAAACTAAAAAAACAAAAAACTACACAAACTTGCATAATTAAAAAAAACTTTCTTTTTAATTTGCATTTTTCTGCAAAATTCATAAAAAGTTCAAAATTAGAATTTTTTTTAAATGTGTTCTTTTCACATGTGCATCATTTTTTCAAAAAAAAAGAGAAGCTTTCATGCATTGTTCTTATTTTCCTTCATTTGCATGTGCATTTTTCATGATAGTATTGACATTTAAACTAAGTCTGGGATAAAATTGAAGAATGGAGCTTAGTTGGGCCTTAATACACTTAATTTCAGAGGAACCTTACAAGAAATGGAGTTAAGACTTTTCAAGTTCTAGTGACTTAATTCTTCGAGTACATTAGACTATGTTCACATATCATCTTGATTAGTCTAAGTAGAACATTTAACAACACACGCATTATTCTTTCAGACCGTGGCTTATCTTGGACAAGCACTCTACACGTAGCTCTTCATGGATGAGGTAGTGAGGAGGCAAAATCTTTTGGCTTGGGGTAGCATATGAGGGAAGTACATCTAGGTGGAACCTCTTGTCTTCCTCTAGGGAAGGAAGTGCATCTCAACCTGGTCTAGAGATGTTGAGGTCTAAAGACAGGATGTTGTGGGGTTGCAATAATGCTTTAAAAGAGGGAAAATCAACTAGCTCGAGAGGAAAAAACTCCTTATGTACATGATGTACCTTGTTTGTTCTTTCAAAAAAAGTATGAAAAATGCAGAATCTCCAAAAGTGGACAGGCCTGATTGAAAAGTAAAATGCCTACCGGAATGTATATACAAGGATATAAAAGAATTCAATAAGAGCTTCAAAGACAAATTCTTGTAAGCTTGCAGCCGATGACTTGGCTACACTGGGCATGCATCCAAGGATAGATATCTACACTGGTTACCATCCATTCTTTTCTCCATCCCCTCTTCTTGAGCTGGTTGTACTTGAACTTAGAAGGGAATATCTCCGCTCCTCGAGGAAAGAGTTGCTAGACCTGGGAACTAGAGTTACCTTTTTGAGGGTGGCTGTTTCTTTGCTACTTTTGAGATTGGGAGCTATACCTCATTTACACCATACAAGTAAAGATTCATAGTCATAAGAATAGGTGTACGTAGACTTGTTCTGACCTAACTGTTGAGCTGTCATGAATAGTAGTCCTGTGGAACTTAGAGGCTATTAGGTTTTAAATCCATCTCTCGTTAAGTAGCCGACACACTAATAATGCAAAGGTTCGACAGAGCTCCAAACTACAATTTTACGAAGACAAGTTTAATACTGAATATTGTCCTACTTTCTTAATTTTCCCTTTCTTTTTCTTTTTCTTCACTTATTCTTTCAAATAAGTATTTGCTACGGGACTAGCAAAGGTAAAGCATAGGGGGATGATGAATATGCAATTCGTCATCTTTATTCATTTATTATAGCTTAAAATCCCTTATAAAACACATGTACATAACACTAACTCCATATCCTTACTAACTTGCATTTGTGTGTAAATATTGTACACTTCTTACCATTTTAACCTAAAATGAATAAACAAAGAAAGAAAGGAAAAATAAAGAAAAGAAAGTTGAAAAAAGAAGACTGTATATATTTAATAGATACAGGCTGACTCGAACCCTGAGAGAAGGTCAAGAATTGACCTGATCGACTAGGAATAAAGTAGGAGGAGATAGGGTCTTTATTCAGAAAATCCAAAAATTTTGTGTGCTAGTATATTTGTATACTTCACTATTTTATTTGTATATTAATTGACCTCAAATCAAATAAATTTCAAAATCAAAGTTGTAAATAAAAATGTGTTCTAATTAATAAAAATAATTGCACAATTAAATCATGTAAAGAATAAAAACAACCACACATGGAAAAAGCCACTAAGCACTAATTGAAAGACCAATTCCGGCTCCATATGAACTCAAATTAAACCAATCTCACTTTCATTGGATTCTAAATTTAATTATCTTTAAAATGGCTGTATTTTCATAATTGTTGGAGTTACGAGTAAAAAATTGGTTTTTTGGGGTGGTTTGTGCAATTTTCCCACGTATTTTGTACATATTGTATTTGTATATATTTGTAAATATTTTTTACTAATTTTTTCAAAATAAAAAAATAAAAAAAACCATATTTCTCATTTACCCATGTATATAATGTCATATATGTATATAGCATATGTATATATTTATTTTTCTAAACTAACTTCCACAAAAATAAAAAAAATTACTTTTAATTCTCCAATAAATAAATTGACAAAAATTCAAAAAAATTATTTCATTTTTGTAAATATTTTTTGACAGTTATCTTTTTATCTTTATCTCATTTCAATTTTATCTCTTATCTTTATCCAAAAAGTCAATAATTCAAAATTCATCTCCATTATATTTTCTATTTATATGGCTCCTTCACCCACATTCCAACTTGATCAATCTTTGATGAGAGGATCCCGATCTCTGAGAGACTTCTTATCGTAGAAGGTTGCCTAGCCTCCGTGTCGTCCGGTTACAGCGCGTCGGCCTTCATCGAGGTGATCAAGGTCTTTTTGATCGTAAGGGTATATCCATTCTTTTTTCTTATTTTTATCTAGATTAATCATAGATTTATTTTCTCACATTTTCTCTTCGTTCTCAATTTTTTATCTAGATCTTAGAATCACCACCATCAGGATTTAATCTACCATAGACTCGAGTTTTCGTCTCATTCTCTCGATCTCTACGTGTTATTTTTATACCTCACGCAATCTATCACTTCCGATCACATATAGTGACCGGATCTCCAGATCAATTCCATCACAATCGAAAGATCCGACCCATTCACCATTCCACTTTTGTTTATAAATAAAAGAAATATAAAAATATAGTTGTTGTTTATATCCAATCTTTGTTTTGTAGGAAAATAAACATAAAAAAATTTAAAAAAACTATTTTGAAGTTCTGTTTGCATTCCCTGAATAAAAAAATAAAAGATGTTTTATGTATATCTGCTATAATTTTTATAAAAAAATATAAAAAATAATAAAAAAAAGTAGGCCAGTTGCTCGTCCACCGCACGCATCTTCCAGCCGCCAAGCCCTTCACCGATGTGCGATGCCTCGCATTTCCCAGCAGCCCGCGTCGCACCACCATCACCACCATAGGACCCTGCCATGCTCGACGACCCGTTCTGCTTCCAGCAACTGCCCCCAGGCGCCGGCGCCACCCGCAGTGCCCCATAACCCCCGATTGCGCCCGACCACCCCCCGCTCACGGGCGGAGCTTCCCAGCGTGTTGCAGCCCCATCCGTCGTCTAGATCGCCCTGCTGCGGTCTCCATTACATGCGATGGCCCATCACACGGTGGCGCGTAGTCACCGGTGCTGCCCAGCCTTCGTGCCCTCCGACCATCTCCTCCCGACAGTAGACGCCAGGCCAGAGCCGCCCATCTGCCCGCGAGCATCAACCTCCTCGTACGTAGAAGAGAAGGAGGGCGGCAGCCCTGCCCCCTCTCCATCCTGTTCAAAGAACATGAAGGAACCCTAGCGCATGTTTTTTAAAATAAATAATATTGGGAAATTACGTCAAGGCCCTTAGAGTTTTTCAAAATTATAGAAGTGCCCCTACTAACATCCAGTACGTGTGTCGCACGCTTTTAGTGGGTAAATTACAAGCTTTCCCCCATCATTTTATTTCCGTTCTTTATTTAGTGCAAAAAACTTCCATTATTTTCAATCAAGTCCCGGTGTTCCAGATAATAACCTCCTTGTCCTCTTTGAATGAAATAAATGTTTTTATTGTTCTAAAAAATTTCAAAAAAAATTGTGCATGTTCCTGCTATCGGTCTAAACATTGTGTTTTTCCAGCATCTTTTTGAGTTTTAATAGTTTGAAAAAATCTAAAACATCATCTTTTTGACTACCTGAAATTAATAAATTCATAAAAATTCAAAAATTTACTGAAAAATTACAAAAAAATAGTGTAGGTGTATTTTGTTATATTTTAATTTCAGTCCAATTTTTGTTCTTTAATCATTTATAAAACTCAAAAAAATTGTAGAAAACAAAAAATCTTAAAAAATGGTAGAAAAATAAAGAAAAATCTAAAATTTTTGATTTTAGTCTCTGTTTGTAGATATTTGTACCAATTTTATCATAAAAATAGGGTTTTTGTCAGTTGTGCCCCTTTGAGATGTTGCAATTTTAGTTATGCCCCTCCCTTTTTTGGAATATCAGTTATGCCCCTACCTTCTTGCAAAATTCACAGTCATGCCCTTTTGTTAAGGTAAAGTAGGGTCATAATTGATATTACAAAAGGGTAGAATTGTGAATTTTGCAAGAAGATAGGAGCATAACTGATATTCCAAAAAAGGAGGGGCATAACTAAAATTGCAATATCATAGAAGGGAACAACTAATAGAAACCCAAAAAAATAATTGCTAGGAATTTTGGGTACTTAAAATATTTTTAAACTGTAAAATATTCCAAGTTATGCATTGGTTCTCCGTTTTGTCACTATATGATTTTTAGAAAAATACAAAAACATCTGAAAATTCCACAAAAATTCCCAAAAAAATTTCAAAATCTTTAAAACGCAAATATATTTTCTATAAATTTTTCTTAACATTTTAGATATAATTAAAAAATACAAAAAAAGGTTTGGTCTGCGTAGTTCTTCTTTTCTGCATATTGTTCTTTATTTTAAAAAATTGCATAATTAAAATAATTAAAATTTTAAAAATCAGAAAAATAAAAAATAGAAATAAAAAAATTAAAAAGAAAATAAAAACATAAAATTCCACAAAAAACAAGGATAATTTGCCTTTGAGATTTCTACTTTTCTCTTAATTGATTTTCATCGATTATTTGGATAACTCTCGGGAATTGTAGCCTCCCTAAGTTCGATCTTGTCCACTATACAGGTAAATAAGTAGCAAAATTTCCTCTTGCTCCACATTATTCTTTGTAATTATTTTGCAACGAGAGAAGGAAAAAAATTTATTTGTTTGTTACGGGATTTTTGGCGATAGCAACGACATTCCATTAATAATTATCGATACTCGACGGTCTTGTGCCAACACATGATAATGAAATCACATTAAAATATCAATATCTCAATGGCTACATACATAATATCAATAATGGAATTATTCTTGAACCCTTTCAAGAACAATTCTCTGTCTTCGCGGATACTTGGAGATAAGGATATGGTGATGGTATTGTTCCACATATAGTGACTTGGATATTGAGATCACATCTCCAATCCAGATCTTGCAAACCTCCCATAGATGATTATTAAATCAATGTTGTAGATCTAATCTTCTCATTATATCTGAATCACATTCAGATCAAAGTCCAACGTTTGGACTAAGATCAAATCACTTCTCTATGAGAAGAGTCACTAAATCCAGACTTTTTTCATCACTCCCTCGGAATGGAAGCATCCTGATTATACAATAGTTTATGATCACAAACCTTAGGTATTCCTTATACCTATACATCATGCATATTGGAAAATCAAGAATAAATCCGAAATTGTAGATCTCTTTTAGACTGTCTCCATCAGGACTTTATCGTTAATTTTTTCATTTGACTATTGGGAGTTTGTATCGATCATATACTTTCCAAAAAGCATATATCTTACCCAAGTGTTTATTTTATACTTTCCAAAAGAATATATAAAACATGCAAATTCAGTTAAGCTTATAAAGAGAGACGATCGTGCACGAAATTTGATTCTTCCCAATATATCAAAAGTGAGCTCATTTCTTCTGATTCAGTAAATGAACTTGTATGATACTTTTGAGAGATCATATTACTCAAATGCCCATGTATGAACACCAGTACGTCGATGTATAGAACTTGATTAGGTCATCAACCTATTAGTCTGCCAAATGTACATACTACGACATATAGTAACACATCTGTCTCCGGTCAGAGGAAGCGTGCCTATATCGTGACCGCATACGACATAGGTCTTTGGTTATCTCGATTCCATTAGGTCAACTCTTCGACCTAACTTATCCAACACCTCCAAATCTTTATTCCTGTGTAGAGGACCTACATTAAGAGGTCGGTTAGATATCAACCTCTAGAGACAGGATTTCCATCTCCTTCTCTGGTTGAGATCATCTTTTAATAATCATTTGACGATGCTTCTTGAGTTCTCAGTATAACTCTTTAGATATTCAACCAATTCAAGGACATGTTTGTAAAGAAGTTATACCCTTTGAGTAGAAATAATCACATGAGGACATAAATTACTAGATTTTCCCAACTCTCCAATGAACCATTATGTGGTACCTGGGAAAGGTTCAAAGGCATTTTGGAGAAGTGTCCTTGTCATGGTATGGAATATGCCATTCTGGTAAAGTCACTTTTCAATAGCCTCAACCATGAGGTTGATGGTTTGGTGAGTGTTGCCTGTGGAGGCACGTATACGTCATTAGGAGCAGATACAGTCTGGAAGGTATTTAAGAAAATGACTGAGATATGGCACTCACAGACCGTTAGCCGGGTGCATGTCGAACCCCCTATTCCATGCCTTCCTAATGGGGGAAAGTTGTTAGCCATGTGAGCCCAAGGCGAACCATTCCTACAATAAATGTTATTGTAATATTTGACTTATCAATAAAAGTTATCGATTGTTTTCACTCCCTTTTTGAGATTAAATGAATGAAAGCACTATAAGGTCTCTACTTACAATTAGGGTTATGTACCATGGCCATCTTAATAATCAGACAGTTATTGATTCATTAATAGAATCATAGAGGCTGGTGTATGACGAGTCGCTGAATACGGTTTTTAATTTAGTCACGTTGTAGTACGTGTACTCAGCGATTCGGTCAGAACCGAGAGAAGATCTCCGCGAAGAGTGTCTCGGCTTAATTTATATCCCGGGCAAGTCCGGGGTCGAACTCAGGGAGGCAAAGGAACAACTTTGGGGTTAATTAGCAAATTTAAGATCTAGATATCCAATGCGGTTTTTTTTATATTTTTTTAATGCAAATCGGATGCCAATGCAGGTGAATTAAGCACCTAAGAAAGCCTACAAATTAGCCAAATTAAGTTTAATGGAAAAGAAGTCCAATTTAGCTAATTTGTATTTTTTCTAGAATCCTAATCCAGTGATGAATGCAAAACATATTTTTTTAGAATTTTAGGGGTTAATATGCAATAAAGAAAAATGCACACTTTTTATGGGTTTTTTCGCAATTTTTCACACATACAGTAAGCAAAAATTAGGAAAAAATTACTGGAGCTAAAACATGATGCAAGAAGACTACAAAGTAATTTTTTTGGAATTTTTTGACAAGTTATGAATTTTTTTATGAATTTTTTAGTGAAAACAGAGTGGAAATGAGTAATTAATTCCTAATTAATCCACGTTATCAAATTAATCAAAATGCGAATTATCTCAAAAAGATATTTAGATCTAGAATCCAGGAGAGTTGAAATTTCACAAAAAGAATATATGTGGATTTAATTAAAAATCAAAAACTAAAAACACTCTACAATTTATTACACGCACAAGACAACTCCATTTTAGATGAAATTTGGATAGTAATTACATCTCATATCAAGGCATCATATATAATTTTTGTGGAATTTTTAAAGCAACCGTTTGTGAGATATTAATTTAAGAGCACGGAATGGGTAAAATATGCTAAAATTCAGTTGAACATTTTTAATTAATTACCCATTACTCACAAAAATACAAATAAATATCCACAAGGTATAGAATTAGTTGCTCCACACAAAGGTATTTTTCATTGAACAAATTGATGCCAAAACAAAGTCCAAATTTCAGTGCGAACACAGGGGTATCAGTGCAAAGTAGAAATTGAAAATAAACAACATAAACCACACAGGGACTAAACTGTAATTACAAGAACTAGAGAAATAATAAATGCAATTTTTACAATAAAAAAAATAAAAGAGAGAGAAGACCTTCTTCTCCAGGCCGATGATGGTGGAACCCAAAGGGGATGGTGGGCGGCGGCCGCGCGCGGCCGCAAGGAGGAGACGGCGCTCGGCGGAGGGGCGGTGGATGGCAAGGAGGAGACGGCGCGCGGCGGAGGGGCGGCAGAAAAGGTGGGAGGGGCGGCGGGTGGAACCTTCACCTGTTGCTCCTTCCGATTTTTATTTTTTTTTGATTTTTTTTAATGATTTTTTACTGATTTGATGCAAATAATTTTTTTTTGATTTTTTTAAACAGAGAATGCAAAAAGAAATGAGAATGAGGGGGACATTATGGTGATGAAATGATGAAGATGGTGATGAAATATGATGTGATATAAACAAATGAGAGTAGGTGGAAATGGGGATATAAATGATAGGTGGTGAAGTGATGGTAGTAAAAAAAAATGATCAAGACAACAAGAAAACAGAATATTAGATAAAATAAGTAACAATAGAAATGATGAGAAATACTTACCTGATTCTTCGCCGGATTTGCGGAGCAGCTATGCTGAACTCCTGTTGTTGCCTCGATCCGATTGGCGAAATAAAAATCGGAGAAGCTACGCGAGCTCGACGGGGAACTCGTGACGCGAAGCGGAGCTCCGCGGATCTCACATGAAGGAGGTCGTCGCTTGAGGACGATGCTTCGCCGCTGTCACCAACAAAACACTCCAAGCTATCTCCTTATTCTATAAGAATGGTGGATGGGGAAAAATGTGGATGTGGAGATGATTATAAAGAGATGAATAATGGGAGTTAGAGAGGTGGTGGTGTTGAATGAGAAGTTAGATTATTGGTGGAGTTGAATGGGAGTTAGATGAAGAATGTGGGGTGGAATGGGAGTTGAAAGAAGACTTGGAGGTTAATGGAGAAAGGGAAGTTATTGTAGAGAATGTTATTAAATAAATAAAAAATGAAATGAAATAAAGTAGGCTACTTATAATACAATAAAATAAAAGATAAGAAAGAGTGGAGAATTTACAAAAGAAGACTACAACATGTACATATTTTTTTGTTTGCTTTTCTTTTTATATTTTTTTTGTCTTTTTAATAGTAACTATGTACAATAAGAAAATACAATAAAATAGTACAATCAAAATACAAAACCACAATGATTTTTTTTTTAGTAATTAAGAAAGATAAAATAAAAAATGAAGAAAGAAAGAATGAATATATACAAGGTATACAATGTACATCTAGGTCCCAAAACCCAACTTTTGCAAACGAGCTCCGATTTTAATGAAACCACTTCCGTTGGATAGATAATTTTCTAACTTGAACTTTAAAAGTGAGTTTGGTGAATTTGGATTTCATACGGAGCGGGAATTTAGCTTGGAAGTTGGTCTTTACGGCTTTTTCTCTTTGGGATTAAGGAGCATTTATTTGAGATATAATTTATTTTGTATTTTTGTATTTTTATGTACATTATTATGAACAAGTTAGAGAAAGAATTAGCCAAAAAGGAGTTGAAATGAAATTATTAAAAATCCATGAAGTTTTGGGCTATTTACAAGTATAAAACTCCTTTGATTTTGCGACTTTTTTTTTATTGTTAATTTATTTTGTACAATCTTATATACAGTAATTAGTGAGTTTTATTTACAAGAGGTATTTTGTTAATTTATTGATTTTATGGACATTTATTTGGGATTTTACTCGGGGATTTTGCTAAGATCAAGATATTAAGATGATGAATCGCGGATTCATCACCCCCCTATACTTAAACTTTGCTAGTCCTCGAGCAAATAAAGAATGAATAAGTTGGGTTAATCCCTGACTGTGCATGTGAATACAAGACTTGATCCGTTCAAGAACTCTCGGTTTTAGAGATCCTAAAATTCTAAGCTGAACCAAGCTCTAGTCAAAAGGTACACAATTTCCCTAATCATCAGACTCTCTTTGTATACATATATATAAGGGATATGACATTAAGTGTTGACCGCAGTTACAAGAGTAGAGTCACAACGTCACCCAAGGTTCCAGTCCAAGAGACTCTCCTAAGAACCCGATCCTCAACCCTAGGGAATAAATCATTTCTTGCATCCAATCCACCGTCTCTTTAGTTGTCAGACTTAAAAGTGTAGATGGAAGGCCAGTTGATGGAGGGCATAGGATTGTGTCATTTCTTCTCTCCCCTCTCATTGGAACAAGGATCCTCTCAAGTGCCTTATTACGCAACGCAATTTTTTTGGTGTTGATCAGTGCGTCCGTCAAGAGAAGTTGGAGCCGTCTGCACTTGTTTTCCTGGGAGTACACCGGGGTGTGCCTTTTTTGAGTACCTATCGTACCTTCTACACCCAGACTTGTAGCATTTACGATGCAGAGCCCTTTTTTGGTGCAAGCCCGACTCCTGGTCCTAATAGCGGTGGTCCAAGTGGACACTTTGAAATGGTTGGGAGCGCTCGCCTTTGGTGGAAGCTCTTTTGATAATTGACTTTGTGGAATGAGAGCTTTTCTTTGACATTTCATTGCTTGGTAGTATTTTTGGCTAGCTCCACTGCTTTTACCAAGAGTTGGCGCACACTGATCAACATTTTTTTTATTTTATCACACCTTGGCACATAGGTAAATGTCAAGAGATAGTACAAGAAACATGTTCTCATACTGGCTAAAGATGCTGACACTCAGGTTTCATGAAGCCTTCATTGATTTTATCCCATCCTCGAGCATCATTAAATCAAGTCCAAACTCAAATCCCTCATCCCAGTTCCTCAAGTGAAATTTCAACTCATCTCATCATAACTGCAGTCGTGTATGTGAGGTGCTGATCATATTCTTAAGGTAGAGACTAAGCATGCAATATAGCACACACATCTTTCAAACTAGGGAAATGTGAATAATTAAGTCAAGGACCCTAATGACTAAGGCTGGTTAACTCAAAATCTCAAGACCTCATAAACCAAGTGTTCTTGAACATCACTAGTCTTGTGTGAAAGTGAATTGTGTCAGGGATTAAACCAACTTATTAGTTAGTTTTTCTTTTAGTTTTTTTTAAGTTATTTTTTGTGCAAACAAAAGCAAAGAAGTTTTTTTTTGTTAGAAAAGTTTTGCTTTTTTTTTTGAAAAAGATAGGTAAATAAGAAAAGATTCTTTTAAAGTTTTTTTTAAGGAAAATAAGAAAAGAGTTTTTTTTTGAAAAGTTTTTACTTTTGTTTTGTTTGTTTTTTTTTTACCCACCCCATAATTATTGTATAATATATAAAAAAATATGTGAAAGTACGAGGTATGGGTAAAGTATATATGTAATATATACACGCCCCCCTATACTTAGCTTGTGCTATGTCCTCATGGCACTAGGTGACAAAAATCCATAGCTCGTACTAAGTACAAGTGGGTGAAAAGAAGAGAAGTGAGGAAAAAAATGTGAATAATACACAATGGGCATCGGCCCCCCTATACTTAGGCTCTGGTCAGCCTAAGTATTGGAAAGAACACAAGAATGGGGGACCAATGAGAATGGGAAAGAATATACAAAAAGAAAATAAAAAGAAGAGAAGGAGTAAATCGGGTCACTCACCCCCTATACTTAGGATCTAGTCATCCTAAGTATAGCCACAAAATGAAAACGATACGGAACTGGGGCGAGTGATGCGAATCATTAGGGAGGGAGGTGAATAAAGGAAGGAAAATATGTACAAGGAGGAGGGAGAATATACAAGGATCAAGAAGGTTTGTGACGGACCTTCTTGCGGGAGCGATGGGGTGGGTAGTATACACATGTGTCGCTGTCAGAATCGTCCTCCGAAGAATAATAGTGAGGTGTGGGGAACGTCCAACGGGGGTCGACACACGGCTGCTTGCTCAAATATGGCTTCAAATAAGCCGAACTAAGCTCACTCATGTAGATCACCTCATCCGGACCTGATGAGGACTCCTCAGAAAGTTCCTTCTCTGAAACATCGAAGGTAACCTTCTTAGTCGGTTTTCTAGAACCTGAAGCATCAAGAGGAAGAGGATATTGATATGTCTTAAGGAGTTCGGGGGAATACCTCATGGAATCAACACTCGTCTTCTTCTTACTAGATGACCGACTAGAGGATGGAGCAACCAATTTATCAAGATTGGTCAATTTGGTCCCAGTTGTCTCCTTTGATGTATGTCCTGGATGTGGTGTGTGTGAGGTTCTGACCAGAGGTTCATCATCAGATGAGTCACCATATGCATTGTAATACTCCTGCAGGGTCAGCACACGTCTCTGATAAGGCACAGTGATCTCAGTTGGCTTGACATTGTTGGGTTCTTGTGTCGGATCATAGAAATGATCAAGGCAATCCGCAAAGGTCATGTCCGACTCACTGATAGCTTCTGGTCTTGAGTCCTCTCTAGAAGCTGTCGTGGTGGTGGTGCAAGCAGTAGGCGGTGTGTGGTTGTAGGAAGTGTCTAAACCAATGGTTGTCTGGACAGTCGGTATCTCAGGTGTAGTAGAGAGATGGGACTCAACTGTCTCTTGACGGTCGCGACTGTCTGCAACTTTACGGGTTACCTTGGAATATCGTGTGTCCTCAAAGATTGGGTGAGGTCGGAGTGCTCCCAATGCAGAGAAATCGATCTCCCGAGTCTCACAATCTATAGTTGCCTTAGCCAAGGCTAAGAACGGCTTCCCAAGAATGATCGGAGACTGGGTGAACTCTCCTCGATGCTCAATGTTAATGATCGTGAAGTCTATCTCCAGTAGAGCACCTTGAAAAGTGACGATGACTGAAATGGTTCGTCTCGACCGTTTAATGGTCCGATCTGCCAACTGAATGATATCTCTTGACTTCTTGGCAGATCCGAGTTTGAGCTTGGCAAACACGGAGGTCGGGAGGATATTAACTGGTAAGTCATCATCGATTCTTGCATGGGTGAATGTGGTATCTTTGATTTCACAATCAAACCTAGGCAACCGCTTTACTCTGCGGCTCTTGGTTTTTCTCCCTATCATCAAATATGTGGCCATAGACACTATATGTATCTCAGTCCTTGTTCTCTTATTGCCCGACCTTTTAGGCATCAATTTACTTCTCACAAATCTTTTAAGGTCGGGAAAGTGTTCAATGGCCATTATTAAGGGAAGCTCAAAAATCAACATTCTATCCAATGCTTCCCTAACTGCAGGATCCAAACTTTTTAGATCTTTTCCTTTTTTTTTATGGTATTTTCCGAGTTTTCAATTTTTTTGGTCTTTTTGGTAGGTGAAGGAGGACTAGGAGAATGTACATACTCAAGTTTGGAGGAAAAGTGGTTAGTAGAAGAGGGAGATAGAAGGGACTCCAGCTGTACATGATGTGTGGTCAATCCAGTGTCTTCCAGGTTTTCGAAATTCAATCCGCAAGATCCATGATCCACATTTATACATGGACTCTTGATCGGTCTGCAAATGTCATCCTCCAATAAGTTCTCATGACACATCATGAGAGAAGTCGACGCAATTGGAGGGTACTGCTGAGAACTCGGGCTCTTATACTTAACACACCTTGACTCAGGTGTGCAATACTGGGTTGAGTATGGCCCATAGGTATGGCAGTTGTTGGTCGGAGCCTCATCAGGCGGGGTTAGTAGACAGGGCGTCTGTAAATCAGTCGCATGAATCCAATCCCCTGTGTATGTCGGCTCTCCGAATGGGTGATATAAAGGTTGGTCAATGTGGTCTCTATCACTCAGGTCGATCAAGTCAGGAAGATCATATGGTGCAGGCCTCTCCATTCGGTTTGTCTGGTCGACCATGTTGTACCCTAAGTTAAATCGGGATGTGTATATAGCAATTGTTGTTCTGTCCCAACTCGAGGTGAAAGTGAGGTATGTGGGGTCAACCGATTATGCCAATCATTCATCTCAGCAGTCGCTTGCTCTTTGATTTGTTCCTTGATTCCAGCAAGCGGACGAGAATATAGTGAATCAATCCAAGGTGGTTGTGGGTCAGGGGTGCAAGAATGTGGGATAGGTGAGAAGGACGAAGAAGTGGAGAAGTCAGTCGGAGTTCTGACTTCGCGGTTGGGGTGTGGGTATGAAGAGGAATAAGTGGTGGGAGATGATCGGAATATGGTCGAAGAAGGATGACTTGGATATGATGACCAAAATTCTGACATCTTGGAAGGGAGATGGGAGAATGAAGCGGATCGAGGAAGAAAGCGTGCAAGTGCACCGAATAACACACAAACAAACAAACACAAGAGCAAACCCTGAGTTCACCTACTCAACACAGTGATGGTCGCAAAAGTCCGACCATTTATCTTTTCAGTTTTAATTAGGTGATAAATCAAGATATCAATCCAATTACGCAAGGCTCAAAAGTAGGTTTTGGGCACTATCCTAGGGATGCGTCCTCACCTCTCAACAATCACAATTAGCCAAGCATACAATGAGGGTTTTGCTCTCCCAAAACAAGTGTTAGTTTTAATCAGTTTTTTTTGGTCAACTCTGATTAGCAGTCCCGGTTTTAAGTTTGGTTATCACTTGATTAGTCCACTAAACAAAGCACGCCTAACGATCAGTCCCGATTTCCTTTTAACCTAAGTTTCAAAAACCAAGGGGAGGGAGTCGAGAAAAACCGATGCAAATAATGAAATCAATGATGCATGCCCAGTTCAGAAGACTTACAGTGATCCTCGCGCTCTACATGCGGGATGCAAGACAGAATTGAAATTTTATACTAATATGAATGCAAACAAGAAACCGTTCCTAGACAAGCAGTTCTATTAGCGAGTGATGAACAAGTTTAATTTGACTAATAGCCCAGCGGTCTAAGTGTGTCTCGTTAAATGTGATGTGTGGTCCTAAAATTTACGAGCACAAGCAATAAAATATTCTAATAAAAATATGCTCTAAGAGCCGCAAGTGCAGGTCCTATTCTACGTCAAGCAACCACACGACCACGAGCGGGTCCAAAGTCCAGTCCGGATACAAGCGCGAGCTCTCAAACAAGAGCCACTGGAAAGTGCGAATTACCTAAGTTATTACAACGCAATAATTACAAAAATTTATAAAAATTCTCTCGAAAATAAATTGCTTTTCTTGCTCTTCAGCAGTCGGCGCGCGTCGCGTCCGTCGACCTCCGATGCACTCCAAGTCCACCGGGCCCTCGCAAGGAAACAAAGATTTATATTAGAGAGATAAACAACAAGATATATACAAAAATATGAAGAGAAATAATTTAAAAAAAATGGAATAAATACAAGTGGCTCGGGGGTCAGACTACCCGAGTAAATGGAAAACTAAATCCAAATTTTTAAATTAGTCCCTAAGCCGTTTGCCTCCCCGGCAACGGCGCCATCTGACGTGTCGCTGAATACGGTTTTTAATTTAGTCACGTTGTAGTACGTGTACTCAGCGATTCGGTCAGAACCGAGAGAAGATCTCCGCGAAGAGTGTCTCGGCTTAATTTATATCCCGGGCAAGTCCGGGGTCGAACTCAGGGAGGCAAAGGAACAACTTTGGGGTTAATTAGCAAATTTAAGATCTAGATATCCAATGCGGTTTTTTTTTATATTTTTTTAATGCAAATCAGATGCCAATGCAGGTGAATTAAGCACCTAAGAAAGCCTACAACTTAGCCAAATTAAGTTTAATGGAAAAGAAGTCCAATTTAGCTAATTTGTATTTTTTCTAGAATCCTAATCCAGTGATGAATGCAAAACACATTTTTTTAGAATTTTAGGGGTTAATATGCAATAAAGAAAAATGCACACTTTTTATGGGTTTTTTCACAATTTTTCACACATACAGTAAGCAAAAATTAGGAAAAAATTACTGGAGCTAAAACATGATGCAAGAAGACTACAGTAATTTTTTTGGAATTTTTTGACAAGTTATGAATTTTTTATGAATTTTTTAGTGAAAACAGAGTGGAAATGAGTAATTAATTCCTAATTAATCCACGTTATCAAATTAATCAAAATGCGAATTATCTCAAAAAGATATTTAGATCTAGAATCCAGGAGAGTTGAAATTTCACAAAAAGAATATATGTGGATTTAATTAAAAATCAAAAACTAAAAACACTCTACAATTTATTACACGCACAAGACAACTCCATTTTAGATGAAATTTGGATAGTAATTACATCTCATATCAAGGCATCATATATAATTTTTGTGGAATTTTTAAAGCAACCGTTTGTGAGATATTAATTTAAGAGCACGGAATGGGTAAAATATGCTAAAATTCAGTTGAACATTTTTAATTAATTACCCATTACTCACAAAAATACAAATAAATATCCACAAGGTATAGAATTAGTTGCTCCACACAAAGGTATTTTTCATTGAACAAATTGATGCCAAAACAAAGTCCAAATTTCAGTGCGAACACAGGGGTATGAGTGCAAAGTAGAAATTGAAAATAAACAACATAAACCACACAGGGACTAAACTGTAATTACAAGAACTAGAGAAATAATAAATGCAATTTTTACAATAAAAAAAATAAAAGAGAGAGAAGACCTTCTTCTCCAGGCCGATGATGGTGGAACCCAAAGGGGATGGTGGGCGGCGGCCGCGCGCGGCCGCAAGGAGGAGACGGCGCGCGGCGGAGGGGCGGTGGATGGCAAGGAGGAGACGGCGCGCGGCGGAGGGGCGGCAGAAAAGGTGGGAGGGGCGGCGGGTGGAACCTTCACCTGTTGCTCCTTCCGATTTTTATTTTTTTTTGATTTTTTTTGAATGATTTTTTACTGATTTGATGCAAATAATTTTTTTTTGATTTTTTTAAACAGAGAATGCAAAAAGAAATGAGAATGAGGGGGACATTATGGTGATGAAATGATGAAGATGGTGATGAAATATGATGTGATATAAACAAATGAGAGTAGGTGGAAATGGGGATATAAATGATAGGTGGTGAAGTGATGGTAGTAAAAAAATAATGATCAAGACAACAAGAAAACAGAATATTAGATAAAATAAGTAACAATAGAAATGATGAGAAATACTTACCTGATTCTTCGCCGGATTTGCGGAGCAGCTATGCTGAACTCCTGTTGTTGCCTCGATCCGATTGGCGAAATAAAAATCGGAGAAGCTATGCGAGCTCGACGGGGAACTCGTGACGCGAAGCGGAGCTCCGCGGATCTCACCTGAAGGAGGTCGTCGCTTGAGGACGATGCTTCGCCGCTGTCACCAACAAAACACTCCAAGCTATCTCCTTATTCTATAAGAATGGTGGATGGGGAAAAATGTGGATGTGGAGATGATTATAAAGAGATGAATAATGGGAGTTAGAGAGGTGGTGGTGTTGAATGAGAAGTTAGATTATTGGTGGAGTTGAATGGGAGTTAGATGAAGAATGTGGGGTGGAATGGGAGTTGAAAGAAGACTTGGAGGTTAATGGAGAAAGGGAAGTTATTGTAGAGAATGTTATTAAATAAATAAAAAATGAAATGAAATAAAGTAGGCTACTTATAATACAATAAAATAAAAGATAAGAAAGAGTGGAGAATTTACAAAAGAAGACTACAACATGTACATATTTTTTTGTTTGCTTTTCTTTTTATATTTTTTTTTGTCTTTTTAATAGTAACTATGTACAATAAGAAAATACAATAAAATAGTACAATCAAAATACAAAACCACAATGAATTTTTTTTTTAGTAATTAAGAAAGATAAAATAAAAAATGAAGAAAGAAAGAATGAATATATACAAGGTATACAATGTACATCTAGGTCCCAAAACCCAACTTTTGCAAACGAGCTCCGATTTTAATGAAACCACTTCCGTTGGATAGATAATTTTCTAACTTGAACTTTAAAAGTGAGTTTGGTGAATTTGGATTTCATACGGAGCGGGAATTTAGCTTGGAAGATGGTCTTTACGGCTTTTTCTCTTTGGGATCTAGGAGCAATTATTTGAGATATAATTTATTTTGTATTTTTTATGTACATTATTATGAACAAGTTAGAGAAAGAATTAGCCAAAAAGGAGTTGAAATGAAATTATTAAAAATCCATGAAGTTTTGGGCTATTTACAATTATAAAACTCCTTTGATTTTGCGACTTTTTTTTTTATTGTTAATTTATTTTGTACAATCTTATATACAGTAATTAGTGAGTTTTATTTACAAGAGGTATTTTGTTAATTTATTGATTTTATGGACATTTATTTGGGATTTTACTCGGGGATTTTGCTAAGATCAAGATATTAAGATGATGAATCGCGGATTCATCAGTGTATGGATGAATATTTAAGGAGTTAGATAGAGGACTCATAAAGCACCATCAAATGCTTATAAAGAGATGATCTCCAGGCAGAGTAGGAGATGGCAATCCTTTCTCATTAGGCTAATATCTGACTGACCTCTAAATGCAGGTCCTTTACATAAGAATAGAGATTCAGAGGTGTCAGATTAGTTAGGTCAAAGAGTTGACTTAATAAGATCGAGATAACCAAAGTCCTATATCGTATACTGTCACCATATAGGCACACATTGTCTGACTAGAGACATATTTGTTACTATATGTCTATGTATGTATATTTGGCAGACCAATAGGTAGATGACCTAATCATGGTCTATACACCGATGAGTTGGTGTGCATATGAGGGCATATGAGTAATATGATCTCTCAAAGGGATCATACGGGTTCACTTGTGAACCGGAAGACATGAGCTCACTCATAAGGTATTGGGACCGATCAAATTCCTTGCATGGTCATCGTGCTTTGGAAGCATGACAAGAATTTTTAGGTATGATATATGCTTTGTGATAGCAAATGATGGATACCAACTCCGAATTACCAACAATGAGAAACTTGTTTATAAAAACCTGAAGATGACACTGTTAAATTGATCTTTATCTTTGGGTTTTTCATAGGTCTTCCAGTATACATGATGTATAGGTATTAGGAATACCTGAGGGTGATGTGATCATAAACGATTGTAAAACCCTGATGCTTCCATTCTGAGGGAGTGATGAAATAGGTTTGGATTTTAGTGAATCCTCTCAGTAGAGAAGTAATCTGATCTTGGTTTAGGTGTTGGACATTGATCTGAATGTGATTAAGATGCAATGAGAAGATTAAATTTATGATCTTGATTTAATCAAGAATCTATGAGAGGTACGCGAGATCTAGATTTTAGACTTAATCTCAATATCCAAGTCACTATACATGGAACATACAATCGTCCTATCCTTATCTCCAAGTATCTGTGGAGGAGCGCATTATTCTTGAAAGGATTCAAGAAAAATTCCATAGTTGAATTATATCTAAGCATTGAGAAATGGATAATTAAATGTGATTTAATTATCTTGAATGATGTGGATTTGATTCACATTATTGGGATACATGTGAATGATAATCCAATTTAATTAAATGTGATTTAATTATTATGGATGAGAATAATGTGGATGGTAATATCCAATTATTCATAATATATTATAAATGTGATTTATATTGTATTAGAGAGAGCTTATTATGATTTATAATTGTTGATTAATTATTTGTGTGAATTGGATTCACATTAGATAATTAATAGAAAACATAAATCACATGTTATTTTAGGTTGTGAATGTGATTCACAAATTTCCAATGGCAAGATTACAATATTGACAAAATAATTATGAATTATTTTGTTGAATTATATACAACAAGTGTTGTTGTGAAATTATGGAGATTTCTAAGGAATAATGCAATCTCACAAGATTGCATGAGATGGCATAAGATTGCATGAGATACATCCCTTCCATATTGGAAGGTTGGACAACCACCAAATCCTATATGGAAAGGGTGGTCGTCCACTCTCCTATATGGAGAGTGTAATCTCCATCCTATTATATGTAAGTTTGATTGATTTAATTTTAGGATTGAATTATATTGATTTAACAATATATATTTAATCTATATTAAATTAACTGTTGTGGGTTTTTTACCAACAAGATCTCGGCCAAAGAAGCACAAATCAAGCTCAACCATCGATTTTGTGTAGTCCATGCATTGTGATCCATGGACTCCCAAAATCCTATATAATATGAGGCTCCCCGTACTCATCTTGGTTACAATAATAACAATAACAAGCTCTATCCTCTCTCTCATTCGCACGCCCTCTCTCCCTCCCTCTTATTGGGTGGCCGTCCACCCTATCCCTAGAGGGAAGAAGACGTCGTCGTCGCTTCACCTTTGTGCTGCCGCCTCAACGACCCTTGGTTCTCCATCTTCTTTGGTGCGCCACACTCGCGAAGAAGACGTACGATCTCGTGCGACGAGATCAGGAGTTCTTTTACATGGATAAGCATCTTGGATTGCGAGAAGCACGTGGTTCATCCCCGCACTCGCAAGCGTCTCCTCCAAAGATCGAACTTGAGACTGGAGGTCTCTTTTTCTTAGAGTCTAGATTGGAACCACGCTACAAGAGGTATTCCTTTATCTATGTACGTGGTTAGTTGAAACGATTCAAGAAGTGTTATTGAATCATGTGGTTTCATCACATGATTTTTTATAAAATTCCGTTGCATCGAACAACTAGTGCGACTAGTCGTTCTCGATCGTATTTGGTATGGTCGACATGCTTCTGTGATGAGCATGGGGATAATTCCATATCCTTCTAGTGGTATCATAGCCTTAGGTCGGAGGTTTTGGATGCGATCCATAAACCTATCAGGACTTGGGTTCGTTAGGGATTGTAAAAGTTTTATCACATTTCATTTTCGCATCTCTATTTAGTGAACAATTTCTGCCACGTTTAAAATGTTTAAACACTAAATAATCACTTGTTTTTTCGTTCCCCATTAAATAAGAAAAACGTATAATTTGATTTTGCGTAATTTGGATTCCATTTTCTCAAGTTACGATCATTTTAATGAACATATATCTACTGCTTTGGGGACTGCGAATCTTAACATGATTAAAGAGTTTATTACTGTTTTTATACGCCTTGAAAAGCATGAAATTCACTTAGATTCCGTCATAAATTAAATTTATTAAACTTTGAAAACTTATTTTGCGTAATTTGGATTTAATTTGATCGAGATATGTTAATTTTAGTAAGTGGGGCTCACTGCTAGAAATTACATTCCTAATCAAGAACCATGTGATTGCCAATTAGTGAAATTAGTGATTAATTTCCTGAATTAATAATGAAAAATGTTTGAGAAATATTTAATGATAATTATTTTCTTAATTTTCATTTCCTTAACTGATAATTGATTAGATAAGATCTAGATCACAATTAGTTGCACAATCAACAAACAAACATGCTTGAATAGGATTTTGAATTTGTTTAGCAAATTTCCTTAAAATAAAAAAGTTTTTTTTATTATTACTATATGGTATAACTTCAGTTGAAGAATCGATTGTCATCTCAAGTACATAATGATTAATTTGGCATTATCCTTTCCTGAGGTGGATATGATGTCTATACGGGATCGTTGGGGTAGCAGGTTGCACCACGTGCGGTCTGTTCCACACCCGTCGGTACTGGCCATGACATTGGGTAGGGTCTCGATAATGCAGGAGAGATCACGATGTATTTTTCTAATTATAATTATTTGAATTAATACGTACTTTGAGGTAATATAATAATTTCAAGTAACAATTAAATTTGTTGATTGAATTGGGTTGATAATTGATTTTTTGTGATTAAACTAATTATATCCAATTAAAACACTCTATTATGAATAGATGTGTATTTCCATTAGGAGAATTAATTATATGAATATGATTCATGATAATTAATTAAAATTTGAATATGAGGTGAAGGATCACATAAGTGACATCCATGGTCTCCCGTCAAGGCGAAGGGTTCCATCGTCAGATATTGTATGGAGGAGACACGTGTCCGAAGTGACAACTCCTGCATACAAGCCTTTTGGATTGGGCTCTTCGCTTCATGAAAGAGTATGTCCGTATATGTAATGACCCCAATATTGTCTTCTCATATTATTGCGGCGATATTGGATTGTGTATAGTGAGTTTTAAGCCGGTCGATGATTGGTTCAATTAATTATGGGTCAACATCACCTTAGGGGTGGTGGGTCCAGATGTTAAAGACCGAATTAGGAAATGCAAGTTGGACTTGCAAAGTGGAATGTGTTTCCACTTCTCTTTATTTGAGTCACATGTTCTCATATTCTTGGGATGTGACAAAGATAAAGAGGAGATCCCAGTTCTTTCTTGAGATATAGCGGTAAGTATGTCTCTTGACTTGAAAGTGATTAAGGGGATGAACTTTCAAAGTTGAAAAAGCAAGACTAAGTTGATTAGAAATTCCTTACTCATATATTTTTAAATTGAATATATAATTATTTATATGTTCTAATACAGTGCATTCTTAATTTTAGAAAATGAAGTACATAAACCCACTTAGCAGGCTTCTGGAGGTCAATCAACTGACCGGACCAAATTATTCGGATTGGATCCGAAATTTGGATCTTGTTCTTTCGGCTCAACGCATATCTTATATGCTGACAAAGAATATATACACAGACACAAAGACTCTGGAAGAAATCAGTTATAAAGAAAAATATGAGGAAGAATATAATCTAGCACGATGTTACATTCTGGGTTCATTGTCTAATGTGTTGCAGAAGCAACATGTGGAATTGGCCTCTTGCTATGATATTATGATGAATATGAGGGAAATGGTCGGTGACGTAAATCACACACAGCTTTATAATATAATGAGACATCTTATTCACGCAAGATGCAGGAGGGGACCTCTGTCAGAGAGCATGTATTGAAAATGTTTGGGTACCCTTCTGAATTGAAAACCAAGGAGCCGACATGGATGCAAACATGCAAGCTGACTTCATTCTGTTGTTGCTCCCTTAGTCCTTCAACAACTTTGTTGTCACATTCCACGTGAGCAAAGTTGATTTCACTAACACTGGGCTTTTGGCTACATTAAAGTCTGCTGAAGACGTAATGAGGAAGGATGGCCCCTCTGGCAATGTAATGGTTGCACAAGTCAAAGAAAAGCGCGGTCAGAAGCTAGGTTCTCGAAAGGGCCCAGCCCAGAAGAGAAAGAAGAAGAGTCAAGGTGTTGGCTCATCTTACAATGCATCCACGATGATAGCATCGAAGAAGACTGATATTTGTTACCACTACAAGAAGACATGCACTGGAAGCGCAATTGTCCAGAATACATGAAGTCCGCCAACAAAGGTAAAGCCCCTCCATGTATGAAATCTACTTTCATCGTTGGAACCAATTTTCTCGTTGGACAAGAAGGAAGTTGGGTTGTTGATTCCGGTGCTTCTATTCATGTATGAAATTTGTTGCATCTATTTAAGAAACTAAGAATCTCGAAGAAGGGGAGATAGTCATCTTGATGGGATCTGATGCAAGTGTTGCAGCAGTCGCCGTCGGGACCTGCTGATTATCATTATCTAGTGGATGAGTCCTAGTACTTAAAAAGTGTATGTATGTACCTGAAGTCAGATGGAATTTTATATCTGTATCTAAGCTTATTAGAAGTTGATATTCATTCACTTTCTATAATAAATTAGTCACAAGTCATTATGATAAACATATTGCAGATGGTGTTTTGAGTTCTGGTGAACTCTATGAATTGTGCATTGATGAACATGTCATGAATGTTACTACCACTAATAATAAGAAAAACCCTAAAAGATCAAGGGAGAATGGAAATCATTCAAACATGATTTGGCATCAAAGGCTTGCTCATTTATCTTTTGATAGGATCAATAGATTTATAACAGATGGACCCTTACATTTTCTATCGATTCAATCTTTACCTACATGCGAACAATGTATTCGAGGAAAAATGACTAGGATGCAATTTTGTAACATGGTTACACGATGCGAAGGTATTCTTGACCTTATATATACTGATGTATGTGGTCCCTTCAGTACCACGACTCGAAATGGATATCGATTTTATTTGATGTTTATTGATGATCATTCACGATACATGTTTATCTTCCTACTACGTCATCAATCTGAAACCTTTGAAAAGTTCAAAAAGGGAAAGTCTTTGGTTGAGAACCAAACCGATAGGAAGATTAAACAGATTTGATCTGACCGAGGTTGCGAGTACCTCTTAGATGAATTCAAGGAATACCTTAAAGAGAATGGAATTGTCTCCAATCTCACTCCTCCTGGAACCCCCCAACTTAATGGTCTTTCTAAAAGACGCAGTAGGACTATCATTGATATGGTCCGTTCAATGATGAGCAAAGCACATTTACCACTTACTTTCTGGGGATATGCAGTAGAGACTGCGATATATATCATAAACAAGATTCCTAGCAAATATGTACCTAAGACTCCTCATGAGATCTGGTGTGAAACCAAACCTAGTGTCAATCACTTGAGGGTTTGCGGTTGCTTAGTCCATGCAAACAACGTGGACGCAAGTAAGCTGGAATATCGCTCTCGTGAGTATTAATTCGTTGGTTATGTTAAAGATGGTATTGTATACCAACTTTATTACCCTGAGACCCAAAAGGTTTTCATCTCTAGAGATGGAGGATGACTTCCTTAAAGGTCAAGATAGAAATGAAGTAGAGTAATTCATTGAATCTCCTGAGGATTCTGAGCATCCTGAACCAGAAAATGAAGAGATAAATGAAGATGAAACACCCATACTTCTTTGAAGGAGTTTGAGGGTGGTTGCACAACCTGAAAGGTACGGATTCCATGTGTCGGGTAAAACTGAAAATGATCCTTCTTCATTGGATGAAGCACTCACAGATCATGACATGGATAGATGGATGCTAGCAATGAAGTCAGAGATTGACTCCATACATAAGAATGGTGTGTGGACTCTAGAGGATCCACCGAAAGTGGTAAAACCCATTGGATGTAAATGGATCTTCAGGAGAAAGAGGGGACCTTATGGGAAAGTAGAGACTTTCAAGCCACAGTTCGTAGCCAAAGGCTACAACAGAGAGAAGGCATCGACTAAGATGAGACATTCTCTCCTATGGCTATGCTTAAGTTCATAAGGACACTACTAGCTGTAGCGGCATCTCTTGACTACGACATTTGGCAGATGGACGTCAAGACAACCATCCTCAATGGATACCTCGAGGAGTATATCTATATGGAGCAACCCCAGGGCTTCATAACTGAGAATGGTAAAGTGTGCAAGCTGAAGAAGTCCATCTATGGGCTCAAACAAGCTTCTTGTAGCTAGAACATCACATTTAACAAAATCATAAAGAGTTATGAATTTGTGCATAATCATGATGAACCATGTGTGTACAAGGAGCTTAGTGGGAGTGCCATTGTGTTCATCGTGCTTTACGTAGATGACATCTTTATCATTGGGAATGATACATGGATGATTACCAATATTGAGATTTGGTTGTATCACACCTTCGAGATGAAAGATCTTGGAGAAGCATCCTACATCTTGGGTCTGATGCGGTACAGAAACCTAGAAAGGAGGATATTGGGATTATGAAAACATGGGTACGTTAAGAAGATTCTTGAACGATTCCGTATGGATATTAACAAGAAAGGTTTCCTCCACTTAAGACACAGTATCCACCTGTCTAAATGGATAGCTCCTCAAACTGTCGAGGAAAAGAAAGCCATGGCTGGATCCCCCTATGTATCGTCTATAGGAAGCTTAATATACGCCATGATGTGTACTAGGAGAGATATCTGCCATGCAGTGGGAGTGGTAAGTCGTTACCAATCCTGCTATGGAGAACAACACTAGAATGCAATAAAGAACATTTTCAAGTATCCAAGACGGACACAAGATTACGTCTTAGTCTATGGAGATGGTGATCTCCAAGTCTTAGGATATACAGATTCTGATTTCCAGTCAGATATAGATGATCGAAAGTCGACATCAGGGTTTATTTTTCTGTTGAACGATGGTGCTATGAGTTGGAGAAGCAAGAAGCAGGACACTACAACATATTCAACAACAGAAGACGAATGCATCGCCGCATTAGATGCTGCAAAGGAAGCGGTATGGTTGCGCAAGTTCATCCTAGATCTTGGTGTAGTTTCCTATGATACTCACATACCTTTACTCTGTGATAACCGGGATCCATTGCCCAAGTGAGGGAACCTAGATGGCATTAAAAGAGCAACCATGTGGAAAGGAAATACCACACCATTAGGGAGATACAAAAGCATGGTGATATCGTCATCATCAAGGTGGCCTCTACCGATAAAGTTGATGATCCTCTTACCCAACCTTTGACACATAAGGTTTTCGACTAGCATGTAATGAGTATGTGTTTAAAGATGGTACCTGAATGGTTCTGAGGGCTAGTGGGAGATTGTTAGCCATGTGAGACTGAGGCGAACCATTCCTACAATATATGTTGTTGTAATAGTTGATTCATCAATAAAAGTAATTGATTGTTTTCACTCCCTTTTTGAGATTAAATGAATGTATGTACTATAAGGTCCCTCTGTACAATAAGGGTTATGTACCATGGCCATTTATGAATACCCATTCATCACTCTTTATTCTTTTATTTTACCTACAAAAACTTTGTCAAACACATGTATATATTTGTAAATATCAGTAATTACCAAATTGCATGCATTGTATAAAAATAAATAATTAGCATGTTTTTGTGCATAAATAAAAGAATAAAGAATTAAAAGAAAAAGAGGGAGATATTTAGAATAAATATTGAGCGACCTAATCCCAAGGGAGGGCTCAGCATGGGCCTGGCCGCATAAAAGCCAAAGTAGAGGGAGATAAGGATGCTCATGAGTGTAAATATACCTATAAATAAATAAAAATATTTTCCTCTAAAAACAAAAATAAAAATTGGTTGTATTTATTTGTAAATACTTGTATATATTTGTAAATATAAAATTAAAAATGAGAAAAACAAAAGAAAATTAAAAAGAAAATAAATTCCCCTTCCTCATTGTATATAAACCTTGTAAATAGAACCTTTCATCTATTTATTTATCCCTATAAATAAATAATCCAAAATTCCATAAAAATTATAGATATTCTATATTCCATGGTGTAAATAAATATAATAAAAACCATAAAAACAAAAATAAAATAAAAAGAAAAAAAATAAAAATCAAAAGAAACATTGTATATATACCATGTATATAAATGTATATAACTATTTATTTTACCCTTGTAATTAAATAATAAAAATAAAATAAAAATACCAAAATATTCTAAATTTTATCTTGTAAATAAATAAAATATAAAATTGGAATAAAAATGTACAAAAATAAATAATTAAAAATAAAAATTAAAAATTCAATATTATATATACCTATGTATATAGTACTATATTGTAAATATTAATTTTTATTTCAAAAAATAAATAAAAATCACAAAAAATAGTTTATAAAGAAATAAATATTTTTCATGTTTTGAGTTTTTCTTAAATCAGCCATTTACTATTTTATTTTTAATTTCTAAATCATTCTGACGTGGCCAACTCTTATTGGTCCACGGGGGATGTTGACCCCCCGATCAACTCTCCCCCCTGGACCACAGACCCGCGTATCCAGTGCCCCGACCCGATTTCTCCAAATTATCGCCACTTGATCCGAGCTCCAAATCCGTAAATCCCGGGTCATAATCCATCTGTGTTCATCCTTGATCCACGCCTGAGCGAGGTTTTGGGGATCCGCGCTCCGATCGAGTCACCCGACTCCCATCTTCTCGGACCCCTAGCCACTTAAATGCTCAGCTCCGCCGCACGATTCCAGCATATTTGGCTCCGCATTCTCCACCCCAGGACCTCCATAGCTCTCTCTTGAGTGACAGCGAGCTGAGGGTAGTGTCGCAGCGAGGAGGGAGTGCTCAGACCATTGATCTGGCGACCTAGCGCCACCATGCGCCGCCCTCTGCCTAGTGCTCGAGCCTCGGGCATCGACGGCTCTCGAGGCAAGGACCAGAAGCTTCAGCAGCTTCTTCCTAATCGACCTCGACCATCAGGTAACCTTAGTTCCCTTTAGTGTTAGCTAATTTCGAGTTACACCCAAATCGCCCGTTCACTTTCGACTGTCGATTCCGACCATCTTCGACCACCTTTCGACCATCGGACGACACCATCACCTTCGGCTCACTCCTTCGCACATTCTTCTCCCCTTCATCCAACCCAGTTCGCACAAGAACTGAGAGTCGAGCTCCTCCGTCGTCGCGTCGTCGGAGCTCATCCACCACGACGCGCCGACCCCCCACTTCGCTCCTAACTGGGTCGAGGCACTTTGCCCTCGACCCAACAGTCGTTCGGTGCCATTTTGCAGGTCCGAGGAGGACCATATGAGGTCCTCCACCTTCAGCGCAGGAGCTTCAGCTCCGCCGTTGTCGCCTGGGCTCTTCGGTTCTTCAGACGCGGGAGGCTCCGGTGAATCGATTCCGATCATTAGCAGCTCTTGCGGAGGCCCAGCGCGTTCACAGTCATCCGACAAAGCTCGTCGGCGAGGAGTTCTTCCAGGAACCTCCTCGGCCGTTCGTTCGACCCCGGAGTGCCAGATTTGATCTGGGCCGTTCACTTATACGAAGAGGCGCCACGCACCCGCACCGTCCGATCGCTATGTGGTGCAATCTCCACTGTCCATTGCAGAGGAGAGGTGCCCTCGACTCCAGCCGTCTGATCAGCCATGTGGCGCCACCCCGGTCCATCTGCGAATAAAGGGTAATATACCCTTAGGCCCTTAGTCTTTTAGTCTTTAATATTCAGTCCCGTAAATATTTTATCAAGTTTATTTTAGTTTGGTAAATTGCATAGAGGGCCTGGTACTTTTTAGTATTTGCATTTCTACCCCTATATGTTGTGGCACACGTGCTTCGACGCGTGATTTCTTGGTGAAATTGCATGTATGGGCCTGTAGTTTATTGTTGTTCATGAATGAAAATATCTTGTTAGTATTTGCACATATACCCCTGTGAGTGTTTTATTTCCACATGTGCCGAATTTCTTGGGTTAATTGCAAAGAGTGCCCTGGACTTTTAGAACCTGTTGCTAAAAAGCCCTCGGAACTATTTTATTTACATTTAGGTCCCTAAGTGCCCAGTTCACGTGCTTCGCGCGTGCAAACCTGGTCTTTTTGCACCTGGACCCCCTACATTTCTAGTTTTGTTACATTTAGGCCCTCGGAGTATATTTTTATGACAAATAGGTCCATGTGACTGTGGGCTTGTATTTGTCGTAAATAAAATACCAAATATCATCCAAATTACGTGAAAATTTGACACGTGGCTCTCGCCACTGTGTAGAATTTTCACTAATTTTTGGGAAATTTTTGGAGGCCTTTTAGTATTTTCACAAATATCATCCAAATTGTTGTGCTTGATTTTTTGACCAATTTTGGTCATTTTTGGATTTACAAAAATTATAAAAATAGAAAAACACTGAAAAACTTATAAAAATTCTAATAATTCATAGAAAAACCAAAAAATAATATTTCTTTTTCCTGATTATTCCTTTTTATTCATACTTTACAGGAAAATTACCTCCAGCCTTGAAACAACCATTTAATATCTTTAAATGGTTGTAGAAGCCTGACTAGACAGTGTCTTTGGTTTTCAGTCTTATTTTATTTTTATAAAATTCTATAAAAATCATAAAATATTCAAAAATTCACCAAAAACAGTAAAAAATATAAAAAAAACATAAAAATATTTTTGTTTGAATTTTTGGATTAATTTTGTGTGTTTAAATAATTAGTCAATGTTGCTTGTTTCCTTGTTTTCTTATTTTTCTTTATAATTAAAAATTCAAAAAAATATAAAAATATTAAAAATCCACCAAAAATTTCTTGTTGTTGTTTTATTTATTTCTCGACTACTTCGTAGGCCGCTAGGCCATCACGTGCTCCCTGAGTCCGACCCTGGTCGCTATACCAGGTTAATATCCTAGCGAGACCGCTACTTGGATTTTCTCGTATTTTTTATCTCTTATTGGTGGTCTAATAATTTTTCTTGTTGAGCTTTGAGTCCCGCATGACTAAGGTCGCAACAACTGCAGATATACCTGATTTACCTTGGTTGTTCGGGCGGCTCATCAGAATGGCGCCGTTACTAGGGAGCACGGGTTAGTAGTCAGTTTATTTTTCTTCTTATTTTGTTTTCTTTTTCGCGGCTTTCCACGACTCTTTCAGAGTTCGCAGCTTTTTGCGGCTTTTTATTTTTATTTTATTTTCTATTTCTTTTCTTTTCTTTTCTTTTATTTTGTTTTTGATTTCTCTTGCTTGTTTAGTTTTGTTTGCTTTTTTGCACATATATCCTTGTTTATTTTATTTGCTTTATATGTTTTATTTTATCTGGCTTGACACACTTTTCTGTTTTCTTGCGAGGGCCCGAGGATTGAGGCGACTACTTTCGAGGAGCCGGCGCAACCGCGGTGATCGGAGGCGGCTCCCTTCTGCACGGAGCTGCAGGAGAGCGCGAGGAGGCAGCTGAGTGTGGGAGGAGTAGTTAGAGTAGTTAGTTTTATTTTCTGCAACATTTGAACTATTGTAATAATACAGGGACAACAGGACACTCAGACTTTCTTAGACACTCTCGGGGTCTGTTTCGCCGAGAACCGGTGTGCTCGGGGGACCCCTTAGTTTTCTTCGCGGTTTTTCACGGTTTTGTTTTCTTTACTGCCTTTTCCGGTTTCTCGCAAATTTCTCGAGCCCCTAGCCGTAGGATTTACTACTTGATTGTGACGTAATACATAGGATCCAAGCACCCTAATATATCTGCCTATTCCTATAGTTCGGTAATTGGACCTATAATAAAAGATTAATAAAATAGTTGACTCACTTCCTTCGAGCCTATGTGTCGCATCCCACCCTGCCAAGCGCTGCTCCTGAACCAGATTTTTCGGGAGGAGGAGGGGTGGAACGAGACCGGAGTCTTTGGATTGGAGGCTGGTGATCGACTAGTTGTTCTTTCGAGTAGAATTGCTATTTAGGGACTCGGTTTTCTGCCTGCACCATTTAGGTAGTTTATTTTCAGTCTTTCAATACTATGCGGATCATTTTGCAAGTAGACTGCTGGAGTCAGGTACGCATTTCTTACTCTGCATGCATCATTGATTTCATCACGCATCGGCTTTTTCGACTTCTCCCCCCTGATTTTTGGACTTAATAACCAGGAGAACCGAAAAATTCGTTAGGCGATTTTGTTTTATTATTGAAACATACCTAAAAAGAGAAATCATAAATTTTTGGACTGCTAACTCTATCGACCCTAAAAGACGATCACCGAAAAATTTCTCTTGGGGAGAGCAACCCCCTCGTTGTCTGGTTTGCTTGCACGAGAGAGTGACCCATACACTAGGTAGAGCCCTTTGATATTCTTCTCGACTGATTACCGGCTCTTTCTGTATGGGACAGTCGGTTGAGAAAATATCGGGTTGCCCAAAAGGTCACGTAATCGCTCTACTATCCTTACTGATCACCAAATAAAATTGACAAGTTAATTGACCGAGCCTTTATGGTCTTCAGCTCGCATTGCATTGGTGAATCAGGGGTTTGCATGTGATCATAGTTGTTACCAGATCTCATCCGCACAACTCGCCAGATCAAGATGATGGGCAGACGGTCTCTTAGGCAGCCTCTGACTGCACCGCTTTCCAGCACGTCTACCCGCTCATCTAGGTTGGTTCGCGAGAGCCGAGACCCGCTCTCAGAACCCGAGTTCGACGCCACCCTGTTCCCCCTCGATTCCCCTTCTTCTGAGTCCGAGATACCAGTGCCAGAGGAGAGACAATCAGATGATCGCACCAGAGTTTGGGTCTTTTGCTTTTGCAGAGACCATGGCCGGCAGTAGTGACGATCGCACCAGAGGTCCCCAGCATGATCAGACATTCATTACGGACCAGGGTGCGATCAACTCCACCCTGATCGCCTCCCTCGAGATAGTTCATCAGTAGTTGAGGGATCAGGGAGCATTCATGTTGGACATGAGGCATGTGATGGAGTAGTTGAGAGCAGATCGCGAGCAGCGCGAGCCAGGAGACGGGCCGAGGATAACCGACCATGCGATAGCCACCGCAGCAGCCGCAGCAGCAGCAGATCCACCGAGACCGATGCAGGAGTTACACAACCCCGGATCTACCTTGATGCATCACTGGGATGTTTTACCAGCCATCGTGGGGGACTTCAAGTTCCCCCCCGAACACTTTGCAGCTCCTCCCCCGATTCCATGGGCTGGCCACAGAGGAGCCCCATCTCCACCTTCAGGAGTTTTTGATGATCTGCAGCATAGTCCACGACCGTCAGGTGGACCAGGATACCATACGGATGATTGCCTTCCCCTTCTCCTTAGCAGACAGAGCAACCACCTGGCTGAAGCATCTGGGGATGTTTGTCTACACCTGGGAGCAGCTCCACACCGAGTACTTACACAAGTACTATCCACTCGAGCGGACGAACGGAGCTAGAGCCCTGATCAGCAACTTCTCCATTCTCCCCAATGAGCAGATCCACAAGGCATGGGAGAGGTTCCGTGAGCTGACCGATAGATGCTCGCACCATAACATTTCGAAGCCGAACCTTGTTCAGAGCTTCTTCAGCAGGCTGACACCAGAGCTTCAGGGCTTGGTGAATGCTTCTTGTGGCGGGTCCTATTTCACCAAGGATCACGATCAGGTCTGGGCCATCTACGAGGAGATGGCTGAGAACTACATGGTCATGTCCCAGACCATATTGTACACACAGGGACGCCAGCAGCCACAGACCGTGTAGTACCAGAGGATAGCACGGGTTGACGCCGGACCATCCAGTTCGTCAGCGGTAGCAGCACAGGCCGAGAGTTCAGCCGCAGACATGGGGATTATCAGTGAGAAGCTGAACCGAATGGAGATTATTGAGAAGAAGCAGTGCCAGGGCATCACACAGATGGAGCAGATGGCACAGACTCTGAGTGACCTGAAGACACAACTCATGTGTCTCCAGGAGGCACATACGGCTTCCCATCCCCATCTTCAGGCACGAGGCGATCCTAGCAGCAGCATCAACTCATCCCAGTGCTCCAGCTCCTACGAGCAACCTAGACAGGTCCATCTTGTACAGGTGGAGCCGTACCAGCAGCCGCAGCTTTCCTACCAAGCACCACCATCCACTGACACTCATATGGTGGTATACTAGCCGGATCAGCCTCTGGCAGTGCTCCTGTCACCCCAGTATGATTCAGAGCCGTTGATGGATGTCAACGGGATTTGGTACCCAGCCCGGTATCTGACGAGACCATCCCGGATTCCGTTGGGCGATCGGAGGTGCCCAGCCCCAGCAGCAGCCGTCAGGACAGGGTGCCCAATACAACCATCAGAGGGATCACCAGCAACACCAGCCCCCAGCATACACTCAGCAGCAGCCGCAACAGTCACAGTCGTATGGTCCTCATCCCTATCAGCAGGGACAGTCTTGGAGGCGTGATCAGCCTCATCAACCGCAGCATCATCCAAAGTCTTACCCCTCTCAAACACAGCAGCAGTAGCAACAGCCTCACTTCAAGAGAGGCTACCCGTCAGGTTCTCATGGGCCATCCTATGAGAACCCCGCCTTGGATGACATAGCCCTCCTCACATATCAGCAGGCTACATTCTAACAGGAGATGAATGAGTTCCACCAGGAGATGCGGGACATAGTGAGAGGGAAGGCCGCCATCCCTGCCCAGATCGAGCCAAATCCCAACAACCTTAAGAGGAAGTCTGAGCAGGTAGTTTGCACTGAGTATGCAACTCCTAGTTATACATTTGGAGATATGTCTGCATATTTGTTTGATACTGATTTTATCACACTTAGGAGCGGTAGGATGCCAGCAGGCGGCGACTCGTCTGAGCGACACCCTGAGGATACTTCCAAAGCACTAGGCGAGGAGGAGAGCGGTACTGAGGCCGCTAGAGATGATGACGGTGGTACTGATGCCACCACGGATGCTGATCCCACCGGCAGTACTGAGGCCACCATTTCACCTGTTGGAGAAGGTGGTACTGAGGCCACCCATGTTGCCGAGCCAGAGCACAGTACTGAGGCCGCAAGTCTTCTAGCCGAGGGTGGTGTTGATGCCAATAGTTTTTCTGAGAGTCCTGTAGTTTTCCTTTTGCTTATGTATCTCGGAACACTTCTAGAAATAAAGGAAAGGGTTTGTTTTCTTATGGTCCCACTATGGTGCATGATGTATGTGTGGATCCTGCCGTCGAGCAGCTCAGACCAGTTCCTAGTCCTTCATCTGAGAAGGACCCTGTGATCCCCTTCCCTAGAGCTCTTCAGATGGGAAAGGGGAAGAAAATTGAAAATCCCAAAAAGAGACAGCAAGAAGAGTTCAGCCAGCAGATGATAGACCATTTTCACATTCAGCTGACTCTTCAGGAGGCTTTGCAGCACATCCCTCTACTCCAACGTTCACTTAGAGACAGGACTACAATTAGGAGGAAGTGGAGGAACCACCATTCAGAGATTCATATGTTGACGAGAGCTACTTGTTTCGCGATCCAGAACCGTCTGTCGGCCAAGAGGCCAGATTCTGGAGCCCCGTATGTCAGATGCCACATCAAAGAGCAGAGGTTCGACCGTACTCTATTAGATAACGGATCGTCGATCAACCTACTTCCGGCAGCCATTCTCAACCGCTTCGAGTTGGGTACTCTTCGACAGAGCAGGACAGTCCTTCAGTTTGCTGATCGATCTGTCAAGAGGCCGAAGGGGTTGGTGAGGGATGTTATCGTCACGATTCAGGGCCTGCAATTCCCCGTGGACTTCGTAGTGTTGGACATGGAGATTGCTAAGTCGGTGACCGATACCCCCATCATTATCGGTCGCCCGTTCTTGGCCACAGCCAAGGCAGTGACTGACCATGATAGCAGGAAGGTATACTTTCGCGTCGAGGGCGAAAGTGTACAAATAGATACAGTCAAGGACAGCAGAGCCAGAGACAGAGCATGCCCAGAGACTACTTCCGATACAGAGCAGATGACAGATGCCGGGCCAGACATCCACCGGGACTGCGACTTTGTGATCGCAGATGACGAGGCAGTTTGGGCAGACCTAGATGCACATGCCATCCTCTCACCTTCAGTGTCCGTTGATGCAGAGACGCCAGCAGAGGAGAGCTTGGAGAGCACATTCCTGGTCCAGGATACTTTTGAGGCAGCAGAGCCGGTTATCGACCGCGATACTGATTTGTTTTGTGATTATGGTGGTACTGAGGCCACCTTAGATGATACATATCCCTCGGAGTCAGATTTTGACTGGTATGCCAAGCAGAGCAGAGACAGTCCATCAGGGCAGCCTTCTCCAGATTCAGAGAGTGACAGAGAGTTTCAGTTCCCCCATGCAGATTTGAAGCGTTCACGCAGAGTTTTCAGAGACCAGATCCACCAGCACCCAGTTGTCCAGAGCTGTAGTCGCTTCCTGTGTCGCTGAAGTATAGGTTCCTTGCGAGTGAGCATGAGATGTACCCAGTCATTATCTCCGTCGATTTGACTGGAGAGCAGGAATCTCGTTTGATGGGGGTTCTTGAAAAGAACCGCAAGGCGATAGGATGGAGCATAGCCGATCTCCAGGGGATAAGTCTGATCCTGTGCTCCCACCATATCTATCTCGAAGATGAGGCAAAGCCGTTGCGTGAGTTCCAGCGGCGGCTGAACCCGAATCTGAGAGAGGTTGTCATGAAGGAGATTTCGAAATGGTGGAGCGCCGATTTTATCTACCCCATCTCCGACTCCAAGTGGGTCAGCCTTTTGCATGTGGTGACCAAGAAGTCGGGCATCACTACAGTGGTCAGCAAGTCTGGAGAGGAGATTACTACACGGGTACCCACTTCTTGGCGAGTCTGCGTTGATTACAGATGACTCAACCAGGCCACCAAGAAGGATCATTTCCCCCTGCCCTTTATACATCAGATCATTGAGAGACTGGCAGGGAAGAGCCACTATTGTTTTCTAGATGGGTACTCGGGCTACAATCAGGTGGCCATCGCTCCCGAGGACCAGGACAAGACTACCTTTACCTGTCCCTTCGGTACATACGCCTTCCGACGCATGCCATTTGAGCTATGCAATGCCCCTGCGACCTTTCAGAGATGCATGCTGTCGATCTTTTCAGACATGGTAGGGGAGTGCTTGGAGGTCTTCATGGATGATTTCTCAGTCTACGATGACATATTCGACTCCTATCTTGACTGCCTAGACCGAGTCCTTCAGCGATGTATAGAGGTTCACCTTGTGCTATCTTGGGAGAAGAGTCACTTCATGGTGACTCAAGGGACGGTACTTGGCCATATCATCTCCAACAGGGGCATTGAGGTGGATCCGACCAAGGTAGATGTCATTAGAAAACTCGCACCGTCGTCCAATTTGCGGCAGTTACGGTCTTTCCTGGGGTACGTCGGTTTCTACCGACGATTCATTCATGATTTCAGTAGGATTGCCCGACCGTTGACTGACCTGCTCACGAAAGACACCAAGTTCCTTGTCGATGACAAGTATCTTTCGTCCTTCGAGACTCTCAAGCGATGTGTTGTTGAGGCTCCTGTTCTCCAGCCGCCTGATTGGTCTATGCCATTCGAGAGCATGACGGATGCCTCCGATTTTACCGTAGGGGCAGTGCTGGGATAGAGGAGGGATGGAGTTCCATTTGCTATCCACTACGGTAGCCGCACATTGGATTCTGCGCAGCGGAATTACACAGTCACAGAGAAGGAGATGCTAGTCGTAGTCTTCGCCCTAGATAAGTTTAGATCGTACATTATTGGATATAGAGTGACCTTGTATATTGATCATACCGCCATCAGGTACCTCATGGAAAAGGAGGATGCCAAGGCCAGACTGACTAGATGGATCCTTCTACTCTAGGAGTTTGACATAGAGATTAAGGATAAGCCTGGAGTCAAGAATGTGGTGGCGGATCATCTCTCCCGATTAGAGCATCTTGAGGATTATGAGCAGATTGATCCTATTTGTGAGACCTTCCCAGATGAGGCGATCCTTGCTATTGCCTCTCTCCCGTGGTATGCCGATATTGTGAACTTTCTTGTTGCTAAGAAAGTTCCACAAGATTGGCCCAGGCAGACGCTTGAGACCTTCCTCGCGAAGGCCAAGTCCTACCACTAGGAGGATCCCATCCTTTACCATGAAGGAGGGCATAGCGTCTGGCGTAGGTGCATTCCTCAGGAGGAGCACCACAGCGTCCTCACTTACTGCCACAAGCTTGAGGCAGGAGGACATCACTCTGGGAGGAGAACGGCACAGAAAGTGCTCCAATCCGGCCTATGGTGGCCTACCCTTTTCAAGGACTCTGATGAGTTCGTGAAGAGGTGTACTGACTGTCAGAGGATGGGCACTTGTGGATAGCGTGATATGATGCCGATGCAGCCCATTCACTTCTGTGAGGTTTTTGACGCATGAGGCATCGATTTCATGGGTCCATTCCCTAAGAGTCAGGGATTTGAGTACATTCTATTGGCCTTTGATTATGTGAGTCGTTGGGTTGAGGCCATCCCTGCCCGAACCGCAGATGCCAGGACTGTTTGCCGATTTTTGAGGAAGCATATCATTACACGGTTCGGGGTACCTCGAGTGTTGATATCTGACGGGGGGTCTCATTCAATCAACGACCAGGTGAAGGCCCTTGCTAGCGAGTTTGGTATAGATCATCGAGTTGCCACTCCATACCATCCACAGACGAATGGTCTAGCTGAGGTGTCGAATAGGGAGATCAAGACAATATTGCAGAAAGTTGTCCGCCCTGACCGAAAGGATTGGTCACAGTTTTTGGACTCGGTCTTGTGGGCATATTGGACGTCTTTCAAGACACCATTGGGTACATCTCCCTTTCGCCTTGTGTATGGCAAGCCATGCCATTTACCTGTTGAGTTGAGACACAGGTCACTTTGGGCAGTTACAAATATTCTTTTGGATCCAGATATGTAGGAGACCAGAGGAGGGCAGAGTTAGCAGCCTTGGAGGAGCTTCGTGATACCGCCTTCTCAAACAGCATACAGTACAAGGAGAGAGTGAAGGAGTGGCATGATTCTCATATCAGCCACAAGCATTTTGAGCCTGGACAGAGAGTATGGCTGTTTGATGCTAGGCATCGTCTATTTCCAGGGAAGCTACAGAGCAAATGGAAGGGACCTTATCTTGTGAGAAAGGTACACGACAATGGAAGTATTGATATATCTGAGTTGTCTTCTGAGAGTACCTTTCGAGTGAACGTCCAGCGACTCAAGCCATTTCTAGCTCATGAGCCGCGGGTCATTGACGTTGCCCCTATTCAGTTTGCGTGAGATGTGGTTTTTTGACTCACATCTATTGCATCTCACGCCTCATTATCATTGTTCTCCCGACATGGATAGATCCAGATGTCCATATCATTCCATTCTTTAGTCCACATCCCTTTCCTCATCTTTTGATTATGCTATACTTAGGGTGTACTTTACCCTAAGTATAGGGGGGATGTAGTACTCTCGGGTATTCTTTTGATTCATTTTACCCCTGTTTTTGTTGCCTATACATAGGGATATTTTACCCTAAGTATGGGGGGGTAGACCCTGTACATTCTTCACTCGGTTTTCCCTTAGTGTACAGTCTGCTATACTTAGGACTATTTGATCCGAAGTATAGGGGGAAAAGCCGAGATCCTCTTGAGTTCTATTCATTTATTCGTCTTTGTATATAGCCTTCCTTTTCACTTCCCTATACTAAGCACGAGTTATGTCTTCTTCATCGCTCTTGACTCTGAGGACATCGTTTGAGCTAACTATAGGGGGGCGTGTATATATTCCATATATACTTTATCCATAACTCGTACTTTGTGTGAGTGTGTTAATAAATAAAAATGGCTAAAAACCCAAAATCCATAGAAATTAAAAAAAAGTTCCTGTAAATAATCATTCTTTTATTTACACATACATAGCTATTGTACAAATTATTTTTGTAAAAATGTTTTCAAAAACTTTTTGTGTAAAGTTTGTATAAATATGTGTATATCAAAACTATGTATATAGTACAAAATTTTTCCAAAATGTTTTGAAAATCAAAAGTTTGCAAAAACATTGTGTAAATTTGTGTAAATATTTTTGCAAAACTTGCATTCATGCATACATCCATGATTTCAAAACATTTTTCAAAAATTCTTGCATTTGTCTAAATATTGTGTAAATAGCATCTTTGTATATACTTGTATATAGTTTTTCCTGGATTATAGTTGACATTTAAACTAGCCGGGAATTAAATTAGAAAATGGAGCTTGATTAAGATCTTAATCCACCTAATTCTAAGAGGAACCTTATAGGGCTTAGGGTTAAGGCTTTTCAGGTCCATGGTGACTTAATTCTTTGAGTCCACTAGACTATGATCACATGTCATCTAAATGAGCCTAAGTAGAGCACTTAACAAGACACACATGACTCATATAGACAATGGCTTTACTTGGACCCGCACTTTGCACCGAACTCTCTACGGATGAGGTGGTGAGGAGGCAGTCTTCCTTGACTTGGGGTAGCATATGAGGGTAGTACTTCTAGGCAGAACATCTCTTCTTCTTTTAGTGAAGGAAGTGCGTCTCAACTTGGTCTGGTTGCAGTGAGGTCTAACGACAGGAGTTGTGGGTTGTAATAATGCTTCAAAAGAGGGACATTCTACTGGCTCAAGAGGAAAAACTCCTTATGTATATATGCTGCACATGTATATGTTTTATAGATGCACTTGAAAAAAAATGCAAAAAGAAAATAACTCCAAAAAAGTGGTGGGTTTGATAGAAAATGATAATCCCATCGGAGTATGTATATAGTGCAATAAGCAAAGCTTGAGATTCATGTCCCACCTTATGTAGCTTGCAGCATGGAGACTTAGCTACATTGGTTGAGCTCCCAAGGACACATGGCTACACTGGCCATGGTCCATTCTCTTCTTTCCCCCTCTTCTTGAGTCGGTTGAACTTGAACTTAGAAGGGAATACCCCGCTCCTCGAGAAAATAGTGGCCATACTAGGGTCATAGAGTTACCTTGTTTGGGAGGGTTGTCAAGTTGCCACTTCTGAGGTGGAGAGCTTATATATCACATTCACAGTACAAGGGAAGACTCATAGTCTTCAGGGTTTGTGTATGATGACTTGTTCTGATCTGGATTATTGAGGAGTCCTGATTATAGATTAGTGGATCTTAGAGGCTGTCAAGTTTTAAACTTAAGTCCAAATAAGGTTCCGACACATTAATAATCCAAAGATCTGATCGAGATCCATATTTCAATTTACTGAAGGCAAGTTCAATAATCAACCTTGATCCATGTATATTCTCCTCTTTTTCTTTTTCTTTTCCTTTTTCACTTCTTTTTCAAATAAGTGTTTGCTAAGGGACTAGGAAAGTTAAATATAGGGGGCTGATGAATACCCATTCATCACTCTTTATTCTTTTATTTTAGCTACAAAACCTTTGTCAAACACAGGTATATATTTGTAAATATCAATAATTACCAAATTGCATGCATTGTATAATAATAAATAATTAGCATGTTTTTGTGCATAAATAAAAGAATAAAGAATTAAAAAAAAAGAGGGAGATATTTAGAATAAATATTGAGCGACCTAATCCCAAGGGAGGGCTCAGCATGGGCTTGACCGCATAAATGCTAAAATAGAGAGAGATAAGGAAGCTCATGTGTGTAAATATACCTATAAATAAATAAAAATATTCTCCTCTAAAAACAAAAATAAAAATGGGTTGTATTTATTTGTAAATATTTGTATATATTTCTAAATATAAAATTAAAAATGAGAAAAACAAAAGAAAATTAAAAAGAAAATAAATTCCCCTTCCTCATTGTATATACACCTTGTATAATGAACCTTTCACCTATTTATTTATCCCTATAAATAAATAAATCAAAATTCCATAAAAATTATAGATATTCTACATTCCATGGTGTAAATAAATATAATAAAAACCATAAAAACAAAAATAAAATAAAAAGAACAAAAATAAAAATCAAAAGAAACATTGTATATATACCATGTATATAAATGTATATAACTATTTATTTTACACTTGTAATTAAATAATAAAAATAAAATTAAAATACCAAAATATTCCAAATTTTATCTTATAAATAAATAAAATATAAAATCGGAATAAAAATGTACAAAAATAAATAATTTAAAATCAAAATTAAAAATTCAATATTGTATATACCTATGTATATAGTACTATATTGTAAATACTTAATTTTTATTTCAAAAAAAATCACAAAAAAAAAGTTTATAAATAAAAAAATATTTTTCATGTTTTGAGTTTTTCTTAAATCGGCCATTTACTATTTTATTTTTTATTTCTAAATAATTCTGACGTGGCCAACTCTCATTGGTCCACGGGGGATGTTGACCCCCCGGTCAACTCCCCCCCTGGACCACAGACCCGCAGATCCAGTGCCCCGACCCGATTTCTCCAATTTATCGCCACTTGATCCGAGCTCCAAATCCGTAAATCCCTGGTCATAATCCATCTGTGTTCATCCCTGATCCACGCCCGACGAGGTTTTGGGGATCCACACTCCGATCGAGTCACCCGACTCCCATCTTCTCAGACCCCTAGCCACTTAAATGCTCAGCTCCGCTGCACGATTCCACCATCTTTGGCTCCACATTCTCTACCACAGGACCTCCATTGCTCTCGCCTGAGTGACAGCGAGATGAGGGTAGTGTCGCAGCGAGGAGAGAGTGCTCAGACCATTTATTCGGCGACCTAGCGCCACCGTGCGCCGCCCCCTGCGTGGTGCTCGAGCCTCGGGCATCTACGACCCTCGAGGCAAGGACCAGGAGCTTCAGCAGCTTCTTCCCAGTCGACCTCGACCATCAGGTAACCTTAGTTTTCTTTAGTTTTAGCTAATTTCGAGTTACGCCCAAATCTCCCATTCACTTTCGACTGTCGATTCCGACCATCTCCGACCCCCTTTCGACCATCGGAAGACACCATCACCTTCGCCTTACTCCTCCGCACATTCTTCGCCCCTTCATCCAACCCAGTTCGCACAGGAACAGGGAGTCGAGCTCCTCCGCCGTAGCATAGCCGGAGCTCATCCACCACGATGCGTTGACCCCCCACTTCACTCCTAACCGGGTCGATGCACTTTGCCCTCGACCCAGCAGTCGTTCGGTGCCATTTTGCAGGTCCGAGGAGGACCATCTGAGGTCCTCCACCTTCAGCATAGGAGCTTCAGCTCCGCCGTTGTCGCCTGGGCTCTTCGGAGCTCCTTGGCGCCATCAGAGGGGTTCTTCAGACGCGGGAGGCTCCGGCGAATCGATTCCGATCATTAGCAGCTCCTGCGGAGGCCCAGCGCGTTTACAATCATCCGGCGAAGCTCGCCGGCGAGGAGTTCTTCCAGGAACCTCCTCCGCCGTTCGTTCGACCCCGGAGTGCCAGATTTGATTTGGGTCGTTGACCTATACGAAGAGGCGCCATGCACTAGCACCGTCCGATCGCTACGTGGCTCCATCTCTATCGTCTGTTGCAGAGGAGAGGCGCCCTCGACTCTAGCCGTCTGATCAGCCACGTGGCACCACCCTAGTCCATCTGCGAATAAAGGGTAATTTACCCTTAGGCCCTTAGTCTTTTAGTCTTTAATATTCAGTCCTGTAAATATTTTATCAAGTTTATTTTAGTTTGGTAAATTGTATAAAGGACCTGGTACTTTTTAGTATTTGCATTTCTACCCCTGAACGTTGTGGGACACATGCTTCGACACGTGTTTTCTTGGTGAAATTGCATGTATGGGCCTGTAGTTTATTGTTGTTCATGAATGAAAATATCTTTTATGTATTTGCACATATACCCCTGTGAGTATTTTATTTCCACATGTGCCGAGTTTCTTGGGTTAATTGCAAATAGTGCCCTGGACTTTTAGCACATGTTGCTAAAAAGTCCTCGGAACTATTTTATTTACATTTAGGTCTGAGTGCCCAGTTCACGTGCTTCACGCGTGCAAACCTGGTCTTTTTGCACATGGGCCACCTACATTTCTAGTTTTGTTACATTTAGGCCCCCAGAGTATATTTTTATGACAAATAGGTCGCTGTGACTTTGGGCTTGTATTTGTTGTAAATAAAATATCAAATATCATCCAAATTACGTGAAAATTAGTCACGTGGCTCCTGCCACTGTGTACAATTTTCACTAATTTTTGGGAAATTTTTGGAGCCCTTTTAGTATTTTTAAAAAATAAAAAAACCTATCTTTTTATCCCTGTCCAGTTATAAAAATCACAAAAAAATATAAAAACATTTTCAAAAATTAAAAAAAAAATTAGATTTTGTCTATTTTGTTATGCTTGATTTTCTGACCAATTTTGGTCATTTTTGGATTTATAAAACTATAAAAATTGAAAAACACTGAAAAACTTATAAAAAATTCTAATAAATCTTTGAAAAACCAAAAATTAATAATTCTTTTTCTCGATTATTCCTTTTTATTCATACTTTATAGGAAAATTATCTCAGGCCTTGAAACAACCATTTAGTATTTTTAAATGGTTGTAAAATCCTGATTGGACAGTGTCTTTGGTTTTCAGTCTTATTTTATTTTTATAAATATCTATAAAAATTAGAAAATTATAAAAAATTCACCAAAAATAGTAAAAAAATAAAAAACATAAAAATATTTTTGTTTGAACTTTTGGATTAATTTTGTATGTTTAAATAATTAGTCAAAGTTGCTTGTTTCCTTGTTTTCTTATTTTTCTTTATAATTAAAAATTTTCAAAAATATAAAAATATTAAAAATCCACCAAAAATTGCTTATTATGATTTTATTTATTTCTCGACTACTTCGAAGGCTGCGAGGCCATCACGTGCTCCCTGAGTCCGAGCCTGGTCGCTATACCAGGTTAATATCCTAGCAAGACCGTTACTTGGATTTTCTCATATTTTTTATCTCTTATTGGTGGTCTAATAATTTTTCTTATTGAGCTCTGAGTCCCGAGCGACTAAGGTCGCAACGACCGCAGATATACCTGATTTACCTTTGTTGTTCGAGCTGCTCATCAGCCATCTTAATAATCATACAGCTGTTGATTCAGTGGATGTATATATAATGAATTAGATAGAGGACTCATCAAGCACCATCAATTGATTATTAAGAGATGATCTCCAGCCTTAGTAGGAGATGACAATCCTTTCTCATTAGGCAGATATCTGACCAACCTCTTGATTCAGGTCCTCTGAATAAGAATAGAGATTCAGAGGTGTCAGATTAGTTAGGTCAAAGAGTTGACTTAACGAGATCGTAATAACCAAAGTCCTATATCGTATACTGTCACGATACAGGCACACATTCTCTGACCTGAGACTGATGTGCTACTATATGTCTAGGTATGTACATTTGGCAAACCAATTGGTTTATGACCTAATGAAGGTATATACACCGACGAGCTGGTGTGCATATGAGGGCATATGATTAATACGATCTCTCAAAGGGATCATACGGGTTCACTTGTGAACACTGAAGACATGAGCTCACTCATGAGGTCTTGGTACCGATCAAATTCCATGCATGGTTTTTATGCTTTGGAAGCATGACAAGAATTTGTAGGTATTATATATGCTTTGTGAAAGCATATGATCGATACCAACTCCCAATTACCAAGAATGAGAAAGTTGTTGATAAAACCCTGAAGATGACAATGGTAAATTGGTCTTTATATCCGATTTTATCATAGTTTTTCTAGTATTTAGGATGTATAGGTATTACGAATACCTGAGTGTGATGTGATCATAAACGATTGTAAAACCATGTCGCTTCCATTCCGAGGGAGTGATGAAAAAGGTTTGGGTTTTAGTGACTCCTCTTAGTAGAGAAGTAATGTGATCTTGGTCCAAGTGTTGGACATTGATCTGAATGTGTTTCATATGCAATGAGAAGATTAGATTTACAATCTTGATTTAATCAAGCATCAATGAGAGATACGTGAGATCTGGATTTGAGATGTAATCTCAATATCCAAGTCAATATACATGGAACATATAATCTCCATGTCCTTATCTCCAGTTATCTGCAGAGAAAGCACACTATTCTTGAAAGGGTTCGAGGAAAATTCCATAGTTGAATTATATCTAAGCATTGAGAAAAGTATAATTAAATGTGATCTAATGATCTTGAATGATGTCAATTTGATTCACATTACTAGGATGCATGAGAATGATTATCCAATATAATTAAATGTGATTTAATTATTATGGATGAGAATAATGTGGATGGAAAATATCTAATTATTCATAATATTTTATAAATGTGATTTATAGTGTATTAGAGAGAGATTATTATAATTTATAATTGTCGATTAATTATTGATGTGAATTGGATCCACATTGGATAATTAATTGAAAATATAAATAACATATTATTTTGGGTTGTGAATGCGATTCACAAATTTCCAATGGCAAGATTGCAATATTCACAAAATAATTATGAATTAATTTTGTTGAATTATTTACAACAAGTGTTGTTGTGAAATCATGGAGATTTCCAAGGAATAATGCAATCTCACAAGAATACAAGAAATTGCATAAGATTGCATGAGATTCCACCCTTCCACATTGGAAGGGTTAATGACCACCAAATCCTATATGGAAAGGGTGGCCGTCCACTCTCATATATGGAGAGTGTAATCTTCGTCGTATTGTCTCTATGTTTGATTGATTTAATTTAACGATTGATATATATTAATTTATCAATATTTATTTAATCTAAATTAAATTAATTGTTGTTGGAGTTTTACCTACGAGATCTTGGCCAATAAAAGAATCACAAATCAATCTCATCCATTGATTTTGTGTAGTCCAAGGATTGTGATCCATGGACTCCGAAAACCCTATATAAGAAGAGGCATCCCTTGCCCTTATTGGTTACAACAATAACAACAACAAGCTCTCTCCTCTCTCTCTCATTCTCATGCCCGCTCTCCCTCACTCTCCTTGGGCGGTCGTCCACCCTAACCCTAGAGGGAAGAACACATCGTCGTCGCTTCGCTGTTGTACTGCAACCTCGATGACCCTTTGTTCTCCATATTCTTTGGTGTGCCACGCTCGTGAAGAGGACGTACGATCTCGTGCAACGAGATTAGGAGTTCCCTTGCTTGGACCAACATTTTGGATTGCGAGAGGCACACGGTTCATCCTTGCGCTCACAAGCGTCTCCTCCAAAGATCGGACTTGAGACAGGAGGTCTCTTTTCTTAGAGGTTTGATCGCAACCATGCTATAAGAGGTATTCCTTTATCTATGTATGTGGTTAGATGAAACGATTCAAGAAGTGTTCTTGAATCATGTGGTTTCATCACATAATTTTTTTTAAATTCTGATGCATCGAACAACTAGTGCGACTAGTCGTTCTCGATCGTATTTGATACGATCGCCACGCTTCCATGATGCACTTGAGCATTATTCCATATCCTTCAAAAGCAATATAAGGTTGATATCTCATAAGACTTGACTCTGTGCATGGGAATCATTGAGACAAGAAGATCACAGTCTAGAGAATTGACAAATGGATGAATGAGTTCGATAGCAGTCTCTCCAAACTTTTGAAGTAGTTCAAGGAGTAGACTGAGAAGGTATCTAGGATAAATATACCTGTCATGACTGCATCTTCTGCTTCTGTCTTTCATGTTCACCATGTACAAGAGCAACCAATCTCATGTCCATTACAAACTTGGGTGGAGGATCAATCCTACACCTAATCTTGCTAGCAATAGCTACCATCAACAGAGACAGCCTAGGAGGAGCCTCCCTAGGTGTGGGAGGTAGAAGATGTTTGGTACAAACAAAACCCTATTACAAAGGGATGTACATGGGACCGACAAACTTCACAACTTCCCCTGACCTTTTACAATACTACATTCACTATCGGACCACATCATATACAGCACAACCCTAGTTCATACATGCCCCATCAGCAAAGGTATAAGTAACTGCAGTATGGCCATCAGGGCTAGTACCATATGGGCAAGCAATGCTCGAATTTCCACTATCACCCTCAGCAGCTGTAACATCAGTGTCAAGCCACCAGGGCCAAACTTTACAATTTTCATCATAGTAACATCCCTCTTCATCAAACCCAATAGACTTTCAATGTTAGATTCCCTAGGAGCTTTGATCCTAAAGGAACGATACTTTGGACTTGCGGGCGGACATCAACTGCTTGTCCCGATGGACAAACGAGTAGTCTGCTCCATCAACCACCATTTTTCCCAGGTTCAGGCAAACCGTAATAGCATGAACATGTCTCAGTCTTAGAAGCAGTTGGGTCAGGTATACTACTCAAACACTTTTAGATCTTAGGATGAGATCCTTTCGTGTGATGATATCAAGAATATTTCTCTTAGGAGTGGAAGAATTATAGTTGTACCTGACTGGGCATGGGAAATGGAGAGGGTCGCCTATAGAGCTTGACCTAATGAGTCTTCAGAGGATGTGAACAAGAGGCATCACTTGTAGCAACCCCTTCAGCAATGAACGATGAAATCCACTCCAGGGATAGAGGGGAGGAGGAGAACATGAGCACAATAGCAACAATATGGACATATTTTTGAATCTTTAGAGGACCTTGCAACTCCTGTAATAGAGGTTTTACCTTCAGCATTTATCCCCACTCCTATAGTAGACAACTTAAATTTAAATTCCAAGTTTTATCAGCTAGATTTATGTAGGAAGAATTCTATTTCCATTAATGCTAAAAGTGATGCTTTTATTTGTGATTCGGATTCTTCATCATACGTTTCCCTTTCTTCTATCCATTTTCCCCATGCTCTTACAACCGGAAAGTGTAGTATGAAAAAGTTTCATAAGATTGAGCCAAAAATGGCATGGTTTTGTAAGGAAAAAATCATGGCTAAGTTGTCATTTGAGGAGTACGTAGCTAACAATCCTGCATTTTAGAAGCACCTTAAGTTGCGATGCACACCTACTAGGGTCAGAAAGAAGAAATCAAGCTTATATGTAAATTCTAATTTCTTATTAGTAGCCACTACATATTGTCTCAATAATAAGCAATTATGAAGAAAAAAGAGAGACATGGGTGCTCACTATGTAGAAAGTCATATTGATTGCATTGTGTTTGTACACACTCTCCTAGATAATGGTTCTTCAATAAACCTTCACCCCTTAGAACTTTATGAGAAATTAGAGTTTGGACCACTTTGGAAATCACGTGTATTACTCAAATTCACAGATAAGTCAATGAAGAGACCTAATGGAGAAGTGAAGAATGTGGTTATCTCGATTGAAGGACATTACTACAAGGCGGACTTCACGGTCCTTGACATGGAAATACCCAATCATTGGAGCGAATCTCATATCATTCTTTGGTGGATATTCCTAAGGATTGCTGGTGTAGCATTTGACTGTCATACGAGAATGATGAAGTTCCATTCTCTATGCAGAGAAGTGAACTTATAGATGAAGCAAAAAATGTGGAAGCTACCTGACTCAAGACCAGTATGGAGTACTCATCATTAGTGGCAGATTGCAACATAATCAGCACTGTTGGGATTTAGAGATAAACCCCAACCATGCAGAGAGATATCCTCTCATCTGGAGAGGATTTAGTGCAAGATGTAGTTTGCAGGTGTTTCCCGATGCCTTTAGAGATGCATCCCTTATTCCCTTGATGAATCAGTGGTCCATCAGAATCTACCAGTTCCACCACCTTCAGAATAGTCAAGTGAGATAGATGATGAGTGGATTATAGATTTGGCTAAATTACCACATCTCTTTAGCGATCCAACTCCCTACAAAATGAGTACCACACAGTTGGACCTACCTTAATGCAACACATAACCAGATTAAAATGTGATTCTGCTAGAATTGATAGATTATACAAAACTACCATAGCTGAAGTTGCTCCCTTCTACATTGAAGTATGACTTCCTTGCAGGACCCAAAGAGAGAATTCCTATCATTGTTAGTTTTTATCTAACCTTAGAAGAAGATTCTTTGATTTTATATATCTTAGAAAGGAACAACAGAGCTATATGCTACACGGTGTCAGATTTCATGGGGATTAAACTCGCTTACTACTCGCACCACATTTTTTGGACAATGTGATGCCTTTTAGTGAGTTATAGAGGACATTAAACTCTAATGTGCAAGAAGGAGTGATTAAAGAAATAGAGAAATGATGCAAAGTAGGGTTATATACACTATTTCTGACTCCAAATGGGAGGACCCACTTCATGTTGTCTTAAGAAGACAAGGATTCAGATATTCATCAATGAGGAGTGGGTAGAGATCGTGATACAAGTACCCAGGTCGTGGTATGTCGGTGTCGACTACATGCGCCTAAATGTTGCAATTAATAAATAACACTTCCCCATGCCATCCATTGATCAAATTTTGTAGAGACTTGTAGGGAAAGTGTTCTTCTATTTTCTTGATGGGTACTTAGGCTACAATCAGGTATCCATCTCTCCTAAGGACCAGCAAAAGATCAGCTTCACATGTCCATTCGACACTTACGCCTTCAGGAGCATGCCATTCGGGTTCTATAATGCCTCGGGTACATTTCAACGGTGGACGATCACCGAATTTGCTGAGATAGTGGGGGATTTCCTAGAAGTTTTCATAGTCGACTTTTCGATCCATGGTGATTCCTAGGATACATGTTTGGAGCACTTGGACCTACTCCTCTAGAGGTATAAAGAGGTGAATCCGGTAATCTCCTTAGAGAAAATTAATTTCATGGTGATAGAGGGTATCGTGTTGGGGCATGTCATCTTCAAAAAGGCAATGGTGGTTAACCCTACCAAGGTGGATGAGCTCAAGAAATTTGTTCCACTAACAATTGTAAAGTCGCTGAGGTATTTCTTAGGGCATGTTGCATTCTGTAGGTGATCCATACAATATATTTCAAAGATTGCCCGCCCACTAACTGAGCTCTCAGGAAAAGACACAGAGATTATTTTAGATCACAACTACATGGAGTCCTTTGAGCTATTAAAAATGTATATTTGTTACAAGCTGACCCTATAAGCTCTTGACTAAACTCTTCCTATTGAGTTCATACTGATGCTTTAAATTTTGCCATAGGAGCAATGTTAGGACACATGCGATAATGGATTCCGTTTTTGATCCACTTTGTGAGCAATGTCTTAGACCGTGCACAGAAGAATTACACAGTGACATGAAAGGAAATGCTCGTAGTAGTATGGGCCCTCAAGAAGTTCAAGTCTTATGTTTTGGGCTCTAAGGTGATGTTTTTTACTGATCATACTACAATAATTAATAAATGGAAAAGAAGTTAGGTGGAATTCATTCTCCATGAGTTTGACTTTGAGATTATGTATAAACTTGTAGTGAAGAATGTTGTGTCTCATCACCTTTCCCATATTGAGCAAAAAAATTATCCAAACATAGAGCAAACTAGAGAGACCTTCCCAGACGAGTCAATTTGCGTTATTGACTCACTCACACGGTATGCCAACCTGGTAAACTATCTTGTCTCCAAAATGGTCCCCCATTATTGTACTTGTAGCGTTATTGACTGAAGGAAGTCTGATTCGAGGAGATACTACTGGGAGGTTCTGTCCTTTTCATTTAAAGATCGAATTGTGTCTTGAGACGATGTATTCCTTAGGAGGAATACCACTGTGTCCCCACATATTGTCATTTACTCATGGTCGGAGGGCACCATTTCGGAAATAGAATAGAGCATAAGGTACTCCAATATTGATATTATTGGTTGGCCCTATTTAGAGATGCCTTTGATTTTGTATGGTCATACCCGATCTATCATATGATGGGATGGACTATTGGATATAGAGATGAGATGCCCATGCAGTCAATAATTTATTGCGATCTTTTTGATGCATGGGGAAAAGAATTTATGGGTCCTTTTCACAGTGGTCAAGGACATGAGTGCATTATATTTGCAGTTGACTACTTGTCTAGGTGAGTGTATGCCATTTTAACCTGAGCTACAAACAACAAGATTGTTTGTAAGTTTGCGAACTATAATATCACTGCAAGTTTAGGGGTGCCAAAGTTCTTGATTTTTTATGGGGGTACAAACTTTGCGAATCGAGATGTAAGATCGTTTGCTATGGACTATGGATTTGAGCATATAGTGACTAGTCCTCTCAAACCACACGCCAACGACATGGTAACGGTTTCAAATTGAGAGGTGGAGAGTATTCTTAAGAAGTTGGCTCATCTTGGTAGGAATAATCGGTTACAGCTTTTGGAGCAAATTCTATGGGCATATAGGTTAGCCTACAAGACCCCATTCGGTACGTCACCTTTTAGATGATCTGCATCAAGCCATGACATTTGCCCATGTAGTTAATTCATAAATCAGAATGGGAAACTAAGCAAATAAACTGAAGTTGTCACATAGAGAATCTCTGTCATGACTTTAACTTGAACGAGCTTAGGGAAATCAGAAACTGGGCCTATAATAATAGTTTGGTTTATAAGGACAAGGTTAAGAAGTGGAATGATCGATGCATGAGGTGCAAGAACTTTGTCCCATGGCAAAAAGTATTGTTGTTCAATGCCAAGTTGATGATTTTCCATGGGATGCTCAAATAAAAAAATGATGGGTCCCTACGTTGTTAAGGAAGTGCAAAACAATGGAAGTGTGGAGATAGCTGATCCCGTAGATGATGCATGGTTCTTTATGGTGGATGGAAAACTATTGAAGCACTTCATAGATTCTCAAAACCAGTTAGTCTAAGTCGTGGTCCTCAACTTCATGCAGAGCAAGTACATTACTGACACATCAGACAAGTCTTCACGAATATGTAGCATCTATATTCAATTGAATAGTAGATTCACCTATTCTTTCCCGATTGATTTATCCATTGTTTTGGATTTTAGGTTCCTTATCTAGTAGATTCTCACTTCGTACTTAATCTATTTACAACATAATTATAGGGCGAGCCTTTGCTCTTGTTTGTATATCCTTGTTAGTCTACTTCTCATTCTTGTACCTCTATTTTCTTTACTCATTGACCCCTCTTCTTAGTCATCTTCTCATACTTAAGTTAATTTTAACCTAATTACAGGGGGGTGACCACAGTCAGTTTCCATATATCTTTCTAAATTTCAACATGAGCTATGTCTTCTTAAATTTTGTGCTATTGATAACCTAACTTTTGCCGAAGTCTTGTCCATACACAATGAGGATCCACAGTCATCGAAGCGACCTCAGACGAAATCCCAATCGATCAACAATTAACCCACAATATAAATCAGACAATGAATATAAAAAATGCAAAGTTAAAATTTATTATAACTCGATAACAAATGTGTATAATGTTCAAGAATGTGTAGAGGTCGAACACAAGGAGCAAACGATAGATTGTTCGGATTTATGTACAAAAATTATAGTTTTCCTCTTGTCTCTTTATTATTTTGTGGTTTTTTTATATTTTTTGTTTAATTTTTGTTTGTATTTATTTTTTATTTAATTTTAATGTAGTATTTTCTATTTTCTTTTTAGATTTTCTGATTTTTTGATTTCTTTTTATTAATGATATATAATACATATAAGGCTATATATGCCAGATCGGATAATATGATTTTCTATACTAATGAAAATAAATAAAATGTAGAAAATACATGGTTTTCATATTTTTCATATTTTTATAATGTTTTTTTTTATTTTTTCTTGATTTTTTTCTATTTTTTCATAGATTTTGAAAGTCAAAAATATCCTAAATAAGGGATTAAATAATACGCTGAAATTGAACTGGATATTAAAAATAGCAAATAGGTCCAAAATTATCCAAATCAATTTTAATACATAGATATTTATATAAGAAAATTATAAAATTGGAAAACTTAATTTTGAAATTGTCAATGAATTTTTATATTTTTATAAATGTTTTGGGGTTTTTAAATTTTTAAGAGTTTTCTTTTTTCATTTTTAATGATTTCTGGTTTGGAGTTAAAATATGATAAAATAAACAACATATAATTTTTTGCTCGTTTTCAAAATGTTTTTATATATTTTTTGGTATTTCATAAGCTAAACAAAAAAAAAAGGTAGCTTTTGATTTTTAATAAATGATTGAATGCCCAAAAATGCAAAATAAAAATGGGGCATCAAAGCACATGCTACTAGGCATCTGACCTTGTTTTGCATGATTTTAGGAGCAAGGGTGTTATTTTTCATTAAAAAAGCACCAAAATTCATAATCTAACATGGGCATAACTGCAAATAAAATACAGTCTAGGGTCTCAAGTGCAATTTACATTAAAATATACAATATTAAAAAAAAATTATTGGACTAAAAATCAATACAAAAAGTTGCAGCGGTTTACCTACAATTTACCCAGCTCACATGGGATCGCAAGCGATCTGAGCTGGACAAGACCAAAAAGTAAATACAATCTAGTACATAGGTCTAGCTATGCAATGTCCATTTAATTTAAATTACACATTACATTTACATCACTAATAAATAAATATATAAAAAGGCAGAGGAGGATTTGCAAATTACCGCTTCTCGTACGCCATCGGATGGTTGTGCTCTCCCCACTTACACACGTGTCGCAACGAGGGGCGATGATACCCATTCATTCAATGGCTGAGATCAAGTCATGGCCACAATGCAACGGTTGCAATGCTATGTGATTTGACACACGAAATCAAAACTGGGTCGACGAAAGGATCCAACGGCCCCTGCTATTCCTGAAGAATATGGAAGAAAAGGCGTCTGTGGATCCTTCAATATCCGCACATGTTCAGCTCCGTTGTTCTTTTGCTCTCCTCCAAGGCTCGAAGTTTTCCTCTGAGGTGCTCGGAGCTGCTGAAAGTTTTGGAAATGGTTGAGACCCGATGGTGGAGCCTCAGTTACCCGACGAAGTTCACTGCCCTAGTGATGAATCTTCATTTCATCATCTTTACTCTTTTATTTTAGCTTTAAATCCCTTATAAAAAACATGTATACGATAATAAATCCATATTATGACTACTATGCATCTATGTGTTAATATTATATATTTATTACTATTTTAACCTAAAATAAATAAGGAAAAAAAGAAAGGAAAATTCAAGAAAATAAAAAGATTTTATATATTTAATTAATACAGGTAGACCTGAACCCCAAGAGAAGGTCTTGACTTTACATGATTGACCAGGAATAAAGTAGGGGGAAAGAGGGTCTTTAATCAGAAAATCCAACAAAATATATTTTATAAATATTTTGAATTTATTATTTGTATAATTGTACAAAAATTACACTATTTTATTTGTATATATATTGGCCTCAAATTAAATAATTTTCAAATTAAAATTTGTAAATAAAAATGTATTCTAAATAATAAAAATGTTTGTAAAATGAAATCATATACAGAATAGAAGTGACCACACTTGGAAAAAAACCATAAAGCAATAATTGAAAGACCAATTCTTGCTCCATATGAACTCAAATTGAATCAAATTCACTTCCATTGTATTCTAAATTAAATTATCCTTAAAATGCAATGGTTTCATAATTTTTGAAGTTACGATTTGAAGGACAGATTTCTGGGGTGGTTTTTGCAATTTATCATTTATTTATTTTATATATTTATCCATATTTATTTTATACATATTGTATTTGCAAATAATGGTATTATTTTTAATAATTATTTAAAATAAAATTTTATAAAAAAATCAAAATTAAAAAATAAAAACAAAAAATAAACTAATTTCCTTGTTTAACTGTGTATATAATGCACCACATGTATATTACATGTATAAAATCAATTTCCTAACATAACCACCACAAAAATATTAAATAATTAACATTTATTATTTAATTTAATAAAAGGATGAAAATAATTAAATAATTAATTATATAGATAATGTAAATAATTTTAATCACCATTAACCTCCTCCCTTCTTTTCCTCTACGTTCAAATTTTGAAAAATCAAATTCATTTTTTCCCCTCTATTTATATGTCTCTTCCTCCCTCATTCTCACATGATCAATCTTTTAGTGAGAGGAGCCTATTCTCCCAGAGCATTCTTATTGTAGAGAGGTGCCCAGCTTTTCGAGCCGTCCGGTGACTGCAAGTCGATCCTCGTCGTGGTCATCAAGGCATTATGCACTACCATTCTGTGACATCCATTTTTTCTCATTTTAATTCTAAGTTAATTGTAGTTTAATTTTTACATTTTCTTATTTTGTTGTTATTTTTTAATTTTAGATCATAGTTCTTATTCGTAGTAAATTATCCTAATTCGTCCTCACGATTTGATCCTCTCCCGAATCCGATCTTCCTTTTCATATTCTCGATCTCTCCACGTTCATGTTCTACCTCATGCAACCACTCACCTTCGACCACACACGATCGCCAAAGACCCGGATACTCTTCCGATTTCACCGGATCAACAACAATTTACATTTCTCTTGTTATTTTATTTTATATCTCTTTGATCGAGCTATTGTGATCGAGTCGTGTTTTCCTTATTTTGTGCATGTTCACATGAATTAAAAAATATAAATAATTCATTTTATATTTTTACAAAAAAATTACAACTATTATTTTTTAAAAACTAATACATTTGTTGTGAAAACATTATTTAAAAAACAACAAAAAATATTGGGATCGCCCGCTGAAGCCCAGTATGTGCCACCCGCCACCACCGCCGACCTTGACACCCCTCCACGCCTTCACAGCTTGCCAGCTGCGTGGAAGAACCCCAACCTCCAAAGGCGTTTCTCGCCCCACCATGGCCACCACTAGATCCTCCATCGACATCCGCTCTCCACCTTGAGCAACAGCCCATCATCTGCTGCCAGATCTGAAGGAGCACAACCGCCATCTACATCATTGTCACCATTGCCGCCACCATCTTCACTGCCCGAGGAAGCTCCACCACTCCACCATCGCTGAATCATGCTCCTCCCCAAACAGGCACCGCTCGCCACCACCACTCCATGGCTTGGATGAGAAGAAAAGGGTGGGCAACGCCCCTCTGTGCACCTTCCCATTTTATTTGGCCACGAGAAAACGAACAGGAACAGAAACACTAAAGGGAATAAAAAATAAATAGTTTTTTGGGAAAATTACAACATCACCTGTAACATTTTTTATATTTGCAAAGTGGCCCCAACTATCTAGCCAGTCACATGCAGTGCACACTCATTTGGGTAATTTGCAAATTTTATCTCGTATTTTACTTTTGTTATATTTTAATGCAAAAACACTATATAATTTCATTTCAGTCATGTATTTCCATAATTTAATTTGCGTGTTCTTTTCATTGAAATAATTACCATTTGTGATTAATAAATTCTGTAAAAATTTTGTTATATTCCTCCTTGTGTTTATTCATAGTATAATTTTCACATTGCATTTTATCTACATTTGTTATTATTAAAATATCAAAAACATTGCATTTTTCTATTTTGAAATTTGAAAAATCAAAAAAATTTAAATGTTGTGTAAAAAGTTCTAAAAAATATATTATCTTCCTTTTTGTATATTCAAATTTCTATCCATTTTTCATGCATTAATTATCTTTTCAGCTCAAAAAATTTGCAAAATACTCAAAGTTTGTACAAAAATCATGTAAAATTGTAAAAAATACTAAAACACTGATTTCACTTCCGATTTGTATATAATTCATAATAGTTTTTAGAAAAATAATTTAAACAACTTTTGATTTCATTTTATATTTTTAAATTACAAAATAGTCTTGTCAGTTAACTTTTTTCATTATTCCCAGTTTTTTTTATTTTAAAAATCCTAAACAAATCTAAAAATCTCTGGAAAAGAAAATATAGTAAAAATTCATCAAAACACAAAAATATTTTCTTTTGGATTTTTTTTTCATTCTATCAATTTTGAAAAATCCAGAAAGTTGCATTTACTTTCGTGTGAAGATCGTAGGTTCGGTCAGTTATCTTGACAATTTTTAGAGTTTGATGAGAATACAATATTTGAAGGAATTAATGAGTTGTTAGGTGCATGTCTTTCCCTATAAACGGTCCCAATTCATATGACTAGTTGCATGCACTTTCAGCTAGTATAGGAGTAAGTACGGACCGTATGAATACGTCCGCCCGTGTTACTTGAGGTTGAAGCCATACACAGAGTCCTCTAAAACTCCCACTCAACTAAGGAAATTCGGATCGTTTACTGGCTACCTGAAAGTCATCACTGAAAAGTGGCTCAACGTTTTGAGAACTAGTAGTCTATCTCAAAATCCGAGCGTGGCTCTATCCTATTGTGTTCCCTCTCTCACTTTGCAAATAAATCAAATAATGAGGGGGTTACACTACCCAAAACAAAAAAATTTTCCTTATGTTTTATTTTAGTGTCGAGTTTTCTTTAAGAATCCTGAATGTTAAGCAGTTATTACTTGGTTTGAATATTTTCAATGAAGCGCCTACCAAGTGTCCAATTCCCTTTTTAAATTTTAAGAGTGAAAACAAGGAAGGAGATCGTAAAAGCCAATGTGCGATTTAACATAATGATGCATGCAAGGGTGAGAGTTGTGTACCTTGTCACCAACACTCTACGTCAAAATGATCCGCACAGAATTTAAATACAAAATAAATAGGGATATTTACCCAGCAGACCCTGAAATCTTTCGAAATTACCTCTACGACCTTTGAAACATCACAATTCCTCCCACGACCTCGTAATCTTGCTAACCCTTACCCTACAGACCCTGTGGTTAACTCCCGTTCATTTACCCGTTAAAATTAACCCGATTCTGTTATGTTCTTTATATTATACCCAATTTGATTATCAATTTTACATTTAATGCCACTCATCATCCCATCCCAAAGGAGTTGATCCCCTCCCCCGCCAGCGCCACCCCCCCGCGAACAGCTCCTCCATCGTTCTCCCCTCCGGCTGACGAACAGCTCCCCACCGATGAGCCTCGTGCCCAGCACCCTCTCCTCACCGGCGCGTCGCTGCATCCCACCCCCTCCCCCCCCCCCCACCGCCCACCAACCCCTGCCGAGATCGACCCCCCTCCTGCCGCTGCACCCTCCCCCCTCCCCGGCGCGCCACTGCACCCCACCCCCTCCCCCCCCACCGCCTAGATCGACCCCCCTCCCGCCGCTGCACCCTCCCCCCTCCCTGGCAGTCCCGCTCGCTCTCCGCAGTCCCGCCCGCTCTCCGCAGGTGAAGTCCTCGGTTGCACGTCTCTGCGTGTCGCGCCGGACGTCGAAGCGGTCGTCTTCGTTGCCGATGGACGCTTCCACATGGAGGCTTTCATGATTGCGAACCCCCCCGTGCGTGTGTATCGCTATGATCCTTACCTCGGTGTAATGTTCCTCGAGGAGTACGATTACATTGGGATGAAAGCAGCACGGAGGGATGCCATCGTGCGTGCCCAGGCGGCGTGGCGGTGGGGCGTGGTGCTCGGCACGTTGGGACGGCAGGGGAGCATGAAGGTGCTCGACAGGGTGATTGGGCGGTTGGAGGAGAAGGGGATGGATTACACGGTCGTGCTCATGTCCGAGCTCTCGCCTGCGAGGATGGCGCTGTTCGGGGATGCCATAGAGGCATGGGTGCAGGTTGCGTGCCCACGGCTGTCCATCGATTGGGGGGAGGCGCTCACGAAGCCGATGCTCACGACGTTAGAGCTGGAGGTGGCGTTGAGTTACGTCAAGGGGTGGTGGGAAGGGAGAGGCGGCGGCAGTGAGGACGGTTGCTCGAAGGCTTGCGGAAGCGGCTCATGTGGATGAAGTTGCCAGCAAGGGAAGGAGGAGGACGGGGAGTATCCGATGGACTATTACGCGCAGGATGGAGGCGATGGACTGGTTTGATTAACTCAGTTTTAACCTACCCGAGTTAACTCAAGATCTGTCAATTTAACGGCAAGGTTCGTGGGGTAAGACGGAGCAAGATTATGGGGTCGTGGGAGGAATTATGATGTTTCAAAGGTCGTAGAGGTAATTTCGAAAGATTTCAGGGTCTGCTGGGTAAATATCCCAAAAAAATACGTAACCTATATCATGCAATTGAACCATCCTAACAATAGCTTCCATTAGTAGGTATAGAAATTCTTGTTTAAGGTATTTGGACCAAATTAATTACCTAGCTCAAGCAAATTAATTAAAGCAATCGATAGGTTGCTCACAAAATCCACGTGAAATAAATAAAATAAAGCGATGAAAAACAAAATCGGTGAGGTCTCCCAAGTGCACCGACACTTAGTGAAACTGGCCCCACAACAAATGAATGTCCAAGTTTTTAATGACTGAATAAACAAAGGAAAATCTATGTAGAATTTATTTTTAATGCTTGGTCTCCTTCGAATCTTCTTCCCCTCCTCTCATACTCTCATGCGTCTTGATGAAGAATCGAGCCACCTCCGCTTCGCTTGGGTGCGCTGGCTCTCCTAAAAAAGTCGCCTTCGCTAGTCGGGCCCTCGCAAGAAAGAGAAAATAAAAATTGTGTAAGAGATACAAATATAAAATATAAGAAAAAAAACTTGTATGAGCATAATGGATATGAAAGAAGGTATAAAAATATGAAAAAATACAACAAAGAATAGCATGTCAAATGAAAAACCTAACTACCCTCTTCGTGCCTTCCTGACAATGGTGCCATTTTTTTGGGCAAGATTTTTATAGGGTTTATAATTATGATGAAAATTATGTGCATTATCATTGCAACCCAAAGAATCCCTCGACAAAAAAACATTTTTTTTATATAAGATAATAATTATAGGAAATGTAGCAAGAGAATATTTCCTATTTATTTAATATATATTGCAATAGGATAGAACTCAAGGAGTTTGCAAATCCTGAGGGTTATTCTAATAATAAAAAAAATCAACTAAAGAAAGAAGGAAATCCCAATGTACACTATGCTTGGTTATTGTAGGATTTTTATCTTTTTAAACTTTTTAATTTTCTTTATTTTCATTTTTTATTTTTTATTTTTTAAATAATTATTATAAATATTTACAAATATTTACAAATAAAATATGTATAAAAATAAATATGGATAAGTATATACAATAATTAAATGGTAAAATTGTAAAAACCACCACAGAAAACCGTCTTTCAAACCATACCTCAAAAATTATGAAACCACTGCCATTTTAAAGATAATTTAATTTAGAATATAGTGAAAGTGAGTTTGATTAAATTTGAGTTCATATGGAGCTAGAATTGGTCTTTCAATTATCGCTTTACGACTTTTTTCCGAGTGTGGTCACTTTTATTCTTTATGTGATTTTATTTTACAAACAATTTTATTATTTAGAAAATAAGTTTATTTACAACTTTTTTTTTAAAAGTATTTAATTTAAGGTCAATATATATACAAAGAAAATAGTGCAAGTCTTTTACAAGTATAGAAAGAATAAATTCAAAATATTTTCAAAATATTTTTTTCATTTTCTGATTAAAGTCTCTATCTCCCCAAACTTTATTCCTTGTCGATAAGGTTAAGTCTTGACCTTCTCTCGGGGTTCGGGCCAGCTTGTATCTATTAAATATATACAGTCTTTTTACTTTCTTTAATTTTCCTTTCTTTCTTTCTTTATTAATTTTAGGTTAAAATAGTAATCAATGTGAGATATTTACATACAGATGATTATTAGTAAGAATATTGATTTAGTATTATATACGTGTGTTTTATAATGGATTTTAAGCTAAAATAAATGAATAAAGAAGATGAATATGCACCCATATACCTCCAGCTAATCCAGAAATCGACCCCTAAGGAGTCCTTAGCCTCCCAGACCTACAAAGAAAACACGCACAAGGAAAAGGAGGGTTTGGGGGACCTTATTGGTGGGTGAGGAGGGGAAGGTGGAGCATGGCGGAGAGGTTCGTATGTGGGAGACGAAGTTGGACCTTGATCTCCAAATTCTTGATGTATCTTGTTGAGAAAAGGAGTATGGGGCATACAGGAAGCAGCATGGAATGATATGGAGGTGGTTGGCGGGTCGAAAGATGGTCGGAAACAGGTGAATGGAGTTCACTGGAGAGGAGCTCCGTTGAACTACGAATGGATAATACTAACGACTAAAACATGAAATTAAAAGCAATAAGCAAAACCTGAAACTAATTCTATCCTATATAAAGTAAAATGATGTAGCTCATACCATTCCAAGAAAAAAGGGAACATATGTTGCCGGAGCTCACCCTGGGTGCACCTCTACCCCTCCTTTAGCCGACGTGGACCTTAGGGGACCTCCCCCAGTCACAAGGATGCACGCTTGGCCAAAGACATAGGGTTTAAAGAGTTAGAAGATGACCAAAAATGATGAGGAAGGTTGCATGTGTTATTTATGAACATGTATGGCACCCATATTGACAGGCTAATGGGGAGAAATCCAAGATATGTACAAGTAATCTAAGAAGTCAGTGTGGATCATGGGATATTCATGATGAAAATAGGTGAAGGGCTCGAGGGATTTTGATCGATGGATAGAGAAAAGAAAATGGAAGAAATCAAGGGAAAAGACAACTCTGACGTGGGTCAAAGGCGCCAGTGGGAGTTGACAGGGGGTCAAGAAACCATGTGTCCTGATTAGCCCACGTCGGCCGTTTAAAGAAAAAACAATATATTTGTTTGGAATTATTTAATTAAAAATATAAAATGATTTTATTAATTTTTATAGGATAAATAAATATTGTTTATTATTTTATGTAGTATTTTATTATGATTTTTATTTATTTTTTGATGTTATATTTTTGAAGTGATTTTTTAGGGGTATATTTATAGGTATATTCATCTATGTGTCGACAATTTTATTTTTAATTCGTATATTTTTTTATTATTTTATTCTCTTATTTTATATATCTATAACTTAATTTTAGATGTATAAATATATTTTTATTATATTATTTGTAAACGTAAATAAATAGGGGTATAGATTATATAGGTATAATTAAAGGTATTTCATCTATGTATTTTATATACATATTTTTTTAATGTTTTACTAATGGTTTTATTCTACTTTAAATATGTAAATACATTGTAAATAATATTTACAAAATTATAAAGATGTAAAATTATAGCAATAATAAAGAATAAATAAAATGATTATTTTAATCAGGTATATTATACAATAAGGGCCCAAAACCCAACTTTCACACCTTAACTCCAAAAAAAATGAAACCACTTCCATTAAATAGCTTATGAAAAGGTATATACAGTTAAAGTTATTTTGATACATTTTGAGCTTTTATTTGAGAGATATGGGTTTGTGAAATTTGGTTTGCGGCTCTTATTTTGAGTATAAGAACATTGTATATTACTTTTACATGAAATAAATTTTATATGTTTCTATACATTATTATCTAAAAATTTCATCTACAAAGTTTCTTTATTTGATTTATAATTAATGAAGACTAAAATATGTACCAAAAATGCTTTATTAACGAATAAATAAATGGGATTTTTATTATATTTATGGCCCTTGTCTCCCCCTACTTTATTCCATGTCGAGCAAATCAATTCATGACTTGGTATTAGGGTTTTGTGTCATAAAAAATCTTTGGTAATTTTTTCTTTTTCTTTTCTTTCCTTTATTCTAAAATTTTGGCATTAAAACAATATTTTGTATACAATAAATGGAATAAAGAATGAATGCTAATATGTACAAAATAATGTTATTTTCATGCATTAGCTAGGATTTTTAAGGCCAAAATTATATAATAAAAGTGATGAAATGGAGATTCATCACCCCCATATACTTGCCTTTGCATGTCCCTAGCAAACACTTATGCAATAAGTGTAGAAAGAATGAAAAGAAAAAGAATGAAAATGGATTGATTTTAATTTTCAAACTTGTCTTCTCAAAGTCAAAGTTTGGAGCTTCTGTCAGACCTTGGTGTAAGAGTGCATGTTGAACCTAGTTGGGAACCAAATTTAAAACACAATAACCTTCGAGAGTCACAGAAATTGGTTCAAACCACCTCAATAGGTAGGTCAGAATTAGCCTACATCATACGAAAACCCTTACGACTATGAAGCTGACATGTATAATGTAAGTCACAGTGGCTCTCCCAAACTGAAATGATAAAGGAACTAACTTCTCCAAATTGACAACCCAATGATTCCCCAATCTAGCAACTCTTTCCTTGAGGAGCGGGGTATTCCCTTCTATGTTCAAGTGAATCCGACTCAAGAGGAGGGGTAAAGAGAAGAATGGACGGTAGCCAGTGTAGCTACCTATCCTGGGATGCATGACAAGTGTAATCAAGTCATCCAGCTGCAGGATGACATGATATGACTTTGAAACACAAGCTTGCTTATTGACTATACAATATATGTACACTCTGTCAGGTATTTTATTTTCAATAAGACCTGTCCACTTTTTGTTTTTTTTGAAACACTATGTACAGTAGCATTTACATAAGGAGTTTTTCCTTTTGAGCTCGAAGACGATCCCTCTTTTGAAGCATTATTGCAACCCACACTCTCTTGTCTTTAGACGTCGACGCCACTAGACAGGTTGGGGTGCACATACCTCCTTAGAGGAGGATGAATGTTTCCACTCGTGTGCACCTCAAACCGGCAAATCCAATATTCTCACCACTCCAACTAAGTTGAGCGAAATGAAAGGTATAAGTTTCCAAGTAGGTCATGACCAACAAGTGTCATGCGTGCGTCTCGAAAAGTTCTAGTTAGTTAGTTATGGTGCCTTGATCCTAGCCCTGAGTCTCAAAGAATTAAGTATGAATAGACATGAAGTACCTTAAACAAGGTTCCCATAAGGTTCCAATGAAGTTAGGTGCAGTATGGTCCAACTAAGCTCCAGTCTTCGACTTTAGGTAGACTAGTTCGATTATCAAGCTCAATCAGAAAAAATGCAAATGATATGACAATGCTATGTACAATGTAAGAAAATATGATGTTACTTTTTAAAAAAATTCACAAATATAAAGACGGTATCAAAGAATTTGTGGAGCTATTTACACGGACATGCCTTTTTTTATTTACAAGAATTAAGAGTTTAAAGAATTTACATGTTAAAGTAATATTTATAGGTGTATATGTACAATTACTTTAAATAATTTTACTTATATATATTATTATTATTATTATTATTAAATTATGCATATATTCCTTGAAGTTATTTGAAAACAAATTTGAAACTATAGTACAAAATAATTTTGCAACTATTTACAAACATTTGAAAGCCATTTTGCAAAGATTATTTAAATAGTATATATAAATTTTCAAAATATTTTTACAAGCATTTTTAAAATCGATGAATCCACGATTCATCATCTCAGTATTTTGATCTTAGCAAAGTCCTTGAGTAAAATCTCAAATAAATGTCCATAAGTTCAATAAACTAATAAAACGACTCTTGTAAAAAAAAGATAATTATTACATTATATTGTACAAAAAAAGTAATAATAAAAAATCGTAAAATAAAGGAGTTTTTCATCTGTAATAGACAAATCTTCATGTATTTTTTATAAATTCTTTCCAACTTCTTTTCCTCTAATTCTTTCTTTTACTTGTTTATAAAAATGTATATAAAAATTCAAAAATATATAATAAATTTCACCACAAATAAATGCTCCTAGATCCCAAAAAGAAAATGCCATCAAGTCTAGCTTCCGAGCCAAATTCCCGATCTGTATTAACTCCAAATTTATTAAACTACTTTTAAAGTATAAGTTAGATAAATATTCTATCCAATGAAAGTGGTTTCATTAAAATCGGAGCTCATTTGCAAAATTTGATTTTTGAGACCTCGTTGTATATTGTGCATAATGTAATAGATTTGACTTTGATATTTTTGTGCACATATTGTTGTTTGTTGCATTTTATTCTGTTGATATTTATGTAAATATTTTTTGAATATCTTTTATTGGAAATAGAAAAAAAGTTAAAACTAGAAAAGTAAAAAAAATCCATGTACATAGTGTTTTTATGGACCTACTTTTGTAAATCTTCCATTTTATTTTCTTCTTTATTTAAAGTGGGCTACTATTTATTTCTTTATTTAATTTCTATTCTCAACAATAACCACCCATTCAACTCCAACATTATACCATTTTTCTAACTTCTAATTCAATTCCACCGTTTTATTAACCTCCCCTCCACTACTTTCGTAACTTCTCATTTTTCCTCTTTATATACATTCCATCCTCCTCATTTTGCACTTAATCCATCTTTATGTGATGAGAGCCTAGTTCCTAGAGTTAAATCAGTGACAACGACGCAACCACGGTCGAGCAACGATAACCCTCTCTCCGGTGAGATCCGTTATTTTCTTGGCCAACATCGCAACCGCATCCACGTGTTGCCCGAGCTCATCACTTGCTGGCTATTCGAGCGAAGACCGTGCTTCTCATATGTACACCACATGTGCCTGCTTCAATCATAGGCACTTATCCCTTTTTTATCATTCATAATCATTTTCATTTTCTCGTTTTTTTATCACAACACATAACCACCCAAACACCTTTATTTGTTTATATGTTTGCATATCACCACCACACTATCATCCTTTTCATCTCTTATTTATTCCCTATTTAAGGAAGTCAAAATATTAATTAATTAAAATCAACAACCACAAAATACAAAAAACTAAAAAAACTAAAAAAACAGGAGGAGCAATTGGCAACCGCCCGCCGCTCCCCCTACCTCCACCGCCGGTCACGCCTCCACGCGTGGCAGTGCCTGCTCCAAGCCGGCCACCTCCAGCTCTCCCCTTCTACTCTGCGCCACCCGCCGTCAATAACCACACTTCCTGCGCCAATCCAAGACAGTCGCGCAACCTCGGCCCCCTGCATGGCTGTCCTCCGCACACCGCCCCCGCACGGCCGCCCTCCGCCGCCCGTCCATCCTCCTGTGCCACCTCCACCACCGTCGCCCCACCAACCTCCCACTGCTAGCATGCCACCGCGCCCCTCTCACGCAGGCGGCACTGCCTCGCCACACCGTTCTCCCTCATGCCCTACCAGCAACCTGCAACGAAGGAAGAAGGGTATTTTTTATTTTCAAAAAAATGTTTCGTTATTTGATTAGTTTTTTGTTATTGCATATTAGTCACTGCTCATGTTTTGTTTGTGTGTTTCCATTTTCTATATTGCAATTAGGACCCTATGTTTATGCATTAATTTGGATATGTATTTTTCATCATTTATTTTTATGAAAAATGTCATGGTGATGAGAAACTAATTATTTATCATCTGATTATTTATTTGGATTTTTCCGAGTTTTGGGTTATTAATTAATTATGTTTAAGTGAAAATTTTCATATTTTACCCAATTTGAGCATCTAAATTCATATTTCACTGAAGGGTGCTCGAAAAATTCCTAAAAGAATAGATATGATGCCTTGAAATGTGCTTAAATTTTTATCCAATTTTCAATTTAATTGGAGTTGTCCTATGGCTGAAGTAAATTATAGAGTGATTTTCGTAAATGATTTTTAATTAAATCCAAAGATGTTATTTTTACGAAATTCCAATATTCCTGGTTTGTAATTTAAATACCTTCTTGTGATAATTTGCACTCTAGATAAATTGAGCTTGTGGATTTATTAGGAATTAATTACTCACTGTCTCTTTTTTTATTAAAAAATCCATAAAAAACATATATTGTTAGAAAATTCTAAAAATATTATTGTAGCCTCGTTGCATCATGTTTAAGTTCCACTAAAAATTTCATATTTTTTGCATTCTATTTGAGTTAGAAATTACGAAAAAAATCCATAAAAGTGTGTATTTTTATTGTTGCATTTTAATCCATAAAATTCCAAAAAAAATGTATGTTGCATTCATCACTGGATTAGGTTTGTAGGAAAAATATAATTTGGCTAAATAAAATTAAGTTTGTATTAAAATTAATTTGGCTAAGTTGTGTGCTTTCTTATTAACTTGATTTAATCGCATTTGCCTTCGCATTAATTTTTCATTAAAAAATTAAAAAATTGCATTGGAAACATGGACCTATTTTTGCTGAATTAACCCGAAGTTGTTCCTTTGCCTCCCTGTGTTCGACCGCAGACTTGCCCGGGATAAAAAATCAAGTCGAGACACTCTTTACGGAGATATTTTCTTGGTTCTGACTGATTTGCTAAGTACCTATATAACAACGAGTACAAATTACATCACATGCTCAACATTCCATCAGATGGCGCCGATGCGGGGGAGGCAAACGCTTAGGGATTAATTTAGAAAATTTGATTTAGGTTTTCTCTCACTCAAGTACTCTGACCCCCGAGCCACCTTGTATTTACTTCATTTTTTCTCAATTATTTTTCTTCTCATTTTGTATATATTTTGTTGTTTATCTCTCTAATATATTTTTTTTCCTTACAAGGGCTTGGTGAATGTGGAGTGCGTCAGAGGTCGACAGATGTGATGCATGCCAATTATTGAAGATCGAGCAAGAAAATTTAATTTATTTTCGAGAGCATTTTTGTAATTATTGTGTTATAATAAATTAGGTAATTTTTTCATTTAAAGCTGCTCTTGTTTGAGATCTCGCACGTGTAAAACGAGACTTGGACATTATTTTGTCGTTTGTTAAGACCTGTTTCACTCTTCGGTGAGGGTGGGACTCGACTTGAGTGGCGAAATTAAGGATAGGCACACGATAGTGTAGTACAAAATTTGTTTGTGCCCATCGTAATTTAGGCAACACATATCAAAGAAGATACACATATATGATAAGAATCATAAGGAGACGCACATAGGAACATACAACAAAGCTCAAATTAACTCAATTCTTCCCCAGTAATAGTATACTGTTTAGGTGCAGTTTTTTCGATATGCATGGATATAGTGTAAATTTAAAAATTCAGTTTTGCATAATGCATGGAGAGTTATGGGAGTCACTATGAATATAACTTCATATGAGCATGCATTATTGTTTTACGTTTGCATTATGGTTTCCAATTCCTCCCTTGTTTTACAACTTAAGATTCAAAAGGAAATTGGGACAGAATGGTAGATGTGCCATGTTGTGCTGAAATTAATTTTTAAGTGATAACCTAATTCTATAATTGAGACTGAGTTGAGCAGGTCGATTTAAAAAATTGGAATAAAAGGAACCTTGTTCACGGCTGCATAAAGACCTCATTGTATGATTTACTTGCAAGTGAGAGAGAGATGACACTAGGATAGAGCTAAGCCAAGATTTTTTTACAGACTACTGGTTCTTTCTTTTTAGGCGATTAGCTTATTCTCAATGAGGATATATGGGTAGGCGGTACACGGTCCGGATTTCCTTAGCAGAGTGGGAGGTTTAGAGGATGCCTTATAAGTCTTTGTAATCAAGGAACGGGTAACCATATTTATATGGTCCGTATTTACTCCTATACTAGCTAAAAGTAGGTCCAACTAGTCGTAAGAACCGAGCCAGTCTATAGGAAAATACGGACACCTAACAGCTCATTAATCTTTCTATGATTGCATTTATTACCAACTAAAATTGACTAGATAATTTGTCTGAACCTTTACGGCCATCACGTGTTGAGTTGGTGAAATTGAGGGTTCGAATTGAGTTTGTATTGTGTGAGTATTCTCGGCACATTCACGTGCACAGTAGAACAAGCGCCTTATTGAATATCATGTTTTAGTCAGTTCTTTTGACATCGAAGATGAATAATTGGGGGGGGTTATTTATTCGGACTTTCTATATATCTCGTTGAACCCTCCAAGAAGTATGTCTACAACGGTCCAAGCGCAAGTTGGGCCAACTCGGGGTAGTTACTCTCAAACCATTCCCTTCTCTACTCCCACCTCACCGAGGAAGACCTTCACTCGGTCAGAATATCTTCATGCCTAAATCCTCTTCAAATCAATACCGCATTGTTGATTCATACCCTAAAGAAGATTCAAGTAAAATGCCTCCAAAGAAAAAAGAAGAGGAAGAAGAACACCCTGAAGACCCGATGAGAATGGTACTAGCTAGATTTGTTGCATCTAAGCAGCAATAAGCACTACTCAGAGCTCAGTTAGGACAGCTTAATGTTGGGGTGGAACCACCAACGGACACAGCGTACCACCCTGGACAATACCAAATTCAGAATTATTTGAGTCCAGCTGAACCCGAAGTTGATTTTGAGTTGAAGCCGCAATTTCTAAACTTGTTGTCGTACTTAATTGGGTGTGCTTCTAAGGAGCCATATGCATTCCTAAGGGATATCGAGCTCATTTGTTCTAACCATAGACATCCTAGGGTTATACAGGATTATATTAGGCTAACAACCATTCCATTTACCTTTCGTGGCAAAGCCGACTACTGGGTAAAGAACTTGGTAGTTATAGTCGCCACTTATGCCCAGTTCGAGGACCTATTTCTGAAGAAGTTCTACCCCTGAAGGACTAACATGATGAGGATGCACATTACGAGATTTTCCCTGTTACCCCAAGAAGCCTTCTGTGGTTCATTGGAAAGATTTAAGGACAGCATGCAGAAGTGTCCTTGTCATGGATTAAAAGACAACATCTTGGCCCAGTCTTCTTCGCTGGTCTCAACCATGAGATGTTGGGTTTCATTAGAGTTGCTTGTGGAGGCAGCTATACATCATGAGGATCGTATACCATCTAGAAGGTATTCAAGCAGATGGCTGAAACCAACTGCTCACAGTTGGCTAGCAGTACCGATACATCATCCCCCAGTTCACTCTTATCAAGAGGGAAAATCAGTTGTAGTCTATCTCTCTCAAGACGTAATCCCTAGCATGGGACTCGTTGATAACAAGCTTATAATAGTCGAGAAGATTGACAGGAGGATTGGTGAGTTAGACCGGAGCATCTCCAAAATTCCAAAACAAATGGAGAAGTTGACTGAGAAGGTATCTAAGATAAGGATACACGCCGCGACTACTCCCGTTGCTCCCATATACCGAGTTCACCATGTTCAGGAGCAGTTGGTGACAGGGCAATCCCAGCAGTGGGAGCAGGACCAGTCCTATGCCTACTCTTTCCAGCAGCCACCTCCATTAGCAGAGACAGTTCAGGAGGAACCTCCACTAGTTTGAGAGGTTAATGGAGTATGGTATACTCAGGACCCTGCCAGGCAAGGATGTACGGGGAACAAACAGACCAACCAGCGTCCCCCAACCTTTCACAATACTACATTCAACTATGCACCACCTCCTTCATAATAGAGCACTGGATTCCAGTGACCCCAGTAGCAGCAGCAGCAGTACCAATAATATGACGGACAAAACTATTACCAGGAGGACCATCATGGCCTACAATTTCAGGAGACACCCATGCACAAGTAGCAGCATAGGAAGTACCCTGGCCAACAGGGCCAATTTTCACGTTTTCTTCCCAGTCTTATCCCCTTCCTTCTTTATATGGTCCCGTGGACATACATCAACAAATACTCGACGATATATGTTCTTAAAGGAACAAAATATATGACTTAGGGATGGATTTAAACCGCCTGTCCAGACAGCAAGACAAGCAGACTACACCCTCTACCTCGATTCCAACTCAAGTTTAAACTAACCCCAATGTCCTAAACCGACTAGTTGTCAGTACTACTTTAGTCAAGTATACTATTCAGTATCTCCTAGACCTGAACATGAGACTCTTTCATGTGACGAGGCTAATAAAATATCACTCAAGAGCGGAAGGACCGTGACCGTACCTGATCAGGCTAGCGACATGAGGAGTGGCATCTTTGGAGCTCTACCTTAGGGGTCTTCAGAGGATGAGGATGAGAGGAAACATATTCTGGAGCCCCATCAACACCATTTGAGGATTTCTACTAAGGGAGATGAGAGGAGAAGGAGAGCTCGTATGCAGCATCAGCATCTTGGATATACTTCCGAGTCTACGAAGGACCTTGCATATCTAGTTGTGGCAGATACCACTTCAGCTTCTATTCCACAACCTATTGTAGATGATTTAGATTTTGATTCCATGTTGCATCAAAAAGATTCTTGTATGAAGAACTATGTTTCCATTAATTCGAAGAATGATCTTTCAGCTCGTGACTCAGATTCTTCATCTTCTATTTCCCTTGCTTCAATCCCTTTCCCATGTGCTCTTACGGCAGGAAAACACATCAAAAAGATTAGATAAGATGACCTCGATATGGCACGTTTTTGTAAAGAAAATATCACTATAAAGGTGCCATTTGATGAGTATGTGGCTAACAATCCTGCATTCCATAAATACCTTAAGGTGAGATGCACACCTACTAGGGTTGGCAGGAAAAAAGAGAACCAAAATGTGAAGACACACGTCTTGTCAGTAGCCACACCATATCGTATCAAGAATCAGACAATGTCAAGGAAAAAGAGAGACATGGGTGCTCACTATTTGGAGAGTCGTATTGATGGCATCACATTTGCACGCACACTCCTTGTTAACGGTTCATCCATCAACTTACTTCCCTTAGCCTTATATCAGGAATTGGAGTTGGGACCACTTATCAAATCCAAAACTTTACTCCAATTCGCAGAACGTTCAGTAAAGAGACCTAAGGAGAAGTGAAGAATGTCTTTGTCTCGATTAAGGGGTAGAACTATTAGGTTGACTTCACAGTCTTGAACATGGAGACTCCTAATCATTAGAGAGAGTCTTAGATCATTCTCGGTGGCCCTTCCTTAGGGACCATAGACGTAGCTTTTGATTATGGTACGAGAATGATGAAGTTTTGTTCTCTAGGTGGAGAAGTAAACCTTGAGTTGAAGCAAACAAAGTTTTAGCGACCCGATTCATAGAGTAGCACAAAGTACTCATCTTCAGACACAGATTGCAAAATGATTAGCACCATTGGGATTTGGAGACAGGTTCCTTCATGACTGAGCGATACCCTTTCATTTGGAAAGGACATAGTGGATGATGCAGTTTGCTAGGTGTTTCCTGATCTTGTTAGAGATGCATCTACCTATTCCCGTGATGACATAGAGATCCATCTGTATATGTCAGTTCTACCCCTTCGAAACGGTCATGGGACATAAATGATGAGTCAGACGTGGCTTTGGCTGACTTATCGCATTTCCTTGGCAATTTGACTCCTGATACTTCTGAGTTGGTGGCGAGTACTATGCAGCTTAGCCTACCTTCATGTAGTACAGAACCAGATTCAGATTCAGTTCAGCCCAGATTTGTTTAATGACACCACATTGCCAGAAACTGAAATCACTACCTCCTACACTCAAGTACACCTTTCTTGGGGGACCCAAGGAAAGATATCCTATTATCATTAGTTCAGAATTGACTTTAAAAAAAGTGGCTGGGTTGTTAGAGGTCTTAGAGAGGAAACCGCAAAGAAATAGGCTAGACAATGTTGGATCTCGTGGGGATTAACCCTGCTCTCTGCTCGCACCACATTTTTACTAAGGATAATGTGAGACCTTCTGTGAGTTTACGAGGAGACTTAACCCTAATCTAAAGGATGTAGAGAAGATCAAGATTGAGTAATGGTGCAAAGCAGGGTTTATATACTCAATTTCTGACTCCAAGTGGGTATCCTTGCTTCATGTTGTCCCGAAAAAGTCAAGAATTCATATGGCCATCAACGAGGAGGGGGTAGTGATCGCGGTATGAGTACCTATGTCGTGGTACGTCTGTGTCGACTACCGAATCCTGAATGTCGTGACCAAGAAAGAGCACTTTCCCTTTCCTTTTATCGATCATATATTGGAGAGACTCGCAGGGAAAAGAGTTCTTTGTTTTCTTGATGGGTACTCAGGTTACTACCAGGTAGCCATAGCCCCTGAGGACCAGGAAAAGACCGCATTCACATGTCCATTCGGTACTTACGTGCATGATCATGGAATCACAGCAGTGCATGATCATCGTATTTGTAGAGATGGTGGGGTATTTCCTGGAAGTATTCATGGATGACTTCTTGATTCATGTTGATTCCTTTGATACATGTTTGCCGCACTTGGACCAAGTCCTCAAGAGGTATAGAGAGATGAATCTGGTACTCTCCTATGAGAAGAGTCACTTTATGGTGATGGAGGGTATCGTGTTGGGGCATGTCATCTCCAAAAGGGGAATGGAGGTTGACCCTGCCAAGGTGGAGGTGATCAAGAAACTCGATCCACCTACCAACGTAAAGCAAGTGCTGTCATTCGTAGTGCATGTTGGATTTTAATGGAAATTTATTATGGATTTTTCAAAGATTTCCCACCCACTGACAGAGCTCTTAGGGAAAGACACAGAGTTCATTGTTTAATCACAGGTGTTTGGAGGTCTTTGATCTCTTGAAGAGGATGATTTGTGCCTTGCCTATCCTACAAGATCCTGACTGGTCTCTCCCCTTTGAGATCATGATTGACGCTTCAGATTTCACTATAGGAGCTGAGTTAGGACAACGACGAGAGGGGATCTCATTTGCGATCCACTACGTGAGCAAAGTATTAGACCCTACACAGAAAAATTACATCATGACTGAAAAGGAAATGCTCGATGTAGTAGGGCCCTCGAGAAGTTTAGTCATATATTTGGGCTCGAAGGTGACAATTTACACGTATCACACAGATATTTAGTACTTAATGGAAAGGAAGGACGCAAAGGCATGTCTTCTTAGGTGGATTTTACTTCTCCATGAGTTTGATTTGGAGATAAAAGATAAACTTGGAGTAAAGAATGTTATGGCTGATCATCTGTCTCGGATTTAACTTAAGGATTCTCCTTATTATGATCGGGTTAGAGAGAAATTCCCAGACGAGTCAATTTGTGTTATTGACCAACTCCCGTGGTATGCCAACATGGTGAACTATCTTGTCTCCAAGCAGGTTCCCCGTGGTTGGACTAGGAGCAACATTGACCGACTGAAGTCAGAGTCAAGGAGATACCAATTGAAACGATCCTTTCCTTTTCTTCAAAGGGCGGGATTGTGTTTGGATAAGGTGCATTCATCGGGAGGAGTACAAAGAGTGTCCTCACATATTGTAATTCTCTTGAGGTCGGAGACACCATTCGGGGAAGAGAACCACTCCCAAGGTACCTCAATGTGGATTGTATTAGCCAACCCTGTTTAGAGATGCTATTGATTTTGTACGGTTGATCCCGATTTGTCAAAGGATTGGAGGAACAGTTGGACAGAGAGATTAGATGCCCCATTCAAACATTGATTATTTGTGATGTTTTTATTGCATGGTGCATAGATTTTATGGGTCCCTTTCCCAACATCCAAGGACATGAGTACATCTTGTTGGTGATTGACTATTTTATCTAGATGGATGGAGGGCTATCCCCAACCCGTATCGCAGACAACAAGCCTGTTTGTAAGTTTGTGAGAGACCGTATTACTAGATTCAGGAGCCTAAAGTTTTGATATCTGATGGGGGTAGCCACTTCGAGATGTGAGATCTTTAGCTAGTGACTATGGATTTGAGTATAGAGTTTACTAGTCCTTACCACCAAGTCTAATGGCATGGCAGAGGTTTCAAACAGAGAGGTGAAGAGTATTTTGCAGAAGTTGGTTTGTCCCGATAGAAAGAACTGGTCTCAGCTCTTGGACCAAGTTCTGTGGGCCAATACGATAGCCTATAAGACACCATTGGGTACTTCACCATTTAGAATGATTATGGCAAGTCATGCCATTTGCTAGGTTGATTCACAAATCCGAATGGGCAATTAAGAATATTAATTGGATTTGTCACCTAGGGAAGCTTTGTTGAGACTTGAACTTGAACGAGCTCGTGGAATTTCGAAACATGGTATATGAAAACAGTTTGATCTATAAGGACAAAGTGAAGAGATGGCATGATCAGCACATTAGGTTCAAAGACTTTATCCCTAGGTAAAAGGTATAGTTGTTTAATGCCAGGTTGAAGATGTTCCATGGGTAGCTCAAATCTAAGTGGATGGGTTCATTTATTGTTACGAAAGTGCACGGGAATGGAAATGTAGAGATAGTGATCTCAACAGATGGTGCACAATCCATATAGTGAATGGCTAACTATTAAAGTATTTTATATATTCTAAAGAGTCGTTAATCCATGTCGAGGTCATCAACTTCATGCACAGTGAGCATAGAGCAGATACATCATATAATTCTTCATGGAGATGCAGCATCAAGATTCAGCAGCTTAGAAGATTCATTCCTCTTGTACATTCTCCCTTCTCTGTATATTCTCCCAAATCAACATCTGTTCCCACAATACTCCAGCCCTATTACCTAGGATGAGCAGAGCCTAAATATGGGGGACCGATGCCCGCCATGTGTATATACTCATCCATTTCACCTCTTGAAATCTACCATACCATTTTTGCTCATCTTCTACATTTAGGCAGAACAGAGCCTAAGTATAGGGGGCAGATCGAATTCTCTACTTTTGTTATTCTTGCTCTCCTTCGCTTAGCACGAGCTATGTCTTTTTCTCACATCTTGTGCTCTAAGGACATAGCACATGCTAAGTATAGGGGGTTTGTATGCATTACATGTATACTTTACCCATAGACTCGTACTTTAGCGTATTTTAGTATAAATTATAAAATAATTACGAGGTGGGTAAAATTGGTATAAAAAAACTTTTTCAAAAAAATTTATACATTTTTTCATTAAAAAATCACTTTTTCAACAAAAATAAATAATAACAACAACAACAAAATCTTTTTCAAAAAAATAGTGTGCATCCTATACTAAATTACCTTTCTTTAAAAAACAACATTTTTTTTTCTTTATTCCTTTTAAACACAAAATAAAATAAAGTGTCTTTTCAAATACAACTTTTGAAAAAGAATGCAAAAAAATTTTAAAAAACATTAAAAAAATTAAAAAAATCACAAAAAAACTAACTAATAAGTTGGTTTAATCCCTAACACTTACACATTCACACAAGACTTGTGATGTTAAAGAACACTTGGTTAATGAGGTCTTGAGATTTTGAGTTAACCAGCCTTAGTCATTAGGGTCTTTGACTTAATTATTCACATTTCCCTAGTTTGAAAGATTTGTGCGCTATATTACACGCTTAGTCTCTACCTTAAGAAAGCGATAACCACCTCACATACACGACTGCAATTATGATGAGATGAGTTGGAAATTTCACTTGAGGAACTGGGATGAGGTATTTGAGTTTGGACTTGATTTAATGATGCTCGAGGATTGGATATAATCAAAGAAGGCTTCATGAAAACTGAGTGTCAGTAACTTTATCCAGTCTAAGAACATGGTTCTTGTACATTCTCTTGACATTTACCTTTGTGCCAGGGTGTGATGAAATCTAAAAAAATTGATGATCAGTGTACGCAAACTCTTAGTAAAGATGTTGATCTAGCCAAAAGCAAATAAAAAAAGAGAAATGTAGAAATAAAAGCTCTCACCATACAAAGTCAAATATCAAAGAGCTTCACCCAAAGGCGAGCGCTCTCAGCCATTTCTAAGGGTCCACTTGGAATGTTATTAGGTACTAAAAAAGGCTCTGCCTCGTAAATGCTACAAGTCTGGGTGTAGAAGGTATATTAGGTACTAAAGAAAAGGAACATCCTGGTGTACTCCCATAAAACAAGTGCAGACGACTCCAACTTCTCTTGACGGACACACTAATCAACAACCAAAAAACATGTGTTGCGTTAATAAGGCACTCGAGAGTATCATGGTTCCAAAGAGACGGATAGAAGAAATGATACAATCTTATGCCCTCCATCAATTGGCCATCCATCTACACTTTTAAGTCTGACAACAAAAGAAACGGTGGATTGGATGCAAGAAATGGTTTATTCCCTAGTGTTGAGTATTAGGTTCATAGGAGAGTCTCTTGGACTGGAACCTTGGGTGAAGTTGCGACTCTACTATTGTAACTGCCAGTTCACACTTAATGTTCATATCCCTATTATATATGTATACCGAGAGAGTCTTATGATTATGGAACTTTGATACATTTTGATTAGAGCTTGGCTCAGCGTAGAATTTTAGGATCTCTAAAACCAAGAGTTCTTAAAAGGATCAAGTTTTGTATTCACACGCACAATCAAGGGTTAATCCAAGTTATTCATTCTTTATTTGCTTGAGGACTAGCAAAGTTTAAGTATAGGGGGTTATGAATCCACGATTCATCATCCAATATATTGATTTTAGCAAAATCCTTGAGTAAAAACTCAAACAATTGTCATAAGTTAAAATATTAATGAAGTGACTCTTGTAAATAAATACACTAATTATTACATATTATATTGTACAAAATAAAGTCATACTAAAAAGTTGTAAAATAAAGGATCTTTTCATCTTAAATAGCCCAATCTTCATGTATTTTTAATAATTTCATTCCAACTCCTTTTAGTCTAATTCTTTCTATAACATGTTTGTAAAATGTATATAAAAATACAAAAATATAAATAAATTACACCACAAATAAATGCTCCTAGATCCCAAAGAGAAAATGCCCTAAAGTCTAACTTCTCGGCCGAATTCCCCCTCCGTATGAACTCCAAATTCACCAAACGCGCTTTTAATGTTTTAGTTAGAAAATTATCTATCCATTAGAAAATTATCTATCCAATGAAAGATGTTTCATTAAAATCGGAGCTCGTTTTCAAAATTTGAGTTTTGGGACCTCGTTGTATTTGTACAAAAATTTATAAATTTGACTTTGATATTTTTATGAACATATTGTTGTTCCTTGCATTTTATTTTGTTGATATTTATGTAAATATTTTGTAAATATCTTTTATTGATATACAAAAATGTTAAAACTAGAAAAGTAAAAAATCCATGTACATAGTGTTTTTATGGGCCTACTTTTGTAAATCTTTTCATTTTATTTTTCTTCTTTATTTTCTTCTCATATTTAAAGTAGGCTACTATTTATTATTTTATTTAATTTCCATTCTCTACAATAACCACCCATTCAACTCCAACATTCCACCATTTTTTCGTAACTTCTAATTCAATTCCACCATTTTATTAACCTCCCCTCCACCACTTTCATAACTTCTCATTTTTTTCTCTTTATATACATCGCATCCTCCTCATTTTGCACTTTATCTAACTTTTTGTAAGGAGAGACTAGTTTCCAGAGTTGAATTGGTGAAGCAACACAACCACGGTCGCGTGACGGCACCCTCTCTCTGGTGAGATCCATTGGCTTCTTGGCCAACATCGTAGCCGCATTTGTGCGCTGCCCGAGCTCATCGCGCGTCGGTGATTTGAGCGAAGATCGTGCTTCTCTTAAGCACAACACAGGCTCCCGCTTCTATCATATGTAATTATCCCTTCTTATCATTCATCATGTTTTTCATTTTCTCATTTTTTCTCAGAACATATCACCACCAAAACACCTTCATTTGTTTATATGTTTGCATATCACCACCACACTATCATCCTTTTCGTCTCTTGTTTGTTCCCCATTTAAGAAAATAAAAAATCCAAAAAAAATAATTCATTAATATCAACAACAACACAATACAAAAAAAGAATAAAAAAAGAAACAGGAGGAGCAGCTGTAAGACGCTCGCACCTCCCCCTTCCTCCACCGGCGACCGCGCCTCCACACGCGGCAGCACCCGCTCAAGGTCGGCCACCTCCAGCTCCCCCCTTCTCCTCTGCACCGCCCGCCGTCGACAACCGTGTCGCTCGTGCCGCTCCAAGCTAACCATTCCACATGCGGACACCTGTACGACCGTCCTCTACACACCACCCCCTATGCAGTCGCCCTATGCGACCCGTCTATCCTTCTGCACCACCTCCGCCACTGCCATCCCACTGGCCTCACATCTCCAGTGCGCACCACACCCTCTCGCATGGGTGGTGCCTCCCCGCCGTGCCGTTCTCCCTCATGCCCTACCAACAACCTACAACGAAGGACGAAGGGTATTTTTTATTTTGTAAATGTTTTTTTTTTTATTTTATTAGTTTTCTTTTATTGCAAATTAGTCCATGTTCTTGTTTGGTTTGTGAGTTTTCATTCTCTGTATTGCATCAGGACCCTATGTTTATACATTAATTTGGATATGTTTTTTGCATCATTTTTTTAAAGAAAAATGTTTTGCTGTTGTGCAAGTAATTCTCTATCATCTGAATATTTATTTGGATTTTTTCTGAGTTTTGGGTAATTAATTAAAATTATTTAACTGAAAATTTTCATATTTTACCCAATTTTGAGCATCTAAATTCATATTTCAATGAAGTTGCTACAAAATTCCTAAAAAAATTGAGATGATTCCTTGAAATGTATTTTAAAATTATTGTCCAAATTTGAACTTAATTTGGAGTCGTCCTGTGCCTTCAATAAATAATAGAGTGATTTTTTGTAAATGTTTTTTACTTAAATCTATATATATTATTTTTGTGAAATTCCAACTCTCTTTGATTTGTAATATAAATACCTTCTTGAGATATTTTGCATTCTGGAGAAATTGATATTAGGAATTAATTACTCTCTGTCACTCTATTTTTATTAAAAAATCCATAAAAATTCATATATTGTCAGAAAATTCGAAAACAATATTGTAGCTTCATTGCATTATGTTTAAGTTCTAGTAAAAATTTCATATTTTTTCATTCTGTTTATGTGAAAAATTGTAAAAAAACCCATAAAAAGTGTGCATTTTTTCATTGTTGCATTTTAATCCCTTAAAGATCCAAAAAAATGTATGTTGCATTGATCATTTGGATTAGGATTGTAGGAAAAATATAATTAAGCTAAATTAAATTATTTTTTTTAAAAATTAATTTGGCTAAGTCGTATGATTTTCTGGATAACTTGATTCAATTGCATTTTGCATTCGCATTCATTTTGCATTAAAAAAAATCACATTAGAAACCAGGACCTATTTTTTTCTGAATTAACCTGAAGTTGTTCCTTTGCCTCCCAGTGTTCGACCCCAGACTTGCTCGGGATATAAATTCAAGCTGGGACACTCTTCATGCAGATATTTTCTCAATTTTTGATTGATTCGCTAAGTTCCCTTATTACAACGGGTACAAATTACATTACGTGCTCAGTGTTCCAACAAAAACCATTTGCAAATCGATTTTTGAAACATTTTATTCCACACCAAAGAAAGAATTTTACAAATAAATACAATTTTGCAGGGGTTGAAAATATTTTACAAATAGCTTTTCCAAACGTGTCACACCATTTTTCAAATCATTTACAGAAATATTTTTAACCTAATTTACTAATCAGTATATACAAAAATAATTTACGGGATAAATATGCATCATTTTATTAAGTGAACTTAATCATGCGTATATGTATATATATATTACTTTAGCCATATTTCTTAAAAATATAAATGTATGCATTATGGCTTAAGTATATACAAAGTATATACGACCCCCATATACTTAGCATGATCTATGTCCTCATAGATCGAAAAGAAAAAGATATGGCGGTAACTCATTCTAAATATAGAAAAGTCTAAATAATGAACAAATGAATGAATCAATGAGAAGTTGACTTTTCCCCCCCATACTTAGGATCGAATAATCCTAAGTTCAGAGACTGTACACAATGAAGGGACGATCAAGGGAGGGAATGAATAGATCGTGCTCAGACTGTCAACCCATATACTTAGGGTGATTATATCCCTAAGTATAGTAGAGAAAATCAACAAGAAAAGAGATTGTGGAGAGTATCAAAAATTAAAGCACTCGAGGTGCACACCCCCCAATACTTCGGACAAAATACATCTTAATTACAGAAGCCTGACAAAAAGGGGCGACACTTCTTCGATAAAAAGGAAAAATGAAAATGAAAAGAAGAAAAAAAGAGTTCAAGGAGAATATACACATCACTCACTCTATACTTCGGGTAAAAGAGCCCTATGTATAGGCAAGAACATGAAGAGATGAAACAGAATAGCGGAAAGAACAACACGGGGGTGTACCCCCTATACAAAGTACGTCCTAAGTATAGACACACACATATGACGAATGATCTCGTATGCACACAACATACGGGAGAAAGAAGGAATATAGGACAAAACACGTATATACAACAACTACAGACTAGTAAAAGTACTAGACGTTGTGTGCCAATTGACATTGTACTCTCAAAATCATCTCCCTATGAGAACGGTGACGCGGTCAGAAAGTGAAAGACACCCTAATAGGTAATCAAGTGGTGTCAGCTACTAGGTGAAAAGACATAGCAAACTAAGCCATGATCCGATAGCATAAAGCATGACATCCGCTCATAAGGAAAGGAATGCTAGCACATAGCAGATAATGTAATACATGGAGGAGGAAGGAACAATGCAGATTCCTCCATGTCATTCATGGTTCCACGAAGGTATGAAAAGTGAAGAACAGTAGACTCTCTACATAGCTTGGTATCCGGTGGACATAAGGTCAAAAGCTCGTAGGGACACAGTGGACATCACAAGACATGGCCCAATGCAACAGGGGTCATCAAGGTGAGCAGACTCAGAAGGATCAAGGATCTCAAAACTATCAGAAGACTCGGCAACATGCACCAATAGATTGGAGACACATGGAGAGAGTAGACCCAGAACACAAATCAGAAGACTCGGCTTCGTGCTCCATGAGAGAGGAGACACCAGAGTGAAACCGAGTAACTACAAATGATGTATTCCTCCCTTAGATAACCCTCAGGAGTGATACATACTAGTCAATGAATAATAAGAATAAAGATCACCCTTGTGAGGGTCATCAAGGTGAGTGGACTCAAATGAGTCAAATCCATCCAGACAGATCATCAAGCACGGTCTCGGTAGGTGATCGGTCGGCTAGAAGTAGAAGAGATCGAAAGATCTAGAAAGTGTAGCAGCATACCGCAGATAGCCCTAGGGGAGCATACCTGCCAACTAAGCACGGAATAAAAAGAGGAGATCGCACATCCTTGCGAGGATCGTCATGGAGAGCAGACTCAAAGAAATCCAGATGAACCAGTCTCATATTCGGATAGATTGCATACATAATAAAGCAGTGATACTAAAACATATGTTAAATGACTTGGTTCCATGCTCCACCAGATCGGAGACAGAATCAACAAGTGGAAACCGAGCGTAGGTAATGTGTTGATCCTTCCACATATAGTCCTCACTGGAGTAATGCAACTAAGCGGTGAATATCAAAACAAATCTCAACCTTGCGAGGATCACTAATGTGAGCGGACTCAAAGGTGTTCAGATAAATAAGTCCCGTTATCTGATAGATTGGATGCAAACTCAGAAAGTGAGACCAATTAAGATATCCGACGACTCGGTTTCTTGCTCCGACAGATGGTAGCACAAGCAATGAGTGAAATCGAGCATAAAGAAAATGTCACATTCTCCCGCAGATAGTCCTCGAGGAATAATGCTTACTAAGTCAATGGATATCGTCAGATTGCTGGCATCAAATCTTAGGTCCTCAAAATAGTCAGTCACCAATAAAAGGGCATAAGATCATGGCAGGGATAGAAGTGAATCAGGTCAGTTGCAATGCGACCCCTCAAGTCAATCAAATTAACTAAGATGGATAAAAATGTTAGAAAGAGATCCTCTAAATGCAACAGTTGGATGGGAGAGACGGGAGATTAAGGATGGATCAATCAAGAAGATGGGTGAAATCATGTGGGTTCCCAACACAATCGCTTCGAAGAACATAAAGAGATAGTACATCAAGCATCTAAATCAACATGACAGGAACTACATGAAAAAGGGCAAACAGTCAGCACTCATGGAATCACCATCAAATCATCAAAATAATTCACATCCTTAATTTGGTGTACGAGATAAAAAATCCTCAAATAAGAATCACACTTGTGATCGTGTAAACATCAAAATCCTTAATAGTCTCTATGCATAGATCAGAAGTCATATACACCAACATTAGCACACTAATCGTAGCATCCTCAAAGTTGCCCAGCTTACTCAAATAATCAATATCATCCGTAAACCGTGATGTGGGCCCTATCTACAAGCACAAAAATCCCCGATGAAAGAAGGGATGATACAGAGGAAACATTGAGGGTTGGTGAGATAAATGTGGACATAGGGAAAATTGTGGTTCAAGGAGAGGGTCTCCTTGAACCGGACTAGGGATAGGCTGATATGGGTGAATAGAAAGCCGCAACATCCAACAAAGACGGTGAAGATAGAGACCAGATATCACAACACAGATGCAAATGAGGAAATATAGACTAGATAGGGAGAGAGACTCAAAGATGAAAAATGACTCACACTCACGGGACTAAAAACTCAACAGAGATGAAATGGAGTATGGACTCTAAATGACAATCAATGTACAAACCAAAACCCCCAGTTCACCTACTCAACACAGTAAAGAATGAGATGGTCGTCTTTTATCTTTTCCATATTAGAGTTAGGTGGCTTTCAACAAAGTTGTACAAACACAAAGATATGCTCGGGATTTGGGCACTACTCCTTAGTGTGTACGTGAGAATAAAATGCACAAATAACAAGGGGGTTGCTCTCCCCAAAGCAATGAACCCATTTTGTTTTATTTTTCAAGGTCCAATAGAGTTAGTAGTCATAATTTTATTTTTGTTATCACTTTTTTTGTTATTTTTCAAATGCACACGCCTAACGATGTTTTTAATTCCACTTAGCATCCTAGGTGAGCAAAATCAGAGGAAGAAAGTCGAAAAAGCCATGCAAGTCAGGAATCAACGAAGCATGCAAAGTTGGAAGACTTACAATGCTTCCCAGTTTTCTCCATACGGGATGCATAACGGAATTGAAAACTACACTATATGCAATGCAAGCTGATGAAATCATCCTAGTTCAGAATATACTATTAGCATGAAGTTGTTGCTTCACTTTTTACGGGTTTTAAATTGTTGGTTTATGAATATCGTTGCAACCAATCAAACGTCAACAAGCAAATTCATCTTTTTCTCATGCCAATAATTACAAGAAAATGTGGCAAGAGATTTTGCTACTTATTTACATGTATAGCTAATAGGATCGAACTCAGGGAGGCTGCAATTTTTTAGGATTATTCAAATAATCAAAAATCAATTAATAGAAAAGGAATCTCAAATACAAACTACATTGGGTTTTGTAAAATTTTTATTTTATATATATTTTTAAATTTTTTTTATTTTCCAATTTTAAATTTTTTTAATGATTTTGATTTTTGCATTTTTTTTCATGTTTCAAAAATATGATTTTAAAAACAAATTCATGCACAATAGAAATGTAATTTTTTTATTTTTCAAATATAACAATAGAGATCAAAAAATCTAAAGAAATCTTTTTGTGTTTTTTTAATGAATTTTTAATGTTTTTGTAATTTTTAGATATTTTAAGCATTTTTAAAATGAATAAAAATAAGGGGAAATGCAAATAATGAATATAAAGGACTATTTCACAATCTAAAAATATTAAATGAAATCAAAATTTGCGAAAATTATTTTTATGAAAATATGGAGGAAATTATATACAAACAGGAACTCAAATAACATTTTTTAATTTTTTCTACTTTTTTTTATGATTTTTAATAGTTTTAGAGTTTGCATTTTTTATGATTTTAACAATAATTAATGTGTGAAATATGCACATAAATTATAACTCACTAAATGAAAATTAATCTATTATTTTTAATTTTTGAAGCAATATTTAAATTTTTTGAATTTTTTAAAGTTTATATAGGGAAAAATGACATGTTTTTTTAATAATAACAAATGTTGATAAAATGCAATGGACAAAATTACTGCTGGTTGAACAACTAAGAAGGTGATAACACTAATTTTTGCAAAATTTGATCACAACAAATGCTATTTATTCCAATGAAAAGATCAAGCAGATTTAAAGTATGGAAATAGCGATTGAAATGTAAATTACTACTGTTTTTGCATTAAATAAATAACAGAAGTAAACTAAAGGGAGGAAAACATAAATTACCCAAAAAAAAACGTGCTACGCACATGTTTGGAGGTGGCAAGGTTCTTTTTTTAGTTCTAAAAACTTTGGGGGGCTGAAATGCAATTTTTCCAAAAAAAATTATTTTAAACCTCCCCTGTTAGGGTTCCTCATTGATTCTTCTACGTTTCTTAGATCTAAGAGGAAAAAGGGGCCTTCGCCTCCCTCGTTTCTCTCTCTTCTCGCGCGGCGAAAGGGCGTGGGCTGTCATGGTGGATCGGTGGGCGGTGGCATTCGTGTGGGATGTAGGAGTAGATGTCGGTACGGGTTCCTCCAAGCGGTGATAAGCACATGCAGCAAGGGGGAGTCTTGTGCAGGCGGATCTGTTGAAGGTGGCAGCATGTGGTCGAGGTCCTCATGCGGCCAGAGGCAAGGCAACTGGCAATGACAGGGTGAATCAGTGTTGTGGTGGTGATGGACAGGAGGATCTTCAAGGCAACAGGTCGCGGTCGGTGGATGGGCGGTAGGCTAGAACGAGCGACGGCGGTGAAGGGCAGCGAGCGCCGCCTGCGGGCTGGAGGGGTGGTGCCTACTACGTGTTGTTGCCCTTTATTATTATTTTTTTTAGTTTTTTTATTTTTGTAAAACAAAAAAAGTTTTTTTTTATTTTTCTTAAAAAAGAAACAACAGAATCCCCCCTTTTATATATTTTTTTATTTTTAAATTTTTTATTTGATGCTTAAATATAAATGTTAAGGAAAACTATGTATTTTTTAATTTTTTATTTTTTATCAAATTAGGACACGAGCACGACGACTCAATCCCAAAATCAAAATAGAATTTGTGAACGGGGATCTGGCGAAAAATAAGGAATGGATCCAGATCTCCGGCCACCATACGTGGTACACTATGAGAGAAAAAATGTGAAACGAAGGGAAATCGAAGTTGAGATGTAAAATCGGATCTGGAAGATAGAATCAAATCATGATGGGTGATAAAATTTTTTGATTAACTAAGATCTAGAGAAAAATGGCAACAGAATAAAAAATGCGAAAAAAATAAACTACGATTAACCTATGTTAAAAATAAGAGAAGAAAAATTTGGATATCACTGTGGGAGGAGATGGAAACCGTGATCACCTCGACGAAGACCGACTCGGTGTCACTGGATGGCTCGGAGGCTAGGCACCCTTATGCGACAAGATAACTCTCGGAGAATAGGCTCCTCTCACCAAATATTGATAAAACTAAATTGAGGGAGGAGGAACCATATAAATAGAAAAGAATTTGAAATTCAAAATTTGAATTTAGATAAATATAAGTAAAAAATTTTGAAATGAGATAGAGATAAGAAAAGAAGTTTGTGTTAAAATTATTTACATATTTTTTGAATTTTCATTACTTTATTAAATTATATAATAAATGTTATTTTTTATTTTTTATGAGGGTTATTTAAGGGAATTTATTATATACATATACTATATACACATGGTACATTATATACATAGTTAAATAAGAAAAATAAAATTTTTTATGTTTTTTATTATAAATACTTAGTAAAAATATTTATAAATACAATATGTCAAATAAATTGTAAAATGCCACAAACCACCCCAGAAAATCATCTTTCAAACCGTAATTCCAAAAGTTATGAAACCACATCAATTTTAAAGATAATTTAATTTAGAATACAATGAAAGTGAGTTTGGTTCAATTTGATTTCATATGGACCCGGAATTGGTCTTTCACTTATCGCATAATGGCTTTTTTCCGAATGTGGTTACTTTCATTGTGTACATGATTTTATTTTGCAGTTATTTTTATTATTTAGAAAACATTTTTTTATAAAATTTGTCTTCAAAATTAGTTAATTTGAGGAAAATGTACGTACAAATAAAACAGTGTAAGTATACAAAATTTACAACACATTTTTTTGGATTTTCTGATTACGGACCTGTCTCCCCCTACTTTATTCCAGGTCTATCAGATCAAGACTTGACCTTCTCTCGGGGTTTAGGTCAGCCTGTTTCTATTAGATATACACAATCTTTTTTTCTTTCTTTTCTTTATTTTTGCTTTATTTATTTATTTATTTTAGGTTAAAATAACAATATATGTACAATATATACACACAGATACAGGTTAGTGAGAATATGGAGTTAGTATTATATACATGTGTTTTATAAGAGTTTTAAGCTAAATAAATGAATAAAGATGAAGAAATACATATTCATTATTCCGCTATGCTTTACCTTTGCTAGTCCCTTAGCAAACACTTATTTGAAAGAATAAGTGAATCAACGAAAAAAGAAAAAAAAACAAAAATAAAGAAATTAGGACAATATTGAGTATTATACTTATTTTCATAAAGTTATAGTATGGAGCTCTGTTAGACCTTTGGATTATTAGTATGGCAAAAACTTATAGGGAAATGGATTTAAAACCTAACAGCCTCTAAGTTGCACAAGACTCCTAGTCAAGTCTCCTCAACAGTCAGTTCAGAACAAGTCTACGTATACAAATTCTTATGACTATGAATATTTACTTGTACGGTGTAAGTGAAATATAGCTCCCCATCTCAAAACTAGCAATGAAACAACCTCCCTCAACTTGAAAACTCTAGTCCCCCAGTCTAGCAACTCTTTCCTCGAGGAGCGGGGATATTCCCTTCTATGTTCAAGTAGAACTAGCTCAAGAAGAGGAGATGGATAAAAGAATGGACGGTAATCACTGTAGGTACCAATCCTTGGATGCAAGACCAGTGGAGCTAAGTCATCCAGTTGCAAGCATACAAAAATTTGACTTTGAAGCTCTTATTATGTTCTTTTTTTCTTTATCCTTATATATACACTCTGGCAGGCATTTTACTTTTCAATCAGGCATGTCCTCTTTTGGAGATTCTGCATTCTCTCTCTCTCTCTCTCTCTGAAAATAAATACAACGTGTGGCATGTACATAAGGAGTTTTTCCTTTTGAGCTAGTAGACTTTCCCTCTTTCGAATCATTATTTCAACCCTACAACATCATATCTTTAGACCTAAATGCTACTAGATCAGGTTGAGATGCACAATCCTCCCTATAGGAAGATGAGAGGTTTCACCAGGATGTACTACCCTCATATACTAATCCAAGCCAAAAGATTCTACCTCCTCACTACCTCCTCTATGAAGAGCTACGTGTAGAGTGCTTGTCCAAGATAAGCCGCGTTCTTAAAGAATCATGTGTGTGTTGTTAAATATTCTACTTAGACTAATGTTGACACGCTTTTCACAGGTTTTTAATTACAAGAATCATGAACAAGTCGTTGCAACCGAATCAAGGGTCAACAAACAAATTTATTTTTTTTCTTCTCAAGATATAAAATTAATTTCATGAATAACGAAACAAGAGAAATTTTTTCTACTTATTTACCTTTATAGCAACATAATCGAACTCAGGGTGGTTATAATTCCTGATGGTTATTCAATTTATTAAAAAAAATCAATTAAAAGAAAACGAAATTCTCAATGTACACTTTGCTTTGTTTTTGTTTTGATTTTTGTCTTTTTAATTTTTTTGATCTTTTTTATTTCTCTCTTTTTATTTTCTAATTTCCAAATTTTTAATGGTTTTAACTTTGCAAAATTTTAATTTTTAAAAATGATTATTATTTTTTAAACAAATGATATATACACAAAAAAATGAAACCCTCTCTTTTTGGATTTAAAAAATGACAAAAAATACTAAAAATTATTCAAATAAAATATTTTTGTGTGTTTTTATTTTTACTATTTTTCTATTTTTTAGATATTTTTAGATTTTTTTAGGATTTTAAATTGGATAAAAATAGGTGAAAATACAAACAATGAGCACACATGGTTATTTAGCAATTTGAAAAAATAAAATGAAATCAAAAATTGCCAAAATTATTTTTTCCTATAAACTAGGAAATTATCTACACATAGGAACTGAATCACTATTTTTCGATTTTTCTACATTTTTTATGATTTTTAAAAGATTTTTGGTATTTTTTATTTTTTTTGGGTTTTATGAATAACTAATGTGTGAAATTTAAACAGAAATGAACGTATAATGAAATACGCTAATCTATTTTTTTGAATTTTTGAAGTAATATTCAAACTTTTAGGAACTTTCAAATTTCAAACATAGAAAAATGATATGTTTTTCTTATTTTTTAATAATCGCAAATAAAAAATAAAATGCAATGAAATTTGTACGCAATGAAGAGGAACACAGCAGGAATGTACATTAATTTTTTTAGAATTTTCAAAGGAATAAAACCATTTATTTTGATAAGAAAAGATAAGAAATAAAAGTCTAAATAACATGGCTAATTTGTAAATACCTAAAGTTTATACATCACATAATAACAAGGAATAAAGAGGGAGATTTTCATAATTTACTTAAGAAACACATGCGATTGGAGCTGGCACGGTGTATTTTGCAAATTTGGAAACCCTGAGGGGCATCTTTGATATTTTTTCATTTTTTTTAAAAATAGCCCTCCAGGGCTTCTTCCTTCTCTCAAGCAAAGGGGGAAGAAATGGGTATCGCCGCTGCACCATCCTCTCAAGCAAGTAGGGCGGCAACGATGGGTGCATCACGAAGTGTGGGCTGTTGGAGATGGCGATAGCGGCTGTAGAGGTCCCGACAGAGGTTGGTTCTGCGCAGTCGGTTGAAGGAGGTTACGGATGACGGTTCTTGGCTTTGGGGCATTCTTACAAGGCATAGAGGGGATCCGTGGGAGGAGGAGGTCAACGGGCCTTGCGGCCTGTGTCGGTCGATGGTGTGGAGGGGAGCCACCGGCTGGGCGACGGCGGTACGTGTGGGCTGTGTAGACAGTTTGAGGTGGTCGGCGTCGAAGACGGGATCCATGCATGACGTGGATCTAGCGAAGATAGCTAGACTGGAGGATGGCGGCGACTGTAGCAGCTGGAGGGGCGACCATGGTCGGCTATGGGCGGCGGGCACCGTTTACGGATGGGGAGGGCGACGCCTGCTATCGATTTTTTTATTTTTTTAAAAATAGAAACTGCATGGAATTTTATTTATATAGATATTTTTTGATTTTTTATATTTTTTGTAATCTTTTTCTTTATTCCTACAAAACAAATGTTAGAGAGAAAAAACTATATATACATATTTTTTTTATTTTTTAATTATAAACAAATTTAAGACGTGAGCATTATGGCTCAATCCCAAAATAAAAACGGAATACGTGAATGGGGATTCAATGAAAAATGAGGAAATGATTCGTGTCTTCGACCACAATACGCGGTCGGAGTTGGAAGATTTCGTGAGGTAGAATGAGAACGCGAACAGATCGAGATGTGAAGGTGAAAAATCAGATATGGTTTGGATCAAATCATAATGTGTGATTCTAGGATCTAGAAAAAAATGACAACAAAATAAAAATGTGAAAAAAATAAACTACGATTAACCTAGGTTAAAAATAAGAAGAGAAATTTGGATCTCACCTTAGGACCGGAAAAGACTGTAATCGCTTCGACTAAGGTCGACTCACTGTCACCAGATGGTTTGGAGGCTAGGCATCCTTCTATGACAAGATGACTCTCGGAGAATAAGCTCCTCTCACCATAGATTCATAAAATGAAACAAGAAGGATAAGAGCTCTACAAAAAGGAGAAGAAGAATCAAAAAGGAAGATATGTACAAAAAAGGAAAGTGTTTAGTGGCTAATTACATAAATAATATAAATTTAAAATTAATAAATAAATTAAAAACAGATTTTGTAATTAAATAAAATAATCAAAATAATTAAATTGCAAAAATTAATTAGACACCTTAATGGTAGTTATTTAAGGTATATAATCAAATTCTATTTACATGGTAGATTTTAAATCAACAAATAAATAAATCAATCAATCGAAATTTTACAATTATATTAATTTTATAATTAATGTTAAACTTTTTTTTTGTTTTTGATATAAGTAGGTTAATTTTATACATATCATATATACATAATTACATTAGACACATGTAAAAATAAGGAAATATTTTTTTTTAAATTTTTTATTAATAATATTTTTATTTACATTAAATTACATTGAACAGTATTTATTATATAAAAAATATAATATATATATATATATAAACGAAATAAAATAATAAATATAATAAGAAATGGTAAAATTGCACAAACCACTCTAAAAAATTGATTTTTTAATCATAAGTCAAAAAATTATGAAATCACAGCCATTTTAAAGATAATTTAATTTAAAATACAATGGAAGTGAGTTTGATTTAATTTGAGTTCATATGGAGCAGGAATTGGTTTTTCAAATTTTTTATTTTCTGATTAAGGTCCCTATCTCCCCTACTTTATTCCAGGTCGATCAGGTCAAGTCTAGACCTATCTCCCCCTATTACATATATACAATATTCTTCTTTTTTATTTTTCTTTATTTTTCCTTTATTTCATTATTTATTTATTTCAGTTTAAAATAACGACAAATGTGCAATATTTACAGACAGATGCTAGTTAGTAAGAATATGGAGTTAGTAGTATATACATGTATTTTATAGGGTATTTTAATCTAAAATAAATGAATAAAGATGATGAAATGCAGATTCATCATCCCCCTATGCCTTACCTTTTTGATAGTCCTTTAGCAAACACTTATTTGAACGAATAAGTGAATAAAAGAAAAAGAAAGGAAAAATAAAGAAATTAGGATAATATTGAGTATTAAACCTATCTTCTTAAAATTGTAGATGGAGCTCTGTCATACCTTTGGATTCCTAGTGTAGCAGAACCTTAATGGGAAATGGATTTAAAATAAAACATCCTCAAAGTTCCACACGACTCCTCTTCAGGTCACCTCAATGGTCATGTCAGAACAAGTCTACATACACAAATTCTTTAGACTATGAATCTTTACTTGTATGGTGTAAGTGAAATATAACACCCCATCTAAAAAGTAGCAAAGAAACAACCTCCCTCAACAAGGTAACTCTAGTCCCATGTTCTAGCAACTCTTTCCTCTTGGAGCGGGGATATTCCCTTCTATGTTCAAGTACAACCAGCTCAAGAAGAGGAGATGGAGAATCGAATGGACGGTAACCAGTATAGCTACCTATCCTTGGATGCTTGACCAATGTAGTCATGTCATCCAGCTGCAGGCTTACAAAAATCTGACTTTGAAGGTCCTATTATTTTCTTTTTTTTCTTTATCCTTTATATACACTGCGGCAGGCATTTTACTTTTCAATCAGGTCTGTCCACTTTTGGAGATTCTGCATTCTCTCTCTCTCTCTCTCTCTCTCTCTCTCTCTCTCTCTCTCTTTTCGAAAATATATACAAGGTGTAACATGTACATAACGAGTTTCTCATCTTGAGATAGTAGACTATCCCTCTTTTGAAGCATCATTGCAACACCACAACATCATGTCTTTAGACCTCAATGCTACATGTAGAGTGCTTGTCCAAGATAAGCCATGGTCTGAAAGAATCATGCATGTGTTGTTAAATATTCTACCTAGACTAATCATGGTGGCATGTGAACATAGTCTTATGGACTCAAAGAATTAAGTCGCTAGGACGTGAAAAGTCAACTCCATTTCTTATAAGGTTCCTATAAAATTAAGTGGATTAAGGCCCAACTAAGCTCCATTCTTCAACTTTATTCCAGACATAGTTTCAATGTCAAAACTATCTTGAAAAAATGCACATGCAAATGCAAGAAAATATGTATAATGCAAAAAGAAAGCTATTTTTTCGAAATCATTTTTTAATTTTGAACTTTTTATGAATTTTTGAAAAGAAAGAAAAGAAAAAAATGATGCACATGTAAAGAGAGATTTTTTTGACAATTTTATTATTTTTGTAAATTTATGGGGGTTTTAAGGAAAAATGGTTAGTAAAATATATACAAGGATTTTTTAGTTTTTGTTTTGTTTTGTTTTTATTTTGTTTCTGTTTTTGTTTATATTTTGTTTTTTATTTTGTTTTTTTGGTATTTTTTGTTTTTTATTGAAAGGTTATCAAATCTATACACACACACACGTGGATTTTACGAATTTATATACATATCCCCAAAAATAATCATATCTAATAGTACGAGTTATGTCTAAAGTATATATACAATATATTTGACTCCCCCATACACTTAGCGCGAACTATGTCATCATAGTGATAAGAGAGCGGCAAGGAAGACATAACTCGTGCTAAGTATAGAAAAGTGAAAAGACTCTCATGCTACAATGACTCAAAGAAACGAAAAAAGAATAGAAGTTGGTGATATCCCCTATACATAGAATCAAGTAATCCTATGTATAGAAGAATGTACAAAAGGGGAAAGCCGATGAAGAGCATGGACAAACTCAACGACAAAAACAAAAAAGACGATATGAACAACATCACCCCACCTATACTTATGGTAGAGTATCCCTAAGTGTAGGAAATAGTAGGAGTGAAGGACAGGATATATATGAACAACACAAATCATTCACCCACCCCATACTAAGGATAAATCATTGCCTAAGTATAGCATATATACACACAGAAAAGGGGTGAATGATAAAACATATGAAGAAAGAATGAAATGAAAGGATATACAAAAGGTTGTCATCTCATGTATCAGATATAGAACATGTAATCAAAAGATCATCGTCTGATACCACATACAGAATCAACGAAGGACAAAAATGTATCACGATCTTGATATGGCTTCAACAAATATCCGTTCACAATAAATGGTTGTGCATGAGAAGACAACCCATATATGACAATAATCCTTTTGTCACGCACATCTCTAACTATGAATGGGCGTGACCATTTGCTTTTCAATTTTCCTAGAAACAACTTCAACTTAGCATCACATAACCAAACTTTCTGATCAGGAGAGAAAGTCTTCCTTCGAATGTGTTTATCGTGCCAACGGTTGACTTTCTCCTTATACAGGAGTGAGTTATCATATGCAAAGTCTCGTAATTCCAGTAATCTATTCAAATATAACTTCATGTTCTTTCCTGCCTTCTCATATCAAGATTGCATACACTGAGTGCCCATAAAGATTTGTGAATTAATTCCACTGGCAGGTGGCATGGATTTCCATACACCAATCTATTCGGAGACATACCCAAAGGATACTTATACGCCATCCCATAAGCCCATAGAACTGAATCAAGCATCTGGGACCAGTTTTTCCTATCTGGACGTACAAGTTTTTGCAATATCATATTGATCTCCCTATTTGAAATTTCGGCCAAGCCATTAGTCTGAGGGTGGTAAGGAGACACAACTTTGTGCTCAATGGTGTTTTCCTTCACAAGCTTCTTTACTTCTCTATTCATGAAATGACTTCCCCCATCTGAAATCAGTATTTTGGGAATTCCAAATCGTGCAATTATGTGGTCTTTGAGAAAGGAACACACTGTACGACTATCTACGGCTTGGGTGGGGATAACATCCGCCCATCGACTAACATAATCCACGATAAGCAGCATGTACTGAAATCCCTGACTGACAGGAGATGAGCCCATGAAATCTATGCCCCAAGCATCAAAAACATCAGAAATATGTATGTATCTTTGGGGTGTGGTATCTTTGGAACCAACAGTTCCTCCCACTTTCTAATAGTCAGTACAACCTCGAACATATTCTGTAGCATCCTTAAATAATGTGGTCCACCATAGGCCACTCTGTAAAACCTTTGTTGTCGTGTGTTTCCCCGAATGATGCCCAATATATTCTAATTTTTGATAGTGTTCAAGTACACTGATGTGTTCCTCCTGAGGAATGCACCTTCTCCAGATACAATACGCACCCTCATGAAAAGATACAGATCCTCTCATTGGTAATAATGAATCTTTGATAGAAATCTATCTACCTTGTACATCGGCCAATCTTGTGGAACTTTCTTGGAGACAAGATAGTTCACAATATCAACATACCATGGTGTGTATCCACAGACAAAATGGTCTCATCTGGAAAGGTTTCGGAAATAGGGATCATGTTCTGCTTTGAGGTCTCTGCATCTGTGATACGGGAAAGATGATCTGCCACAACATTTTTCTCTCCAGGTTTATCTTGAATCTCTAAATCAAATTCGTGGAGTAGAAGGATCCATCTGATAAGGTATGATTTGGCATCCTTCCTTGCCTGCATGTATCGTGTGGCAGTGTGATCCGTGTATACAATAATGTGGGAACCAATGAGGTAAGATCTGAACTTCTCTAGACCAAACACAACTGCTAATATCTCATTCTCTGTAACTATATAATTTCGATGTGCTTCATCCAGATTCTTATTTGCATAGTGTATAGCAAATGATATCCCATCACTTCTCTTTCCAATAACAGCTCCAATTGTGAAATCTGAGGTGTCCGTCATGATCTCAAAATGAAGAGACCAATCAGGTTGCCGTAAGACAGGAGCACTTCTAACCATGCCCTTCATCTGATTGAATGCAAGGAGGACTTTATTATTGATAACAAACTCACTCTCCTTACACAGAAGCTCGGTAAATGGTCTGGCGATCTTGCTGAAGTCCTTTATGAATCACCTATAGAATCCTACGTGTCCTAGAAATGACCTCAACCACTTCTAATTATGTAATGGCTCTAACATGGAAATCACATCAATCATAGTCAGGTCAACCTCCATACCATGTTTGGAGATGACATGGCCGAATACAATCCCATTAGTCACCATAAAGTGACTCTTCTCCCACGAGAGCACTAGGTTACCCTAACAACAATGTTGAAGAACTCGATCTAAATGAGCAAGACATGTGTCAAAACTATCCCTGTAGAACGAGAAATCGTCCTTGAAGACCTCTAGGAAACTACCCACCATGTTAACAAAAATGGCCAACATACACCTTTCGAATGTAGTGTGGACGTTACATTGTCCAAAGGGCATCCGCTTAAAGGCATAGGTGCCAAACGGACAAGTGAATGTAGTTTTCTCGTGATCATTAGGAGCGATAGTAACTTGATTGTATTCTGAGTACCTATCCAAGAAGCAAAAGAACTCCTTTCCTGCCAACCTCTCAATAATCTGATCAAAATAGGGCAGTGGAAAGTGATCCTTCTTGGTATCTAAGTTCAGGCATCAGTAATCTACACAGACACGCTATGACGTAGGTATCTGGATAGTAATCTCCTCACCAATATCATTCCGTACGATCGTAATCCTGGATTTCTTTAGGACCATATGTAAAGGGTTGATCCATTTGGAATCCAAAATGGGATATAAAAAACAAGCCAGCATCACACCATTTTCTGATCTCCTTCATGACAACCTCCCTTAAATTTGGATTTAGAGGGTGCTGACAATCATCGGAGGGTTTACATTCATCCTCTAGGTAGATGTGATGCGAGAACAAAGTTGGATTAATCCCACAGAGATCCTAGATATTTCATCCTATGGCCTTGCGGTTCCTCTCAAGAAACTCTAGCACACGAGGTTCTTGTTCAGCGGTCAACTTCGAGTAGAGTATGATCGAAAACATTTAGGGGGGGGGCAAGGAGGGCATATTTTAACATTGATGGTAAAACATTGAGCTTAGGTGGGGTCTGAATCAGCTCTACAATATCCTCTAGTATTGTACTACTAGACTTATATCATCTGTACTCTATGGACTGTCCACCTTAGCTACTAACGGCTCAGCAAGTAAAGCACCTGATAGATCTACAATGAATGTTCTTTGCTCAGAAAGGAGTGTCTTATCAGGCTGTTCAGCATTCTTATAAATTAACAGCTTAGCATCTCAGCAATAATCTCAGAAAGATGTCTCTCATATATGCATAAATCAGGAAATTCAACGATGGCTCAGATATCTGTACCTCAGAACTCTCAGAAGGAGGCACATTATCAATAATCTCAGAAAAGTGTGTCAAAGGAATATCATAAGGTGCCTCTAGAAACTCAGATTGATCCCTAGAAATTAGCTCAAACTGCTCAGTAGCAACTAGCTTAATTGGACAAAAAGGGAACTCATGTCGACAGTGCTTTCCATAGAGTCCTTTTGGGAAAGGAATTCCTGGGTATCTATAGAAAAAGTGAAAAGATCTGTCTCTTGGAATTCAGCAAGAAAATCACAGTCATCTAGCTCTGATAGAAAGGTCGTCTTTCGATTGTAAAGCACGCTTCTATTGATATAAAATAGCAGCCGTAGACATAAGCTAACAAACTCCAGACATGAGTTTCTAATCGCTTGATCCACGGTATGTTACTGGCGATACAAGTGGAGGTGATGGTCTAGGATCACCGTCTCAATTTTCACCTTGTCTTTGCGAGAGTTAAAGATGATCTCTCCAGTACCATAATCAATTGTTGCTTCAACCGTTCAGAGGAACGGTCAACCTAATATGATCGGGGTATGGAGTAATGGTGCGAGTGTGTCCATATCTATGACAACAATTCAATAGGGAATTTCATTCCCTACACCATTACAATAACGTCCTCTAAAAGGCGTCTTGGCCTCTTAATCGATCTATTAGCAAACTGAAAGATCATCTTGGTTGTTTTTAGAAGCCCTAACTGAAGCTCAATCAGTAATGAATAAGGCATGAGATTAATTGACGAACCACCATCGAGAAGAGTACGATCAAATCCTTGATAAAACATATGACAATGGATGTGGGGTACTCCCTTGTCTTTCTTTTTAGGCGGGAGGTTACTGATGGCAAGAAATGTGGCCATGATCAAGATTTATTTCTCTATTTCCTTTCATTTGTTCTTCCTTGGGTGACGCTTTTATGTACATATCCCTTTCATTCCCTTTTTTACTGTTGGCATATATTCCATGGCCTTAAGGAGTCTCATCTTTAAAAAGATGTTCTATAAGTTCTCAACCACTCCAGAATAAGATAGGGATGTTTTTAATTTTTGAATTTTCTTAGATTTAAGAGCAGAAGTAAATAGCACAGAATCAGAATAGTCATTCAAATGTTCATTTCCATTATTCAAAATAGAACCCTCATGTACAAAAGGACAACCATAATTAGTCTGTACAGTGTTCTCCAAATTAGGTGAAGGAAAAATAGAATCTAAAACAGAACGGGATGTTGCTCTGGTGAAGAGGAAGAATCTACGACTAGTATATTCTCCATTGTTGATGGTGATCTACATCTGCCTGGTAAAGGTGATGGTAAAGGCAGTGAAACACCAGACTTGGGTGCTGCTACCCTAGGCCTCTCGACTACTGGTGAAGGGGATGATGTGGAAGATGATGCTCTCTCAATGGTCCGATCTCCCAACCCCAACTGGTGCGTAGGAGGCTGCAATATCCTATATCTCTTGAGATGAATGACATCGGATAAACATGTAAAATAAAGGGGCATACCTGTCTTAGGTGGGGGTGGGATATTGGCTACCTGCACCTTGAATCTGAAGGTTTTGGGGTTGGCTTTGACCTGTGTTGGAATCAATGTCACGGTGGTGGTAAGGTTGTCAATCCGCTGAGTCAGTTTGTTCATGTTCTTCTTGAGCAATGCAAGTTGGTACAGTACTGGGGTTGACTGAAAGGGGCCTCAGGGTGCTCAATGACCGGTTGTTGTTAAAACTAATAGTGTAGAGGTTGTTGGTAACCTTATGAATTCTGGTAATGAGGAGGAGGAGGAGGATAGTGTCCAAAATATGTAGTCTGCTAGTGGATGGGATGAGGAAAATACATATACTGTAGTTGTGGCTGGCCTTGTTTCTAGTTTGGGAACATTAGTGGAGACTGATAGTGTGGCTGGAACTATTGGTGCTGGTACTGTTGCTGTCTCCCTCCCTAGAAACTAGTGGGTGGGTCTCTGACCCTACTGTGAACATAATTGGCCTTGCCCTGATGAACAAGGCTGGTTTCACTCATGATCGAACCAGATGTCGTTCACCTCCTCAATGATAGGTGGAGGTGGATCCTGCTTCTTAGGAATGTAGGATACTTTCTGTTGGCACAGAACTATCTGATATGAGTGCTGCTAGACCTGATCAGGTGTTTGCACATAGTAAATATGTTGAACTGTGGTTGGTCCTCCGCTACTCTACTGGGTGGAAGAAGTCTGCTCCCTTAAAGAGGTATTGGCTGCTGCACTCTCACTATGAAACTGCATTGATCGAACTCACATGAAGCTCCAAGTGCTTTGTTATCTCATCCGGCTTATCCATGTTCCTTGTCCTCTGTTCGATCACTTGAAGCTTCTCAAGCTCCTTGGATCATTTCTCAATAATGTCCACTTTGGATAGGTGGTTTCCAAAGATGGTCAGGTTAGAGTTGTCAACCCTATCCACTTCATGTGACGCCGTCATATTGACAGTCTTGTGGGGTACTACAGGGGTGGTGACATGGTGCTTCTGAAGCTACAAAATTAATTACAAGAATAATGAAGCGAGAGAAATTTTTGTTATTTATTTACCTATATAGCAATAAGATCGAACTCAGGGAGGTTACAATACCCTAGGACTATTAAATTAATTAAAAAAATCATTTAAAGGAAAACGAAATTCGCAATGTACACTATGCTTGGTTTTTTTGTCTTTTTATTTTTTTATTTCTATTTTTTTATTTTCTGATTTTCAAATTAGTAATGATTTTAACACTGCAAATTTTTAATTTTTGAAACTGATTTTTTTAAACAAAGTATATATACACGAAAGTAATGAAACCATCTCTTTTTGGATTTTTAAAAAATGACAAAAAATTCTCAAAAATGTTCAAATATTTTTTTGTCTTTTTTATGTTTTTTTATTGTTTTTATATTTTTAGGATTTTTAAATTGAATAAAAATAGGTGAAAATGCAAACAGTGAGCAGACATTGTTATTTTACTATTTGAAAACATAAAATGAAATTAAAAATTGCGAAAAGTATTTTTCTATAAACTAAAGGAAACTATCTACATACATGAATGGAAATCAATACTTTTGGATATTTCTATATTTTTTATGATTTTTATAATAATTAATGCGTGAAATTTGCACATAAATTAAAGTATAATGAAATACACCTAATCTATTTTTTCGAATTTTTGAAGTAATATTCGAATTTTTACGAATTTTCAAATTTCAAATAGGAAAAAATGACAAGTTTTCTTATTTTTTAAAAATAGCAAATAAAAATAAAATGCAATGAAATTTGTATGTAATGAAGAAGAACGCAACAGATACACAAAATTTTGTAGATTTTTCAAGGGAACAAAAACGTTTATTTTCATAAGAAAAGACAAGATATAAATGTCTGAATAATAGGTGCATATTTGTAAGAACTTAAAGTTTATGCAACAGAGAATAAAAGGAAATAAATAGAGGGAGATTTTTCACCATTTACCCGAGAAACACGTGGGACTATAGTTGGCAGGGGGTATTTTTCTTCAATATTTTTCCAATTTTTTTAAAAATAGCCCCCTATGGCTTCTTCGTTGCTCTTCATTCTCTCAAGCAAAGGGGGAGCCAATGGGTGCCACTGCTGCACCTTCCTCTCCTATTAAGTAGGGCAGCAGTGAAGGGCATGTCAGCATTGGGTGGTGGAGGGTGGTTTGTGCGAGCAACTAAAGATGGTGATCGCGGTGACAGAGGTCCTGATGGAGGTCGGTTTTCCGTGGTCGGCTGAAGGAGGTTGCGGATGACAGTTCACAGCTTTAGGACGCACTCACAGGGTAGAGAGGGGATCCGCGGGAGGAGGAAGTCGTTGGTACTTGTGGCCTACGTTGGAAGACAGTGTGGAGCGGAGCTGCCTGCTGGGTGACGGCGGTGAGCACGGGCGCTGCGGATGGGTTGACGTGGTCGAAGTCGAAGACAGGATCCACACACTATGTGGATCTGGCAAAGACAGTTGGACTGGAGGATGGCGGCGACCGCAACAGCTGGAGGGGCGACCGTGGTCGGCGATGGGCAGCGGGCGTCGCATGCGGATGGTGAGGGCGATGCCTGCTGCCTAATTTTTTATTTTATTTTTAATTTTTGAAACAGAAATTGCATGGAATTATATATATAGATTTTTATATATTTTTTATTTTTATTTTTTGTAATATTTTCTTTATTCCAGCAAAACAAATGTTAAAGAGAAAATATATATTTTTTTGTTTTTTATTTTTAATTTTTTTATTTATAAACAAATTAGGATGCGAGCACAATAGCTCAATTCCAAAATCAAAACGGAGTACATGAACTTGTATTCGATAAAAAAATAGGAAAGGATCTGTGTCTCCGACAACCATATGCGACCGGAGTTGGGAGATTTTGTGAGGTAGAATGAGAATGCGAATAGATAGAGATGTGAAGGTGAAAAATTGGATCGGATTCAGATGAAATTGTGATGTCTGATTCAATGATTTAGGAAAAATGATAAGGAAATAAAAATGCGAAAAAATAAACTATGATTAACCTAGGTAAAAAATACAGAGAGAAAAATGGATCTGACCATAGGAGCGGAAAAAACCATAATCGCCTCGATGAAGCTCGATTCACTGTTACCGGACAGTTCAGAGGCTAGGCACCCTTATGCAACAAGATGACTCTCAGAGAATAGGCTCCTCTCACCAAAGATTGATTAAATGAAACAATAAGGAGAGGAGCTCAATAAAAGGGAGAAGAATAAAAAAGGAAAACATGTACAAAAAAGGAAAGTATATAGCGGATAATTAATTAAATTAATTAAATTAATAAATCAATAAATAAATTAAAAATGAAATTCTTAATAACATAAAACAAATAAAATAATTATATTGCGAAAATTAATTAGCCATCTTAATGGTTGTTATTTAAGGCATAAAATCAATTCATATATAAATGGTAGGTTTCCAAATCAAATGAATAAATAAATAAATTAAAACTTGTTAATTATATTAATTTAATTATTAATATTAGATAATTGTTTTGTGGTTTTTATATAAGGAGGTTAATTTTATACATATCATATATACACAATGTACATTATACATATGTACAAATAAGGAAATATTTTTTTGAATTTTTTTATTAATAATTTTTATTTACTTCAAATACAGTGATCAATATTTACAATTCTTAAAATATAATACATACAAATAAAATAAAATAATAAATACAATAAAAAATGGTAAAATTGCACAAACTACCATATAAAATCGTTTTTTGAACCGTGATTGCAAAAATCATGATATTGTAGCCATTTTAAAGATAATTTATTTAGAATACAATGGAAGTGAGTTTGATTTAATTTGAGTTCATATGGAGCTGAAATTGGTCATTTAATTATCGCTTTACGGCTTTTCCCAAGTGTAGTTGATTTTATTATGTACATGATTTTATTTTGCAAGTATTTTTAGTATATAGGGAACATTTTTATTTACAACAATTGTTTTGAAAATTATTTAGTTTGAGGTCAATTTATGTACATAATAAAATAGTGTAAGTATACAAATATACACAGAAAAATATTTACAACACATTTTTTGGATTTTCATATTAAGGACCCTATCTCCCCCTACTTTATTCCTGATCGATCAGGTCTGGTCTTGACCTTCTCTCTGGGTTCGGGCCAGCCTGTATCTATAACATATATACAATATTCTTCTTTGTATTATTTTTCCTTTATTTTAGGTTAAAATAACAATATAGGTACATTTTTTACACACAGATGCAATTTAGTAAGAATATGGAGTTAGTGCTATATACATGTGTTTTATAAGGGATTTTAAGCTAAAATAAATGAATAAAGATGATGAAATACTGATTCATCAACTAATCAAGAAGACATGTGAACATAGTCTTAAGGACTCAAAGAATTAAGTCACTAGGACTTGAAAAGTCTTAACTACAGTTCTTATACGGTACCTCTGAAATTAAGTGGATTAAGGTCCAATTAAGCTCAATTCTTCAATTCTATTCCAAAATTAGTTTAAATGTCAATACTATCCTGAAAAATGCACATGCAAATGCACGAAAATATGTACAATGTAAAAAGAAGGCAAAATCTTTTTTTTAAACAATTTTCTATTTTTGAACATTTTATCGATTTCTGAGAAGAAAGAAAAGAAAATAATGATGCACATGTAAAGAGATTTTTTTTAAAATTTCAATTGGTTTTGTAGTTTTTAGGTTTATTTAATGGAAAAAGGGAGAGTAAAATATATACATGTATATATCAATATTTTTTGTTTTTTTTTGTTTTTGTTTTTATTTTTTATTTTTGTTTTATTTTTTGTTTTATTTTTTTTGTTTTTTATGTTTTTAAGTTTTTTTGGTGTTGTTTTTTTTGTTTTTTTGTTTTTTTTGAAAGGTGATTAAAGTCTATAAACATACGCGGATTTTATAAATTTATATACATATCCCTTAAATAATCAAATTAAAAGTACAAGTTATGTCTAAAGTATATATACAATATATACGACACTCCCCTATACATAGCTCGAACTATATCCTCATAGTGAGCAGAGAGCGGTAAAGGAAGACATAACTCGTGCTAAGTATAGAAAGTGAAAAGACTCCTATGCTACAACGACTCAAAAGAAAATATGAAAAGAATAGAAGTCGGTGATCCCACCTATACTTAGGATCAAGTAATCCTAAGTATAGAAGACTGTACCAAAGGGGGAAACCGATGAAGAGAATGTAAGGACTCAACGGCTCGACTTGTCCCCCTATACATAGGGTAGAATAGCCCTGAGTATAGAATATCAACAAGTTGGGGACTATCGAGAGAACAGAAGAATAAAAACACAAAGAGACGATATGAACAACATCACACCATATATTTAAGGTAGATTATCCCTAAGTATAGGCAACAACAGGAGTGATGAACAAGACGAATATGAACAACACAGATCATTCACCCCGCCTATACTTAGGATAAAGTACATCCTAAGTAAAGCATTTAAACACACGGAAAAAGGGTGAATGATAAAATGGAAATAGAAATAATGAAACGAAAGGATATACAAAAAGTTGTCAACTCATGTATTGCACGCAGAAGATGGAATCAAAAGATCGTTGTCTGATAACACAGATATATAATTAACAATGGGCATGAATGTATCATGGTCTAGATATGGTATCATCAATTTTCTGTTCACAATAGATCATTATGCGTCAGATGGCAACCCAGATATGACAATACACCCATTGTCACGGACAACTCTCACGATGAACGGTCCAAACCATTTTCTTTTCAATTTTACTGGAAACAACTTCAACTTAGCATCACATAACCAAACTTTCTTATAAGGAGAGAAAGTCTTCCTTCGAATGTGTTTATCATGCCAACGCTTGACCTTCTCTTTATACATGAGTGAGTTTTCATATGCGAAGTCTCGGAATTCTAAAAATCTATTTAAATACAACTTTTTGTTCTTTCCTACCTTCTCATAATCAAGATTGCCTACACAGAGTTCCCATAAAAAATTTGTGAAATAATTCCAATGGCTGGTGGTAAGGCTTTCCATACACCAATCTGTTGGGAGACATACCCAAAGGAGACTTGTACGCCGTCCGATAAGCCCATAGAACCAAATCAAGCATCTAGCACCATTTCTTATTTTCTGGACATACATGTTTTTGCAATATCATATTGATCTCCCTATTTGACATTTCTGCCAAGCCATTAGTTTGAGGGTGGTAAGGAGACGCAACTCTGTGTTCAATGGCGTACTCCTTCACAAGATTCTTTACTTCTTTATTAATGAAATGGCTTCCCCCATCTTAAATCAGTATTTTGGGAATCCCGAACCGTGAAATAATGTGGTCCTTGAGAAAGGAACACACCGTACGACTATCTGGGGCTCTGGTTGGGATAACCTCCACCCATTGACTAACATAATCCATGGTGAGAAGAATGTACTGAAATACCTAACTGATAGGAAATGGGCCCATGAAGTCTATGCCCCAAGCATCAAACACATCATAAATCTGTATGTATCATAGGGGCATGGTATCTTAGGAACCACCGATTCCTCCCATTTTCTGACACTTGTGTTTCTCCTGAGGAATGCACCTTCTATAGATATAATATGCTCCCTCGCGAAATGGGAGCGGATCCTCCAATTGGTAATAACGAATCTCTGCCTGAAATCTGTCTACCTTGTACATCATCCAATCTTGTGGAACTTTCTTGGAGAGAAGATAGTTCACCACATCAGAATACCATGGGAGTGAGTTCACAAGAAAAATGGCCTCATATGAAAAGGTTTCGGAAATAGGGATCATGTTCTCTTAGAAGTCTCTACATCCGTGATACGGGAAAGGTGATCTACCACAACAATTCTCACTCCAAGTTTATCACGAATCTCTAACTCAAATTCTTGGAGAAGAAGGATCCATCTGATAAGGCGTGGTTTGGCATACTTCTTTGTCCATAAGTATCGTATGGCAGTGTGACCTGTGTATACGATAACGTGGGGACCGATGAGGTAAGATATGAACTTCTCTAGTCCAAACACAACTACTAACATCTCCTTCCTTGTAACTATATAATTTTGATGTGCTTCATCCAGAGTCCTGCTAGCATAGTGTATAGCAAATTGTATCCCATACCTTCTGTGTCCTAAAATTTCCATAAGTATTCTAGGTTTACCTCACTTAAATGTTCGTCGGGTCAACCTCCATACCATGTTTGGAGATGACATGTACCAATATAATCTCAATAGTCAGCATAAAGTGACTCTTCCCACAGGAGAGCACTAGGTTTACCTCACATCAACATTGAAGAACTCATTCTAAATGAGCAAGATATGTGTCAAAACAATCCCCGTACATCGAGAAATCATCCAAGAAGACCTCAAGGAAACTACCCATCATGTAGGGAAAAACAACCAACATACACCTTTGGAATGTAGCGGGGACATTACACAGTCCAAAGGGCATCCGTCTAAATGCGTTGGTGCCAAACGGACAAGTGAAAGTAGTTTTCTCCTTATCCTCAGGAGCGATGGCAACTTGGTTGTATCCCAAATACACATCCAAGAAGCAAAAGAACACTTTCCCTGCCAACCTCTCAATAATCTGATCAGTAAAGGGCAGTAGAAAGTGATCCTTATGGGTAGCTGAGTTCAAGCGTCGATAATATACACAGACACACCATTAAGTAGGTATCTAGGTCGGAATCTCCTCACCATCGTCATTCTTCATGATCGTAATCTTGGATTTCTTCGGGATCACATGTAAAGGGCTGACCCACTTAAAATCTGAAATGGGATATATAAAGCTGTCATCACGCCATTTTCTAGTCTGCTTCATTTCAACCCCCTTTAAATTTGTATTTGGATGGCGCTGACATTCACAGGAGGGTTTACAGTCATCCTCTAGGTAGATATGATGCGAGTACAAAGCTGGGTTAATCCTACAGAGATCCGAGATATTCCATCCTATGGCCTTGTGGTTTCTCTCAAGAACATCTAGCACACGAGATTCTTGTTCAGCGATCAACTACGAGCTGAGGATGACAAGAAATATTTGGGGAGCCACTCAAGGAAGGCATATTTAAATGTTGATGGTAAAACCTTGAGCTTAGGTGGGGTTTAAATCAGCTCTACAATAACTTCAACTACTATACTGGTAGATGATATATGATATGTACTCTGTGAACTGTCCAACTTGCTACTAACGGCTCGACAAGTAGAATATCTGATAGATCTGCAATGAACGATCTCTGCTCAGAAAGGAGGGGCTCATCTAGGTGTTCAGCATTCTTATCAATTAACAACTCAGATATCTCAGCAATAATCTCAGAAAGATGTCTCTCACATGTGCATACATCAGGAAATTCAACAAATGGCTCAGATATTTATACCTCGAACTCTCAGAAGGAGGCTTATCATCAGTAATCTCAGAAAAGTGTGTCAAAGGAATATTAGAAGTTGCTTGTAGAAAGTCAGATTGATCCTTAGAAATCAGCACAAACTGCTTATTAGCAACTAGCTCAATTGGACCACCAAGGGAACTCATGTCGACTGTGCTTTCCATAGATTCCTTTTGGGAAAGGAACTCCTGGGTATCTATAAAATCAGCGAAAATATTTGTCTCTTGGAATTCAGCAAGAAATTCATAGCCATCTTGCTATGATATAACTTTTTTTGTATTATCTGTTGTTGTTGATGGTGATGGTCTTGGATCAGAGATCATCTCAATTTTCACCTTGTCACTGCGAGAGTGAAAGACGATCTCTCCAGTACCGTAATCATCTGTTGCTTCGACCGTTTGGAGGAACGATGGATCTAGTACGATCGGGGTATGGTGTAACAGTGCAGGTTTTTCCATATCCATGACAACAAAATCAACAGGGAATTTCATTCCTTGCACCATTGCAATAACATCCTCTAAAATACCTCTTATCCTCTTAATCGATTTATCAGCAAACTGAAGGATTATCCTGGTTGTTTTAATAGGCCCTAACTGAAATTCAGTTAATAAAGAGGATGGCATGAGATTAATTGAGGAACCACTATCGATAAGTGTTAGCAATGTGAGCACGGGGCGAACCATTCCTACAATAAATGTTATTGTCATAAATGATTTATAAATAGAAGTTATTGATTATGTTTCACTCCCTTTCTGAGATTGAATGAATGAATGCACTATAAGGTCTCTTGATGAATCTGTGATTCATCACTCTAAAAGTTGAAAATAGAGTCTTGTTCCCAAGTACGTAGCTGCATATTTCCACTTATATTGCATACTTAACATTCATGCATACATTGATAACATTTGCATTTTAGCATTCGCATTTGCATTAAATAAGAAGCCCAGATCACTTGTAAAATATCCACCTATTAGAATAACACATGCCTTATAATATGTACACCTTTAGTTAATAATATAAGGAAGAAGGTCAGAGATCTCCTTTGTAATATTTTGAGTTTTTCCAAATTCGGTCTCCTTCTCTCTCTAATCTCATTTCTTCGCACAGCCAATCACAGCTGGACACGTGGCATCCTCTGATTGCGCCACGTGGCCCACTCCCCTTGCCTTAGCCGCCCGCGCCCACAGCCATTGGATCTTCATCCCGATCCAACGGCTGCACCACCTCCACGTACGCCCTTCATCGCCAACCCTTCGATCAGAGCCCCCTTCTCATCTGCACCACCCGTTCGCGCTTCACTCAGAACACGCCACATGGCAGCTTATGAACCATTCGATCTATTCCATTTCAACCTTTCACATCGCCCTTATTCTCAGCCATTTGATTGCTCTCCAGAAGTGATCCCCACCGCTCGTTAGCGCCGCTCCCACAACTCACCACGTGGCGCAATCACAACCCTTAGATCGCTCCTCCCCTATCTCCTCTTATCCGCTCGTGAGCGCCCAAATTCTAGCCATTGGATCTCAAGATCAAACGGCCAGCATATCGTCTTCCACCTCCAGCGGCCTCTCTCCCATGATCTCTACTGCACCGACCCGTCTCCCCCTTTCTATTCTTGGCCCCACTCCAGCCACCCTCTTCGATCGCCAACACCGCCACGATGGAGCCCAATCTTCCCTCATCCTCGCCAGCTCCCTCACTCACCACAACTCCCACCAGAGTCGTGCCACAACTTCCACGGACTCCACCTTCCAGTGACTCCTGCCATCAATTTCACCCTATAAATCATCACCTTCCGGCCACTGTCACGCCTATCCGCCATTCCAGAGAGCTTCCCAGAGCTTCGACCTTCCAATTGCTGATAACGATTAGACGAATCGTTGAGCGAAGAAGGGGCGTCTACTCCGGCGAGATCCACGGCCAACTCTGCTGTGTTGCAGCTCCTCCAAGGTGCTACACAAGCTCGGGACTCTACCGACCCTTCGAGCGACGACCCGGAGCTCAGAACTGAGCTCCATTCCCCAGGTAGCCACCTCCATCTTCTCTCTGATCTCCTTCTTAATTTTTCTTCTTTTTCTCCAATTTTATTCGCCATCATCCCTTCACTTCTCGCTCTGCCAACGATCCTCCGTGCTCTGCGACGGAGCTTCAATCTTCGTGGTACCATTATTTCCCTCCAACACCGTACCCCACCTTCACTCAATCACAGCTCCGCCACCTCGGCGGAGCTCGCTCGCCGGTCATCCTCATTCCCTCGCAGGCCTCGCATCTCATTCCCAGCAACTACACGAGCAGTCTGCGTGCTTCAGCTATCCGCTAACCCCCTGCAGGTGACATCCCTTGGATTGGCCGGAAGCTCGTCGGAGCTCCCTTCAAGCTCCTCCATCACCGAGCTCCAACGCACCTCCTCCGCTCCTGAGGGCACCAGACCTGTCCCCGCCTCTCCACGCATCTTCCGAGCTTCTCCAGATCCTCCATCAACCTTCACCGACGAATGGAGGGCAGGGCGGAGCTTGAGACCTTTCGCCAGAGCCCCGCATTCTCCTCCGCAGGAGGCGGAGGGTTATCGGGGACGACAAGCAGCAGCAGTCCGATCTCTTTGATCGGACGATCAGGAGCAAGCTACGTCGCCTCACTCTGCAACCGTTGGATTCCTCTAGATCCAGCGGTGCTTAGCTAGCCACGTTGCCTCACTCCGCCACTGTTGGATAATCCGTGATCCCACGCACCTGGTCACGCCACGTCGCCATCATCCGGAGCAGCCCAAGGTAGTTGGATCCCTCTAGATCTAACGCTCCCCATCGAGCTACGTCGCCCACATCCTGCAGCCGAAGGATCAGGAGGATCCGACATCACGGATCGCGCCACGTCCCCATCTCAGGAGCAAGCCCATCGCTGTTGGATCGATCAGTGATACTACGGACAGAAGCACGCCATGTCCCCCTCTTCATCGAGCTTCAGGTACCGTTGGATCAATCCAGATCCAACGGTCACTGATCGACCATGCCTCAGCATCCATCGACCGTTGGATCGTCACTTGATCCACGGTCCAGATCGTGCCACGTCGTCCGATCTGAGCCTCTTCCCCGACCTCTAGGCTCGGATCACCCGAAGCTTCTCCGAGCCAACACCCGAACCTCCAGAGCGCCCGAGCCTCGTACCGAGCTGCCAACGTCCACCGAGCCTAGGGCACCCCACGTGAGGAGCACGTGCAGCCTGGGCAAATTGAACTGAGGCCCCTGAAGGTTGCTAAAATTACATATCAGTCCCTGCAAAGCAACCCCACGTGAGGAGCACGTGCGCCAGTGGAGAAATTGCATTCCATCCCCTGCATTATAGGTAATTGCATAAATGTCCTTGTCAGCATATTTTTATTTTAGTAATTTTAATTCATGTATTCATTTATACCCCTGTCTTTGCATTCATATTTAGGCATTCATCTTAATTCATTTTTGAGTTTTAAAAATTGCATTGTGTAGCTTGCATTGTCCTCTTTATTATGTGACACGTGTCATATTTTTGTGATATCAGTGGAAATTTAAATTAATTAATTGGTTCATTTGTGTCATATTTTGCCAATTTAACATTTTAATTAATAGTAATTTCTCTATAACTCCAAAAATTTCCAAAAAATCAAATCATATATAGGATAATTAGCTTTACGTTGCATAAAAATTTCATCTCAATTACACGCATTTCAAGGCCTAAATAAATCATTTGGTGAATTCTTTAATTTATTTTTAATAGGTTCATTTCACATCAAAATTAAGGTCTGATAATTTTCCTGGATTCCTCATCATTAGATCTATCTAGGATAATTTCTATTCCCCAAAATATTGTGATTTGATATTTATTAAAATTAAATTAGTCAAAATCACCTTGCATTTATTTTTAATTCACAGTAATTTAATTTAGTGTCAGAAAATTAAAAAAAATTAGGGTAGCTTAATGACATCATATTTCATCATCTGGCCAAGTTTCATTATTTTTGGACTTCATTTGAATACTTATTTGATTTAACTTTAAAACTGGCCTGATTTTTGCATGTGTCTTGCATAAAAAAACCTAAAAGACCAAAAAAATTCCCTCTGAAAATCGAACACTGGAACTTTGCTAAAAAATCACCTAATGAGACAGCTGCCTCCCTGAGTTCGACCTTGGAGTCCCAAGTAAAAAAAGTTGCCACTCGATATTAAGTTGTGAAAACAATAATTAAGAGTGGTTTTTGATTCGCTCTCGTTATTAGACTGCAACGAACATTAGTATTAATTTGGACATTAATTTGCCTAAATTAACAAGTGTAGCGGGAGGCCTGTCAAAATGGCGCCGTTGCCGGGGAGGCACGACTTAGGTTAATTTGCAGCTATTTTGAAGTGTTTGATTTTCTCTCCCCGAGTAGTCTGACCCCTGGTTTTCTTGTGAATATCTTCTATCCTTTAATTTTTGCATTTTTTGATTTTCTCTGACCTCAATTTATTTCCGTGCGAGGAACATGAGGAGTCGAAGATGCTTCGAAGATTCGGCATTGTAATTTTTGAGTGAATAGAGAGAATTTGTATTTTCATTTTATTTCTTTATTTTTTCGCCTTATTTCCAGCGGTTCCCGTTTGGGTTCTCGCGCGTGTAAATATAGTGAAACCGTGTCCCGTGTGCTGTGTGGTTTGAATGGTAATTTAGGCTTGCACTAGCGGCTTCTTGAGCCAATCTAGGGTTTGCTTGTGTTCGTAATTTTTAAGACCACACAACCACTTAAAAGATGCACTTAGACCGCAGGTTTTAGCAAAATCAAGCTGTTCTTCACTCGCTAATAGAACTGCTTGTCTAGGACCGGATTTTGTCGCTTGCATTTGCATTTAGTATAAAAAAGTTTTCAATTATGTTTTGCATCCTGCATAAAAGCGAAGGGATCATTGTAAGTCTCCTTAACTGACCATACGCATCATTGTTTTTCGTGCATCGGCTTTTCTCGATTTCCCCCTCTGTTTTTCACATTTAATTAAACGGAAATTGGGACTGGACGATAGGAGTGCTGTGTGGTTGACTAACAAGTGAGAACTAAACTTAAAACCAGGACTGCTAAACATTATTGACCAAAAAAATAAATAAAATTGGAAAATCTGTTTGCTGGAGATTAATCCCCGACCTTGTTTTCAGGCTGAGTGTGGATACTTGAGTGTGTATCAACACCTGAAGGCATAGCCCAAATCCCCGCCTTCCATATCACGTTCCGACTAATCCTAGCAAGTATCACAAGTTGAATTTTTAAGGTTCACTGATTACTACCAAGTATCCTCCGCCTGTCTCAGGTAGATAGGGGCAAAATTGCGGTACTTCACGACAAGTTGCCAGTAACCCCTCGAGGTGAAGTTCCGGGCTTGTCAGCCTCCGCCTGCTTGCAGGTAGATAGGGGTATGGTCTTTGAATCCTTCGACTTGGGATAGGAGTGAAGGAAGGAAGGACCGGCGGTATCTTAGTCGACAGGTTAAACAAGGAAGACGCATCCGGCTCTGAGCCGACATCCCTTTAGGCTGCGTAATCCTTGCTATCATGCTTGAAAAATCACACTTAAAATTTACAAGATTAATTGGACTCGGTTTCGGGTCCTTCACTGTGTTGAGTGTGAACCCAGAGTTTTGGATTGAATTGTGTGCTTCAGGTAGGAGTCAAATCCTATCATCACTTAGAACTCCCACTTCTTCTCGCCAAATCAAGATGAGTGACTAGGGGGATATCGACTCTTTATTCACCAATCTTTCTTAGAGCCCCCCATGAAACTCCTCTTCATCGGCCCAAGCGGACCTTTGACCACCCATGACTCATGAACCTCTTGAGTTCTGATTCCATCACAACCAGGGTGGTTACTCTCAAACCAACCCTTTCCTCTCCTCTGAGCTTACCGAGGAAGACCATCGCTTCGGTAAGAATCCCTTCCTTAATTTGTCCTCTGACACCGACCTTGTTTCATACCCAGGAATAGAAGGAATAGAGGACACGATGCCGCCTAAGCAGCCAGCGGATGAGGACTCATTACGACAGATCCTTAATCGCCTTGCAACAGCCAAACCACAAAATGCAGATCTCACTGCAAGAATCGAACAGATTATTGCAGCAGGAGGAATCGACCGACCAATGGTTACTGCCTACAACCCAACAGAGAACGAGATACAAAGTTGGTTGGCACCAGCGGTTCCTGCCGAAGCATTTGAGCTCAAGACCCACTTCCTTAGCCTACTACCGAAGTTCAACGAAAATGACCATGAAGAACCATATGCCTTCCTCCGAGACTTCGAGCTGGTTTGCAACAACCTTAGCCATCCTAGTGTTGGCCAAGACTACATTAGAATGAAGGCCACCCCCTTTGCCTTAGGAGATAAGACAGAACATTGGCTGAAAAACCTAGGGGTAATATGTACAACCTGGATGCAGTTCAAGGACTTATTTTTGAAAAAGTTCTACCCTCTCAGTAGGACTAACCAAATGAGAACGAAGATCACGAGTTTCTCCCAGGGACCCACTGAACCATTCCATGAGGCCTCGGATAGGTTCAATGACTTAGTTCAGAAATGTCCCTACCACGACATTTCTAAGGCGGTCTTAGTCCAAACCTTGTTCTGTGGTTTATCCCTGGAGGTGCATGGGTTAGTCAGTGCCGCCTGTAGAGGAAGCTATCTGAACAAGAACAAAAATGTTGTATGGAAGATCCTAGAGCAGATGGCGGAAACTGGCAGGTCGCAGGCCACCAGGGCCTATCAGTTGTCTTCCTCAATCCTATCCAACGAGACAACCTGAAGGACTGTAGCGGATCTGATCGAGGACCTCATCCCCTACTTGGGGATGATTGCTGATAAGTTAACCATGGTCGAGCAGATCCACAAGAGAGTCACTGACCTTGAGTCTCTCTCACGTCTACCGAAGCAAGTGGATGAACTTACTAAGAAGGTAGCTAAGATGAAGCTACCTGCCCCTTCTGCACCACCTGTACCTGTACATCGAGTCCATCTTGTACAGGAACAGGCACCGAGGCCTCAGAGTGGGTGGGTGGAGGAACAGACTTACACCCAGTAGGACCATCATGCACCCCCATAAGTGGAGACCAAATACAAGGAGCCTCCGCAAGTGTTCGAGATCAACGGGCTGTGGTACAATCGTGACCCCGTCAGTAGACAATCGGGGATGGGGAATGGTCACCCTCATCGACCTACCCCAGCTTACCAAGGAACCAGATCCGTTCCCGCACCGTGCTTTGTTCAGTCCAGGTCCGAACAAGGGTACCAGCCTCAACAGTATCAGCCTCAGCAGCGCCAGCAGCAACAGTGCACGTTTCAGCAGGGCCCAGCACCGTCCCACCAGCAGCAGCAGTATCGGCATGGCCAGCAAGGCCAATACAGAACCTCGTCCGCAAGTCAGCATCAAGCCCAACCCACTGAATTGGAGTCCCTCACCTTGGCAATCCAAACCCTGTCTGATAGGGTCCAACATATCTAGAACGAACATCTGGATATGAGAACCGATCTGAATCGTGTCTCTCGTACCCAGGATCAACAGATGGCGCCAATGATCCCAATTCCCGGACAGGTTCAGGCCAACCCTAACAGCTTAACCCATGGCCTGAACTGACCTCGTGATCAGGTATATTATTCAGATAATTATTTATCTGAACATGAGATCCTTTCGTATGATAATATGAATCACATGTCCCTCAAGAGCGGAAGGACCGTGACCATACCTGATCGGGCACAGGCACCGAAGGAAAGAGCCGCCAAGTCTCTGTTGGACACGCGAGCCCACGGTGAGCCATTATGCAATAAATGTTATTGCAATTCACTCCTTAATCTAAAATAAAGAGTACATAATTTGCATAATAGGTCCCTTGGTACAATTAGGGTTATGTACCATGGCCATCTTAATGATCATACAGCTGTTGATTCAATTATTGAACCATAGAGGCTGGTGCTTAGATGAATATCTAATGAGTTAGATTGAGGACTCATCGAGCACCGTCAAATGATTATTAAGAGATGATCTCCAGCCTGCGTAGGAGATGGCAATCCGTTCTCATTTAGGCTGATATCTGACCAACCTCTTGATGCAGGTCCTCTGCATAGGAATAGAGATTCAGAGGTGTCAGATGAGTTAGGTCAAAGAGTTGACTTAACGAGATCGAGATAACCAAAGTCCTATATCATATACTGTCATGATATAGGCATGCATCCTCTGACCAGAGACAAATGTGTTACTATATGTCTGAGTATGTACATTTGGCAGACCAATAGGTTGATGACCTAATCAAGGTCTATACACCGGCGCGCTGGTGTACCTATAAGGGCATATGAGTAATATGATCTCTCAAAGGGATCATACAGGTTCATTTACTGAACCGGAAGACATGAGCTCACTCATGAGATATTGGGAAGAATCAAATTCCATGCGCATGGTCGTCTCGCTTTGGAAGCTTGACTGAATTTGTAGGTTTGATATATACTTTTGGAAAGTATATGATCAAGACCTAGGTATGATATATGCTTTTGGAAAGTATATGATCGATACTGACTTCCAATGATCAAATGAGAAACTTACTGATAGAACCCTGAAGTAGACAGTGTAAAGCAGATCTAATACTTCGGGTTGATTCTGAGTCTTCCAGTATGCAGGATGTACAGGTATTGGGAATGCCTGAGGGTGATGCGATCATAAACGGTTGTATAACCATGACGCTTCCATTCCTAGGGAGTGATGAAACGGGTCTGGATTTTAGTGACTCCTCTCAGTAGAGAAGTAATCTGATCTTAGTCCAAATGTTGGACATTAATCTGAATGTGATTCAGATTCAATGAGAAGATTAGATTTGCGGTCTTGATTTAATCAAGCATCTATGGGAGGCCCGAGATCTGGATTTGAGATGTGATCTCAATATCCATGTCACTGTGCATGGAACAATACAATCGCCCTGTCCTTATCTCCAAGTATTCGCGGAGAAAGCGCATTATCCTTGAAAGAGCTCATGGATAATTCTATTGTTGATATATGTATCCGAGCATTGAGAAAATGGATAATTAAATGTGATTTAATTATCATGAATAATATGAATTTGATTCATATTATAAGGAGAGTTATCTTAGATAATTAAATGTGATTTGATTATCAAAGATGTAAATAATGTGAATTTGATTCATATTATTTGAGCACATGAGAATAAATTATCCAACATAATTAAATGTGATTTAATTATTATGGATAAGAATAATGTGGATAGTAATATCCAATTATTCATAATATATTATAAATGTGATTTATAATGTATTAGAGAGAGAGAGCTAATTATAATTTATATGTGTTGATTAATTATTACGTGTATTGGATACACATTGTGTAATTAATTGGCAATGTAAATTATATGTTGTTTTGGGTTGTGAATATGATTCACAATTTTTTCAATGGTAAGATTGCAATGTCTACAAAATAATTGTGAATTATTTTTGTAGAATAATTTGCAACAAAAGTTGTTGCAAATAATGAAGATTGCATGAGAGATAAAATAGCCACCTTCCTAATGGAGGAGGGTGGACGGCCACCACTCCCATTAGGAAAGGGAGGCCGTCCCCCCTCTCCACATGGAAGGAGCCTTTTCTCTCTTCCATTATCTCCATGTATTGATGATTTAATTTTGTGATTAAATTGTGTTGATTTATCAACATATATTTAAATTAATTGTTGTTGGTTTTACCAACACAAATCTTAGCCATTAAAAGAAACACAATCAATGAGAGCCATTGGATTTGTGTTGTCCCATGGATTGAGATCCATGGACCCCAAAACCCTATAAAAGGAGAGGCACCCCATTGCTCTTCTTTACACATAATGCTTGAGAAGCATCTCTCTCTCTCTCTCTCTCTCTTTCTCTCAAGAGACGTCAGCCCTCTCTCTCTCCCTCTCATGGCCGTCCACCATGGATGCCATGGAGAGGTTCTCCATTGCCGCGGCATCGTCGTTATGCTGCCCGTTCTTCTGCTCGTGGGTCTCCGTCTCCTTCGGTGCGCCTCGCTTGTAAAGAAGACGTCGGATCTCGTGTGTCGAGATCAGAAGATCTGCCGCTTGGATCATCAACATGGATTGCGAGAAGCACGCGGTTCATCCCCGCGCTCGCAAGCGTCTCCTCCGTCGGATCGGACTTGAGACAGGAGGTCTTTTCGTTTAGAGACTCGATCGCAACCACTCTTCAAGAGGTAATCCTATTACTTGTTTGTGGTTTAGAGGAAACGATCCGAGAAGTGTTCTTGGATCATGTGATTTCGTCGTAAGAATTTTTTTAAATTCCGCTGCATCGAGCAACTAGTGCGACTAGTCGCTCCTCGTCGTATTCGATGCGACGCTCATGCTTCCGTGATGCGCTTGAGGATCTAACCATATCCTTCAAGTGGTATCAAAGCCTTAGGTCGATGATTTTGAATATGATTCGCAAACCGAGGACGACTTGGGTTCGTTAAGGTCGCGAAAGTTTTCATCGCATTTGATTTCGCAGATCTGTTTAGTAAATAAATTCGGCACTGTTTAAATTTTTTAAACACGAATTTAATACATTTATTTTGTTCTTCATTAAATAAGGAAACCATAGGAACTGAGTTTGCGTAAATCGGATTTCGTATGCTCGAGATATGGTCGTTTTAATGAACATGTATGCACTGTTACGGGAACTGTGAATCTGAACGTGATTAAAATGTTAATTATTGTTTAGACTTGCCCCGAAATGCGTGAAACATCACTTAGGTTCTGTCCTAAATCAAATTAGCAAACTTTAGAAATTGACTTTGCTTAATTTGGATTTAATATGATTGAGATATGCTAATTTTAGTAAGTAGGGGTCACTGCTGAAGTTGCTTTCCTAATCAAGAACCGTGTGATTGTCAATTAATGAAATTAATTGTTAATTTCGAGAAATAATTATGGAAAATATTTGTGAAATATTAGAAGATGATTATTTCCTTAATTTACTTGGCCCCAATCAATTAATTGATTAGATTTGATCTAAATCTTAATTGGTATCACAATCATCAAACTTCTTGCTTGAATAGGATTGGGAATTTGTCTAGCAAATTTCCTTATAATCAAAAAATTGTTTTGATTACTATATGGTATAATTTCGGTTGAAAAATCGATGATCATCTCAAGTACAAATTAATCAATTTGGCATTATCCTTTCCCGAGGCGGATATGGTGTCTAGTCGGGGATCGCTGGGGTAGCGGGTTGCAACGTATGCAGTCCGTCCCACTCCCGCCGGTACTGGCCATGACAGCGGGTAGGGCCGGGATAATGTCCGAGGGATTATGATGTATTTTTCTAATTATTAAAATACGAATTAATACATACTTTGAGAAGTATTCAAACATAAAATTAAGTTTGATTGATTGAATTGGATTGATAATTAATTTAATATGACTAAGTTAATTATATCCAATTGAGAATACTCTAATATGATTAGAGTTAATAATTCCCTTGGAAGAATTAATTATATGAATGTGATTCATAGTAATTAATTAAATTTGAATAAGAGGTCGAGGATCACATAAGTGACATCCATGGTCTCCCGTCAAGGCGAAGGGTTTCCGTCGCCAGGGATTGTATATAGGAGACACCTGTACGAAGTGACAGCTCCTATATACAAGCGCATCTGGATCGGACTCTTTGCTTCTCGAATAAGTAAGGCCGTATGCGTAGTGACCCCAATATCGGATCCTCATATTATTGGGGCGATATTGGATTGCGCATAGCGAGTTCTATTCCTGTTGACGGTTGGTTCAATTGATGACGGGTCAACATCACCTTAGGGGTGGGGGGCCCGGGCATTAAAGACCGAATTGGGAAATGCAAGTTGGACTTGCAAGGCGGAATGTGTTCCCTCTTCTCTTCATTGGAGTTGCAGTTTCTCATATTATTGGGATGTAACAAAGATAAAGAGGAGATCCCAGATCTTACTGAGATATAATGGTAAGTATATCTCTTACATTGAAAGTGATCAAGGGAATGAACTTTCAGTGTCTTTGACAAGGCAAGACAACTTTGATACAAAAATTCCTAAATCAAAGTATAATATGTATATATATAAATATATACACTCATGCAAATTTCTTATTTCAGATAATCCTTCATTAAACCCACTCAATTCTATACTCAATAATAACCAGTAATATATCATGGATTGGAACGTTGATCCAGATATTATGCTTGCAATTGGACACATAATGTGTGGTTGCAATGTGCAAGTTTCCTCATAATAATGAGGGATGATAATTAAATAGACAATGGGACTAAAACCCTAGGGTTGGTATGTCTCTATAAGTCTTGATCTCATCGAATGTACTTTGGAAGTGACATGTTGATGATGATCGCAATTGTCAAATAATCCTTATAAAATCAATAAAGATATTTTGGCATACATATGTGCTCTTGACATTTAATCATGAATGACATGGTTCTCTGCATCATGTAGAATGATAGCTCTATAAGAGATGATGTATTCAAATTGTTTGAGTACCTACCTGAACCTATGTTTTAAGAGTTTTGATGAGTGTCATCATTCTACTATCTATACTATAGTCATTCATGAAGCTTCATAATATTCATATTGTATGAATTAGGTGAAGCATGTATAAATGTCGAAATGCTCTTACATTAAATTCTTGTGAATTTAACATAAGAGATCCTTAATCTTAAGCAATTGTTGTTTATAGATAAAGGGAGTGCAGTGGAAGTATGGGTTGGATCCAAGTAAGAAGTATAGTCAAAGAGTTGATTGTACTTCTGTGACTTCCATCCAAAGAGTTGGATAAATGCCAATATTGCAATAGGTTGATGTGTTGATAGTATGACTATTAAGTTTGTCTAGAATCCTCAGAGAAGGACTCGGATGGAGCATCAGTATAATCTACATAGATCATTGATATTGACTTACTTATTGAATAATATAAAGTCTTATAATTGTATCTCAATCTTCTAACAACACTTGCAATGGGTTGCATATGTTTTAGAAGACTGGAAAATTTGATCTTAAGGTTTATAGTCTTCTACATGGATATTGATGCAATTGTTGCAACAATCTCTACTGGATTGATAGACTTCTCAATTTCAGTGGGAGCCCTTAGTCTTAGAGAATGTCTCTATGACCTAGATATTAGAATACACTCATTGTTTATTTCTAAACGTTGGAATAAACATGAAATCTAGAATAGACCTATCATAAAAAGTTATGATAGAGATATTTCAGATAGTAATCTAACATCTAGTGGACTCTACTAAATTAGAAAATTAATGAATGGTTCATTAAGATTTCTAATACTGAAAATTAAACCTTTAAAGATCAATAGGAGGATAAAGATCATTTGACAATGATCTGACATAATGTTTTGGACATATGTCTGTTGATGAGATCAATGGACAAGTAAGAGATGAAACTTTAGAATGTCTAAAATTTCAAAACTTGCATACTTATGAATATTGTATTCAAAGTAAAATGTCCAATACACCCTTCTTTTGGAATGGTGTAAGATGTTAAGTTATTCAAGATCTCATACATATTGATGTATGTGAATCATCTATATCAGAATAAACATTATGGATATGTGGTATCTATTAATGATTATTTGTGATATGAAATTTATTCTCTTCACTTAGAAAACTTTGAAATGTTCAAAGATTTCACAATTTTGGTTTAGAACCAAAGTTTGAAGGAAGATGAAATGAATTTGATCTAATCAAGGTAGCTTGTACCTATTAGATGTATTCAAGGAATACCTTATGGAGATGTGAATATCATTCCTTTCTCAATCCTCCTGATGAACCTTAGCTCAATAGAGTTGTAGGGAGATACAATTGATCATGTATGACATGATTTGATCAATGATTAATCTTAGCGTAATTATCTCTTAGTTTCCAGGTGTATATATGTGGTAGAGACTACATTATATACCCTTAAAAAGGTTCCATGTGATTAAGCTGGAATCTAGCACTAGAGAGTGCTACTTCATTAGGAAAATAAAGGATGGTATTGGATACCTACTTTATGACCTTGAGATTCTTAAAATGTCCCATCTTTAAGAATATGATTCTTATAGGATGACTCTCTTGAGAATCAAGATAAAATGAAGTAAAGGATCTCATTTAATCTTTAGATGATAATGAGGCTTCTGAAACCGGAAACTAAATAGACAATTAAAGATGAAACATTAATACCTCTTCAAATAAGTTTGAGGATGGATTCCATGTGTCAGTTAAATCTGACGATGATCGGATTTCATGTGATGAAGCTCCTGAGGATCATGACATGGAAAGATGGATGTTAGCAACAAAGTCTAATGTAGACTTCTTATACAAGAGTTGTATATGGACCCTCGAGGATCCACCTATATGGGTCCGACCCATTAAGGTGTAAATGGATCTTCAAGAGAAAGAGGGAACCCGATGAGAAGGTAGAGACCTTCAAAGCACGGTTCGTAGCCATGGGCTACACACCGAAGAGAAGACATCGCTTGCGATGAGACTTCCTCTCCAGTGACCTTGCTTTAACCCATCAGAATATTGCTAACTATAGCTACACAACTTGACTATGACATCTTCATGATGTTAGTCAAGATTGCATTCCTCTATGGATACCTCTCTGAGGATATTCATATGAAGCTGCCCCAAGACTTCATGGTTGAGGAAAGCAAGGTGTGCAAGCTAAAGAACTCCATCTTTGGACTCAAATAAGCTTCCTATAGTTGGAACATAAGATTTGATGAAATTATAAATGTTATGATTTCAGATAAAATCTTGATAAACCATGTGAAGCTTAGTGGGAGTGCCATTGTGTTCATCGTGCTAAATGTAGATATTATTCTAATCATTTAGAATGATATAAGAATAATAATAAGTGTTTTATAATTTTGTTGTTCCATACCTTGAGATACGATCTTAAGGATACCTCTTAGATCTTAATTCTGAAGTCGTTCAGAAGCAAAGAGAAGAGGGTATTGGGACCGTCACATTAGTAATACACCTTGGACTTATTCCATTTTCTGGAAAATTCCAAGAGAGGCTTCCTTCCCTTAAGATGTGGTAGTGACCTGTCTAAAGGGATAGCACCTCAAAGAGTTGAGGAAGTAAAAGCCAGAACTGCTTGCACTTGTGCATCAGTTACACGAAGCTGAAGTGTATGCTAGATGTGTACAAAAGACATATGACTGCCATTCAGTGGGAATAGTAAACTGTTACTAATCCTACTCTGGAAATAAAACACTTGGTTGCAGTAATAACAATATCTTCAAAGATGATGAAACTTAGAGATAGTGATCTCAAAGTCTTATCTTCAAAAGTTTAAGACCTTGTAGATAGTGATCTACGAGGGTCTTAATTGTAGCTACCTTAGGAGAGAGAGATCTCCAGGAATGAAGGTATTCTAATAAGGATTGTGGGAATGCTGGTTATAAGATGTAGTGTCAAGGACACTATAACCGACAAAAAATTGAGTATATGTTGCATATGTTGCAACATTCGCATTGGATGCGAGCACTGTTACTAGGAGATATGCAAGTGCCGTAAAAGGACTTGGCGTAGTCTCTTGGGAACAGAGTGACTGATCAGCTTACCTAGCTATTTTCTAATAGCCTATGATTGTCACATGAGTGTGGGTTTAAATGATTAGCCCATTAATGGCTCTTTGGGCTAGTGGGAGATTGTTGGACATGCGAGCCCACGGCAAGCCATTATGCAATAAATGTTATTGCAATTCACTCCTTAATCTGAAATAAAAAGTACATAATTTGCATAATAGGTCCCTTAGTACAATTAGGGTTATGTACCATGGCCATCTTAATGATCCTACAGCTGTTGATTCAATTATTGAACCATAGAGGCTGGTGCTTAGATGAATATATAATGAGTTAGATTGAGGACTCATCAAGCACCGTCAAATGATTATTAAGAGATGATCTCCAGCCTGAGTAGGAGATGGCAATCCATTCTCATTTAGGCTGATATCTGATCAACCTCTTGATGCAGGTCCTCTGCATAGGAATAGAGATTCAGAGGTGTCAGATGAGTTAGGTCAAAGAGTTGACTTAACGAGATTGAGATAACCAAAGTCCTATATCATATACTGGCATGATATAGGCATGCATCCTCTGATCAGAGACAGATGTGTTACTATATCTCTGAGTATGTACATTTGGCAGACCAATAGGTTGATGACCTAATCAAGGTCTATACACCGGTGCGCTGGTGTACATATAAGGGCATATGAGTAATACGATCTCTCAAAGGGATTATACAGGTTCATTTACCGAACCGGAAGACATGAGATCACTCAGGAGATATTGGGAAGAATCAAATTCCATGCGCATGGTCGTCTCGCTTTGGAAGCTTGACTGAATTTGTAGATTTGATATATACTTTTGGAAAGTATATTATCAAGACCTAGGTATGATATATGCTTTTGGAAAGTATATGATCGATACTGACTTCCAATGATCAAATGAGAAACTTACTGATAGTACCCTGAAGTAGACAGTGTAAAGTTGATCTAATACTTCGGGTTTATTCTGAGTCTTCCAGTATGCAGGATGTACATGTATTGGGAATGCCTGAGGGTGATGTGATCATAAACGGTTGTATAACCATGACGCTTCCATTCCTAGGGAGTGATGAAACGGGTCTGGATTTTAGTGACTCCTCTCAGTAGAGAAGTAATCTGATCTTAGTCCAAATGTTGGACATTAATCTGAATGTGATTCAGATTCAATGAGAAGATTATATTTGCGGTCTTGATTTAATCAAGCATCTATGGGAGGCCCGAGATCTGGATTTGAGATGTGATCTCAATATCCATGTCACTATACATGGAACAATACAATCGCCCTGTCCTTATCTCCAAGTATTTGTGGAGAAAGCGCATTATCCTTGAAAGAGTTCATAGATAATTCTATTGTTGATATATGTATCCGAGCATTGAGAAAATGGATAATTAAATGTGATTTTATTATCATGAATAATATGAATTTGATTCATATTATAAGGAGAGTTATCTTAGATAATTAAATGTGATTTGACTATCAAAGATGTAAATAATGTGAATGTGATTCATATTATTTGAGCACATGAGAATAAGTTATCCAACATAATTAAATGTGATTTAATTATTATGGATAAGAATAATGTGGATAGTAATATCCAATTATTCATAATATATTATAAATGTGATTTATAATGTATTAGAGAGAGAGAGAGCTAATTATAATTTATATGTGTTGATTAATTATTATGTGTATTGGATACACATTGTGTAATTAATTGACAATGTAAATTATATGTTGTTTTGGGTTGTGAATATGATTCACAATTTTTTCAATGGCAAGATTGCAATGTCTACAAAATAATTGTGAATTAATTTTGTAGAATAATTTGCAACAAAAGTTGTTGCAAATAATGGAGATTGCATGAGAGATAAAATAGCCACCTTCCTAATGGAGGAGGGTGGACGGACACCACTCCCATTAGGAAAGGGAGGCCGTCCCCCCTCTCCACATGGAAGGAGCCTTTTCTCTCTTCCATTATCTCCATGTATTGATGATTTAATTTTGTGATTAAATTGTGTTGATTTATCAACATATATTTAATTTAAATTAAATTAATTGTTGTTGATTTTACCAACACAAATCTTAGCCATTAAAAGAAACACAATCAATGAGAGCCATTGGATTTGTGTTGTCCCATGGATTGAGATCCATGGATCCCAAAACCCTATAAAAGGAGAGGCACCCCATTCCTCTTCTTTACACATAATGCTTGGGAAGCATCTCTCTCTCTCTCTCTTTCTCTCAAGAGACGTCAGCCCTCTCTCTCCCTCTCATGGCCGTCCACCATGGATGCCATATAGAGGTTCTTCATTGCCGCGGCATCGTCGTTATGCTACCCGTTCTTCTGCTCGTGGATCTTCGTCTCCTTCGGTGCGCCTCGCTCGTGAAGAAGACGTCGGATCTCGTGTGTCAAGATCAGGAGATCTGCTGCTTGGATCATCAACATGGATTGCGAGAAGCACGTGGTTCATCCCCGCGCTCACAAGCGTCTCCTCCGTCGGATCGGACTTGAGACAGGAGGTCTCTTCATTTAGAGACTCGATCGCAACCACGCTTCAAGAGGTAATCCTATTACTTGTTTGTGGTTTAGACGAAACGATCCGAGAAGTGTTCTTGGATCATGTGGTTTCGTCGTAAGAATATTTTTAAATTCCGCTGCATCGAGCAACTAGTGCGACTAGTCGCTCCTTGTCGTATTCGATGCGACGCTCACGCTTCCATGATGCGCTTGAGGATCTAACCATATCCTTCAGTCTCTACCTGAGGAGAACTTGGAGGAAGAAGAGGAGCAGCACCACCATCACCACCGGCAGAAGAAGAGGACGTCTAAGTCCTTGAAGTAGCAATCCCGCTTCAGCAGAGAGTCCGACGGAACCGATGAAGAGCCTGCAACTCCATATGAGGAGGATCATCAAGAAGACCCGGAAGAAACATCACCTGTTTCGCCTCAGCATTTTCCTTTTAGTCAGAGTCAGATTCCTAGTCTGTTCAAGAGTCGGAGTCATGTACAGAACTCAGTTCAAGATTTCAATGAAAACATTTCAATTTCAGAACATGAGTTAGAGTCAATAATCCTTTTCCCCCGAGCCCTTAAGGATGGAAATAAGAAAATGAAAAAAAATCAAAAAAGATGACCCTGAGATGGCAGAGTTCTGCAACAAACACATCAAGGTCACAATCCCCTTTGACAAGTACATGGAAATGACCCCTGCATTTCAAAAATACCTTAAGGTGAGATGCACACCTAATCAGGTTAGCAGGAAGACCAAAAGCCATGTTGAGAAACGCGTTCTATGAGTAGCCACGACTTGTTTAATAAATAACTCGTTTCCCAGGAAACGAAGAGACATGGGTGCACACTATGTAGTGAGTCATGTTGATGACATCGCGTTTGCACGCACTCTCTTGGACAATGGTTCCTCAATCATCCTAATGCCTGCAACCCTCTATGAGAGGCTTAATCTTGGACCTCTTAGGAAATCTAGAGCCTTCCTGCAATTCGCTGATAAATCAACCAAGAGGTCCCAAGGAGAATTGAGGAATGTTGTGATTAAAGTCGAGGGACAAGAATACATGGTGGACTTCACTGTCCTACATATGGAAGCCCCTCGTAATTGTAGAGACTCCCATATCATCTTAGGCAGGCCCTTCCTCAAGACAGTGGGGGATTTGTTTGATTACAAGATCGGGAAAATCCAGTTCCAAACTCAAGGCGGAGATGAGGAACTTGAGATGAAGCAGACCAGATGGTAGAGATCGGATTCCGAATCCAGCACTAAGTACTCTTCAACTGAAGCAGACTGCGATCATGTAGACATAGTTGGGCAATGGAGACAGAACCCAGCCAACACCGATGAGTCCCTCCCCTCCGGAGATGATCCCGTGCATGAGTCAGTTTGCGAGGTCCTCGGATACCAGTACAAGTCAGAACTTGCATCGCCCTACATCTTCGATGACTTAGAGGCCCAACTGGGCCTGTCAGTCCTTACCTCTTTAGGACAATCGGAAGATGAGGATGACGAGTCAGATGAGGCTTTTGCCGAATGCATGGAGACCTTTGATGATCCGACTCCAAAGCCGAATAACTTGGTGGAAGCAATAACAGAGAAAGATCCAGCCACTTCCAACACCGAGCCAGATTTGATTGAGCCAGATTTCTTATACGATCACACTATACCTGAGCTCAAACCTTTACCCACAACACTGAAATACGCCTTCCTTGTGGGTCAGGACAGGAAATTTCCGGTCATCATCAGTTCACGATTGATCGAGGAGCAAGAATCTCGCTTGCTAGAGATCCTGGAGAAAAACCGCAAGGCGATAGGCTGGAGCATTTCCGATCTCCACGTGATAAATCTCGCTCTGTGTTCGCACCATATCTACTTGGAGAATGAAGCCAAACCCTCTCGTGAATTCCAACGTCATTTGAATCCAAATTTACGAGAGGTCGTGAAGAAGGAGATAGAGAAAAGGTGCAACGCGGGTTTTATTTATCCCATCTCCGACTCTAAATGGGTGGCCCCAATCCATGTTGTCTCGAAAAAGTTGGGAATTCAAACGACCACCAACGAGGACAGAGAGGAGATCGTGACGCGAGTTCCCACGTCGTGGCGCATCTGTGTGGATTACAGACGCTTGAATGCCGCGACGAAGAAGGATCATTTCCCCCTGCCATTCATTGATCAGATCTTGGAGTGACTAGCGGGGAAAGAATTCTTCTGTTTCTTGGATGGGTTCTCGGGCTACAATCAAGTAGACATAGCTCCGGAGGACCAGGAAAAGACCACGTTCAAATGCCCCTTTGGTACCTATGCTTTCAGGCGCATGCCCTTTGGGTTATGCAATGCTCCAGGTACTTTCCAAAGGTGCATGATTGCTGTATTCGCCGAAATGGTCGGTGAATTCCTGGAAGTCTTCATGGATGACTTCTCGGTCCACGGCGATTCCTTCGATTCCTGTCTTAGGAATCTGGACTGAGTCCTCAAACGATGTTGTGAGGTCAATCTGGTGCACATCTAGGAGAAAAGTCACTTCATGGTGATGGAGGGCATTGTGTTGGGGCATGTCATCTCCAATAGAGGAATGGAGGTTGACCCTGCCAAGGTGGATGTGATTAGCTGACTCCAGCCACCAACCAACGTCAAACAGTTGCGGTCGTTCCTCAGGCATGTCGGATTTTATCGGAGATTCATTAAGAATTTTTCTAAGATTTCTCGATCGCTAACTGGGCTTTTAGGCAAAGACGTGGAGTTTGTTGTGGATCACAAATGTCTTGAGTCCTTTGAGCTATTACAAGGAATGATCATGGACACATCTATTCTACAAGCCCTAGATTGGTCTCTACCTTTTGAGATCATGACGGATGCCTCAGACTATGTTGTTGGGGCTGTGTTAGGATAGAGAAGAGATGGCGTCCCGTTCGCAATCCACTACGCAAGCAAAGTGCTTGACATCGCTCAGCATGACTATACAGTTACGGAAAAGGAAATGCTTGCGGTAGTGTTTGCCTTGGACAAGTTCAGATATCACTTAATTGGATCCAAGGTAATTGTGTTCACTGACCACACGTCACTGCGATACTTGATGGTGAAGAAGGACGCGAAGGCGCGTCTTCTTCGGTGGATTTTACTTATCCAGGAGTTTGATTTGGACATCCGTGATAAACCTGGAAAGAAGAACGTAGTAACCGATCATCTCTCTCGTCTCGAAGATCTTAATACTTCTGAGGATTCACCTATTCGAGACTCCTTCCCGGACAAGTCGATTTTTGTTGTCGACTCACTCCGATGGTACGCCAACATCGTGAACTATCTTGTCTCCAAGAAGGTTCCCGAAGATTGGCCCAAGAGCCACATCGACCGACTGAAGTCGGAAGCTAGACACTACCATTGGGAGGATCCGATCCTTTTCTTTGAAGGACCGGATTGTGTCTGGAGACGGTGTATTCCTCAGGAGGAATACCAGAGTGTCCTTTCTTTATGCCACAGCTTGGAGGCAGGAGGACACCACTCCGGGAAGAGGACCGTATGGAAGGAACTTCAGTGTGGCTTTTACTGGCCGACTCTGTTTCGCGATGCCATCACCTTTGCGAAGTCGTGTCCAGTATGCCAGAGAATGGGAGGAACCGTTGGTTCCAAGGATGAGATGCCAATGCATCATGTCATCATTTATGATGTCTTTGACGCCTGGGGCATCGATTTCATGGGCCCATTCCCTGTTAGCCACGGATTCGAGTACATCCTTCTTGCGGTAGATTATCTATCCAGGTGGGTGGAGGCTATCCCGAACCGAGCCGCAGACAGGAGGACTGTCTGTAAATTCATCAGAGAACACATAATCTCTAGGTTCGGGATCCCCAAAATGATGATATCAGACGGGGGTAGCCATTTTGTAAATTGGGAGGTGAAGAAACTCCTGAAGGACTACGACATCGAACACCGTGTCGCGAGTCCTTAACACCCACAAACCAATGGTATGGCTGAGGTGTCGAATCAGGAGGTAAAGACTATATTGCAAAAGCTTGTCCGTCTAGATAGGAAGGACTGGTCTCAGATTTTGGATCAGGTCCTATGGGCGTATAGGATTGCTTACAAGACACCGTTAGGAACCTCCCCATTCCGAATGGTATTCGGAAAGCCATGCCATTTGCCCGCAGAGTTAGTGCATAAATCATAATGGGCAATCAAGAAGGTCAACTGGAACACACATCTTGGACAGAAGCAGAGAGAAATGGATCTGAATGAGCTTGTGGATGTCAGAAACCGTGCATATGACAATAGTTTGGTGTACAAGGATAAGGTGAAGCGTTGGCATGATAGATATATCAGACGAAATACCTTTGTTCCTGGACAGAAGGTATGGTTGTTTAATGCTAGGCTGAAGATCTTACAAGGCAAGTTGAAGTCCAAGTGGATAGGCCCATTTGTCGTTCGTACGGTGCATGATAGTGGATGTGTCGAGATCTCAGATCTAGCAGATGACGCACCGACATTCCTGGTGAATGGACAACTGTTGAAGCACTTCGTCGAATCCAATGAGTAGTTAGTCCATGTTGAGGAGATTGTATTCATGCGTGAGACAGATTCAGCAGATACACCTCGAGCCGCGTACGAGACCTTGCAACAGTGAGCTCTAGCCATCAGCAGCATCTTGAAAGATTCAGACCGACTCACTTGTATATATCATCATTCCTGTACATTCTGTCCTTTATCCCCCGTGACTCTAGTAACCCATCCCCACCTCATTAAATCACTATCTTGGACTATACTTAGGATGACCAGATCCTATGTATAGGGGGGATGAGTCACCTGAGTCGGTTCACTGTACATTCTCCAGATCACATTGGTCCTCATACTCACTTCCGTCCTATACATAGGCTAACCTGAGCCTATGTATAGGGGGGACCGATGCCCGCATTGTATATTCATCCACTTCTCTTCTTGACCTCGTCCGCCCCACTTTTTGACTTCCTTCTACACTTAGGCTGCCAGAGCCTAAGTATAGGGGGGACGGTCGATTTCTATACATTTTTCATTCTCTTTAGCTCTCCTACGCTTAGCACGAGCTATGGATTTTCCCTCGCTTTTCATGCTCTGAGGACATAGCACACGCTAAGTATAGGGGGGCGTGTATAGGTTACATATATACTTTACCCATAGCTCATACTTTCGCGTATTTTCGCATACTTTTTGTATATATTTTGCAATAATTACAGGTGGGTAAAAAAATTGAAAAATAATGTGTATACTTGTATACTGTATAACACTTGTATGATACTTATAAACTCTTGAAAATTGTTGTAACATAGGAGGTATACCAAGTTTTGAAAAAAAACACATAAAAAAATATAGGCTTCTTATTTACTCTTGCATATCATCATTGCATTCAAGAAAATAGAAAAAGAGTATTGCATTTACATAGCATGTCATCTGCATCTCATCTGCAAATCTTGCATATGCAAAATGAAAAGATAGTGGGTTCTGAACCAAGTTATGAGTAGATATTGAGGATGGACTTGATTTGACCTTAATCCACCTAATGTCAGAGGAACCTTATAGGAATCGGAGTTAAGATTTCTCAGGTCAAGTGAATTAATTCTTTGAGTTCGCAAGTCTATGTTCACATGTCATCTTGATTAGTCTAAGTAGAATATCTCGTGCATACGCATGGTTCTTTTAGACAGTCACCTAACTTGGACAAGCACAATGCACGTAGCTCGTCATTAATGAGGTGATGAGGAGGTTGAATCCTTTAGCTTGGATAGCACACGGGTGGAAACATCAGTCCTCCTCTAGGGAGGGTAGTGCATCTCACCCTAGTCTGGTGGTGTTGACATCTAAGGACGGGATGTTGTGGGTTGCAATAATGCTTCAAAATAGGGATAGTCTACTGGCTCAAGAGGAAAAACTCCTGATGTACATGCTGCACCTTGTATATAGTTCAAAAAAAATGCAAAAATTCCAAAAAAATCAGACAGGTCAAAGTGAAAATAAAATACTTGTCGGAGTATGTATATTAGCAAAGAAATGTAGCTGGATGACATGGCTACACTGGTCAGGCATCCCGGGATAGGTAGCTACACTGGCTATCGTCCATTCTTTTCTCTACCCCCTCCTCTTGAGCTGGTTGCACTTGAACTTAGAAGGGAATACCCCGCTCCTCGAGGAACGAGTTACTGGACCGGGTTATTGAGTTACATTGTTAGAGGAGGCTGGTTCTGAGCCATTTCTGATGTGGGGAGTTACATTTCACTTACACAGTACAAGTAAGAATCATAGTCATCAGAAATTTGCGTCTGAGGATTTGTTCTGACCTGCCTGTTGAGGCGTCTTGAATAGCAGACTTGTGGAACTTGAAGTCTGTTAGGTCTTAAATTCAGATCCCAATAAGGTTCCGCCACACAATTAATCCAAAGGTCGAGTCAAGCTCCATTTTCAACTTTTGTTCATGACCTTGGTATGGAACCCAAAATCATTTCACTCTTGCATTTCATTTTAGTTGCTCGGGGACAAGCAAGGTTTAAGTATAGGGGGTTGATGAATCTGTGAATCATCACTCTAAAAGTTGAAAATAGAGTTTTGTTCCCGAGTAAATAGCTGCATATTTCCACTTATATTGCATACTTAACATTCATGCATACATTGATAACATTTGCATTTTAGCATTCACATTTGCATTAATAAAGAAGCCAAGATCACTAGTAAAATATCCACCTAATAAAATAACACCTCCCTTATAATATGTACACTTTTAGTTAATAATATAAGGAAGAAGGTCAGAGATCTCCTTTGTAAAACCTCCAATAAAGCCTTAAAACCCTGACCAGAAAAAGCCCATAGTTCTCTTGTACCAACTCCAAAGTAGGTCTAATCACTTTTAGAGTAATACACATTTAAAGACCTTTAAAATGAGACTAATTTCATCCAATTCGGTGCTCCTAGGAAGAAGTTGGGTTTTAGGGCCTCTATGTATACTATATATGTGTATATTTGTATTCTTGTATTTTTGTATCATATTTGACCACATCTCCGTCATTTGTTAGCATAAAACTTGTAGATCTCATCAAGATCTACAACTTTCATGTTTTGAGTTTTTCCAGATTCGGTCTCCTTCTCTCTCTAATCTCATTTCTTCTCGTAGCCAATCACAGCTGGCCACGTGGCGCCCTCTGATTGCGCCACGTGGCCCGCTCCCCTTGCCTTAGCCATCCGCGCCCACAGCCGTTGGATCTTCATCCCGATCCAACGGCTGCACCACCTCTACGTACGCCCTTCATCGCCAACCCTTCGATCAGAGCCCCCTTCTCATCGGCACCACCCGTTTGCGCTTCACTCAGAACACGCCACATGGCAGCTTATGAACCATTCGATCTATTCCATCTCAACCTTTCACTTCGCCCTTATTCTCAGCCATTCGATTGCTCTCCAGAAGTGATCCCCATTGCTCGTTAGCGCCGCTCCCACAACTCACCACGTGGAGCAATCACAGCCCTTAGATCGCTCCGCCCCGATCTCATCTTATCCTCTCGTGAGCACCCAAATTCTAGCCGTTGGATCTCATGATCCAACGGCCAGCATATCGTCTTCTACCTCCAGCGGCCTCTATCCCACGATCTATGCTGCGCCGACCCGTCGCCCCCTTTCTATTCTTGGCCCCACTCCAGCCACCCTCTTCGATCGCCAACACCGCCACGATGGAGCCCAATCTTCCCTCATCCTCGCCATCTCCCTCACTCACCACAACTCCCACCAGAGTCGCGCCATAACTTCCTTGAACTCCACCTTCCGGTAACTCCTGCCATCAATTTCACCCTAAAAATCATTGCCTTCCGGCCACTGTCACGCCTATCCGCCGTTTTAGAGATATGTAAGGTCGAGCCCCTTTAACCTTCAGGTGACAGCTGCAGGAGACGAGTCGAGCGACGACAACCTTAAGGTGAGATCCGCAACATCACCATTGTCGCGTCGTGAGATCCAATTGGACTTGCTCAGCTTTGAAGGACTCTGTCATCCTTCTGGAGGCCACGACGGAAGCCGCACGATGCAACTCCACATTCAGCAATTCACAGGTAATTTCTCTATCTTTTCTTGTCAATTTTTTTTATCTAACATCGTTTGTTCATCTTGTTTATCGAGCAAAAACCACTCCATTTTCTATCCCATCACCACACCACAATCACCTTATCTATCATTCATCATCATCATTTATCATCTTTATTTTATTTCATCATCACAATCATCACACACCACATCTTTCTCCATTACATTTCCCATTTTATGTTTACAAAGAAAATCATATAAAAAATTTTGCAAAAGAAAATACAAAAAAATTATATTAAAAAAAACCAAAGGAACCACACAGGGAGGAAGCAGCTGCCGCCGCTGCCCCCCTGCCTTCAGCAGCCTTAGACGGTCGTACCTGCCGCACCTCCCACTGCTCGGCGAGCGCAGCCCCAGCCGCCTTCGTAGGAGCGTGTGCCGCCCCCGACTCCACCAGTCCAGTCTTCTCAGCAGGCGGCCAGGCCGCCCCTCATCAGCGCACCGCCTGAGCGCCGCCCTGCATCGGCGTCCTCCGCCTCCTGGCTGTGCGCGGCCAGCCGCCGCCAACGCCGCCTCGACGCCGCTCCGCCCCGCGGGACAGTCACCTCCGCTGCCAGCCCCTCGTCAGCCAGCGGTTCCCCTCACGTCGACGCGCCTCTGCGGCAGCCGATGCTAGCCGCCTTATCCCCTCGCAGCCTTGTGCGCCTCGACCACCCACGCCGCACCAGCTCCTGGCCCTTCGTTCTTCCCTGCGCGCCTCCTCGCGCCCGACACCTCGCAGCCATAGCGCGTGCGCCACAGCGATGTGCTGCCTCTAGCCGCCCTCGCGCAGCCAAGCGTGCCACCCCACGCCGCTCGCGCACCGCCGTCGACCTCCGATCGCGCGCGCTGCTATGCGTACCACGCGCCGCGCGGCCTTGTCCTCCGCCAGCGTCGCGGCGCATCGCCCCCAACCGTGTGCCACCTCTCCACTATGAAGCCGCCGCCCTCCGCTCAACGCAACGCCGCCGTCTGGTCGTCCCCGCGCCGCTCCCCCAGCCGTGCGTCATCCTTCACAGCCGCCTCCATCCCTCCTCACGGCCTTGTGCCCTGGCGGGTAAAGAAGGTCCCCTTTCTTCTTATTTTTATATTTTAAAATTTTCATTTTTCTTCTGTAAGTTTTATTAATTCCAAAAGTGCCCCTGTGCACAAATTGCATTCTACATTTCATTTTCTATACTGCACTCATACCCCTACATTTGCACGTTTATTTAGTCATTATTCTGTTATTCAGTTTTAATTCCGAAAAATGCATTGTGTAGCATAACTCTTGTTCTACCATTTTAGCATTCATTTGTATTTTTCTGATTTGCAGAATATTTATGGAAATTAATTTGGTGAAAAATACAACATTTTACCTATTTTGATTGATTTATTGATTGCGCATTATCTGCTTAAAGAAAATTCTCTGAAAAATCAATATTAGTAGATATAGGTCTATGCTACAACATATCCAAAAAGCACACCATTTGCACGTATAGTTTGTCTTAGAAAAATCATTTAATGAAAATCTTAATCAATTTTTAATTAATCAACCGTGAAGTGTTTCAATGAAATTCAAGTTGATTTGGATAGCTCTTAATTAGATCTATTTAGATTAATTTTGTTTCTAAAAAATATTATCGTTTGGTAATTATTAAAATTGATTTAGTCATTTTCACTAAAGTCTGCATTTTTTTATTATCCGTGGATCAGAAAATTATAAAAAATTTAGGGTAGCTTAATTTCATCTCATTTCATAATTTGGCCAAGTTTCATAATTTTTGGAATTAATTTGACTCTATTTTTGATTTAACTTGTAAAACTGGCCTGATTTTTGCATGTATCTTGCATAAAAAATCAAAAAGACCAAAAATATTATCCCTCTAAAAATCGAACACTGGAAATTTGCTAAAAATTCACCTAAGGAGACAGATGCCTCCCTGAGTTCGACCTTGGGCCCCCAAATAAAAAAAGTTGCCACTCGAAATTAAGTGTAAACCTAAAAAATTAAAAGTGGTTTTTGATTCGCTCTCATTATCTGACTGCAACGAACATTAGAATTAATTTGGACATTAATTTGCCGAAATTAACATGGGTAGCTGGAGACTTATCAAAATAAGGGTTATGTACCATGGACAACTTGATAATCATACAGTTGTTGATTCATTAATTGAATCATAGAGGTTGATGCATGGATGAATATCTAAGGAGTTAGATAGAGGACTCATCAAGCATCATCAAATGATTGTCAAGGGATGATCTCCAACCTGAGTAGGAAATGGCAATCCTTTCTCATTAGACTGATATCTGATCGACCTCTTGATGTAGGTCCTCTGCATGGGAATAGTCATTCGGAGGTATCAGATTAGTTGAGTCAATGGGTTGACTTAACGAGATCGAGATAACCAATGACCTATGTTGAATGCTGTCACAACATAGGCACACATCCTCTGACCATAGACATATGTGTTGCTATGTGTCTGAGTATGTACATTTGGCAGACCAATAGCTTGATGACCTAACCAAGGTCTATACACCGGTGAGCTGGTGTGCATGTAAGGGCATATGAGTAATACGATCTCTCAAATGGATCATATAGGTTCACTTGTGAACTAGGAGACATGAGCTCGCTCATGAGGTATTGGGAGTGATCAAATTCCATGCATGGTCATCATGCTTTGGAAGCATGACATGGATTTGAAGGTAAGATATATGCTTTGTGAAAGCATATGATCTATACCAAATCCTAAAAGACCAAGATTGAGAAACTTAATTATCAAACCCTGAAGATGATAATGTAAAAGTGATCTATATTTTGAGGATGATCATAGGTGTTCCAGTATGCAGGATGTACAGGTACTGGGAATACCTGAGGGTGATTTGATCATAAGCGATTGTATAACCATGACGCTTCCATTTCGAGGGTATGATGAAACATGTATGGATTTTAGTGACTCCTCTTAGTAGAGAAGTAACCTAATCTTAGTCCATGAATTGGACATTGATCTGAATAAGATTCAGATGCAATGAGAAGATTAGGTTTATGGACATGATTTAATCAAGCATCTATGAGAGGTCCATGGGATCTCGATTTGAGATGTGATCTCAATATCCAAGTCACTATACTCAGAACAATACAATCACCTTGTCCTTATCTCCAAGTATCTGAGGAGAAATTGTATTATTCGTGAAGGATTCAAGAATAATTCCATAGATCAAAGCATTGAGAAATTGATAATTAAATGTGATTTAATTATTATTATGTGTGCGGAAATTATCCAATATAATTAAATGTGATTTAATTATTGTGGATAAGAATAATGTGTATAGCAATATCCAATTATTCATAATACATTATAAATGTGATTTATAATGTATTAGAGAGAGCTAATTATGATTTATATTTGTTGATTAATTATTAATGTGTATTGGATACACATTGTTTAATTAATTGAAAATGTAAAGTATATTTGATTTTGGGTTGTGAATGTGATTCACAATTTTCTAATAACAAGATTGCAATATTCTCAAAATTAATTATGAATTATTTTTGGAGAATAAATAATAACAAAAGTTGTTGGATTAAATAATGGATAATTTCATGGAGACATGAAAACTCATGAGATTTCATGAGGTTGCCCCCACTTGGTCATAAGTGGACAAACACCAAGTCCTATATGGAATTGTTGGCCGTCCACTCTATTATATGGGGAGATGAGATCTCCATGGTATTTATCTCCCTATTTGGTTGGTTTAATTTTAGGATTGATGTATATTTGATTTGTCAAATATATTTGATATAAATTAAATCATAAGTTGTTGGTTTTTACAAACAACAGTCTTGACCATTGGATTGATCATAAATCCATCTCATCCATTGATTTTATCAGTCCCATGGATTGAGATCCATGGATCCCAAAACCCTATAAATAGAGAGGTATACCATGCTCTCAAGCGCTAAGCTTTTGAAGCACATCTTTCTCTCTTTCTTCCTTCCACATGCCTGCCCTCTCTCCCTCTCCTTGGTGGTCGTCCACCAAACCCTGGTGGGAGATAGCCGTCGTCGCCTCCGCCACCACGCTGCCACATCGATGCTCTTCGGTTCTCCGTCTTCTTGGAGTGCTACTCTCACGAAGAAGACGATCGATCTCGTACGATGAGATCAGGAGTTCACAGTGCTTGTATAAACTTGTTGGATTGCGAGGATCACACGATTCATCCCCGCGCTCGCAAGCTTCTTCTCCGAGGATCGGACTTGAGACAGGAGGTCTCTTTCGTAGAGACTTGATCAACCACGCTTCAAGAGGTATTCCTTCTACTTGTTGTGGTAATAGATGAAACGATCCGAGAATTGTTCTTGTATCATGTGGTTTTATCGCGTGAAAATGTTTTAAATTCCGTTGCACCGAACAACTAGTACGACTAGTCGTTCTTCATCGGATTCGATACGATGCTCACTATTCCATGATGCACTTGAGGATAATTTCATTCCTTCAAGCAGTATCAGAGCCAGGTTGATGATTTTGGATATGATCCGCAAACCTAGGACAACTTGGGTTCGTCGAGGTCGCGAAAGTTTTTGTCGCATTTGTTTTTCGCACTACCTTTTAGTGAATAAATTCGGCCCTGTTTAAATTGTTTAAACACGAATTAATCATTTGTATTTTGTTCTCCATTAAATAAGGAAATCATTGGATCTGAGTTTACATAATTTGGATTCAGTTTGCTCGAGATATGGTTGTTTTAAGAACATGTATGCACTGTTGCGAGAACTGCAAATCTTAACATGATTAATGAGTTAATTACTATTTTGATCTGCCTCAAAATGCGTGAAATATCGCTTAGGTTCTGTCCTAAAAAAAATAGCAAACTTTGATAATTGATTTTGTCTAATTTGGATTTAAATTGATTGAGATTTGTTAATTTTAGTAAGTAGGGGTCACTGCTGAAACTACAGTCCTAATCAAGAACCATGTGATTGTCAGTTAATGAAATTAATTGTTAATTTCAAAAAATAATTATGGAAAATATTTGAGAAATATTGGAAGATGATTATTTCCTTAATTGACTTGGCCTCAACCAATAATTTGGTTAGATTTGATCTAGATCATAATTGGAAACACAATCATCAAACTCCTTGCTTGAATAGGACTGGGAATTTGTCTAAAAAAATTCCTTATAATAAAAAATGTTTTGATTATTACTATATAGTATAATTTCGATTGAAGAACCAATGATCATCTCAAGTACAATTTGATCTATTTGGAATTATCTTTTCGCGAGGCGGATATGGTGTCTAGTCGGAGAGCATTGGGGTAGCGGGTTGCAACATATGTGGTCCATCCCACTGTCGTCGGTAATGGCCATGACAACTGGTAGGGACTTGATAATGCTGAAGAAATCAAGATGTATTTTCTAATTATTAACTTCAAATTAATACGTACTTTGAGATAATACCATATATATATTCAAGTAAAACAATCAAGTTTGTTCATTGAATTGAATTGATAATTAATTTAGTATGATTGAATTAATTATGTCCAATTAAACACTCTATTATGAATAGAGTTGTTGATTTCCATGGAAGAATTAATTACATGAATATGATTCATAATAATTAATTAAAATTTGAATAGGAGATGGAGGATCATACAAGTGACATCCATGGTCTCCCGTCAAGGCAAAGGGTTACGTAGCCAGATATTATATGTAGGAGACATCTGTCCGAAGTGACAGCTCCTGCATATGACCTATTTGGATCGGGCTCATCACTTCTTGAAAGAGTAAGGACGTATGCGTAGTGACTCCAATATTGGGTCATATTATTGGGGCGATATTGGATTGCACATAGCTAGTTGTATTCATGTTGATGGTTGATTCAATAATGACGGGTCAACATCACCTTAGGGGTGGTGGGCCCGGGTATTAAAGACCGAATTGGGAAATGCCAGTTGGACTTGCAAGGCGGAATGTGTTCCCGCTTCTCTTTATTGGAGTCATAGGTTCTCATATTATTGGGATATGACAAAGATAAAGAGGAGATCCCAGTTCTTGCTTGAGATATAGCGGTAAGTATATCTCTTACTTTGAAAGTGATGAAGGGAATAAACTTTCATAGTTGACAGAGCAAGACTAATTTGATTTAAAATACCTTAATCAAATATCATAAATTGAATGTATGATTATATGTTCTAATATAGTGCATTCTTAATTTCAGAAAATGATGTCCATGAACCCACTAAGCAGGCTTATGGAGGTGAACCAGTTGTCCGGAACAAATTACTCGGATTAGATCCATAATTTTTAGCTTGTACTCTCGGCTGAGCGCATAAGGTATGTGCTCTCAGAAGACAAGCATGAAAACCCTAAATCAAAGGAAGAAAAAGCATACAATGACAAGTATGATGAAGATCATGTCTTGGCTAGATGCTATATCTTGGGTTCTCTCTCCAATGTTCTTTAGAAACAACATGTGGAGATGAACACTTGCCAGGAAATAATGCAGAATCTGAAAGATATGTTTGGTGACATTAACCGCACCCAGCGATACAACGTTATGAAAGAACTCGTTCGCTGCAAGATGTAGGAAGGAACTTCGGTCCGTGAACATGTACTCAAAATGTTTGGGTACTTGTCGGAGCTGGAAACTCCTGGGGCAACCATGGATGCAGACATGCAATCTGATTTCATTCTGTTGTCTTTGCCCAAGTCTTTCAATAACTTTGTGGTTTGATTCCACATGAACAAACTAGAATTGACAAACGCTGGGTTTCTTCCTGCATTAAAGTCTACAAAAGAAGTAATGAAGAAAGATGGTCCCGCTGGTAGTGCAATGGTTGCACAGGTCAGAGGGAAGCACAGTCAGAAGCAATGTTCTCGGAAGGGCCCGGCCCAAAAGAGAAAGAAGAAGGGACAAGGTGTTGGCTCATCTTCCCATGCATCCATTCTAATGGCATCGAAGAAAACTGACGTCTGTCACCACTGCAAGAAGCCGGGGCACTGGAGGCATAATTGCCCGGAATACCTGAAGTCGGTCGACAAAGGTAAAGCCCCAGTAGGTATGAAATCTACTTTTATCATTGAAACTAGTTTTCTCGTTGGACAAGAAGGAAGTTATGTTCTTGATTCTGGTGCTTTTGTTCATGTATGCAAGTTGTTGCATTTGTTTCAGGAAACTAGAAAACTTGATGAAGGGGATATAGTCATCCAGATGGGAGCTGATGCAATTGTTGCAGCAGTCGCCGTCGAAACTTGTCGCTATCATTATCTAGTGGTAGAGTACTACTACTTAAAGAGTGTCTTTATGTACCTGAAGTCAGAAGGAATTTGATATCTGTATTTAAGCTACTTAGAAGTGGACATTCATTCCTTTTCTGTAATAAATTAGTCATAAATCATTATGATAAATATATTGCAGATGGTATTTTGCCTTCTGGTGGACTCTATGAATTGTGAATTAATGAGCATGTCATGAATGTTACAACCACTAATAAAACCCTAAAAGATCCAGGGAGAATAAAAATCATTCAAATATGATTTGGTATCAAAGTCTTGGTCATTTATCTGTTGATAGGATCAATAGATTGATACAAGATGGACCTTTGGATTTTCTATAGGTTCAATCATTACCTACCTGTGAACATTGTATTCGAGGTAAAATGACTAGGATGCCAATGTTACAAGATGCGAAGGTATTATTGACCTAATACATACCGATGTATGTGGTCCCTTCAGTACCGCGACTTGAAATGGATATCAATATTAGTTGATGTTTATTGATGACCATTCACGATACGGGTTTGTCTTCCTATAACATCATAAATCAGAAACCTTTCAAAAATTCAAAGAATTCAAGGCTTTGGTTGAGAACCAAACCGATAGGAAGATTAAACGTATTCGATCTGATCGAGGTGGTGAGTACCTCTCAGATGAATTCAAGGAATAAGTTAAAGAGAATGGAATTGTCTCCAATCTCACTACTCCTGGAACTCCCCAACTTAATGGTGTTGCTGAACGACGCAACAGGACCATCATGGACATGGTACGTTCAATGATGAGCAAATCACATTTACCACTTAGTTTCTGGGGATATGCAGTAGAGACTGTAATATATATCCTGAATAAGAATTCTAGCAAATCTGTACCGAAGACTCCTCATGAGCTATAGTATGGAACCAAACCTAGTGTTAATCACTTGAGGGTTTGGGGTTTCTTGGTTCATGCGAAGAACATGGACGCAAGTAAGCTAGAATCTGGCACTCGTGAGTGTTACTTCATTGGGTACGTTAAAGATGGTATTGGATACCAGCTCTATGACCCTGAGACACAAAAGGTTTTTGTCTCTAGAGATGTGAAATTTCTAGAGGATGATTTCCTTAAAGGTTAAGACAAAAGTGAAGTAGAGGAACTCATTGAATCCCCTGAGGATTTTGAGCTTCCTAGACCAGAAACTGATGAAATAAATAAAGATGAAACACCCATACCTTTTCGAAGGAGTTCGAGGGTGGTTGCACCACCTTGAAGGTATGGATTCCATGTGTCAAGTGAAACTGACAATGATCCTACTTCATTTGATGAAGCACTCGCGGATCATGACATGGATAGATGGATGCTAGCAATAAAGTCAAAAATTGACTCAATGCATAAGAATGGTGTATGGACCCTAGAGGATCCACCTAAAGGGGTAAAACCTATTGGGTGTAAATGGATCTTCAAGAGAAAGAGGGGACCTGATGGGAAAGTAGAGACTTTCAAGGCACAGCTCGTAGCCAAGGGCTAAACACAGAGAGAAGGCATCGACTACTATGAGACATTCTCCCCTGTGGCTATGCTTAAATCCATCAGGACACTGCTAGCTATAGCTGCATATCTTGATTACGACATCTGGCAGATGGACGTCAAGACGGCTTTCCTCAATGGATACCTCGTGGAGGATATCTATATGGAGCAGCCCCAGGGCTTCGTAACTGAGGATGGCAAAGTATGCAAACTGAAGAAATCCATCTATGGGCTCAAGCAAGCTTCTTGTAGCTGGAACATCAGATTTGACGAAACCATAAAGAGTTATGATTTTGTGCAGAATCCTGATGAACCTTGTGTGTACAAGAAGCTTAGTGGGAGCGCCATTGTGTTCATCGTGCTTTATGTAGATGACATCTTTATCATTGGGAATGATACAAGGATGATGACCAGTGTAAAGATCTGGCTATCCCATACCGTTGAGATGAAAGATCTTGGAGAAGCATCTTACAACTTAGGCCTGAAGTTGTTCAGAAACTGAGAAAAGAGGATTTTGGGATTGTCACAACATGGATACATTAAGAAGATATCTTGAACGATTCCGTATGGATAGTTCCAAGGAAGGATTTCTGCCCTTAAGATATGGTATCCACCTGTCTAAAGGAATGGCTCCTCAAACTGTTGAGGAAAAGAAAGCCATAAATTAACAAAATGACTCTTGTAAATAACATACAGTAATTATTCTATATAAGATTGTACAAAATGAATTAACAATAAAAAGCCGCAAAAATAAAGGAGTTTTATACTTGTAAATAGCCCAAAACTTCATGTATTTTTAATAATTTCATTTCAACTCCTTTTTGCCTATTCTTTCTCTAACTTATAAAAATGTATATAAAAATACAAAAATACAAAACAAATTTCATCTCAAATAAATGCTCCTAGATCCCAAAGAGAAAAGGCCGTAAAGTCCAACTTCCAAGCTAAATTCCCGCTCCGTATGAAACTCCAAATTCACCAAACTCACTTTTAGAGTTCAAGTTAGAAAATAATCTATCCAACGGAAGTGGTTTCATTAAAATCGGAGCTCATTTGCAAAAGTTGGGTTTTGGGACCTAGATGTACATTGTACATTATGTATATATAATCATTCTTTCTTCGTTTTTTATTTTACCTTTCTTAATTACTAAAAATACAAAAAAATCATACTTGTGTTGTATTTTAATTGTAGTATTTTATTGTATTTTTTTGTTGTAAATATCTCTTATTAAAAAGACAAAAAAATTACATATTAGAATAGTAAAAAATGTACATGGTGTTTTGTCTTCTTTTGTAAATTCTCCACTATTTATTTTCTTCTCTTTTATTCTATTGTAATTAAAGTAGCCTACTTTATTTTATATTATTTATTTAATTATTATACATTTTCTACAATAACCATCAATTCAACTCCATTATTCCACCATTTTTTCCAACTTCCCATTCAACTCCATTAATAATACAACCTCCCATTCAACTCCAACACTTTAATAACCTCTCATTCCATTCTCTTTATATACATGTCATTCTCCTCATTTTTGCCTTTGATCCATCTTTATGTGAGGAGAGCCTAGTTCCCAGAGTTCAATTGGTGACAGCGACGCAACCGCGGTCGAGCGATGATGACCCTCTCTCCGGTGAGATCCGTTGGCTTTTTGGCCAACATCGCAGCCGCAACCGCGCGCTGCTCGAGCTCATCACGCGCCGGCGATTCAAGCGAAGATCGTGCTCTCGTGAGCACACCATAGGCGATCGTCTCCATCGTAGGTAAATTTTCATCTCATTTTATCATATTGTCATTTTTGCAAATTTTTTTAGCCCTTCATATCACCATCATTTTTTCCCCATTTATTTAGTTCATTATCACCACCAATCAATCTTGTTTCTTTAATCTTATTCCTTCTTTAAATAAATTTTAAAAAATAAAAAAATTAAAAAAAAGAGAGTTTTTATTACAACAGAAAAAAAGAAATTCAAAAAAAAATAAAAAAAAAATCAAAAAAAATAAAAAATTGGAAAGAGCAGCAGGCGCAGGTGACGCCCGCCGCCCCCTCCTTCTTTCCACTGCCGCCAGCCGGCGGCCTCCCAGCCGGCCACCGCCGCTAGCAGCTCCCCGCAGCCCCTCCCTCGCGGCCGCCGCAGCAAGCGGCTACCTCCATTGCCAAGCGGCCACCCGGGCCGCCCCTCGTCCTCATCCTTGAGCAGCAAGGCAGCGCCGACGCCGGCATCACCGCGTGCGGCCGCAACCTTCGGCCCACCTCCGCCCACCTCCGCTGCGCAATCCCGCGCTCCCCCTCACTGGCCGCAGTCTATCCTCATGGCCCCGCGCGTGGGCGGCGCCGCCCCTCCGAGTTCGCATCCCGTCGCGCCGCCCACAGGCCGTGACGCTCCACTCTCAACCGCACCAACGCGCAGCCTAGACGACCACCGTAGGCTTCACCGCTCCCTCCGCCGTGCCTCGCCGCCCTCGCCGACCCTCGTCGACCACATCCTCCCCGCGCGGCCACGCGCGGGCAGCCACCCCCCTTTGGGTTCTCCACATGCGCCCCTGTGCACCAAGGAAGAAGAAAGGTTAAACTTTTTTTTATTTTTATGTAAAAATTGAATATATTTCTTGTTAAGTTTTTGTAATTACCATTTAGTCCCCGTGCATGTTTTCTTTTGTAATTTAAGTTTCTATATTTGCAAAGACACCCCTGTGTTCGCATTTTAATTTGGACCTTGTTTATGCATCTTTATATTCAATAAGAAATGCTTTCATGTTGAGCAACTAATTCTCTAGATTGTGGGTATTTATTTATATTTTTGTGAGTCAGGGTAATTAATTAAAAATGGTTAACTGAAACTTTGCATATTTTACCCATTTTGAGCACTTAAATTCATATCTAACTCACAGTTGCTCTAAAAATTCCACAAAAATTAGGAATGATGCCTTGATATATGATTAACTTACTTTCCAAATTTCATCTAAAATGGAGATGTCTTGTGCATGAAATAAATTGTAGAGTGTTTTTAGTTTTTGATTTTTAATTAAATCCACGTATATCCTTTTTGTGAAATTTGAACTCTACTGGATTGTTTATCAAAATATCTTTCTGAGATAATTCGCACTCTGATTAATTTGACAATGTGGATTTATTAGAAATTATTTACTCACTGTAACTCTGTTTTCATTAAAAAATCCATAATTTTTCAAAAAATTCCAAAAAAAATACGTAGCTTCCTTGCATCATGTTTATATTCTAATAAATTTTTCATAATTTTTGCTTTCTGTTTGCATGAGAAATTACGAAAACACCCATAAAAAGTGTGTTTTTTTATTTATTGCATTTTAATTCTTAAAAATACAAAAAATGTGTTTTGTGTTTCCCACTGGATTAGGACTCTAGAAAAAATATAATTTGGCTAAATTGGACTATTTTGACATAAAAATTAATTTGCCCTTGTTGTATACTTTCTTAGTGTCATAATTCACCCGCATTTGCCTTTCACCTTTGTTTTTGTACTAAAAAAATATATAAAAAAATCACATTGGAAATCTAAAACTTAGTTTTCAAATTATTCCCAAAGTTGTTCCTTTGCCTCCCTGAGTTCGACCCCGAACTTTCCCGGCATATAAATTAAGCCGAGACACTCTTCAAGGAGATCTTCTTTCGGTTCTGACCGAATTGCTAAGTACACGTACCACAACGAACACGAATTGAACATCGTATTTAGCGACTCGTCAGACCGCGACTGGCGATGGTCAAGTCGATAATGGTGCAGCGGTGATGGTATCAGTAGCATGCAAGCGGAGTTGCGTTGGAGATTGCTGGGGATCGTGGAGGAATGGAGGGGTGGTGTCGGTCGGGAAGTGCTCTACGGTGACGGTGCTGGAAGGTGGCCTAAGGAGGCAGCTGGAGTGGTGGAGAAGCCTACTGGATGCTGGTGGCGCGCGACAAAGTGACGGGAGGTGCGAAGCAGATGGGGTGGAATGTCGTTGGGTGGAGGTGTGTCGGTGAAGATGAAATGTTGTGTCGGAGGAAATGTAGGCGGTGGCTTAACGGCGTGCGGATGGCCGGAGAAGAAAAAACAGGCGAGGGTTGGACCTGCAAGTCTGCAACGAGACCTCGAGCCTCATATCTCTTAGGAGGATATGGGGGAACTGGGATGTCACCACTGGTTCTCCCTTCTTGCTGTTCATGTGACCGACAGATGTCTGATGGAGAGGGTTGCAGATGAGGTTAAATAGGAAGAGGAGAAGGCTGGAATATGGAAGGGGATTGGAGAGGGACGACGATGAGATCTGATTGGAGGTGCGACGCGACTAGAAGAGGATGGTGGCGCATGGGATTGGGGGGTCGATTGGACGGAGAAGACGGAAGAGGAAGGTGGTCAGTGATCGATTTGGAAGGAGGTGGCGGGTTTGAGGAGATTCGATGTGGATCTGAGATGAGATACGGTTGCTGGGACTCGCGAGGAGCGACATAGATTTCGGGTGGCTGTGCTGATTAGGAAAGAAGGGGGAAGAAGGGAGATGCACAAGTCTTGTCCGATCGGCCGAGATCGGACAACCCTAGAGCTGCCATATAATAATTGGTTAATTTTTATTTTTTTTTGTATTTTTTTTTTAAAATAAACGAAAATAAAGGCTAAAAATGGGTGACACGTGGCATCTCCAGGAGCTGTCATGTGTCAGCCCCAGCAAAATCGAAAATAAAAATACTACGCTAAATAGAAAAGAAATAGCAAACGACCCCGGATCAATACATTTTCTTCACGAAAGTTGTTCTTCTCGATGAGATCTACAACTTTTATGAAGAGACCAATGCCAAAATTGATCATTTGCACAAAATGATATTTTTGGGGTATCCCATGTACATAAAATACCTTAATTTTTAGGTTTTATATTTTTTGTTATTTTATAAACAAGATAAAAATCCGGAAAAAATATGATAGAATCAAAGATAATGTTTTACACATTAATCTAGATTTTTGGTTTTTTATTAATTAAGAAGTAGAAGAAATAAAATGAAATATAAAAAAGATAATTTTTGTACAAAATGCTGGCGAAAACTCAGAATCAGTTAGTTTCTTTGATTTCAAGCTCACTTTGGATTTGGATTTTTAAGCATTTTAATAAAACTTTTATCAAAGAAAATAAAAGAAAAAAATACAATAAAATGAATTAATTATGTACATAAAATATTAGGTCAAAAACCGCTAAAATACAAAATGTACAAAAGAGGCCCAAAACCCAACTTTCACATATAAGCTTCGATTCACTTGTACTTGGTATTGTTTTGAAGATAATTGAATGATAATTAGTTAAAAGTGAGTTGGATCAAATCAGACACTGAATGAAGAAGATATCGAGGTTTTAGTCCGAGAATCTGCAACTAGGGTTGGGTTGTTGGTCCACTTATTTCAGTTAGTGATTTTTTTGTAATTTTCATTTATTCTTGTTAGTTATGTATACAATGGAGGTGATTTAGGGTCATTTGGAATTAGCATGAATTAGTTAAAAATCAGAGAAGATAGGCTATTTTACAGGTCATTTCAGTTGAGATTTTTGGCTTCTTATTTTGTGCAATAATAAGTGGTAAAATGCGATTCTTATCAACACATGCATGATTGCTAATTATGCATAATAAATAAAGAAATTCCAATGAATTTTACAGATTTGAGCTTGATTAATCATTTCTAGAGTGATGAATTTGAGATTCATCATCCCCCTATACTTAAACCATGCTCGTCTCTGAGCATTTAAAGCAATGCAATGAGGTGAAATGAGATTGGATTCCATACCAAGACCATGAGCAAAAGGTGAAAATGAAACTAGACTGACCTTTGGATTATTAGTTTGGCAGAACTCCTGTGAGACTTAGGGTTTTAAAATCAACAGCCTTCAAGTTCTACACATCATTGTCACAGTTTTTGCTCAAAAGTCAACTTAGATCAATCCTCCTACAAAGCATATCCCATGACTATTTAACAATCGACTCATATGTGTGAAAGGTTTTAGCTCTTCCCATCTAGAATGCATTACTACCATGCAAACCTCGTCTCCAAAAACTCGTCCTCGGGTCGTCTGGTATTTCCTTCTATGGTCTGTCGCGTTGTGTTCACAATCGAATAGAGGGAGAAATTAGAAGAAGGAGAATAGAACTGGAGAGTGACCAGTATAGTCACCTCTCATTATGAAGCCGACCAGTTTAACCAAGTCTCCATAAAGATCTGCAGGTTTGCTTGAAGCTTGGACCTTTTTGGTCAAATATTTATTTTGTAGTTGGCTTCTTTGTGTTTGGATTTTTGGTATCATTGCATGGATCTTGTTGTGACCCTACAGATATGGAATCTTTTATTCCGTGCATGTTTTGGGGACGTAGAAAAAATTGTTCCAAATCCTCCATCCCTTTTCCAAAGCTTTATTCCAATCCGTACTTCGGTCTTTAGATGTCCACACTACCAGAAAAGAAAGTCACACAGTCTTCCAACACCCCATATGAGTTGAGCTAAGTGCATAATGCAAGAGTACAAATTAATTCTCTATTCCATAATCGTACGCAGAATGAAGAGACCAAGTTAGACACTAAGAGTCAAATTTTGCACATTGTCATGTGGAACTCAAAGAACTAAGTCATAGACCTGAAGCTTCTAAAATCCTCTTTCTCGATAAAGTTCCTCTTAAAATTAGGTGGATTAAAGTTAAGTCTAGACCACTCTCGGTTTCTGCTCATAACATGGTTTAGAACACAAGGACTTTTCACAAATGCAAATGCATGTAATGCTGGATGAAGTGCATGTGCGTAATTTTTTTTTATTTTTCTGATTTTTTGGGATTTTTTTAAATGAATAAGAAGATAGTTTTTTCATTTTTTGGTTGGACACAGTCAGTGTTAGTTGCAATAACTTCCTCCCTTTTTTTCAAGGTAGTTACCCACCCCGTAAATACATGTAGACTTACGCGAAAGTATGAGCTATGTGTAAAATAAATACACAGTATAGAAACCCCTTATACTTAGCGAGTGTTGTGTCCTCAGAGCGCACGAAGCGTAGAGAAGACACAACTCGGGCTAAGCGTTAGACAGTGAAAACGAGAAAGGTAGAAGTCGACCAGCCTCCCAACACTTAGACTATGAACAGTCTAAGTATAGAAGAAGAGCGAAAAAATGAGGCAATCAGAAGATGTGAATGAGGAGAGTATATACAGATGGGTATCGGTTCTCCCTATACTTAGGCTCTGGTCAACCTAAGTACGAAAGAAGGTTGGCAATGGGGTGATGAGAATAATATATACAGATGGCATCTGTATCCCCTATACATAGGGCTTGGCCTAAGTAGAGGAAGAAGATATACAAGGAGATCGATGTGATCGGGAGGGAGGAGGGTAGATGATGATTAAGGCTTGATATTTTTTTGAGCATGTGGCCGGAGATCGTAATGATACAAAGAGGATGAAGCATATGATTCCCAACCATTGTCAGTGGTATCCTCAGAAAAGTCATGCCGGAGAGTAGACGAAGCGTTTAAATCAGATGAAAGGTAACCATCATTGAAGTTATCTTCAGAGGAACATTATTTAAAAGTGGAGGTACTCCAAATATTCTTGTTATTTAGTTGCTTATGTTGTTTTCTTAGTATTTGTTCCTTTTTGTTATCAAGCGATTCGTCCTCGGATGATGAATACTCTGAAGCACCAATCTCAGTCAACTGATAAGAAATTATAACATTATATTTAATGAGACAAGGAGAATCGACTTTTAAAGAATAAAAGTGAGGAACAGGAGTCGTCCAACGGGAATCAAAATTTGGATCCTTGCGTAGATAGGGTTTTAGAAATGTCGAACATAGATCACTCATGTAGATTACCCTTTCCGGACCTGAAGAGGAATCATCGGACGATTCCTTTTTCGGCATGTCAAAGGCAACTTTCTTTTTAGATAGAGCAACCATTTTGTTTCGTGTTGTCTATGAAGGTGCTTGTCCTGTTAGTTAGGTGTTGGCACTTGAGTCTCCTGATGAATAACCATTGAAATATTCCTCCTTGGTCAGTGTACATCTCGCATATTTGTTCTTCGTTTTCTTAATGTTGGTGCACTCTAGAGTTAGATTGAATTGGTCAAGGTGATCATAGAAGATTTTGGTCGATATAGGATGCATCCATGTATACGTCTCAGGATCATAATAGAAACCCTTTCACAAGGTGAGATCAATGGGTAATGGAACAGTGGGGAGAGTCTCCAAACTAATAGTTTCTTCAACAACCACTATCTTAGGCATAGCAACGGGGTAGGGCTCATCTTACTCTTGATGATTACGACTATCAATGGCTTTGTCGGTTGCCTAAGAAAATCGTGGTTCCTCAAAGACTGCTTGAGATCGAAGTGCTGCCAACGCTGTAAAATTGATTTTCCGAGTCTCGCACTCAATAATTGCCTTAGCCAATGCCAAGAATGGCTTTTCGAGAAAGATTGGAGACTGGGTGAATTCTCCTTGATGCTCAATATCGATGATCGTGAAGTTTACATTAAGCTGAGCACCTTGGAATGTAAGGATGACTGAAATTGTTCCACTTGACCGCATTATAGATCGATCAGCAAGTTGAACGATCCTCTTATCTTCCTTATAGGTCTGAGTTTGAGATTGTCAAATACAAAGGTCGGGAGGATATTGATTGGTGAGTCGCCATTGATTCGAGCATGGGTAAACATTATGTCTTTGATTCCATAGTCAAATCTGGACAACCGCTTCACTATGTGGCTCTTGGTTTTTCTCCTGACAAGGAGGTAGCCATTGACAAGATATGTCTTTCAGTCTTTGTTCTTATTCTGCCCGACGTTTTCATCATTAATTTGCTCATTAAAATCCTTTAAGATCGGGAAAGTGTTCAATGGCATGTATTAAGGGAAGTTCAAAAATCAATCTTTTCTCCAGTGCTTCCCTTAGAGTAGGATCTAAATTGTTCAAATCTTCTTCAGTTTCAATTTTTATGAATCTGTCTGGTTTTTCGTTTTTTTGGTGTTTTCGGTGTGGTGTGTAGATGAGTTCTATTCCCAAGATGAGGAGTTGCTTAGATTTACCGAGTCAGATTCAGAGTTGTCCCTGGTAGAGTAGTTTGTCTCTAGTGGAGTAGTAGGTAGAGTTGTCACTGTTAGATTCATCCCAAACGTGATCATAGTCTCCAGGTTTTTGAATATCCTCAGGGTTTTTAACAAGAGATCCAATCTTTTCATCATCCATTTTTATATCCGAGATACCATAGAATGAAATTAATTGGTCGGTGAGCTTTCTAAAATTATCCTCCATTAATTCATACCTCTTCTTTATCATCGAAATATCATCCTTCAAAAACTTTTCATGATCAACCATGGGAGTAGTCGGTGTGTGTTTTTGTTTTTGAATTTTTGTTCGAGTAATGTCATCTTCCATTTTTCTGTTTGAGATGAGAGGAGATTCTCTTGGAATATCCAATATATGATTATTATCTTCTTAAAATTTCTCCTAAAAAATTAAGCAAGGAGTCTGCTCAGTGGAAGAATTTTGTTGTAATCAGTAGGTCTCATACTCAGCATAACATGACTCAGGCTTGCAATGCTGGTTTTTGTAGAGTCTACTTCCATGGTCATGATTGATCGTACTCCAAACAATGGAGTCATACAGGGTTCATATGTGTCAATATCATCCATTTGGTCCTCTGTATGTGTGAGTTGATCGAAGGAGTCGTATTCAGGATTGTCAATGTGGATGTGATCATCACGATTCATCCAACACTAAGGATCATTAGGTGCGAACATCTCCTTGCGGTTTGATCAGGCCATCATATTATTTTCTAAAGTTCAGTCTGAATATATTTTTGTCAGTTGTGGACCTGTGCCAATAAGATTGTGAGGAAATAAAGATGGTGGTTGGGTTTGGTGTCTCGGCCAGTCATGATTCTCAAAAGTAATTTGATCTAGCAATGGTTCATTAATTTTAGCGAGAAACTGGGAATAAGATGGTTCAATCCAGGATGGCAGTTGATCATGTGTTATAAAGGTCGGGGGAGATAGGATATATGTAAAAGTGGTCAGAAGATCAGGATAAAATGGTTCTGTATTCAAAGTTTGGACAGTATTCATTAGAGGGTCCAAGTCTCCCACGAATGTTGGATGATTCTCGCTACAAGAGGGTTTGGATGATTTGGGTCTAACCGAGACAAATTCATTTTCATAATATATATCAGATGGGTACTCGGACCATTGTCCGGTTGTTGTCAAAGGAGACTGATGATGAATCTACATTGTTGATCTTGGTGCAAGTGCATAGGATACTCAATAGTAGAAACTCAAAATTTTAACTCAAGGAGAGTCTTGGCACAAGTGTGCGATTTTTGATATTTGAGATCGGTTTATGCATACCAATGAAACACAATACAAACCCCAATTTCACCTACTCACACAATGAAGCCGTAAGAGTTAGGCAACCATCTTTTCAAATTTTAGTTGGTGATAAATCAATATTGAAAAATAATTAGCGAGTTGTTAGGTGACGGAAATTTTCTTAAGGACTGGCCTGAATTCTTACGACTAGTTGCACCCACTTTCAACCAGTATGGGTGTAAGTAAGGACTGTAAAATGGATACCTATTACTTAAGAACAGAGCCTTACACAGTGTTCTTTAAACCACCCACTCTACTAAAGAAATCTGGACTATTTACCGGCTACCTGTAGATCCTCGCAGAGAAGTTGCTAATCGTTGTTTCTCTCATCTCTGTAAGATAAATGAATACAAGGTCAGGGTTTCTATACCACAAAAATTCTTGATTTTTTGAGTTGATTTAATTGGCTTTGTTTTGCAGTCCCAATTTTAATAATGCGATCACAAAAAAATTAAATGAACACAAATACACGTCTACCGTCCACTCCCAATTTCTTTAAAAAATTATGTGACAAAACATGAGGGAGAAAGTCGAGAAAAGTCGATGCATGTGAAACAATGGTTTATGCTCATACAGAAGACTTACAGTGATTCCTCGCAATCTCCATGTGAGATGCAATACAAGAATTGAAAATTATTCTAAACGAATGTAAGCAGATAAAAACCACACCTTAGAGAAAGTTCTATTAGCCTTGAGGAAATGAGTTAAATTTGGCTAAATTAAACTATCTAATAAGCGTCTCAATTAATGTGAAGTGCGGTCCAAGGTTCAACAAGCACATGCAAAAATTATAGAAGCTCTAATACCTGTATGTGCAGGTCTAACCTACAAGCCACTCAAGTCGGACCCCACCCTCATCGGAGAGTAAAACAGGCCATGACACACCACAGAAAGAGTTCAAGGACTTGATACACACGACAGTCCAAATTTACACCTCTTTAAATGAGAAATTAATTATAGAAATTAAAATTACAAAAAAATAAATCATAGACTCTACTCTCTCTCATGAATCGATTCGATCTTAATTTTATTTGCTGTTTTTCGGGTGTTATTGAAGATGTGTCAGTTTTTGTGAGAAACTGCTCCACGTATGTTGGGTACCTCGCAAGAAAAAAATAAGAGAGAGTGTGTGTAAGAGAGTGATGCAAAAATTAGAAATAAAATAAGGAAATAAATGCTGGAAATAAAATAAATGTAGGAAAAGATGGAAAATTTACAATGAAAATTCATGGGTCAGACTACCCAATTAAGGAAATCCGAACACTAATTATTTAGACAAAATCTAAGTCGTTTGCCTTCCGGCAACGGTGCCATCTGACGAGTCGTGAAAATGCTGAGTTAATTATTGTGAATTATTAATGTGTCGTTGTAATTACATCGAGAATTCAAAATCGATCAAGAAATTACCACAATAAATTAATCAATTTTTCAATTAGTGTGGTCTTATGTTTATTTTACCTGGCAAGTCCCAAGGTCGAACTCAAGGAGGTAAAAGAATAGCCTAGAATCTTGGGCACACCGATGGGGATATTGGCTCTATGACCTTAAGGTGCGTAGTGCAACAAACAACCATTTGTGCAATCCCACAAGTGCAAATACAAGTAATTAATTCAGATAATGGTGAGGTTAATAAATTTTAACCTTATGTGACCACTTAATTAAGAAATTTGATTTTAAAATCTACGTCCAATTGCTTTGAGTGATATTCAATCAAAATGAGAGAGGTGAATTTCCTTTTTTCTAAAAATGTTCTCAAGGGGAAGAAGACCACGGAAAATGATGCATGCAAGAAGGTTAGAATCGCGTACCTTTCGTCGGCAATCTACGTGCAAGAATGCAACGCGAAAATATAGACTTATTCTAAATGCTCCTAGCAGGCAACTTCTAAAGAACTCTTTTTTTGTGATTTTAAATTTTTCAAATTTTAATAGTTGAAAAACGAGCACAAACAAATTACATTAAGGAAACCTAATGCAAGTCTAATGAAATGCAGAAATCTAGTAAAATTACTACAGTAGTGAGAGTCCAGTCTCTAGGCCACAACTCAACCCGAAACGAATATAAAACAAAAAATGCTAAACTAAAGAGGATGAATCTCTCAGATGGGAATTAAACGAACTCCTAGTCCACGTATTTGCCCCCTCCTTCGTCTCACCGGCTCGAGATTTGATTTGAGAGAAGAATTTCTCGAGCATCCCGCGTAACAAAATGTGTGCGGTCACCTACGAAAAGAGCAAGCCAGTCAACCGGAACAAGATGCTAACATGTGACAACAATAAATGAGCATAGAAAAAGAGAATCAATAAAAAATTCAAGCCGCATCCCCAGTAATGGTGCCAAATGATTAACGGGTTCCTTAGCGATTTTAAAGGATGAAATTAAGTGATTTTAGTGTCGTTGTAATCGCAATTCAACCAATTAAAACATTAACTAATTTAAAAGTTTTACTTATATAATGATGAGCACAAGGTCGATCCTCAGGGACACGAAGAATAATCAAAGTTCAATCCCAACACGAATGCGATGCACAATTTCAAATATCTCATTTTCCATTCTATTAAAAGGAAACCACAAAAATATTTCTTATTTTCAACTTTTCACTATTTTTTTAACATTATGTAAGCATGATATTCATTTCATTGCCATATACGAGAAGATGAGATATTGCAATTAAAGAAACAACATCAACTTAACTTCAAATCACTCGTATATGCATAAAGTTAAAAGAATGTGTCACACAACTTCAAACAATTGATGATTTGGACATTCACTCCCAAGAATCTAGAATATGCAATCAAATAAATCATGACCAATAAACATAATGATTTTCTTTTAATATTTCAGCAAATATGAAAGAACCCACGAGCAAGAAAAACAACAACAATGGCTACAGGACTTCTTGAATCAAAAGAAGAGTTCTCACAACACAAGCAAACAGTTCACAATGAAATGTAAACAACAAAAAAATTAAGAAGGGATAAGATGTCGTCACCACATAGAAGCTTCCTGGATGTATATGGTTGTCACTCAAACACGAGTGCAACGAGAATAGCAGGGTGTAGTGACGACAGTGGTTGGGATAAAACGGACATATCGATATCCATTAATGTCCAGAATGATGGTGCTCTCGGGCACTGTCACTACCTGCACGCACAACAGATGGCGAATGGTATGCAGAGGTGAGGATGTCGCAGCTCCAGAATAAGAACTCGCCAGTTCTCGACTCCTTCGCTTGCGAGAGCCCGCTCCCAACTCGGTCCACGTTCAGCCTATCTCCTCTTCTTCGTTTCCCTATGAGCGGCTCAAACCGCCAGTGCTCCTGCGAAGGTGGAAGAATAGGGAGTTAGGGATCGGACCCTCTAAATGAAGAAGAAGAAATAACATTTATAGATTGGAAGGCGAGTGCGAAGCGAAAGGAAACTATTGAAGCAACCGCTGCAAATGTGCGAGAGGGGAGATGCTTTAAGCAGCAACTGGGATGTGAAGCTCGCGCCAAACTACAATGTTGATCGTGGTTGTCACGCAACCGCTGATGGAGAAGAAATATGAAGCGATGGTTGATGACACTGCTAGGTGGGAGATGCAAGGAAAGGTTGTACATGGCTAGTTGTACACGGTGAATGCTCTACACGATATGGAGATGGGTCGGGTACCTATGCGCAAGAATTGGAATCGTATCTGAGGTAGGCGGCAACCCTAAAGGAGAAGGGAACGTGGGGCTTTTATTCTTGGATTTGGAGAAATAAACTCAAGCGATGGATGCCATCCAACAGTCAAGAGAAATGAACTGCCATTCCGTAAATACCGAGCGAACGAGTATTGGCTTCCACGAATGGAATGGAATTCAAGGAAATTGATCCCACTTGATTTTGAATATAATGCATGTGAGTGCATACATGAGATTTCTTAAGAATGGGATAACAAGCATGTCAAGTCCATGAACGTGAATTCTTGCATGGGAAGTTGTTAATTAAAAGATAACTCTCATTTTAAATAGCGGGTTAAATAAGTTTATGACAAAAATCTATTAAAATATGTACACTCAAAAGACAACTAAACTAGGAAATTAGCACAACTTTTCAAGGCAAATTGATGTATATTTAGCAATAATAGGGGTCAATATGGCTTATAATAACATGATGAGATTTGGTCTCATCAGTACCCAAAAAGAATTGCATGTGCATACATGGTTTTGATGAGTGAGATAAATCGAGGGTCTAGAAATCTCACAAAGCGAGATATCCATCCAATGCATTGACCGCTCAATAAACCTCAGTCAAAAAACAAATCACCCACAATATGAATCAAGCAAATAAAATAAAAAATGTGGAGTTAAAATTTATTATAACTCTACAACAACGTGTATAGCGTGTAAGTATGTGTATAGGTCGAACACATGGAGCAAACGGGAGGAGGAGGCAAAATACAATGCTCAAAAACTTTGTCTTTTATCTCTTATCCATGTTATTGTTTTTGTGGGTTTTTAATTTTGTATTTTTTGTTTTTATTTTTGTTTCATATTTTTTTTCCAATTTTTATATTCCTATGTTAAATTTTTTATATTATTTTTGTTTTATATACACAATATAGCTTATATAAGATTGTATATACCTAAAATATAGTATTATATTTATAAATAATAATAAATATCAATAAAATGCAAATAATAAATTGTTTTTGTGTTTTTTTAATATTTTTCTATTTTTTTGTTATTTTTCAAGATTTGTTTTCTTATTTTTATGTATTTGTGAAGTAAAACATATCTCAAATAAAGGATTAATTAAATCCCTGATATTGATTTGGATTTAAAAATGTAAAAAAAATCCAAAATAATCCAAATCAATTTTAAATATAAATATTTATATAAATAAAATTATTAAATAGAATAATGTTTTTTTTTGGATTTTTGTAGGATTTTTTAGATTTTTATAAGAGTTTTTGGGTTTTTAGATTTTTAGGGTTTCTGTTTTTTTCATTTTTAGTGATTTTTGTTCTGTAAATAAAAAAGTTCAAAATATACTATATTTATTTTTTTGGAATATTTAAAGACATTTCAATATTTTTTGGTATTTTATAAATCAAATAGGGAATAAATAGTCTCATTCTATTTTTTATAAATAATAAAATAACCAAAAATACCATGTAAACACGTGGTGTGAAAGTATTAGGCATGAGGTATTTTTCCCTATTTCTTTTGCATTTTTAGGAACTCAATAAGTATTTTTAAAAAATAGATAAAATGCCACAAATTACATATCCTAGTTGGGGCAAAAAAATGCAAATAAAACAAACAACATGGTCTTTAATGCAATTTTGCCAACGTTATAAAACATTTATTTATTTTTAAAAGACTAATTTACGATATACAAAAATACCAAGGTTGTCCCCGCAATTTTGCCAGCTCACTTGGCCTGCCAAGTGAGGTAATGTGGACCGGACCCGAATGTAAATAGCAAAAATACAGGGGCCTACTTGTAAAATATACAATTATTTATAACATTATCTTTTATTTGTAGAGATATTTATTAAATAAAAAATTTGGGGCTAGATTTGCAATTTATCGCAATAATGGTGATCGAATGGTCGGGCACAGTTCACTTAAACACGTAGCGGCATCCGAACGACCCGTACAACTTCACACTAGGATGGTCGCTATTAGATCAGCAGGCATGATCTGACGGTTTAGATGGGGCTCGATCCGATGACATTTGGCAAATCTGAGGATGAGCTCTTGATCGGATGGATGTCGAGGATGGTGTAAGAACGGCGGAGGAACTTGCTGCTGGCGAGTTTGAATCGAGCATTGCCCTTTCCTCCGACCTCCTCGAGTGAGACTGGATAGCTCTACACGCTCCCACAAGTACGGCAAAGATTCCAGGTCCCTCAATAAGGTCCGTGAGCCATCGATGGGCCCCCGGATGGTCGAAGAAAAAATACAGCCTGGAGAGGGTCTTCGCGGCTCAAAGATGCCTCAGTTGAGGTTAATGCCATGTGATACATGCATGGTTAGCAAGAGTAAGGAAAAAACAAAGGGACCAGAGGTGCTGCGAGGGGTGAATGGAGTCGAATCAGGAGGTGATGAAGGCACTCTAGTTATGGGAGGAATTGGAGCACCCAACACCAGATCCACGTTGGATCTGGATGAGCAAGGGAGTGTGGGGCGTGAAGAAAGCGTGCAGGAGGGGAATGGCAGTGGAAACGGGGGTCAGAGATGAGAGAATCATAGTGGAACGAGTTCGCTGGAGCGGAGCTCCGACGAACTACGTCTTTGGCTAATTACGCTAAGTAACTAATTAAAGCATGAAATTAAAAGCAGGAAACAAAATGTGAGATTAAAAACTACCTAGAAGGCAACAAAACCAACTCTTATACATGCCGATAAAGGCTGAGAGCGGGGTCACCGGCGACGGTGGCCATGGGCGCATCTCTTCCTCCATCTACCTGCTCCGACCATTAAAGGGTTCCCTCATGTCACAAGGGTTCATGCTAGGCCAAAGGCGGGGGTAGAAGGGCTCATGGGATGACCAAAATTGAGTGGAGAATATGGGATTATTTATACACAAGAGCAACACCCTTATTTGACCAGATGATTGCAAAGAAATTGAGCTATATACAAGAAATTTAATGGGTAGGCATGCATGTACACTGATCCATGATCATTTCTTCTGAAGAATGTGACAACGGTTGATCTATAGATCGACCTGGAAAAATGGCGGGAAAACAGGGATGGGACTATTCTGACGTCAGTCAGAGATGCAGGGGGAGTTGACTGAAGGTCAACAATCCCTGTCCTCTAATTTGTCCAAATAAGTCCGTAAGAAGACAAAATAACAGATTATAAAAAAATAAATAATTAAAAATACTAAATGATTTTATTTTTTCGAGTATAAAATAAAAAATGTTTATTTTATCTAGTATTTTATTATGATTTTTATTTATTTTTTTGTTTTATTTATTAGTAGTTAATTTCTAATAGTGTATTTATAGCTATATTTGTCTTTATTTTGTATCTTTTTTTGTATATTTTATTTTATTATTTTATTCTTTTATTTTATATTGTTATAACTTATTTTTATGAGTTTAAATATATTTTTATTATATTTTTATGATGTAATTTGTATACTTAAATAAATAGATATGTATATTGTATAGGTATATTTATAGGTTTTTTATCTATGTTTTATATACATCTTTTAATTTTAATGTATTTTAATTTTGGGTTTATATTTTTAATGAAATATTGATAGTACTATCAATATAATAATAATATAAAAGAATAAATAATAAGGAATAAAAGAATGGGATCCCCTCTTATATATTTACATGTATAACATAGGTATTTTGCTGATATTTTCTCACAGACATTTTATTTTATTTTTCTTTTTGGTTTTATTTTAGTTTCAATATGCACATGTGTTGTAAATGATAATAATGAAACTACAAATATATATTTATGAAAATAATGAATAATGAATAAATTGAATATTTTAATCGGTATAATATACACTGAGGGTCAAAATCCTAACTTCCACATAGTAACTCCAAAAAATATAAATCCACCACCATTGGATAGCTTGTGAAAAATTATATACAAATAGAGGTGATTTTGATATGTTTTGAGTATTTATTTGAAAGATGTGCGTCTGTGAATTTGGGTTTTCGGCTTTTTATTTTGTGTATAAAATGAACATTATGTATTATTTTTATACAAACTAAATTTTCTATTTTTATTTACATAATTATCTACAACTTTCATGTATAAAGTTTTTTTATTTGATGAATAAATAATGAAGAATAAAATAGGTGTCAAAAGTGCATAAATAATGAATAAAACAACTGGGTTTATATTCTATTTTTCGCCCTTATCTCCCCATACTTTATTCCTTGTCGATCAGCTCAATTCTTGACTTGGTCTCGGGGTTCAGGGTCATAAAATATCTTCGATATTTTATTTTATTTTTCTTTTCTTCTTTTTATTCTATAATTTTGGCATTAAAAACCATGTTTTATACACAATTAATACAATAAATAATTGATGTTATTTTGTACAAATAAATGTTATTTACATGCATTAGCTAGGGTTTTAAAGGACAAAATGATAGAATAAAGGTGATGAAATGGAGATTCATCTCCCCCCCATACTTGCCTTTGTTAGTCCCTCGCAAACACTTATGCAATAAGTTTAAAAAGAACAAAGAAGAAAAGGAAAAAAAGAATAAATGGAATTGATTTCAATTATTAAACTTGTCTTCACAAAATAAAAGTTTGGAGCTCAGGTTAGACCTTGATATGGAAATGTGTATGGAACCTCGTTGAGAGCCAAATTTAAAACACAACAACCCTTGAGAGTCACAGAACTCGGTTCAAACCACCTCATTAGCAAGGTCTGAACTAGCCTACATCATACACAAACCCTTATGACTATGAAGCTAATTTTTACGGTGTAAGTGATAGTGGCTCCCCACAACTGAAATGACAAAGGAACTGACATCTTCAGAATCACAACCCAATGATTCCCTAATCCACCACTCTGTCCTCGATGAGCAGGGTATTCAGTGGCATCCAACTCAAGTGGAGGAGATGAAGAAAATAATGGATGGTAGCCAGTGTTGCTAACTATCTTGGGATGCATGACGAGTGTGGTCAAGTCATCCAGCTGCAGGCTCACCTTGTATAACTTTGATGCTCAAGCTTGCTTATTTTCTATACAACATATACATACTCTGCATGCATTTTATTTTTATTTGCTGGTCTGTCCAGTTTTTTTTGAAATACTATTTACAGCAACATTTACATATGGATTTTTTCCTCTAGAGCCAGAAGACTATCCCTCTTTTGAAGCATTATTGCAACCCACACTCTCATATCTTTAGACATCATGGCAACTAGACATGGTTGGGGTGCACTTCCCTCCCTAGATGAGGATGAATGTTTCTGTTCGTGTGCATCTCAAATCGGAAAATCCCTTCCCCTCACCAATCCAACTGAGTTGAGGAAAGTGAAAGGTGCAAGTGTCCAAGTTAGGTCACGACTGACAAGAGTCATGCGTGAGTATCAAAAAGTTCTAGTTAGTCAGTTGAGGTGACTTGAACCTAGCCTTGAGTCCCAAAGAATTAAGTCCTAATGGACCTGAAGTACCTTTATCCTATTTCCCATAAGGTTCTAGTGCAGTTAGGTGCATTAAGGTCCAACCAAGCTCCAATCATCGACTTTCTTGGACTTGTTCAATCATCAAACTCAATTAAAAGAACATGAATGCTATGCAAATGCTATGTACAATGCAGAAAGAATGACGCAATTTTCCAAACAAATTTGAAAAGAATTTTTACACAAAGAGTTTTGCAAAACGAATTTTGGCACAAGAAGTATGTAGTATGTACAACTATTTACACGGGCGTGCCGCTTTTTATTTATTTACAAGGGTTAAGAATTTTAAAGAATGTATATGTTTATAAGTTGTTTTTATAGATATATATATAATTTGTAAATATGCATTTATACCTCAAATTTATTTGAAAACAATTTTCAAAATTATAGTACACAATATTTTTTGCAAACGTTTACAAACGATTGAAATTCATATTGCAAAGATTTTTCAAACAATATATATACATTTTTCACAATAATTTTATGACCATTTTCAAATCTATTTTCAAGTAGGTTTTCAAAGATTTTATTTTACACAAAGAAAAGAATTTTTTACAAATCAAAATAATTTACTAAGGTTGAAAAAATTTCCAAAAAGTTTTCCAAATGTGTCAAATCATTTTTCAAATCATTTTGCAAAAATATTTTTAACCTGATTTATTAATCAGTATCTACAAAAAGTTTCGGGAATAAAAAGCATTATTAGTCGATTATTAATGAACGTATATATAGTATATTTAGCCGTATTTATTAAAAATAATATGAAAGTACGATTTATGGCTAAAGTATATACAGAGTATATGCGACCCCCCTATTCTTAGCAAGAGCTATGTCCTCATAGATCGAAATGAGAAAAAGAAGACATAACTTGTACTAAGTATAGGAAAGCTTATACTACAACGACTGAATAAGAAAGGAAAGAATGAAGAGATAAATGAATCCGAATTTGACCTTCCCCCCTTTATTTAGGATCAAATAATCCTAAGTATAGCATACTATATACAAAGCAGGGAGGGTCAAGGGTGGGATTAAATGGATCATAGCTCGTTATGTCTCCTCCTATACTTAGGGTGAGATATCCCCAAGTACAGTAAAGCAAATCAACAAGAGAGGAGACAGTCGAGGGGATCAAAGAATGAAAGAATCCAGGGTGCACACCCCCTATACTTAGGACAAAGTTGTTGGAAATGCGAGCCCACGGCGAGCCATTTTGCAATAAATGTTGTTGCAATTCACTCCTTAATCTGAAATAAAGAGTACATAGTTTGCATAATAGGTCCCTTAGTACAATTAGGGTTATGTACCATGGCCATCTTAATGATCATATAGCTGTTGATTCAATTATTGAATCATAGAGGCTGGTGCTTAGATGAATATCTAATGAGTTAGATTGAGGACTCATCAAGCACCGTCAAATGATTATTAAGAGATGATCTCCAGCCTGAGTAGGAGATGGCAATCCAATCTCATTTAGGTTGATATCTGACCGACCTCTTGATGCAGGTCCTCTGCATAGGAATAGGGATTCGGAGGTGTCGGATAAGTTAGGTCAAAGAGTTGACTTAACGAGATCGAGATAACCACAGTCCTATATCGTATGCTGTCACGATACAGGCACACATCCTCTGACCAGAGACAGATGTGTTACTATATGTCTGAGTATGTACATTTGGCAGACCAATAGGTTGATGGCCTAATCAAGGTCTATACACCGGCGTGCTGGTGTGCATATAAGGGCATATGAGTAATACGATCTCTCAAAGGGATCATACAGGTTCACTACTGAACCGGAAGACATGAGCTCACTCATGAGATATTGGGAAGAATCAAACTCCGTGCGCACGGTCGTCTCGCTTTGGAAGCTTGACTGAATTTGTAGGTTTGATATATACTTTTGGAAAGTATATGATCAAGACCTAGGTATGATATATGCTTTTGGAAAGTATATGATCAATACCGACTCCCAATGATCGAATGAAAAACTTACTGATAAAACCCTGAAGTAGACAGTATAAAGTTGATCTAATACTTCGGGTTTATTCTGAGTCTTCCAGTATGCAGGATGTACAGGTGTTAGGAATACATGAGGGTGATGTGATCATAAACGGTTGTATAACCATGACGCTTCCATTCCTAGGGAGTGATGAAACGGGTCTGGATTTTAGTGACTCCTCTTAGTAGAGAAGTAATCTGATCTTAGTCCAAATGTTGGACATTAATCTGAATGTGATTCAGATTCAATGAGAAGATTAGATTTGCGGTCTTGATTTAATCAAGCATCTATGGGAGGCCCGAGATCTGGATTTTGAGATGTGATCTCAATATCCATGTCACTATACGTGGAACAATACAATCGCCCTGTCCTTATCTCCAAGTATTCGCGGAGAAAGCGCATTATCCTTGAAAGAGTTCATGGATAATTCTATTGTTGATATATGCATCCGAGCATTGAGAAAATGGATAATTAAATGTGATTTAATTATCAACATTAATATGAGTTTGATTCATATTATAAAGAGAGTTATCTTAGATAATTAAATGTGATTTGATTATCAAAGATGTGAATAATGTGAATGTGATTCATATTATTTGAACACATGAGATAAAGAGATCCAAGATAATTAAATATGATTTAATTATCAAGCATAAGAATAATGTGAATAGTAATATCCAATTATTCATAATATATTATAAATGTGATTTATAATGTATTAGAGAGAGCTAATTATAATTTATATGTGTTGATTAATTGTTATGTGTATTGGATACACATTGTGTAATTAATTGACAATGTAAATAACATGTTGTTTTGGGTTGTGAATTTGATTCACAATTTTTCTATGGCAAGATTGCAATATTCTCAAATATAATTGTGAATTATTTTTGAAGAATAAAAAGCCAACAAAAGTTGTTGGAAATAAATAGAGGAGATTTTCAAGGAGATATGCAATCTCATGGATTTCCATGAGATTGCTCCCTCCATGGAAAGAGGGGGAGCGGCACATCATTCCCAAAAGGAATGTGTGGCCGTCCACATGGAAAGTGCATGGAGATGAAATCTCCATGCACATTCTCTCCTTATTTATTGAATTGATTTTGGATTTATTTGTATTTGATTTTGTCAAATATATTTTGATCTAAATTTGTTGGTTTTACCAACAACAATCTTAGACATTGGATTGACATAAATCAATCTCACCCATTGATTTTATATGTCACATGGATTGAGATCCATGGATCCCAAAACCCTATAAATAGAGAGGCATACCCATGCTCTCTCTTTACACACAATGCTTGAGAAGCATCTCTCTCTCCCTCTCTCTTTCTCTTTAGAGGTCAGCCCTCTCTCTCCCTCTCATGGCCGTCCACCATGGATGCCATGGAGAGGTTCTCCATCGCCGCGGCATCGTCGTTATGCTGCCCGTTCTTCTGCTCGTGGATCTCCGTCTCCTTCGGTGCGCCTCGCTCGTGAAGAAGATGTTGGATCTCGTGTGTCGAGATCAGGAGATCCGCCGCTTGGATCATCAACTTGGATTGCGAGAAGCACGCGGTTCATCCCCGCGCTCGCAAGCGTCTCCTCCGTCGGATCGGACTTGAGACAGGAGGTCTCTTCGTTTAGAGACTTGATCGCAACCACGCTTCAAGAGGTAATCCTAATTACTTGTTTGTGGTTTAGACGAAACGATCCGAGAAGTGTTCTTGGATCATGTGGTTTCGTCGTAAGAAAATTTTTTAAATTCCGCTGCATCGAGCAACTAGTGCGACTAGTCGCTCTTCATCGTATTCGATACGATGCTCACGCTTCCGTGATGCGCTTGAGGATCTAACCATATCCTTCAAGTGGTATCAGAGCCTTAGGTCGACGGTTTCGAATAGTGATTCATTAACCGAGGACGACTTGGGTTCGCTAAGGTCGCGAAAATTTTTCATCGCATTTGTTTTCGCAGATCTGTTTAGTAAATAAATTCGGCACTGTTTAAATTGTTTACACACGAATTTTATACTTGGATTTTGTTCCCCATTAAATAAGGAAACCATAGGATCTGAGTTTGCGTAAATCGGATTTCGTATGCTCTAGATATGGTAGTTTTAATGAACATGTATGCACTGTTGCGGGAACTGTGAATCTGAACGTGATTAAAGTGTTCATTACTGTTTAGACTTGCCTCGAAATGCGTGAAACATCACTTAGGTTCTGTCCTAAATCAAATTAGCAAACTTTAGAAATTTACTTTGCTTAATTTGGATTTAATATGATTGAGATATGTCAATTTTAGTAAGTAGGGGTCACTGCTGAAATTGCTTTCCTAATCTAGAACCAAGTGATTGTCAATTAGTGAAATTAATTGTTAATTTCGTGAAATAATCTTGAAAAATATTTGTGAAATATTGAAACATGATTATTTGCCTAATTGACTTGGCCCCAACCAATTAGTTGATTAGATTTGATCTAAACCATAATTGGAATTACAATCATCAAATTTTTTGCTTGAATAGGACTTGGGAATTTGCCTAGCAAATTTCCTTAAAATCAAAATTGTTTTGATTACTATATGGTATAATTTCGGTTGAAGAACCGATGATCATCTCAAGTACAAAATAATCAATTTGGCATTATCCTTTCCCGAGGCGGATATGGTGTCTAGTCGGGGATCGCTGGGTCAGCGGGTTGCAACGTATGTGGTCCGCCCCACTCCCGTCGGTACTAGCCATGACAGCGGGTAGGGCCGGGATAATGTCCGAGGGATTATGATGTATTTTTCTAATTATTAAAATACGAATTAATACGTACTTTGAGAATAATACCATATATATATTCAAGCATAAAATTAAGTTTGATTGATTGAATTGGATTGATAATTAATTTAATATGATTAAGTTAATTATATCCAATTGAGAATACTCTAATATGATTAGAGTTAATAATTCCCTTGGAAGAATTAATTATATGAATGTGATTCATAGTAATTAATTAAATTTGAATAAGAGGTGGAGGATCACATAAGTGACATCCATGGTCTCCCGTCAAGGCGAAGGGTTTCCGTCGCCAGGGATTGTATATAGGAGACGCCTGTACGAAGTGACAGCTCCTATATGCAAGCGCATCTGGATCGGACTCTTTGCTTCTCGAAAGAGTAAGGCCGTATGCGTAGTGACCCCAATATCGGATCCTCATATTATTGGGGCGATATTGGATTGCGCATAGCGAGTTCTATTCCTGTTGACGGTTGGTTCAATTAACGACGGGTCAACATCACCTTAGGGGTGGTGGGCCCGGGTGTTGAAGACCGAATTGGGAAATGCAAGTTGGACTTGCAAGGCGGAATGTGTTCCCGCTTCTCTTCATTGGAGTTACAGTTTCTCATATTATTGGGATGTAACAAAGATAAAGAGGAGATCCCAGATCTTGCTGAGATATAATGGTAAGTATATCTCTTACATTGAAAGTGATTAAGGGAATGAACTTTCAGTGTCTTTGACAGGGCAAGACAACTTTGATATAAAATTCCTAAATCAAAGTATAATTCGTATATATATATATATATAAATATATACACTCATGCAAATTTCTTATTTCAGATAATCCTTCATTAAACCCACTCAATGTTATACTCATTAATAACCAGTAGAATATCATGGATTGGACCCTTGATCCAGATATTGTACTTGCGATTGGACACATAATGTATGTGGTTGCAATATGCAAGTTTCCTCATAATAATGAGAAGTGATAATTAAATAAGACAATAGGACTAAAACCTTAGGGTTTGTATGTCTCTATAAGTCTTGATCTTATCGAATGTACTTTTGAAGTGACATGTCGATGATGATCGTAATTATCAAATTAATCCTTATAAAATCAATAAAGATATTCTGGCATATATATGTGCTCTTGACATTTAATCATGAATGACATGTTTCTCTACATCATGTAGAATGGTAGCTCTATTAGAGATAATGTATTCAAATTGTTTGAGTACCTACCTGAACCTATGCTTCAAAGAGTTTAGATGGATGTAGATGATGAGTGTCATCATTCTACTGTCTATACTCTAGTCATTCATGAAGCTTCATAATATTCATATTATATGAACTTAAATGAAGCTTGTATAAATGTTGAAATACTCTTATATTGAATTTTTTGATTTTAACATAAGAGATCCTTGGTCTTGAGCAAAGGTTGCTTATAGACAAAGGGAGCGCAGTGGAAGCATGGGTTGGACCCAAGTAAGAGGTATAGTCAAAGAGTTGAATGTACTTCTGTGACTTCCATATGACATCCAAAGAGTTGGATGAATGCCAATACTGCAATAAGTTGATGTGTTGATAGTATGACTATCAAGTCTGTCTAGAATCCTCAGAAAAGGACTCGGATGGAGCATCAGTATAATCTACATATAATCATTGATATTGACTTACTTATTTGATAAGATAAAGTCTAATAATTGTATCTCAAAATTTTCTAATGACACTTGCATTTGGTTGCATATGTATTAGAAATTTGATCTTAAGGTTTATTGGTCATCCATGTTGAAAGTGATGCAAGTGTTGCAACAATTTCCATGAGATCAATAGACTTCATATTTTCAGTGGGAGCCCTTAGTCTTAGAGAATGTCTCTATGACCTAGATATTAGAATACACTCATTGTTTATTTCTAATTGTTGGATATAAACATGAATTCTGTAATAAATCTATCATAAAGAGTTATGATGGAGATATTTCAGATAGTAATCTAAAATCTAGTGGACTCTATTAAATTAGAAAATTAATGAATGGTTCATTGTTTTTTTTTAATACTGAGAATTAAAAAGATCAATAGGAGGATAAAGATCATTTGATAATGATCTGACATCAAATTTTGGACATATGTCTGTTGATGAAATCAATGGACTGGTAAGGCATGAAACTTTAGATTGTCTAAAGATTCAAATCTCACATACTTGTGAATATTGTATTCAAAGTAAAAATGTCCAATACACCCTTCCTTGGGAAAGGTGTAAGGTGTCAAGGTATTAAGGATCTCATACATATTGATGTATGCAGATCATCTATATCATAATAAACATTATGGATATGTGATATCTGTTAATGATTATGTATGATATGATATTTCTTCTCTTCACCTAAGAAACCTTTGAAATGTTCAAAGATTTCGCAATTTTGGTTTAGAACCAAAGTTTGAAGGAAGATGAAATGAATTTGATCTAACCAAGGTAGCATGTACCTATTAGATGAATTCAAGAAATACCTTATGGAGATATGAATATCATTTCTATCTCAATCCTCCTAATAAACCTTAATTCAATGGAGTTGTAGGAAGATACAATTGATCATGTGTGACATGATTTAATCAATGATTAATCCTAGCATAATTATCTATTAGTTTCCAGGTATATGTATATGTGGTAGAGACTACATTATATATCCTTAATAAGGTTCCATGTGATTAAGCTGGAATCTGGCACTAGAGAGTGCTACTTCATTAGGAAAATAAAGGATGGTATTGGATACCTACTTTATGACCGTGAGATTCTTAAAAGATCTAATCTTTGAGAATATGATTCTTATAGGATGACTCTCTTGAGAATCAAGATGAAAATGAAGTGAAGGAACTCATTTAATCTTGAAAAGATAATGAGGCTCCTGATATTGGAAACTGAAAGGACAATTAAAGATGAAACACTAATACCTCTTCAAATAAGTTTGAGGATGGATTCCATGTGTTAGTTAAATCTAAAAATGATCGGACTTCATGTGATGAAGCTCCTGAGGATCATGACATGGAGAGATGGATGTTAGCAATAAAAGTCTAATATACAAGTGTCGTATATGGACCCTCGAGGATCCACCTATATGGGTCAGACCCATTAAGGTGTAAATGGATCTTCAAGTGAAAGAGGGAACCTGATGAGAAGGTATAGACCTTCAAAGCACGGTTCGTAGCCATGAGCTACACACCGAAGAGAAGGCATCGCTTGCGATAAGACTTGCTCTCCAGTGACCTTGCTTTAACCCATCAGAATATTGCTAACTATAGCCACACAACTTGTCTATGACATCTTCATGGTGTGAGTTAGGATTGCATTCCTCTATGAATACCTCCCTGAGGATATTCATATGAAGTAGCCCTATGGCTTCATGGTTGAGGAAAGCAAGGTGTGCTAGCTGAAGAACTCCATCTTTGGACTCAAATAAGTTTCTTGTAGTTGGAACATAAGATTTAATGAAATTATAAATGTTATGATTTCAGATAAAATCTTAATGAACCATGTGAAGCTTAGTGGGAGTGCCATTGTGTTCATCATGCTAAATGTAGATATTATTCTAATCATTTGGAAGAATAAATAATAAGTGTTTTATATTTTGGTTGTTCCATACCTTGAGATACGATCTCAAGGATACCTCTTAGATCTTAATTCTGAAGTCGTTCAGAAGCAAAGAGAAGAGGGTATTGGGACCGTCGCATTAGTAGTACACCTTGGACTTATTCCATTTTCTGGAAAATTCCAAGAAAGGCTTCCTTCCCTTAAGATGTGGTAGTGACCTGTCTAAAGGGATAGCACCTCAAAGAATTGAGGAAGTAAATGCTAGAACTGCTTGCACTTGTGCATCAGTTATGAGAAGCTCGGTATATGCTAGATGTGTACAAGAGCCAGATGTCTGCCATGCAGTGGGAGTAGTAAACTGTTACTAATCCTACTATGGAGATGAAACACTTGATTGAAGTAATAACAATATCTTCAAAGATGATGAAACTTAGAGATAGTGATCTCAAAGTCTTATCTTCAAAGGTTTAAGACCTTGTAGATAGTGATCTATAAGGGTCTTGACTGTAGATACCTTAGGAGATAAAGATCTCCAGGAATGAAGGTATTCTAAAAGGATTATGGGAATACTGGTTATGATAATTAATAAGATGTAGTGTCAAGGACACTATAACCGACAATATTGAGTATCAGTTGCATGAGATGCAACATTCACATTGGATGCGAGCACTGTTACTAGGAGATATGCAAGTGCCGTAAAAGGACTTGGCGTAGTCTCTTGGTAACGGAGTGACTGATCAGCTTACCTAGCTATTTTCTAAATAGCCTATGATTGTCACATGAGTGTGGGTTTAAATGATTAGCCCATTAATGGCTCTTTGGGCTAGTGGGAGATTGTTGGAAATGCGAGCCCACGGCGAGCCATTTTGCAATAAATGTTGTTGCAATTCACTCCTTAATCTGAAATAAAGAGTACATAGTTTGCATAATAGGTCCCTTAGTACAATTAGGGTTATGTACCATGGCCATCTTAATGATCATATAGCTGTTGATTCAATTATTGAATCATAGAGGCTGGTGCTTAGATGAATATCTAATGAGTTAGATTGAGGACTCATCAAGCACCGTCAAATGATTATTAAGAGATGATCTCCAGCCTGAGTAGGAGATGGCAATCCTATCTCATTTAGGTTGATATCTGACCGACCTCTTGATGCAGGTCCTCTGCATAGGAATAGGGATTCAGAGGTGTCGGATAAGTTAGGTCAAAGAGTTGACTTAACGAGATCGAGATAACCACAGTCCTATATCGTATGCTGTCACGATACAGGCACACATCCTCTGACCAGAGACAGATGTGTTACTATATGTCTGAGTATGTACATTTGGCAGACCAATAGGTTGATGGCCTAATCAAGGTCTATACACCGGCGCGCTGGTGTGCATATAAGGGCATATGAGTAATACGATCTCTCAAAGGGATCATACAGGTTCACTACTGAACCGGAAGACATGAGCTCACTCATGAGATATTGGGAAGAATCAAACTCCGTGCGCACGGTCGTCTCGCTTTGGAAGCTTGACTGAATTTGTAGGTTTGATATATACTTTTGGAAAGTATATGATCAAGACCTAGGTATGATATATGCTTTTGGAAAGTATATGATCAATACCGACTCCCAATGATCGAATGAAAAACTTACTGATAAAACCCTGAAGTAGACAGTATAAAGTTGATCTAATACTTCGGGTTTATTCTGAGTCTTCCAGTATGCAGGATGTACAGGTGTTAGGAATACCTGAGGGTGATGTGATCATAAACGGTTGTATAACCATGACGCTTCCATTCCTAGGGAGTGATGAAACGGGTCTGGATTTTAGTGACTCCTCTTAATAGAGAAGTAATCTGATCTTAGTCCAAATGTTGGACATTAATCTGAATGTGATTCAGATTCAATGAGAAGATTAGATTTGCGGTCTTGATTTAATCAAGCATCTATGGGAGGCCCGAGATCTGGATTTTGAGATGTGATCTCAATATCCATGTCACTATACGTGGAACAATACAATCGCCCTGTCCTTATCTCCAAGTATTCGCGGAGAAAGCGCATTATCCTTGAAAGAGTTCATGGATAATTCTATTGTTGATATATGTATCCAAGCATTGAGAAAATGGATAATTAAATGTGATTTAATTATCAACATTAATATGAGTTTGATTCATATTATAAAGAGAGTTATCTTAGATAATTAAATGTGATTTGATTATCAAAGATGTGAATAATGTGAATGTGATTCATATTATTTGAACACATGAGATAAAGAGATCCAAGATAATTAAATATGATTTAATTATCAAGCATAAGAATAATGTGGATAGTAATATCCAATTATTCATAATATATTATAAATGTGATTTATAATGTATTAGAGAGAGCTAATTATAATTTATATGTGTTGATTAATTGTTATGTGTATTGGATACACATTGTGTAATTAATTGACAATGTAAATAACATGTTGTTTTGGGTTGTGAATTTGATTCACAATTTTTCTATGGCAAGATTGCAATATTCTCAAATATAATTGTGAATTATTTTTGAAGAATAAAAAGCCAACAAAAGTTGTTGGAAATAAATAGAGGAGATTTTCAAGGAGATATGCAATCTCATGGATTTCCATGAGATTGCTCCCTCCATGGAAAGAGGGGGGGCGGCACATCATTCCCAAAAGGAATGTGTGGCCGTCCACATGGAAAGTGCATGGAGATGAAATCTCCATGCACATTCTCTCCTTATTTATTGAATTGATTTTGGATTTATTTGTATTTGATTTTGTCAAATATATTTTGATCTAAATTTGTTGGTTTTACCAACAACAATCTTTGCCATTGGATTGACATAAATCAATCTCACCCATTGATTTTATATGTCACATGGATTGAGATCCATGGATCCCAAAACCCTATAAATAGAGAGGCATACCCATGCTCTCTCTTTACACACAATGCTTGAGAAGCATCTCTCTCTCCCTCTCTCTTTCTCTTTAGAGGTCAGCCCTCTCTCTCCCTCTCATGGCCGTCCACCATGGATGCCATGGAGAGGTTCTCCATCGCCGCGGCATCGTCGTTATGCTGCCCGTTCTTCTGCTCGTGGATCTCCGTCTCCTTCGGTGCGCCTCGCTCGTGAAGAAGATGTTGGATCTCGTGTGTCGAGATCAGGAGATCCGCCGCTTGGATCATCAACTTGGATTGCGAGAAGCACGCGGTTCATCCCCGCGCTCGCAAGCGTCTCCTCCGTCGGATCGGACTTGAGATAGGAGGTCTCTTCGTTTAGAGACTTGATCGCAACCACGCTTCAAGAGGTAATCCTAATTACTTGTTTGTGTTTAGACGAAACGATCCGAGAAGTGTTCTTGGATCATGTGGTTTCGTCGTAAGAAAATTTTTTAAATTCCGCTGCATCGAGCAACTAGTGCGACTAGTCGCTCTTCATCGTATTCGATACGATGCTCACGCTTCCGTGATGCGCTTGAGGATCTAACCATATCCTTCAAAAGTATGTTCTAAGTTTAGGATACTCCTAAAAAGGGGCGACACCTTTTCTGTGGAAAATAAAAAATGAAAATGAAAAGAAGAAAAGTCTGAGATATACAGATAGATGAAAAAGATCATGGAAAATATACGCATCACTCCCCCTATACTTAGGGTTAAAGATCCCTATGTGTGAGAAACGATAGGAGTAATGAAACAGAACGGAGAAAGAACAACACGGTGTGTACCTAGCTATAATTAGGACAAGGTACATCCTAAGTATAGACATAAAGATATGGCACATGATCTGGGCTACACATAACATGCGGGAGAAAGAATGACAGAAATGGTAACGCATATATACAACAAGTCAGATTAGTGAAGTGCAGGACAGTATCTGACAAGTGAATACCGTACTCTCCCCATCATCTTCCTGTGAGAACGAAGATGCAGACAAAAGGTGGAAAGACACCTGGGTATACAATCAAGTGGGTGTCGGCTACTGGGGAAAATAAATCGCAAACTAAACCAGGATTTGGTCGTGAAAGCAGAACAACAACTCATAAGGAAAGAATGAGTGAGCGTAGCCGATATTGTAAGACATTGAGGAAGAAGGAACAACAAAGACTCCTCAAAGTCAATCATGGTCTCAGAGATGTATAGAAAGTGAGAAATAGGAGACTCTCAATGTAGTGGCATGATATCCTGCGGTCATAAAGTCAGAACGATAACAAGAACACCCCGAACACCACAAGACATGGCTCAACCCTGCAAGGGACATCAAGGTGAGTAGACTCAGATGAGTCAAATATCTCATAATAATCAGAAGACTTGGCTCCGTGCTCCTTCAGACAGGAGACACAACCAGGGAGGAGACCGAGTACACAGTTAAGAAGACCCGACTTCGTGTTCCACTAGAAATGAGACACCAGAAGTGAAGCCGAGCATCTAGAAAATGATGTACCGTCCAGCAGATAACCCTCGCGGAGTGGTACATGATAGTAAATGAATAGTCTAATAGAGCTCAGCCATGCGAGGTTCGTTAAGGAGAGCGGACTCAAAGGAGTCAGATTCATCAGACTGATCGTCAGACGTAGTCTCGGTAGGCGACAAATCGGCTACTAGAAAAAGAGACCGACAGATAAAAAAATGTGACAACGTCCAGCAAACAACCCTCAAGGAGCGTACTTCCAACTAGCAAATGAATGATCAGAGGAAGAAAGCTCTTCCCTTTGAGGACCGAAAGGGAGAGCGGACTCAAGGGAGTCTAGTCAGATAGGTCCCAAGATCCAACAGATCGGATAAATAACAAAGGTAGTGGGACCTGCAGCATATAAGTGATGGACCACAAAATCGGCCCTTTAATAATGTGTTTTTAGCACTTCAAGATGTCGTAGCAGTCGGGCCGATTCGGGCTCATCAAAAGACCATCTTATTGATATATTTCAAATAAGAATGAGATGGCCGTGATTTATTTCACTTGGTAAGATACCAAGGTCAAACTCAGGGACACGAGCCTCTCTCGTATTATCGGATTTCTATTTATTTAACTAAGTGTTGAGTTAAAGGCATATAGGTCAAAGCATGCAAGACAATACAACAACAAGACAATGCATTAAAAATAAAACATGCATTTTTTATTTATTTTTATCATGCAAATAAATGAACATGCAAAGCGAACGATATACCCAAAATGATAGTCACTCGAGCCATAAACAAATACGAGTCAAACCGAGTTGAAATAAAGAAGCACTCTACATTTATAAAGCAAGTAGGCATGACAAACAAAGAAATCAGGACACTTAGATAATAAAATAATACACTGCAGATCATAATGTCAAATCTCAAATTAAAGCCTTTCATAATAAAGGTGACGAGAAGAGCTTCAAAATGAAACTGAAATCAACTCGATTGGAGATATGTAGCTCAAGATATGTAATAAAGAAGCTAAGGGCATAACTGAAATAAAACATGAAATAAAATTGCATACAGGTCCCTAGGAGGGACCAAAATGTAAAAAAACAAAATCGCGGGACCTTCCCTGTAATTTTCCCACACGCACAAGGGCATTTTTGCAAATACGGAAAGTAGCGAGGGCAAATGTGCAAAATGCCCACAGTGCATGCATGCTGCACGTGATCTGGACCTACTTGCAATATGGAGAAAGTGGCAGGGTATCTCTGCAAATTGCCTAGATGGCACGCGCCATCCAGGCTCGGAAGTTGGCTCGGGCTCGGCAGAGGCTAGGCGGTGCTTCGGGTCGGCTCGGGCGGTTCGAGGCTCCGTGTAGGCTCGGTGCCTGGCTCGGGCGGTCCAGACCTAGAGGTTCGATGGCTCAGGCTCGGAGACGCTCTGGTGTCGACACGTGGCGAACTGGTAGCCATTGGATTGTGAAGATCTAACGGCTTCGGGAAGAAGAACGGATCGTCGACATGGCTGCATCGGGGCCGTTGGATGAATTCCGGGGCGGAGCATCCAACGGCTGCTGCTCCTTCTCCTCCATTTGCAGCTGGCGGCGGGAACCGAGCTCCAGCGAAGGAGCTCCGGCTCCGCCGCTCGCCCTCGGCCAAGGTGGACCTCCCTCTGGCTCACAGAAAGGTCGCCGATGAAGTGTGGAGCTCGGAGAAGACGCTGGCGTCTTAGCTCAGGCTGTCGGAGCTACGATAGATACAACGGAGCTCGGCCTAATTGCTCCGGCGAGCCTCCCGATCAATGAAGTTCTCGAAGACCTGCATAATTAGGTGCATAGCCGAAGCGACAAAGAAGTGTGTGCGTGCGACGCGGAGTGAAGTGGGAGCTCATCGGGGACGAAGAACATGGGGAGCTCGAAGCTCCTCCGCCGTGAGTGGCGGAGGAGATGGGTCGGAGATGACGAGGTCTGGAGGGCAAGTATTTATAGGTCGAGGGTCTCGGCCATGCTGATGATGGAGCAAGGTTTAGGGTGTTCGTGGGAGAGAGCTGGAGGTCGACGTGGGTGATGGAGTGGCTGGCGAGGGTCAGGGATGAGTGGGGGGCATCGTGGAGGTTGTGGTGCTCGGCGACGGTGGAAGGAGCGTGACCGAAAATAGGAAGGGGGTGCCCCTCCCGCAAGGCGGAGAACGTGGGAGAGAGGGGCGCTTGGAGGTGGAAGACGAAGTCTCCACCGTTGGATCTTGTGATCCAACGGTGGTGATCGAAGCGGGATGGAGATGGGCGGTGGAGTGGCTCAGATTAGATCGGGGGCGATGCGATCTGAACGTGGCCTGCTGTGATTGGGTGAGAAGAAAATTTAGTGTAGAGAGAGAAGGGGACCGAATTTGGAAAAACTAAAAACATGAAAGTTGTAGATCTTGATGAGATCTACAAGTTTCATGTTGACCAAAGACGGAGATGAGGTCAAATATGATACAAAAAATAACAAAGATACAATTTATACATATATGTAGTATACAAAGTGGCCCAAAAACCCAACTTCTTCATACGAGCTCCAAACATGATGAAATTGGTCTCATTTTAAAGGTCTTTTAACGCGTATTATCCTAAGAGTGAGTACACCTATTTCGGAGTTTGTATGAGGGATCTATTTGTATTTTATTGTCCAGGGGTTCTAGGGTTTTATTGGCTAATTTACAAGGGGGATTTCTGGCTTTCTTCCCTATATTAATAACTAAGGAGTACATATTATAAGGAAGAGGTTATTTCGATAAGTGGATTTTTTACAAGGGATTTTGGCTTCTTATTTAAATGCAAATGGACTGCTAAAATGCATGTATTATGTATGCATGCATGAATGCTATTTATGCATTATAAAGGGAAATATGCCTCTATTTACTCGGGAACAAGGCTCTATTTTTAACTTTTGAAGTGATGAATCATAGATTCATCATTAAGACGACTCGATTACGTGCCCCATCAGATGGGAGATACAATCAGCAAGGGGAACGAAGCGTAAATAATATGTTGCATTTTCCCGAAGATAGTCCTTGGGGAATAATGCAAACTAAGAAGAGAATAATCAGATCAGTTCTCGTCCTTGCGAGGGTCGTCAAGGAGAGAGGGATCGAAGGCACTGGATCCATAAGACAGATCCTCAAAGGTGGTCTCGGTAGATGATAGATCGGCTACCCAGCAGAAGAGACCGACGTATATAGAAAAAATGTCATAGTCTCTCGTAGAAAACACTCGGAGAGTACTGTGAACTAGTTATTGAATGATCAGGAAAGTGACACTCATCCTTGCAAGGACCATCAAGGTGAGAAGACTCGAAGGAGTCAGTGAATAGATCGAGCGCACAATCAGTAAGGGAGGCCCGACAAGATGGAGACATAGTCAGTGAATGAAATCGATCGTAGAGAATGTGTGGCATCCTCCTACAAATGTCCTCATGGAGGCTTGCAAACTAGGTCAATTGAATCATGGGAATGCTGTCATCATTTCTCTGGTCCTCAAAATCAAGCAATCATCAATCCTTAGGAGGGTATAAGATCATGAGGGACAAAAGACTAATCTCATCAGTCACAATGCTGTCCCTTGAGCCAATCCAATCAGTTGAGATAGCACAAAATATAAGCAGAAATCCTCTAAGTGCCACGAGTAGATGGATGAGTCAGGAGATCGAGGATGGATTAATCAAAGAGATGACTGAGATCATGTGGGTTCTGGTCACCATCAATGTAAAGTCCAAATCAAGATAAGCAATCAAATCTCTAAATCAAGATGGGTGGAATCGCAAAATAGACTGTCTAATCATTGCTCATGAAATCATCATCAAATCATCGCACTATATCACATCCTCACTCCGGTATGCATGATACAAAATCCTCAATAACGAGTCACACCTAGTAATTTTGCACCATCAAAGTCCTCAATAAGCTCCAAGCACCTACCAAGTCTAGATCCACCAAATGTAGCATACCAATCTCAACATCCTCAAATTGGGCCCGGCTTACTCAAATAATCAACGGAAGTCAAACTCCTCGATGTGGGCTATATCCGTAAGCACAACAATCCCAGGTAAGTGAAGAGATGATACAGGGGATACGAGGAGGTCGGGCGAGAAGAGATCGGAACAAAGACAAAATTGTGTGTTCCACATAAGGCAGGAACACATCCAAAATTGTGGTTCAAAGAGAGGGTCTCGTTGAACCAGGCTAGATATGGGAGATACGGGTACGGAGAAAAATTGCAAGATCTGGCGAAAATGATGAACCACAATACCCAATATCTTGACTCGAATGCTGATTAGGAAATATATGTAGAAGAGAGGTAGAATGACTCAATGATGAAAATACTCACACATACGGGACATAAGACACTAAGAATGAATAAAACGTGGGAGGACTCAAAGTCACAATTAATACATAAAGCAAACCCCCTGTTCACCTACTCAACACAGTTAAGACTGAGATGTTGTCTTTTTATCTTGCCGATTCTAGAGTTAGGTGATCATCAGGAAGTTGTACACACCGAAGAAAGGCTTGGGATTGGGGCACAAATCCTTAGCGTGTACATGACCATAAAATTCACATACGAGGAGGGGGTTGCTCTCCCCAAGACAAAGAATTCCATTACGTTTTATTTTAGATATCATGAAGATGTAGCAGTTCCTATTTTATTTTGGTTAACATTTTTTTGGTTTATTTTTAACACACGTGCCTATCAGGGTTTCCAATTTCATTTAGCATCCTGGTGATGGACATGCGAGCCCACGGCGAGCCATTACACAATAAATGTTATTGCGAATATCATTCCTCGATATGAAATGAAGAAAACCTTATTTGATAATATGTTCCTTAGCACAATTAGGGTTATGTACCATGGCCTTTTTAATGATTATACAGTTGTTGATTATTGAATCATAGAGGCTGGTGCTTGGATGAATATCTAAAGTGTTAGATTGAGAACTCATCAAGTACCATCAAATGATTATTAAGAGAGGATCTCCAGCCCGAGTAGGAGATGGAAATCCTTTCTCACTTGTCTGATATCTGACAGACCTCTTGATGCAAGTCCTCTGCATGGGAATAGAGACTCGGAGGTGTCAGATTAGTTAGGTCAAAAGAGTTGACTTAACGAGATCGAGATAACCAAAGTCCTATGTCGTATGCTGTCATGATATAGTCATGCATCCTCTGACCAGAGAAAGATGTGTTACTATATGTCTGAGTATGTACATTTGGCAGACCAATAAGTTGATGACCTAATCAAGGTCTATACACCGTCGTGCTGGTGTGCATACAAGGGCATATGAGTAATACGATCTCTCAAAGGGGTCATACAGGTTCATTTCCTGAACCGGAACACATGAGCCCACTAATGAGATATTGCGAAGAATTAAATTCCACGCGCGGTCATCTTTCTTTGGAAACTTGACTGAATTTGTAAGGTTTGATATATACTTTTGGAAAGTATATGATCAACACCAAGGTATGATATATGCTTTTGGAAAGTATATGATCGATACTGACTCCCAATGATCTAATGAGAAACTTAATGATAAATCCTTGAAGTAGACAATGTAAAATTGATCTTTTACTTTGGGATTATTCTAGGTCTTCCAGCATTGAGGATGTATAGGTATTAGGAATACCTAAGGGTGATGTGATCATAAATGGTCGTATAACCATGATGCTTCCATTCCTAGAGAGTGATGAAATGGGTCTGGATTTTAGTGACTCCTGTTAGTAGAGAGTTAATCTTATCTTAGTCCAAATATTGGACATTGATCTGAATGTGATTCAGATGCAATGACGAGACTAGATTTGCGATCTTGATTTAATCAAGCATCTCTGGGAGGCTCAAGATCTGGATTGAGATGTGATCTCAATATAAAAGTTAGTATACGTGGAACAATATAATCATCATGTCCTTATCTCCAAGTATCAGCGGACAAAGCACATTATCCTAGAAAGAGTTCAGGATAATTTCATTGTAGATATATGTATCCGAGCAGCGAGAAAATGGATACTTAGATATGATTTAATTATCATTGATAATATGAATTTGATTCATATTATAAGAGAGTTATCTTAGATAATTAAATGTGATTTTATTATCAAAGATGTGAATAATGTGAATGTGATTCATATTATTTGGCACATGAGAATAGAGATCCAAGATGATTAAATGTGATTTAATTATCATGGATATGAATAATGTGGAAAGCATTATCCATGTTAATCATATATATATATATATATATATTATAAATGTGATTTATGATATATAAGAGAGAGTTATTTGTAATTTATATTTTTTAGTTAAATGTTTATGTGAATTGGATTCACACTGAAAATTAAATTAAAAATGTAATTCACATTTTATTTTGGGTTGTGAATGTGATTCACAATTTTCCAATGGCAAGATTGCAATATTCATAAAATAATTATGAATTATTTTTATTGAATGATTTACAACAAGTGTTGTTGTAAATCTTGGAGATTTCCATGGAATAATGTAATATCATGAGATATCATGAGATTACATGAGATTGCCACCAAATCCCATAGTATGGAAGGAGGCAATCTTCATTCCATAATCTCCATGCTTGATTAATTTAATTTGGTATTAAATCATATTGATTTATCAATATACATTTAATCTAAATTAAATTAATTGTTGTTGGTTTTTTACCAACAAAATCTTGGCCATTAAAAGAAACACAAATCAATGTGAGCCATTGGATTTGTGTTTCCCATGGATTGAGATCCATGGATCCCAAAATATTATAAATTGTAGGGCACCCCTTGCTCTTCAAATGTTAATGTTAATCACAAGGCTCTCTTTCTCTCTCTCATTCACTATACACGCCCTCTCTCTTCCTCTCTCATGGCCGTCCACCATGGATGCCCTAGAGATAGTCTCCATCGCTGCAGCATCGTCGTTATGCTACCAGTTCGATTGCTCGTGGATCTCCGTCTCCTTCGGTGCACCTCGCTCGAGAAGAAGATGTCGAATCTCATGTGTCAAGATCAGGAGATTCGTCTCATGGATCATCAACATGGATTGCAAGGATCACATGTTTCATCAACACGCTCGCAAGCGTCTCCTCCGTCGGATCGGACTTGAGACATGAGGTCTCTTCCTTTAGAGACTCGATCGTAACCACACATCAAGAGGTAATCCTATTACTTGCTTTTGGTTTAGACGAAACGATCTGAGATGTGTTCTTGGATCATGTGGTCTCGTCACATGAAAAATTTTAATTTCCATTGCATGGAGCAACTAGTGTAACTAGTCGCTCTCAATCGGATACGATGCGATCCTCATGCTTCCGTGATGTGATTGAGGATCTCTCCATATCCTTCAAGTCGTATAAGAGCCAGGTTGAAGGTTTCGGATACGATCCATAAACCTAAGCTGGCTTGGGTTCATTAGGGTTACGAAAGTTTTATCGCATTTCATTTTCGCATCTCTGTTTTGTGATTATTTTAGGCCATGTTTAAATTGTTTAAACACGAAATTTAAACTTGTATTTTGTTCCCCATTAAATAAGGAAATTGTAGGTTCTGAGTTTGCGTGATTTCGAATCCGTTTGCTCAAGTTATGATCAAATTAGTGAACATGCATCCACTGTTTCAGGGACTGCGAATCTTAACGTAATTAAGGAGTTAATTACTGTTTATAAACGCCTTTAAAGCATGAAAATAAGTTAGGTTCGGTTGTAAATCAAATTAGCAAACTTTAGAAACTTATTGTGTTCAATTTGGATTTAAATTGATTGAGATATGCTAATTTTAGTAAGTGAGGGTCACTGCTGGAAATTACTTTCCTAATAAACAACCTTGTGATTGTCATTTAATCAGTTAGTGAAATTAAATGGTTTAATTTACTAGAATAATTATGTATAAATATTTGATGATAATTATTTCCTTAAATGACATTGCCTTATCCAATAGTTGATTAGATGTGATCTAGATCATAATTGGTTACACAATCTACTTTCCAACAAACAAAGTAGCTTAAATAGGATTGGGGATTTGTTTAGAAAATCTCCTTATAATATTAATAAAAATATTTTGATTATTATTATATATGGTATAACTTCCGTTGAAGAACTGATTATCATCTCAAGTACGCATTGATCAATTTGGCATTATCCTATCCTGAGGTGGATATAGTGTCTAGGCGGGGAGTGTTGGGGTAGAAGGTTGCATCGTGTGTTGTCTGTCCCCACTCCCATCGGTACTGGCCATTACAGTAGGTAGGGACTTGATAATACAGGAGAGATCACGGTGTATTTTTCTAATTATTAACATTCAGAATAATACATATTTGAGATAATACCACAATTCAAGTAACAATCAAGATTGTTTGTTGGATATTAATTAGATAGTTAATTTAATATGATTAGATTAATTGGAATCCAATTAAAATTAAACACTCTAATTTTAATAGAGATGCTATTTCCCTTGTAAGAATTAATCATAATAAATATGATTCATGATGATTAATTAGAATTTGAATATGATTTGGAGGATCACATAAGTGACATCCATGGTCTCCCGTCAAGGTGAAGGGTTCCGTCACCAGATATTGTATATAGGAGATGCCTGTTCGAAGTGACGGCTCTTGCATACAATCCATTTGGATATGGCTCTTCGCTTCTTGAAAGAGTAAGGGCGTATGCGTAGTGACCCCAACAGGTCCTCATATTATTGAGGTGATATTGGATTGTGCATAGCGAGTTGTATTCCTGTTAACGGTTGGTTCAATTAATGACTGGTCAACATCACCTTCGGGGTGGTGAGCCCGGGTATTAAAGACCAATTTGAGAATGCAAATTGGACTTGCAAGGCAGAATATGTTCCCGCTTCTTTTTATTTGAGTTAGAGGTTCTCATATTATTGGGATGTAACAAAAATTTGGAAGGAGATCCCATATCTTACTTGAGATATAATGGTAAGTATATCTCTTAAATTTAAAGTGATTAAGGGAATGAAATTTCAATGTTGACAAGGCAGGGCAACTTTGATATAAAATTCCTAAATCAACGTAATATATATATATATATATGCAAATTTCTTATTTCAGGTTAACATAATATTATACTCAATAATAACTAGTAAAATATAATGGATTGGATCCATGATCAAGATATTGTACTTGCAGTTGGATATATATTGTATGTGGTTGCAATGTGCATGTTTCCTCATAATAATGAGGAGTGACAATTAAATAGACAATAGGACTACAACCCTAGGGTTTGTATGTCTCTACAATATTGATCTCTCATCGAATGTACTTTGGAAGTGACATGTCGATGATGATCGTAATTGTAGAATTATCCTTATAAAATCTAAGAAGATGTTTTGGCATGCATATGTGCTCTTGACATTTTATCATGAATGACATGGTTCTCTACATCATGTAGAATGGTGGCTCTATAAGAGATGATGCATTCAAAATGTTTGAATACCTACACGAACATAAGTCCTTAAGAGTAAAGATGTATGTAGATATGATGAGTGTCATCATTCTACTATCTATGCTCTAGTCATTCACAAAGCTTCAGAATATTCATATTGTATGAATTGAACGAAGCATGTATAAATGTTGAAATTCTCTTATATTGAACTCTTTTGAATTTAGCATAAGAGATCCTTCGTCTTAAGCAATGGTTGATTATAGATAAAGGGAACACAGTGGAAGCATGGTTTTGACCCAAGTAAGAAGGAAAGTCAAAGAGTTTACTGTACTTCTATGACTTCCATATGACATCCAAAGAGTTGGATGAATGCCAATACTGCAACAAGCCGATGTACTGATAGTACGACTATCTTGTCTATCTAGAATCCTTAGAATCCTGATGGTGCATCGGATAATCTACATCTACATATAATCATCGAAATTGACTTTCTTATTTGATAAGATCAAAGTCTAATAATTGTACCTCATTCTTCTAATAACCCTTGCAATTGGTTGCATATGTATTAAAAGACTATAAAATTTGATTTTAAGGTTTAATAGTCATCCACATGAACATTGATGCAATTGTTGCAACAATATCTTTTGGATAGATGGACTTGTTATTTTAAGTGGGCGAGACATTAGTCTTAGAGAATGTCTCTATGACCTAGATATTAGAAAACACTCATTGTTTATCTCTAAATGTTGGAAATAAACATGAATTATGTAATAGACCAATCATGAAGAGTTATGATGGATATATTTCAGATAGTAATCTAGCATCTAGTTGACTCTATTAAATTAGAAAATTAATGAATGGTTCATTAACATTTCTAATAATGAAAATTATACCTTGTAAGATCAATAGGAGGATGAAAATCATTTGACATTGATCTGGCATCGAGTCTTGAACATTCGAGTCTTGAACATAAGTCTATTGATGAGATCAAAAAAAAGTAAGAAATGAAACTTTAGAGTGTCTAAAATTTCAAATCTTACATACTTGTGAATATTGTATTCAAAAGTAGAAAATGTCCAATGTACCCTTCTCTGGGAATGGTGCAAGATGTTAAGGTATTCAAGTTCTCATACATATTGATGTATTTAGATCATCTATATCAAAGTAAACATTAATGATATGTGATATCCATTGATGATTATTTGTGATATTAGTTTTCTTCCCTTTACCTTAGAAACCTTTGAAATGTTCAAAGATTTCACAATTTTGATTTAGAATCAAAGTTTGAAGGAAGATGAAATGAATTTGATCTAACCTAGGTATTGAGTATCTATTAGATGAATTTGAGGAATACATTATGAAGAAAGGAATATCATTCCTATCTCAATCCTCCTGATACACCTAAACTCAATAGAGTTGTAGGGAGATACAAATTGGATCATGTATGACATGATTTGTTCAATGATGAATGTTAGCATAATTACCTCTTAGTTTCCAAGGTATATATATAGTAGAGACTACAATATGTATCCTTAATAAGGTTCCTTTCTAGTAAGATGGAATCCAGCACCAAAGAGTGCTACTTCATTAGGAAAATAAAGGAGGTATTGGATACCTACTTTGTGACCTTGAGATTCTTAAAATATCTCATCTCTGAGAATATAATTCTTAGAGGATGGATCTCTCGAGAATCAAGATGGAAATGAAGCAAAGGAACTCATTTAATCGATAATGAGGCTCCTGAAATCAGAAACTAAAAGGACAATTGAAGAGGAAACACTAAAACCTATTCAAATTAGTTTGAGAATGGTTTCCATGTGTTAGAGAAATCTAACAATGATATGACATCATGTGATGAAGCTCCTGAGGATCATGACATGGAAAGATGGATGTTAGCAATAAAGTCTAAAGTGGACTTCATATACAAATGTTCTATAAGGACCCTCTAAGATCCACCTATATGGGTAAGAACCATTAAGGTGTCAATGGATCTTCAAGAGAAAGAGGGAACCTGATGAGAAGGTAGAGACCTTCAAAGCACGGTTTGTAGCCATGAGCTACACAATGAAGAGAAGACATCGCTTGCGATGAGACTTGCTCTTCAGTGACCATGCTTAAAACCATCGCGATATTGCTAACTATAGCTACACAACTTGACTTCGACATCTTTAAGATGGAGGTCAAGATTGCATTCCTCTATGAATACGTCTCCGAGGATATTCATATGTAGTAGCCCCATGACTACATGAATGAGGAAAGCAAGGTGTGAAAGCTAAAGAAACTCCGTCTATGGACTCAAATAAGCTTCTTGTTGTTGGAACATATGATTCGATGAAATTATAAATGTTATGATTTCAGATAGAATATTGATGAACCATGTGAAGCTTAGTGGGAGTGCCATTGTATTCATCATGCTAAATGTAGATAATATCCTAATCATTTGGAATGATATAAGGATAATAATAAGTGTTTTATAATCTAGTTGTTCCATATCTTGAGATATGATCTCAAGAATACCTCTTAGATCTTAGTTCTGAAGTTGTTCAGAAGCAAAGAAAGAGTGTATTGGGACCGTCACATTAGTGGTATATCTTGGACATATTCCATTTTCTGGAAAATTCCAAGAAAGGCTTATTTCCCTCGAGATATGGTAGTGAACTATCTAAAGGGATAGCACCTCAAAGAGTTGAAGATGTGAATGCTAAAACTGCTTGCCCTTGTGCATCAGTTCCAAGAAGCCGGTTGTATGTTGGATATGTACAAAAGCCAGATGTCTGCCATACAGTGGGAGTGGTAAACTGTTACTAATCCTACTATGATGATAAAACACTTGATTGCAGTAATAACAATATCTTCATAAAGGACAAGAATTTTGAGATAGTGATCTCAAAGTTTTATCTTCAAGAAATTAAGACTTTATAGATAGTGATCTAAAAGGTCTTAACTGCGGATACCTTAGGAGGTAGAGATCTCCATGATTAAGGGTATTCTAATAAGGATGATTGAAAATACATACTGGTTATAATAATGATTATTGAGTTGTAGTGTCAACGACACTATAACTAACAATGTTGAGTATTGGTTGCATAGATGCAACCTTCGCATTGGGTGCGAGCACTTTTACCTTGGGATATGCAAGTGCCGTAAAAGGACTTGGCGTAGTCTCTTGGGAACAAAGTGATTGATCAACTTACCTAGCTATTTTCTAAATAGCCTATGATTGTCACATGAGTGTGGGTTTAAAGATTAACCCATTAATGGCTCTTTGGGCTAGTGGGAGATTGTTGGACATGCGAGCCCACGACGAGCCATTACGTAATAAACATTATTACGAATATCATTCCTTGATCTGAAATGAAGAATAACTAATTTGCATAATAGGTCCCTTAGTACAATTAGGGTTATGTACTTAATGATCATACAGTTGTTGATTACTGAATCATAGAGGCTGGTGCTTAGATAAATATCTAAAGAGTTAGATTGAGAACTCATCAAGTACCGTCAAATGATTGTTAAGAGAGATTCTCCAGCCTGAGTAGTAGATGGAAATCCTTTCTCACTTGGCTGATATCTGACTGACCTCTTGATGCAGGTCCTCTGCATGGGAATAGAGATACAGAGTTGTCATATTAGTTAGGTCAAAAGAGTTGACTTAACGAGATTGTGATAACCAAAGTGCTATGTTGTATGCTATCATAATATAGGCACGCATCCTCTGACTGGAGACAGATGTGTTACTATATGTCTGAATATGTACATTTGACATACTCATAAGTTGATGATTTAATCAAGGTCTATACACCGGCATGCTAGTGTGCATACAAGGGCATATGAGTAATATGATCTCTCAAAGGGATCATACAGGTTCATTTCCTGAACCGAAAGACATGAGCTCACTGATGAGATATTGAGAAGAATCAAATTCTGCGGATGGTCGTCTCGCTTTGGAAGCTTGATTGAATTTGTAAGGTTTGATATATGCTTTTGGAAAGTATATGATCAACACCTAGGTATGATATATTCGTTTGGAAAGTATATGATCGATACCGACTCCCAATGATCGAATGAGAAACTTAATGATAAATCCCTGAAGTAGATAGTGTAAAATTGATCTTATACTTCAGAATTATTCTGGGTCTTCCAGTAAGCAGGACGTACAGGTATTAGGAATACCTGAGGGTGATGTGATCATAAACGGATGTATGACCATGACGCTTCCATTCCTAGGGAGTGATGAAACAGGTCTGGATTTTAATGACTCCTCTCAATAGAGAAGTAATCTGATCTTAGTCCAAATATTGGAAACTGATCTGAATGTGATTCAGATGCAATGAGAAGATTAGATTTGTGGTCTTGATTTATCAAGCATCTATGGGAGGCTCGAGATCTGCATTTGAGATGTGATCTCAATATCCAAGTCACTATACGTGGAACAATACAATCACCATGTCCTTATCTCCAATTATCTGCGGACAAAGCGCATTATCCTTGAACGAGTTCTGGATAATTTCATTGTTGATATATGTATCCGAGCATGAAGAAAATGGATAATTAGATCTGATTTAATTATAATGGATAAGATAAATTTGATTCATATTATAAGAGAGTTATCTTAGATAATTAAATGTGATTTGATTACCAAAGATGTGATTAATGTGAATGTGATTCATATTATTTGTCACACGAGAATAGAGATCCAAGATGACTAAATGTGATTTAATTATCATGGATATTAATAATGTGGATAGCACTATCCATGTTAATCATATATATTATAAATGTGATTTATGATATATAAAAGAGACCTATTTGTATCTTACATTTGTTAATTAAATGTTAATGTGAATTGTATTCACATTGAACATTAAGTTGAAAATGTAATTCACTTTTTATTTTGGGTTGTGAATGTGATTCACAATATTCCAATGGCAAGATTGCAATATTCACAAAATAATTATGAATTATTTTTGTTGAATAATTTACAACAAGTGTTGTTGTAAATCTTGGAGATTTCCATGGAATAATGTAATCTCATGAGATATCATGAGATTACATGAGATTGCCACCAAATCCCATATTATGGAAGGAGGCAATCTTCATTCCATAATCTCCATGCTTGATTGATTTAATTTAGGATTAAATCATATTGATTTATCAATATAAATTTAATCTAAATTAAATTAATTGTTGTTGGTTTTTTACCAACAAAATCTTTGCCATTAATAGAAACACAAATCAATGTGAGCCATTGGATTTGTGTTACCCATGGATTGAGATCCATGGATCCCAAAATATTATAAATTGAAGGGCATCCCTTGCTCTTCAATGCTAATGTTAAACACAAGGCTCTCTGATTAACGGGTCTCTTAGCGGTTTTAAAGAGTTAAAATTAAGTGATTTTAGTGTCGTTGTAACCACAATTCAACCAATTTAAACATCAACTAATTTCAAAGTTTTACTTGTGTAATGATGAGCACAAGGTCGAACCACAAGGACACGGTGAAATTCCAATGATCCAAACTTAACACGAACGATAATGCACAACTTCAAAAATTCACTTATTGCAAGTTTTTTTTAAAAAGTCACGTTTTTTTTATGTTTTCTAATTTCTGATTATTTTTTTTAAAACACTATGCAAATCTATATTTTTTAGACAACACACTTAATCACCTAGTTAACCACCATAAAAAATCAATTATTTCATCCCACAAAGATCAACACTTAGTTCAATAAGGAAAGATGGTTACTTCAGATGATTCACAACTTGTAAAAAAACATAGTGGATTTTTTTTTGACAAACAAACACAATAACTTTTTTAATTTTCAGCAACTAAGGAAAAAAAATATGAGCAAAGACAAAGGTGGCCATAGCCTTCTTGAAACAAAAGAACAACTTCAACAACAAAAACAACGTACACGAACAACTACTAAAATTTAAGCAACAAATGAAAACTGAGGTGGTTGGATGTCGTCACCGAATCAAGGATAGCCACTGCAACGTGGACTGTCACTCCACATGCGAAGAAGGTGCAAACATTTTGCTGAAATCGGTGGCGTATACGAGCGAAGGATGTCGCGCGGCTGTCACCCACGCGTGCTGTGCTCGAAAACTCTCGATGGCTGGAGTGGATGAATGGACGTGAAATGGTGAGGATGTCGCGGTGAAAGAGAGAACTCGGCTTCTCAAATCCGTTGTGCGCGAGAGCTCCTCGATGCTCGGCTGGCTCTACCCGGTACTCTTTCTTCCTCTTAGGAGCAATGCTCTACTATTGAACCTATGAAGGGAGGAGGAAATACATCAGGGAACCGACCTTTGCAAAAGAGAATAAGATGATCTATTTAAAGATAAAACAAGAAAGGATTGGAGATGTCAAGGTTGCGGCAGTTGTTGCAAGTGATAAGAATGTTTGGCGTTGGTTGTCGTGAGGATAATATGTGGGGAACCGACAGTAGTTGCTAATGCAATCGCATCACGATTTGGAGGAAAGGAGAGGACATGGTTGCTGTTTGTTTTTGCGCAAGGGGATGCTGATGTGGCATGGGTAGTTGCCGGCAGACCAAGAGGAATGCGGACAACCTGCATATGCTGAATGTGTCGGATGTGCTAAAAATTTGAGAGAATGCATGTGCGTTATCTGTTGAATGAGAGAAAGAAACCGCACCCATCCAACGACTAAGATGATAAGTGGTGAAAACATGGGAAATGCAAGAACGAAGGAAGAGAATATAATGTGAGACTATTCGTTGGATGAACCAAAGGTAATAGAAAAAAGGTTGCCATTGGATAAAAAAAAGGTTAATGCACGTGAATGCTCCATGGGAATAAAATTTGGGCCAATCACGTGTTGTGAAAGTGCTAAATGAGAAGTTGGGATTTATGTAATTTTATTTTTATAAAAAGTTATCACTTATTTTAAAATAAGTGAACAAAGAAATTATGTAAAACATGAATAATCCTAACATGGAATTAGCACAGTTATTTAGATATTTCAATGTATTTTTAGCAGTAATAGAGGTACATTTGACTTAAAAAAATATGATGAGATCAAGTTTCATCATACCCCCATGCTTAAACTTTGCTAGTCCCTAGCAGGATAATCCAAGAAAGAATCCTACGTGGGAGCTGGGACCAAGTTTTGTACGAAGCATAAGAGACAAGCTTGATTTGACCTTTGGATTCATAATGTGTTCGAGACTCGCATGGGCTCAAAATTTCAGATGCAACAGTCTCCAAGTTCCACGAACCTTTAAGCAGGTTTGACTCCTGAGTCAATTCAGCTCATTCGATCATAATCACATCCTCTTATGACATATGAGTCGGACTTGAACTTGTGAGTGTGAATAGGTAGCTCTTCCCACTTAAAAAGGTAAAAACTTATGCAACCATGCTGATGAACCGCAAAATCGGCCCTTTAATAGAGTGTTTTTATCACTCAGAATCATCATCGTAGTCGGGCCGATTATTGGTCATCAAAAAGATCACCTCATTTAAGGATATGCCATAAATCAAAATGAGGTGATCGAAAAAATTATTTTACTTGGCAAGAAACCAAGGTCGAACTCAGGGACACGAGCCTCTCTCGTATTGATCGGATTTAAGTGTATTTAATCAAGTGTTGAATGAAAGCATATAGGTCAAAACATGCAAAGATACAACAATGCATTAAAAAATAAACATGCATTTTTTTATCAATTTTTATCATGCAAATGAATGCACATGCAAAAAATCACAATTATGCCCTAGATATGAAATGATGAGCAAAAGTCGACAACAAGTCAATTCCAGATTTAATTAAGATGACAAACTCAGATTGAACAAGGCATGGATTAACTAATAAGAGACACATGACTATCAAAATAATACGTCAACATTAAAGTGTCCATTACTTAAAATAAGCATGCCATGAGAAAATACGTCAAACGAGCTTCGAAATGAAACTGAAATCAACTCGATTGGAGCTATGTAGCTCGAGATATGCAAGTTCAAAGATAAGGGCATAAATGAAAGAAAACATAAAAAGATAACTACAAAAAGGTCCCTGGGAAGGACTAAAATGCAAAAGAAATAAATTCGAGGCCTTCCCCGTAAATGAACCCCACGCGCAGGGGTATATTTGCAATTATATAAACCCACAAGGGTATAAGTGCAAATAACCCCTGATGCACGTGGTTCGCATGTGAGGACTGGACCTTTCTGCAAATCTGGAGAAGTCTGTGGGCTCCTCCGCAAATTGCCCAGAAGGCACGCGCCAGGCACGCGCCTTCGAGGCTCGGAAGTCGGCTCGGAATCAGCGGAGGTTCGGACTAGCTTCGGCGAAGGCTCGGATGGTCCGAGGCTTGGCGCAGGCTCGTGGAGGAACGGAGCAGCCGAGCCAGTAAGTCCGGATAGCAGGCTTGGGCGTTAGGCTCGGTGGAGCTCGGATGATGACACGTGGCCGAATGAGGGCCCATTGGATAGCCAAGATCCAACGGCGAAGGAAGACGTCGACGTGGCTTCACCTGGACCGTTGGATGGTCGCTGGGAGAGGACCATCCAACGGCAGCTGCTTCTCTTCCCTCCTCTAACGTTTGCGGCGGAAGCTGTACTCCGGCGACGGAGCTCTAGCTCCGCCACTCCTTCCTGGGCCCGGTGGAGCTCGCCCGAGGCTCCTGAAGGATCATCGATGAAGCTGAAAGCCCGGGCGATGCTATGGTCCCTCTGGTGAAGTCCATCGGATCATTGGAGTCGAGAACGGCCAAGGAAAAGTGCCCTCCGGTCGACGCTCCGATCATTGAGAAGAAGACCTGCAAGGTTAGTACTATAGCCGAAGCGCATGAAGTGGTTGCGTGAGTGAATGAAATGGGAGCTCGTCGGGGTGAAGAATGTGGAGGAGCTCGGAGGGGATTGAAGGTATGGAGGAAGGAGAGGATGAGCGGAAGCGTGCGCGTGAGAGGGTGAATGATGGTGAAGCTAAGAGGGGGTTTAATGGAGAGCGAAAACAACCGGAGGCGCCTAATTAAAGCAGAGAAAAAGAAGAAAAATTCAAAGGGGGAAAAGAGCACTTACCGGTGATCGGGCGGAGGAAGTGGCCTGGGCTTGAGCTCGGAGATGAGCTCGGGGTCTTCGCACGTGCTGGGCGGCCGTCCCAGCGAGCTCGGGCGGTGAAATGGCGCCGCAGCTCCACCGTTGAAGGCGGAGGGTCTCACCAGGGGGCGTCGTCGTCTTCGCTCGATCCGACCACCTCCCCCTGTCACTGGGAGGTGGCGGAGGGCTGGGCGAGCCCCCGTGTAAAGGCGGACAGGCGTGAACAGTGGGGGAGGAGGTGTATTTGAAGGGGAAGGTTGCCGGTCATGGAGCGTGGCGACGTGGGTTTGAGGGCAGATGTGGGATGACTGGAAGGGTGTCGAGGTTCGTGGAGAGGTGCGCGATGGAGACGGAAGACTGGGGAATGTCGTGCGGTGGTTAGCGAGCGAAGAGTGGGTCGGAGGAGTCGGCGATAATGGAAAAGGGGAGAGGGTTTCGTGCAGCGGAGAACGTGGGCGAGTGGCTTGACCGAGGTAGACGATAGCCCGCAGCCGTTGGATCTGAAGATCCAACGGCCGTCGTTGAGGCGCGAAGGGATGGCCATGATTAGATCGGGGGCGAAGTGATCAGTGGCGGATGGATGCGCCACGTGTCATGCAAAGGAGACGGCGCCTAAGAACGGCTCGGATGGGATCGAAGGTGGATCGAATGGTTGAGGTGCGGTCTTTGAAGAGACGGCTGTGATGAACGATTTAGAGCATGATCGAAGGGCTCTTCAGTCGACACGTGGCGCATGAAGAGCGAGGCGGGGACGTGCGGTGTAGATGGAGTGTGGGGAAGATCTGAGGGCTTAGGAGAAGGCGGCTACGTGGAGAGGCCTGGGCCGTTGGATCAAAAGGCCGATCCAACGGTCTAGGAAGATGGCAGATAAGACAAGAAGGGCGGGGCCACGTGGCGCCCTCAGAATGGGCCACGTGGCCCAATCAGATTATTCAGAAGGTTTTTCTTATTTTTGAGGGCTATATTGGCCGAATTTGAGAAAACTCAAAACATGAAAGTTGTAGATCTTGACGAGATCTACAAGTTTCATGTTGACCAAAACTCGAAAAGAGATCAAACAAGGGCCCGAAATAATTTTGAAGGTATTTTTAAGTCTAAAAATACCACGAATTTTTGTTTTGTCATTTTTTTGTGGTTTTTAATATAATTAGGACTCTGTTAATTATTAGACAATAACAGGGATTTATTGACAAACACTTAAGCAAGGGGGTTAATTATGGGAAATAAAGATGATGAAACTGAGGTTCATCACCCCCTATACTTAAACTATGCTCGTCCTCGAGCATCAAAAAGAATGACTAAGTTGGATTAACCCCCTTGTGCATGTGAATACAGGATCCAAGCTGATCAAGTCGACTCGACTTTAGAGATCCAAAATTCTAGAGTTCAACCCAGCCTTAATCAAGAGGCTTCCAATTCCTCTACTTCTCTAGACTCTCTCTGATGTACATATAAACTAAAGGATATGAAGTTTAGTGTTGACTGCAATTTCGAGAGTAGAGTCAAGTCTTCACCCAAAATCTTGGTCTGAGAAAATCTCCTAAGGACCCAATCCTCAGCACTAGGGAATAAATCAAATCTTGCATTCAGTCTACCGTTTCTTTAGTTGTCAGACTTGAAAAATGTAGATGGCAGGCCAGAAATGGAGGGTATGGGATTGTGTCAATTCTTCTCTCCCTCTCATTGGAACAAGGATTCTCTCTAGTGCCTTTTACGCAACACATTTTTTTGGTGTTGATCAGTGCGTTCGTCAAGAGAAGTTGGAGCCGTCTGCACTTGTTTTCCTGGGAGTACACCGGGGTGTGTCTCTTTTGAGTACCTATCGTACCTTCGACACCCAGACTTGTAGCATTTACAATGCAGAGCCCTTTTTTGGTGCAAGCCCGACTCCTGGTCCTAATAGCGGTGGTCCAAGTGGACACTTTGAAAAGTTTGGGAGCGCTCGCCTTTGGTGGAAGCTCTTTGATTTGTAACTTTGTGGAATGAGAGCTTTTCTTTGAATTTCATTGACTTGTATAATTGGTGGCTAGCTCCACTGCTTTTACCAAGGGTTGGCGCACACTGATCAACATTTTTATTTATTTTTCACACCCAGGCACTTAGGTTAATGTCAAGAGATTAGTATAAGAATCAAGTTCTCATACTGGCTAATATTGCTGACACTCAGGTTTCATGAAGCCTCCAAAGATTTTATCCCATCCTCGAGCATCATTAGATCAAATCCAAACTCGACTTCCTCATCCCAATCCCTCAGGTGAAAAATCGATTCATCTCATCAAAAACCGCAGTCGTGCATGTGATGTGCTGATCATATTCTTTCTGTCTGAGACTAAGCATGGAATATAGCATGCAAATCTAGAAACTTAGGAGAATGTGGATGATTAAGTCTAAGACCCTGATGGCTAAGGCTGGTTAACCTAAAATCTCAAAGACTTCTAAAAGCTAAGTCTTCTTGACCAATTCAGATCCTGGGTGAAAGTGAAAGTGTAGAGGATTAATCCAACTTCTTCATTCAAGACAAGACTTTTTTTTTTTAACTTCAAGAGATATTAGAACTTTCTAAGCTCAATTGAGCATCCGCGATTCAGCCAGTATGGATGTAAGTACAGGCTGAAGCCCGTTGCTTGAGGACGGGGCCTTGCGCGATGTCCTCTAAACCATCCAATCTGCTAAGGGCGAACCCTCACTGAATGCGGCTGACTTAATTGGGTTTAGTAGTGACCAATGACTCTTAAAGGATTTTTATGGATTTTAATAAGAGAGTTAAAACACAAGTTAGACTCAACTTTCCTTGAAAAGAGAAGGCAATTTTTCAAAATCATGTCACACAAAAATAAAAAGTTTTTAAAACATTTTCAAAAATCATTTTCGAAAATATTTTTATAAAAATAGCGTAACATAATATCGAAAAACCGCGAAATCCTTTGAGTTCTCTTAGTCCAATGAATTTTACCTTAGCCAGAAAAGTTTTTAATTTTTCAAATTTTTCAGATTATAGCTAAAGTATATATACAGTATATACGGTATACCCCCCTATACTTAAACTTTGCTATGTCCTCATAGCACTAGATGTTACAAGTACATAGGTCCATTTAAATATAGAAGAATATACGGGAGCTAAGAGGGGTTCCCCCTATACTTAGGTTAGAAATAACCTAAGTATAAAGGCAAGAAAAGAGGAGTAGAGAAAATCACGGGGACTCGGGTCCCCCCTATACTTAGGCTGAGATTAGCCTAAGTATAAAGATGGGATTTGATGTTGGAAGGGACCCAAGGTGAACGAAGAAGAGGGATAAATATACAAGTGAGCGGCTGAATCTTCGGAGATGAAATGGAGTGTCTTCGGATTTGGGGTGTGTGGCACAACAAAGGCTCAATTCAAGCAAGCAAACCCTTAGTTTCACCAACTCACACATGAAACCAACCAAGGTTGGTCAATTATCTTGTCTGTTTTATTGGTGATAAAGCCTTAGATATTTACGCGAAGAAAATGAAAATCAAGGCGTATGCGCGGGTGTTGCTCTCCCAAAACCGAATTTTACTCCATTTTAGGTTGACTTGCAATTAACAGTCCCAATTTTATTTTAAATTGTCACTGGTTTAAGGTTAGCACATCAATCAGAAAATCATCGTCTACCGTTCATTCCATTTTCCATTAATCCTAGGTGATCAATCTAGGAAATGAAAGCCGTGAAAAACATGTATTCGATGAAGAAAAACGCGATCTAGGCTAAGCGAGAAATCATGCAGTGATTTGACGATAAAAACCGCGAAAAAAACTGAGGCCGTTTTGAAAACTCAAGTCCAACATGTATGCAAGTCGAGAAAGCCGCACCTAATCATGCATCTATTAGCAGTGATTAATCTTCATTAATTTTATCTAAGTGATGCGAGATTAAGTGCGTCTATATTTAAAGTGTGTCCTACCTACGATCAAGCACGTAAAAATAAAGTGAGCTCGGAGAGCCGCGTGCCTAGTCCTAGGTCGACACTCAAGTGGGGACGATCCCCACACAACCACAATCGTTCGATTACAATCGCGAGTCTTCGATCGAAGACCGCTGTAAAAGACGAATTATTAAAAAAATAAAATGCAACAAAAAATGCGACACATTTTTTTTCTTTTCTTCCTCCTTTGCTCCAAGCATGCTCCTGCGGCTCCTCGCAGCGAGGAACGTCCTGCTCCTCGCCTCCTTGATCCATCAAGGGCCCTGCCACAGAAACGATAGTTAGATATCAAATAAGGAAGAAAAATTTTATATGCAAAACATGTGATTATTTGACCTATAAAAAATGAACACCAAATTTAACAAACAAAAATCCTAAAAATATAAGAAATGAGCCGTGTCCCCGGCAACGGCGCCATTTGATGAGCCGCAAAATCGGCCCTTTAATAGAGTGTTTTTATCACTCAGAATCATCATCGTAGTCGGGCCGATTATTGGTCATCAAAGAGATCACCTCATTTAAGGATATGCCATAAATCAAAATGAGGTGATCGAAAAAATTATTTTACTTGGCAAGAAACCAAGGTCGAACTCAGGGACACGAGCCTCTCTCGTATTGATCGGATTTAAGTGTATTTAATCAAGTGTTGAATGAAAGCATATAGGTCAAAACATGCAAAGATACAACAATGCATTAAAAAATAAACATGCATTTTTTATCAATTTTTATCATGCAAATGAATGCACATGCAAAAAATCACAATTATGCCCTAGATATGAAATGATGAGCAAAAGTCGACAACAAGTCAATTCCAGATTTAATTAAGATGACAAACTCAGATTGAACAAGGCATGGATTAACTAATAAGAGACACATGACTATCAAAATAATACGTCAACATTAAAGTGTCCATTACTTAAAATAAGCATGCCATGAGAAAATACGTCAAACGAGCTTCGAAATGAAACTGAAATCAACTCGATTGGAGCTATGTAGCTCGAGATATGCAAGTTCAAAGATAAGGGCATAAATGAAAGAAAACATAAAAAGATAACTACAAAAAGGTCCCTGGGAAGGACTAAAATGCAAAAGAAATAAATTCGAGGCCTTCCCTGTAAATGAACCCCACGCGCAGGGGTATATTTGCAATTATATAAACCCGCAAGGGTATAAGTGCAAATAACCCCTGATGCACGTGGTTCGCATGTGAGGACTGGACCTTTCTGCAAATCTGGAGAAGTCTGTGGGCTCCTCCGCAAATTGCCCAGAAGGCACGCGCCAGGCACGCGCCTTCGAGGCTCGGAAGTCGGCTCGGAATCAGCGGAGGTTCGGACTAGCTTCGGCGAAGGCTCGGATGGTCTGAGGCTCGGCGCAGGCTCGTGGAGGAACGGAGCAGCCGAGCCAGTAGGTCCGGATAGCAGGCTTGGGCGTTAGGCTCGGTGGAGCTCGGATGATGACACGTGGCCGAATGAGGGCCCATTGGATAGCCAAGATCCAACGGCGAAGGAAGACGTCGACGTGGCTTCACCTGGACCGTTGGATGGTCGCTGGGAGAGGACCATCCAACGGCAGCTGCTTCTCTTCCCTCCTCTAACGTTGGCGGCGGAAGCTGTACTCCGGCGACGGAGCTCTAGCTCCGCCACTCCTTCCTGGGCCCGGTGGAGCTCGCCCGAGGCTCCTGAAGGATCGTCGATGAAGCTGAAAGCCCGGGCGATGCTATGGTCCCTCTGGTGAAGTCGATCGGATCGTTGGAGTCGAGAACGTCCAAGGAAAAGTGCCCTCCGGTCGACGCTCCGATCATTGAGAAGAAGACCTGCAAGGTTAGTACTATAGCCGAAGCGCATGAAGTGGTTGCGTGAGTGAATGAAATGGGAGCTCGTCGGGGTGAAGAATGTGGAGGAGCTCGGAGGGGATTGAAGGTATGGAGGAAGGAGAGGATGAGCGGAAGCGTGCGCGTGAGAGGGTGAATGATGGTGAAGCTAAGAGGGGGTTTAATGGAGAGCGAAAACAACCGGAGGCGCCTAACTAAAGCAGAGAAAAAGAAGAAAAATTCAAAGGGGGAAAAGAGCACTTACCGGTGATCGGGCGGAGGAAGTGGCCTGGGCTTGAGCTCGGAGATGAGCTCGGGGTCTTCGCACGTGCTGGGCGGCCGTCCCAGCAAGCTCGGGCTGCGAAATGGAGCCGCAGCTCCACCGTTGAAGGCGGAGGGTCTCACCAGGGGGCGTCGTCGTCTTCGCTCGATCCGACCACCTCCCCCTGTCACTGGGAGGTGGCGGAGGGCTGGGCGAGCCCCCGTGTAAAGGCAGACAGGCGTGAACAGTGGGGGAGGAGGTGTATTTGAAGGGGAAGGTTGCCGGTCATGGAGCGTGGCGACGTGGGTTTTAGGGCAGATGTGGGATGACTGGAAGGGTGTCGAGGTTCGTGGAGAGGTGCGCGATGGAGACGGAAGACTGGGGAATGTCGTGCGGTGGTTAGCGAGCGAAGAGTGGGTCGGAGGAGTCGGCGATAATGGAAAAGGGGAGAGGGTTTCGTGCAGTGGAGAACGTGGGCGAGTGGCTTGACCGAGGTAGACGATAGCCCGCAACCGTTGGATCTGAAGATCCAACGGCCGTCGTTGAGGCGCGAAGGGATGGCCATGATTAGATCGGGGGCGAAGTGATCAGTGACGGATGGATGCGCCACGTGTCATGCAAAGGAGACGGCGCCTAAGAACGGCTCGGATGGGATCGAAGGTGGATCGAATGGTTGAGGTGCGGTCTTTGAAGAGACGGCTGTGATGAACGATTTAGAGCATGATCGAAGGGCTCTTCAGTCGACACGTGGCGCATGAAGAGCGAGGCGGGGACGTGCGGTGTAGATGGAGTGTGGGGAAGATCTGAGGGCTTAGAAGAAGGCGGCTACGTGGAGAGGCCTGGGCCGTTGGATCAAGAGGCCGATCCAACGGTCTAGGAAGATGGCGGATAAGACAAGAAGGGCGGGGCCACGTGGCGCCCTCAGAATGGGCCACGTGGGCCAATCAGATTATTCAGAAGGTTTTTCTTATTTTTGAGGGCTATATTGGCCGAATTTGAGAAAACTCAAAACATGAAAGTTGTAGATCTTGACGAGATCTACAAGTTTCATGTTGACCAAAACTCGAAAAGAGATCAAACAAGGGCCCGAAATATTTTTGAAGGTATTTTTAAGTCTAAAAATACCACGAATTTTTGTTTTGTCATTTTTTGTGGTTTTTAATATAATTAGGACTCTGTTAATTATTAGACAATAACAGGGATTTATTGACAAACACTTAAGCAAGGGGGTTAATTATGGGAAATAAAGATGATGAAACTGAGGTTCATCACATGCTCAGCACCCTTAGATTCCCTTTCTAGCTACTCTTTCCTCGCGGAGTGGGGTATTTCCTTCTAAGTTCGGGTAAGTTGGCCGAAGAAGTAGATAGGAAGAAGTAGTTATTTGGAGTATGACCAGTGTAGTCATATCTCTCAATTTGAGCTTGACCAGTGTAGCCAAGTCTCACAGAAAAGAAATGCCGGCTTCTGTTTTTTTTTCTTTTCTCTCTTTTTTTTTGGCACGGCTTCATGCAGGTATAGAATCTTTTTCCCGCTCCTTTTGAATTTTTTTTTTATATGTGGACAAGATATGAGCATTGTGCTCTATTTGGTGGAAGAGAAGAAGATTTTTGCCAACTGACCGTTCCTCATCCGAAGCTTTATTTCAACCCACACTCTCCGGTCCTCGGACGTCCATGCCGCCAGAAAGGGATCCATATAGATACCATTCATAATCACAATCGCTTTCACACATCCTATTTGAGTCGAGCTACGTGCATGTGAATTTAATTCAAGTAGATCAATCATCAAAGAGTATGTGATTCTTCTCAAAAATGAGCAACTTAGACACGGGGAGTCAAAATCTGCATAAAGATTGAGGACTTGGAAAATTAAGTCAAGAAGACCTGAAGGATCCGAATTCTAAAACCTATTGAGTCTCTATGGATATTAGGTAGATTAAAGTCAAGATCAAACTCAATCTCCTTAATCTTTGCCTCAAATCCTGGTCCAAACTCTCACAAGGAAGAGGAGATATGTACAAAGAAGAAGAAGTTTCTTTTGTTCTTCTCTTTTTTTTTGGATTTTTAGAGATTTTTTTTTTAAGAACACATAGTGATACATATATATATATATATATATATATATATATAAAGGGCTTAGGATATATATACATAGATAAAAGTCCACCCCCCATGCTTAAATGAAACCATGTCCTCATGGTAGAAAACCTGACCTCCTTAGAGAGAGATTTTTTTTGTTGTTTTGTTTTGTTTTTGTTTTTGTTGTTTTTTTTTTTTAAAAATAAAGAGAAATGGAAAAAGGAATACCCCCATGCTTATCTGATACTAATTCACAAGAGAATGTAGTTAGCATGAAGTAAAGAAAAATAGAAAAGAGAATATACAAAAAAAAATACAAGAAAGATAGAGATGGGGTGCCTCCCATAAGCGCTTGTTTTACGCCTCAGCTTGGTGTACAGGTTCAGAGATCCTGAAGAACTAAGGACTCGGCAGCCGGAAGGGGGCCGTCGGGTTCAATGACAGGCTTGAGTCTCTGCCCATTGACCCGAAAAGAAGATGAAGTGGAGGGGTCAAAGATATCAATAGATCTATTATCATAGATATTCAAGATGGTGTAAGGACCTTTCCACTTGGAACGGAGTTTTCCAGGGAAGAGTTTGAGCTTGGAATCAAATAACCAAACCTTTTGATTGACACTAAAAGATTTGCGTGAAATGTGAGCATCATGCCATTGCTTGATTTTGGTTTTATAAATCAAATCATTTGAATATGCCTTTGCTCGCAACTCTTCTAGCTCATTCAAATCCAAAAGCCTTTTCTTGCCAGCTCCATCATGATCCAAGTTACATTTTTGAATAGCCCATTCAGATTTATGGTGAATCTCTACTGGAAGATGACATGGTTTCCCATACACTATACGAAATGGGCTCATACCAAGAGGTGTACGAAAAGCTGTACGGTATGCCCAGAGTGCGGTGGGAAGATGTTGAGACCAATCTTTCCGATCAGATCAGACTATCTTCATCAAAATGGTCTTTATTTCTCTGTTGGAGAGCTCAGCCATGCCATTCGACTGGGGATGGTATGGTGTAGCGACTCTATGTTCAACTCCATTATTATACAGGAGCCGTCACACCGAGGCATTCAGAAAGTGAGTACCACCATCACTAATGACCACTTTTGGCAAACCAAAGCGTGAGAATATGTCATTGAGGAACTTAGTGACAATCGCGCTGTCAGCAGCGCGGGTGGGAATTGCCTCTACCCAGCGAGAGACGTAGTCTACTGCCAATAAGATGTACTGAAATCCCTGAGAAACCGTGAAAGGGCCCATAAAATCTATTCCCCAAGCATCAAAAACCTCAACCACATGCACAGGAGTAAGGGGCATCATATCTCGTCTAGACATTCCTCCAGTGGTCTGACAAACAGGGCATGTCTTCACAAAATTATGGGCATCACGGAATAGGGTCGGCCAAAAGAAACCAGACTGTAAGATCTTAGCTGCAGTACGCTTTCCAGAGTGATGTCCTCCACACCCAAAGGTGTGGCAGTGGGTAAGGACACTAAGTATCTCAGACTCTGGAATACAACGTCTCCAAATGCAATCAGCCCCTTCCTTAAAAAGGATGGGGTCCTCCCAGTGGTACCAACGTGAATTAGATCGAAATTTTTCTTTCTTGGTCTTGGGCCAATGATCGGGAAGTCGAGAAGTGACAAGGAAATTCACCATATCAGCATACCAAGGTAACTGACTGATTGTGAGAATGGACTCATCAGGAAATTGGGCAGTGATAGGAGTGGGGGTGGTAGCAATGAAAGACTCATATGATGGGAGAGAAGGAAGCCGAGAGAGATGATCCGCCACCACGTTTTTTACTCCTGGCTTATCTTTTATTTCAATATCAAATTCTTGCAAGAGCAGGATCCATCTCAGAAGTCTTGGCTTAGAGTCTTTCTTTGTTAACAAGTACTTGAGGGCTGAATGATCTGAAAAAATGATAACATGAGCTCCTAACAAGTACGATCGAAACTTCTCCAAAGAGAATACTACAGCCAGCAGTTCCTTTTCAGTAACAGTATAATTACGTTGGGCCTCATCCAATGTCTTGTTGGCGTAGTGAATAGCAAATGGTTTGCCATCCTTCCTTTGTCCAAGAACCGCCCCTACAGCATATTCAGATGCATCACACATGATCTCAAAATCTAAAGTCCAATCGGGGGGTTGTAAAATCGGGGCTTCAGTGATGGCCTGCTTCAAAATCTTAAAGGACCGAAGTGCTTCGTTAGACATCTCAAAATCACGATCCTTTTCCAACAGCTGAGTCAAGGGACGGGCAATTTTTGCAAAATCTAATATAAATCGTCGATAAAAGCCAACGTGCCCTAAGAAGGATCTGATTCCCTTGACGTTCGTAGGCGGAGGTAAGTGTGTAATGGTATCTACCTTGGATGGGTCAACCTCCATGCCTCTTTCTGACACAATGTGTCCCAGCACTATCCCTTGCTTAACCATAAAATGCGATTTCTCCCAAGACAACACCAGATTAACATCAATGCATTTCTTTAAAACCCTCTCCAAAAACTCTAGGGTCTCATCAAATGAGTCGCCGAAGACGGAAAAATCATCCATAAAAATTTCCATAAAATCCCCCACCATGTCTGAAAAAATAGCCAGCATACATCTCTGGAATGTAGCTGGTGCGTTGCATAACCCAAAAGGCATTCGCTGGAAGGCAAATGTCCCGAATGGACATGTGAAGGTCGTCTTCTCTTGGTCCTCAGGAGCGACCGCGACCTGATTATAACCCGAATATCCATCAAGAAAACAAAAGTATTTCTTTCCTGCCAATCTTTCGACAATCTGGTCGATGAAAGGAAGAGGAAAGTGATCTTTTCGGGTTGCTTTATTCAACTTCCTGTAATCTACACATACCCGCCAAGATGTTGCAACACGAGTAGAGATATCCTCCCCTCGGTCATTCTGGACCACAGTGAGGCCAGCCTTCTTAGGAACCACATGAAGGGGGCTAACCCACTTACTATCTGAGATGGGGAAAACGATCCCTGCGCTCATCCATTTGCAGATTTCTGTCTTAACAACTTCTCGCAAATTTGGATTCAATCGTCTCTGAGGCTCTCGAGAAGTTTTGGCATCATCTTCCAGGAAGATCTGCTGTGTACAGTAAGAAGGGCTAATTCCTCTTAGATCAGAGATAGTCCATCCAATAGCCTTCGATTTTCTTTTAAGAACCTCAACAAGTCTAGATTCTTGTGTATCGTCTAAATGGGCATTGATTATCACAGGAAGTGTCTGATCTGAGCCAAGAAAGACATACTTTAGGTCCTTTGGGAGAGGTTTAAGTTCCACTTGGGGAGTAGTGCTGGGCTTATCAAACGGATCCGAGAAATCCAATTTTTCAGAAATGGGGTGGTTAGAATACACAGCCTCTATGAGAGAGATAGGGGAAACAAGAGAGGAGGCATTAGGGATCAGGCACTGCAGTTCTCGAATCTCATCGGCCATGATCTCTATACAATTCTTCACTAGGTCCATATCAAGTTTCTGGTTAATCAATAGTGAGGCTAGTGAAGGATCAACCTGGACTGACGGAGCCAATGGTGAAGGCTCATGGTGACCTGGGTGTGAAGATAACTGATTCTGTCTGTAATACTCCATCAAAGTAAACATATCAGCTACCTTCTTTGTAATGTCAGGAAGGTCATTATCAGAATGGAATTGAGATAATGAATACCCCCCAGATGGGCTTGTTATCTCGAAGGGTGGAATCATCATGGGCATGACCATAGACGAAAGAGCACACAACTCTGCATCTAAATCATCCCAAGCCATATCTAATTTGCAGAAAATCTCATCGTGAGAGATGGGAGTCGAGTCCAAACACTCATACCAGTACTGTATGTTTTCTGCATGTCCAATTGTGTCAGCCAGAGAAATGGTGGCATCGAGTGGGTCAGATGCCACATGAGCAAGAATAATCTTAGTGTCCAAATAGGAACACTCTTCAATCCATCCACATTCATCATCTTCGGTCTCATGACCAGTGGGGACAACCAGATCGACAGGAACGATCTCGCCATTGACCTTGAATTCAACTTTTCCCAACTCAAAGTCGAAGTGGGCTTTGGCCGTAGAGAGAAAGGGACGACCCAAAATTATGGGTGTCTGGGCCAAGGTTTTAGTGGGGTCCATCTCCATAACTACAAAATCAACAGGAAAATGCTTCCCTTGGACCGTCACTATAACATCCTCCAAAAGTCCTTGTGGTCTCCTAACAGATCGATCTGCCATCTGTAAAATCATCGAGACCGGCTTTAGCTTTCCAAAATCAAATTGCCGCAAAATGGCAGTTGGGAGGAGGTTGATTGAGGCACCATTATCCAGGAGAGTGCGCTCGAAGGTCATATTACCAATGGTACATCGTACCAAAGGTGCCCCAGGGTCCTTCATCTTATGGGGAAGGAGTGAGGAGATAACATTGGATGTAGCTCTGGGAAGCACATGCCGTTCCTCTTCTTGCTCATTATTTTTCTTCTTCTTAGATCGCCTCCGACGCGTGCATTTTTCTTTTAAAAATTTTGAGTAGGCGGGAACCTGCTCAAGCGTCTTCAGAAGAGGGATCTCAATCATAATATTGGAGAATAGTTTCTCCAATTCTGGGTCGGTGGTGGATGATTTGGAAGCTTTCCGTAAGCGAAGGGCCTCCGGAAAGGGGACGGAGATGAGAGTGGGTGAAGGGGATTGTGGAGAAGTTGAGACCACTTGAGGTGGAGTGGAAGTGGTCCTGCCAGAAAAGGGGTGAAAGTCATTCTCTCCATCAGATTTCTCTTCATCACTTGTCTCGAAATTACAAGGTTGAGTTATGGGTGTAGACATGGACGGAGATGAGTCAACCACTTTTTTCCCTCGCCTGGTCAAGACTGCATGGGCAGACTCGTTACTGAAACTACCAGGGGTCTTGAATGTCATAGGACCTTTTTGTGGATGATGTAAGGTCCCTTGGGAAGTACCCGCTACAGAATTGGGATTCCGAAGGGCTTGTGGTGATAGCGTAGGCAAATAAGATCGGATATCTGCAAATTGCCTAGCATTCTCTTGATTATTCTTCTCCATATTATTCTTCAACTCTTGCATCATTTTCATGAGAGCACCAATGTCATTTGAAAGTGGTTGGTTGCTCACAGGAGAAGTTGATTGTGTACTAGATGAGGCTGGAGCCTGTGGCAAGTACAATGGTTGTGCTTGTGGTGGTGGTTGCGGTGGTGCAGTGATGTATCGACCTTGTTGATTGACCTGGATAGGTTGTTGCGGGTTTGAAGTTCGCCATGCAAAATTTTGATGGTTACGCCATCCAGGATTGTAAGTGGGTGGCACTGTGCTTCCTGAAGTCCCCGATCCCATGGCAACCGCATTGACATCAGGAGTAGGTTCTGTGACCCAAAATACCTGCTCTGGTTCTTGAACTTGGTCCAAATGTGTAGGAATGGCAAACATCCTACTGACATTCTGTGTCACTTCTTTGGTCATATTCCTACTCATGTCATCAACCTTCTTATTAAGAATTTCTAAATTATCCAACTTTTGAGCAATGAGTTGGAGGTCAATCACCGTACTATCCGATCGGGTTTTGGTATCTTCGATTTGCTCAACAGGTTTCTTATGGCGGCTATATTGATTAAGGGATGCCTTATTCAATGAAGTCTCTGCCATCTCCTCGTATAGTTTCCACACAAATGTTTCTGATTTGAGGAGGAAACCACCTCCGCAAGTGCTATCCACCGCCACCTTAAAATTCTCATGCATGCCCTCATAAAAAATCTGGACCAATTTCCATCTATCCATGTCATTATTTGGGCATTTACGCAATAGCTCCTGAAACCTATCCCAAGCCTCATGAAAAGGCTCATTTGGGTGCATTGAAAAGGAGGAGATTGCGTAGCGGAGTGCATTCGCTTTTCCAATCGGGAAGTACTTCTTAAGGAAGGCTGAATTCAATGCAGCCCATGTGGTGATTGGTTTCCCATAGCTCCGGAGCCAATTTCTCGCCTTGTCCTTCAAGGAGAATGGGAATGCCTTAAGATACACAAGGTATGGATTATTATTTTCAATATGCATGGTGTCACACACCGCAAGAAAATCATGAATGTGTTGGTAAGGGTCCTCGGCACTCTCCCCATGAAACTTGGGAAGCAGAGAAACTATAGACGACTTTATATTGATCTGGCATGCCGCAGCAGGCAACTGAATCCATGGAACTAAGATTTATTGGGCAGGATTGTGTCTTTCCCCCATAGGTTGAGGGTTTTCCTCTTCATCCTCAACAATGCCCATTTGAGCTTCAATTCGAATTTGGCGATCATTGATTCTTTCAAGTTGGGCCATGATGATCGCCAAAGGGTCTGGATTTTCGCCTTGTTCAGCCATGATGGAAGATGAAGAAGATAGCGGAATAGAAGAGAATGATCTGAGTGATGTCGGAGAAGAGGGAGGTGAAGAAGGTAGTGATGTGGCAAGTGGAGGAATGTCAAGAGAAGAAAAGGAATGAGAAGAGTTGGGTCTTCTTCTCGAGAAGAAAGGATTTGAATTTAAAGGAACAGCAAGAGAAGGATTGAGAGATCGTCTCCCTTGCACGCACCTCCTATTCTATGCAATCAAAACACAAAGCAAGGTCACTTTGATACGCACACCGGTGAAGCCCTTTGTGGCTTTATCTTTTCAATTTTAGTCTTATAAACACGAAGTTGAACATCCAACGTTTACACTCGTCCTTCCCTCAGGTCATCCAATGTACCTTGAGAGAGTCACAAGGCACACCGATGGGGATTTTTGGCTCTAATGACCTTAAGGTGCGTTGTGCAACAAACAACCAAGTGTGCAATCCCACAAGTGCAAATACAAGTAATTAATTCAAACAATGGTCAGATTAATCAATTTTAACCTTATGTGACCACTTGATTAGAAAAATTGATTTTAATATCTACGTCCAATTGCTTTGAGTGATATTCAATCAAATCGAGTGAGGTGAATTTCCTTTTTTTTCTAAAAAATGTTTTCAAGGGGAAGAAGACCACGGAGAATTATGCATGCAAGAAAGTTAGAATCGCGTACCTTTCGCCAGCAATCTACGTGCAAGAATGCAGTGCGAAAATATAAACCTATTCTAAATGCTCCTAGCAGGCAACTTCTAAAGAAATCCTTTTTTTGTGATTTTAAATTTTTCAAATTTTTAATTTTTGAAAACCGAGCACAACCAAATTACACTAAGGAAATTAAACCTAATGCAATCTAATGCAATGCAGAAATCTAGTAAAATTATTACAATAATGAAAGTCCAATCTCTAGGCCACAACTCGGCCCGAAATGAATATAAAATAAGAAATGATAAAAAAAAGAATGAATCTCTCAGATGGGAATTAAACGAGCTCCTCATCCACGGGTTTGCTTTCTCCTTCGCCTCTCCGGCTCGAGATTCGAGTTGAGAGAAGAATCTCTCGAGCTTCCCGCGCAACAGAATGTGTGCGGTCTCCTGCGAAAAGAGAAAGCCAGTCAACCGGAACAAGATGATAACATGTAATAACAACAAGTGTGCATAGAAAAAGTGAATCAATCAAAAATTCAAGCCGTGTCCCCGGCAACGGCGCCAAATGATTAACGGGTCTCTTAGCGGTTTTAAAGAGTTAAAATTAAGTGATTTTAGTGTCGTTGTAACCGCAATTCAACCAATTTAAACATCAACTAATTTCAAAGTTTTACTTGTGTAATGATGAGCACAAGGTCGAACCACAAGGACACGGTGAAATTCCAATGATCCAAACTTAACACGAACGATAATGCACAACTTCAAAAATTCACTTATTACAAGTTTTTTTTAAAAAGTCACGTTTTTTTTATGTTTTCTAATTTCTGATTTTTTTTTAAAAAACACTATGCAAATCTATAATTTTTAGACAACACACTTAATCACCTAGTTAACCACCATAAAAAATCAATTATTTCATCCCACAAAGATCAACACTTAGTTCAATAAGGAAAGATGGTTACTTCAGATGATTCACAACTTGTAAAAAAACATAGTGGATTTTTTTTTGACAAACAAACACAATAACTTTTTTAATTTTCAGCAACTAAGGAAAAAAAATATGAGCAAAGACAACGGTGGCCATAGCCTTCTTGAAACAAAAGAACAACTTCAACAACAAAAACAACGTACACGAACAACTACTAAAATTTAAGCAACAAATGAAAACTGAGGTGGTTGGATATCGTCACCGAATCAAGGATAGCCACTGCAACGTGGACTGTCACTCCACATGCGAAGAAGGTGCAAACATTTTACTGAAATCGGTGGCGTATACGAGCGAAGGATGTCGCGCGGCTGTCACCCACGCGTGCTGTGCTCGAAAACTCTCGATGGCTGGAGTGGATGAATGGACGTGAAATGGTGAGGATGTCACGGTGAAAGAGAGAACTCGGCTTCTCGAATCCGTTGTGCGCGAGAGCTCCTCGATGCTCGGCTGGCTCTACCCGGTACTCTTTCTTCCTCTTAGGAGCAATGCTCTACTATTGAACCTGTGAAGGGAGGAGGAAATACATCAGGGAACCGACCTTTGCAAAAGAGAATAAGATGATCTATTTAAAGATAAAACAAGAAAGGATTGGAGATGTCAAGGTTGCGGCAGTTGTCGCAAGTGATAAGAATGTTTGGCGTTGGTTGTCGTGAGGATAATATGTGGGGAACCGGCAGCAGTTGCTAATGCAATCGCATCACGATTTGGAGGAAAGGAGAGGACATGGTTGCTGTTTGTTTTTGCGCAAGGGGATGCTGATGTGGCATGGGTAGTTGCCGGCAGACCAAGAGGAATGCGGACAACCTGCATATGCTGAATGTGTCGGATGTGCTAAAAATTTGAGAGAATGCATGTGCGTTATCTGTTGAATGAGAGAAAGAAACCGCACCCATCCAACGACTAAGATGATAAGTGGTGAAAACATGGGAAATGCAAAAACGAAGGAAGAGAATATAATGTGAGACTATTCGTTGGATGAACCAAAGGTAATAGAAAAAAGGTTGCCATTGGATAAAAAAAAGGTTAATGCACGTGAATGCTCCATGGGAATAAAATTTGGGCCAATCACGTGTTGTGAAAGTGCTAAATGAGAAGTTGGGATTTATGTAATTTTATTTTTATAAAAAGTTATCACTTATTTTAAAATAAGTGAACAAAGAAATTATGTAAAACATGAATAATCCTAACATGGAATTAGCACAGTTATTTAGATATTTCAATGTATTTTTAGCAGTAATAGAGGTACATTTGACTTAAAAAAATATGATGAGATCAAGTTTCATCACTCTCTCTCTCATTCTCTATACATGCCCTCTCTCTTCCTCTCTCATAGTCGTCCACCATGGATGCCTTAGAGAGAGTCTCCATCATCGCAACATCGTCGTTATGTTGTCAGTTCGATTGCTCGTGGATCTCCGTCTCCTTCGGTGTGCCTCGCTCATGAAGAAGATGTCAGATCTCATGTGTTGGGATCGGGATATTCGTCGCTTGTATCATTAACATGGATTGCAAGGATCACGTGTTTCATCAACACTCTCGCAAGCATCTCCTCCGTCGAATCGGACTTGAGACTAGAGGTCTCTTCGTATAGAGAGTCGATCGCAACCACGCTTCAAGAAGTAATCATATTACTTGTTTGTAGTTTAGATGAAATGATCCGAGAAGTGTTCTTGGATCATGTGGTTTCGTCACTTGAAAAATTATAATTTCTGCTGCTTGGAGCAACTAGTGCAACTAGTCGCTCCTGATCACATACAATGCGATCCTCGCGCTTTCGTTATGCAATTGAGGATATCTCCATATCCTTAACCTGGGTGAGCAAAATCAGAGGAGAAGATCGGAAAAGCTGTGCAAGTCGGAAATCGATGATGCATGCCAAGTCAGAAGACTTACATTGCTTCCCAGCTCTCTCCAAGCGGGATGCAAGACAGAATTGAAAACCTATGCTATATGAGATGCAATCTGATGAAATCGCCCTAGCATAGTAACTGCTATTATCGTGAAGCACCAAATTTCAGAATTTGACTATGTCCAGAAGCGAATCTATAGGTACATGCAATATATATTAAGCTAAGTTCATTCACAGAAAATAAATAAAACATATTGGAAAACAAATAAAAATAAAGCAAAAAATGCAAGAAAATCAGTGAAGCCCCCGAGGGAACAATCCCTCGGACACTAGACCCCGTGAAGTCATTGTGTCTGAGAGTCTAAATTATTACACATAGATGTCACTCTCCCTCACATAAATATACATTTTTTTGAAAATACATAATAAAATGAATTGAAGCCAGAAGTTGTCTCAAAAATTCCTCCATGTCTGGACAGGTTGCTCTCTCCTACAGGTTCAGTCAGAAAGCCGGCTTCGCCTTGCTTGGGTGCATAGGTCCTCCTAAGAGGTCCACCATCGTGTTGTGGTCACTCGCAACAAATTCAAACTTGAAGGAGTGCCAGACAATTCACATTTATATCAAAATAAGAATAAATAAATCAGAGGAATAGAGAAATACAAAAATAAATAAATAAACAAGAGATAATAGACACAATAAAATAATATCCAACTACACGACGTTGCTCCCTGGCAACATCGCCATTTGTTAAAGAGGTAAATCGAGGGTTTAGAAATCTCACAAGGCGAGAGATCCAGTCGATGCATTGAGCGCTCAGTAAACCTCAGTTAATCAACAGATAACCTATAATATGAACCAAGTAATTAAAATAAAAAAATGTGGAGTAAAAATTTGTTATAACTCTACGACAACGTGTATAGCGTGTAAGTACGTGTAGAGGTCGAAAACAGTGAGCAAACGGGAGGAGGCGGCAAAATACAATGTTAAAAAAATTGTCTTTTATCTCCTGTCCATGTTATTATTTTTGTGGGTTTTAATTTTATATTTTTAATTTTTTTTGTTTTATATTTTTATATTTTGATTTCTATATTTTCCTTTTTTATATTTTCTTTCAATATTGTTTATATTAATTTTCTTTATATACACATTATAGCTTATATAAGGTTTTATATACATAATATATAGTATTATATTTAACAGAGCTAATAAATATTGATAAAATATAAATAATAAATTGTTTTGGGTTTCTAATATTTTTCTTATTTTTTGTTATTTTTCTGGATTTTGTTGATAATTTTTATGTATTTTTAAAGTCAAAAGTATACCAAATAAAGGATTAATTAAATACTCGATATTGATTTGGATTTTAAAAATGGTAAATAAATGGTAAAATTATCAATATCAATTTTATGACATAAACATTTATATAAATAAAATTAGAAAACATAAAAATGTATTTTTTGGATTTTTAAAGGATTTTTTTATTTTTATAACAGATTTTGGGATTTTCTATTTTTAGGGTTTTTGTTTTTCCATTTTTATTGATATTAAAATAGGTCCAAATATACTATATATAATTCTATTGGACTTTTTAAAGACATTTTAATAATTTTTTGGTATTTTATAAATCAAACAAGTAATAAATAGGTTGCATTCTATTTTTATTAAATAATTAAAATACCCCAAAATGCCATGTAAACATTGGTGTGAAAGTATTAGACATGAGGTATTTTCCCTATTTTTTTGTATTTTTAGGAGCTCAATGGGTATTTTTAATAAATAGATAAAAATTCCACAAACTATATATCCTTACAAGTGCAAAAATGCAAATAAAATAAATTACAGGAGCTTATATGCAATTTTGCCAACGTAGTAAAACATTTATTTAATTTTATAGACTAATTTACAATATATAAGAATGCTAGGGGTGTCCCCGCATTTTCGAAGTGACGTGGACTGGACCCAAATGTAAATAGCAAAATGCCAAGGGCCTATTTGCAAAATATCCAACTATTTATAACATCAACTTTTATTTACAGAGCCATTAGTTAAATAAAAAACTAGGGTTAGATTTGCAATTTACCCCATTAAACACGTAGCGACATCTGAGCGGCTCGTATAGCTTCGCGCTTGGCATTCAGGTAATGCCCTTTGATTTCACCTGTTTCGGCTTGCGCTTTATAAATAGCTTCGGCACAAAATAGGAAACGGTCTCTCCAACGCATAAATGGCTGTGAGTTTACGTTTTCATCATCTTTGGTAAAATCAAGTCCACCACGATGGCTCAGGATTGCCCATTTTTAATTCCAGGGTTTCTCTGAATTTGGAAGTTATCACTTAGTAGGTTTCCATACCAAGGCTCAATCCAATCAAGTCCGTAGCGTCTACCAATTTCGCCATATCCCCCCTTGGTTTGAGACCCAGATTTCGTTCGTTCTGACGGTTTAGATGGGGCTCGATCCAACGACATCTGGCAAATATGGGGAGGTGCTCTTGATCAGACAACTATCGAGGATGGTGGAAGAACGATGGAGGAACTCATCGCTGGCGAGTTTGAATCGAGCATTGCCCGTTCCTATGACCTTCTCGAGTAAGGCTGGATAGCTCTGCACGCTCCCACAAGTCCGACGAAGCTTCCAGGTGCCTAAAGAAGGTCTGAGGGCCATCGATGGGCCTCTAGATGGTCGAAGAAGAAATGCGGTCTGGAGATGGCCTTCGCGGCTCAAAGATGCCTCAGTTGAGGCTAACGCCCTCTAGAATCTACATGGTTAGCAAGAGCAACGAAAAATGAAGGGACTAGAGGTGTTGCGGGGGTGAATGGAGTCGAAACAGGAGGTGATCAAGGCCCTCCAGCAACGGGAGGAATTGGAGCACCCAACTCCTGATCCACGTTGGGTGAAAATTATGTCTTTGATCATGCAATCAAATCTGGGCGACCACTTCACTATGCAGCTCTTGGTTTTTCTCTTCAACACCAAGGAGGAGGCCATTGACAAGATATGTCTTTCAGTCTTTGTTCTAATCCTGTCCGGCTTTTTCTTCATTAATTTGTCCATTACAAATCCTTTAAGGTCGAGGAAGTGTTCAATGGCCTGTATAAAGGGAAGTTCAAACATCAATCTTTTTTCCATTGCTTCCCATAAAGCAAGATCCATATTTTTCAGACCTTCTTCAGTCTCAATTTTTATGTATTTTTCGGGATTTTCGATTTTTTTGGGTATTTTTAATATTCTATTTTTTTGGTGTTTTCTATGTGGTGTGGTGATGTGGTGTGTTCCTTAGATGACCAGGGGCTTTGATGTTCAGAGTAAATGTCAGAGGCATGGTCATTCCTAGGGGAGTAATATGCAGAGGTGTCGATGTCAGAATCATCCCAAGGTTTCTGAATATTCTTAAAATTTTCAATATGATATCCAATCATTTCCTCATTCATTTTTATGTCCGAACTCCCATAGAGTGAAATTAATCGGTCAATAAATTTTTGAAATCTATCCTCTATTAAATTGAATATCTTATTTATCCTCGAAATATCATCCTCGAAATTTTGTTCATGACCAATCATGGGAGCAGTCGATGAGTGTTCAATAATTTCATCTTCCATCTTCATGTTTGTGCCGAGAGGAGAGTTTCTTGGAATATCCGATGTATGATCATTATTTTCTGAAATTTTCTCCTCAAAAATAATGGAAGAAGGCTGCTCATTGGAAGGATGTTGTGGGAATGTGTAGGTCTCGTACTCAACATGCCGTGACTTGAGCATGTAATCCTGGTCTGAGTAGAGTCTACTTCCATGGTCATAATTGATCATATTCTCAAATAATGGAGTAATATAGGGTGCATATGTGTCAATATCATCATTGTGGTCCTCTGTGTGTATAGGCTTATCAAATGAGTGATATTCGGGTTGGTCAATCGGGGTTTCATCGTTGCGGTCAATCCAATACTGATGATTGTTAAGTGCGGGTATTTTCATTTTGATTTGGTTTCCCATCCAGTCATGGGACTCAAAGGTATTTTGATCTTCAAATGGTTCATCAGAGAAACCGAGAATAAGACGGTTCAGTCCAAGATGGTAGGTGGCCATGTGTGGTCGGATGATTCGAGTAGGAATTCAATGAGGGGGCCGAATTCATCCGCAGGTGAAAGTCTCCCACAAATGTTGGAGGATTAGTAAAAGAAGAGGATTTAGTTGATTTGGGCCTAACTAAGACAAATTCATTTTCATAGTTTAGCTCTGATGGATTTTCAGATAAATGCTCAGCCATTTTTGAAAGAGCTGAAAGGAATGATGGTTCGGGTTTGTAATGATTTAAGAGTTCCATGATGAGGATTAAATCAAGAAAGGAGAGAGATGATTGCACATGATATTCAAAAGAAATCAAATGTGTGGTTTTTGATCTTTGAAATCAATTCACGCACACCAATACAAACACAAATCAAACCCTAGATTCACCATCTCACACAATGAAGTCGTAAGAGTTTAGCAACTTTCTTTTCAATTTTAGTTTCTGATAAATCAATATTGGAGAAAAAAATTAGCGAGCTGTTAGGTGTTGAAATTTTTGTAATGACTGGCTCGGATTCTTACGACTAGTTGCACCTACTTTCAGCCAGTATGGGAGTAAGTACGGACCGTAGAACGGCTACCCGTTACTTGAGGACGGAGCCTTACATAGTGTCCTCTAATCCACCCACTCTGCTAAGGAAATCCAGACCGTTTACCGGCTACCCGTAGATTCTCACTGAGAAGTAGCTAATCATTTTTGGTAGAATTAATAGTCAATATGAAAATCCGGGTTTGGGCTCTAGCCTTAAGTGTCGTCTCTCGCTCAATCAGAAAAAAAAAACACCCGAGGTCAGGGTTGCTCTCCCGCAAAAATTCTTGATTTCATGGGTTATTAATATCGGCTATATTTAGCAGTCCCAATTTTAATTAGGTGATCACAGAGGAATTAAATGAGCAAAAATGCACGTCTACCGTCCAGTCCCAATTTCCTTTAAAATTATGTGATAAAATAGGAGGGAGAAGTTCAAGAAAAGCCGATGCACTTGAAAACAATGATATGCTCAGTTAGAAGACTTACAGTGAATCCTTGCAATCTCTATGTGGGATGCAATACATATTTGAAAAATTATTCTAAATGAATGCAGGCTGATGAAAAACTGCACCTAGCAGAAAGTTCTATTAGCGGGAAAGAATTGACTTAAATTTGGCTAAATTGAATAATCTAATGTGCGTCTCAATTAATAGCGAAGTGTGGCCCAATTCCTACGGCAAAATCAAAAAATTAAAATGCTCTGTGAGATGTATGTGCAGGTTTAACTTAATTGCCACTAAAGTCGGGCCCTACCCTCACCGGAGAGTGAAACAGGTCACGACATACCACATAAGAAAGTTTAAGGTCTTTTTACACATGCGAGAGTCCAAACGGACACCGCTGTAAATGAGCAATTAATTACAGAAATAAAATTGTCGAAATTAAAATCCTAGACTCAACGCTCTCTCATGACTCGACTCGATCTTAAATTACTTGCTTCTTTTTTGGAAGTCGGTGAAGATGCTTCGGTTTCTTGAAAAACCGCTCCATGTACGTCGGGTACCTCGCAAGAAAAATAAGAGAGAGAATGTAAGAGAGTGACTCAAAAATAAATCAAAAAGAAAATAAGAGAAATAAATGTTGAAAATAAATGCAGGAAAATAAAATGAAATTTACAATGAAAGCTTTGGGGGTCAGACTACCTGAATGTGGAAAACCAAACAAAAATTTTTAAAACACAAAACTAAGTCGTTTGCCTCCCGGCAACGGCGCCATATGACGAGTCTGAAATTCGCTTTGTTAAGAGGATGTTTTTGTTTATTTGTTGTTCGCTAAAAATTAATGATTTTGCCATTTCGTTGTAGGTGGCAATCGGAATGGTCAAGAAAATAACACAAATAATTATTTAATTTTTAGTCTCGTAGTTTTATGTTTTATTTTACTTGGGCAAGTCCCAAGGTCGAACACATGGAGGCAAAGGAACAACCTAGAATTATGTCTATCAAAATTCGTGTGCGATTTTTGAGGCGGTCTTTTTTTGTTATTTTTAATGCAATAAATGATGCAAAATGCAATTTCGGCCTATTTTAGAGACTAAAATGTAAATTATACTCAAACGATGTCCGAAAAATATGAAACTTGGTCGAGATGATAAATATGATGAAATGAATGCACTGTATTTTTTTGGAATTTTTGTATGCAAGATGATATTTTTATTAATTATTAAATGCAAACAAAATGAATTTCAATATTTAATTATAATAAATATAACCTAGTTATTTTCGAGGAATAAAAGTATCTAAGATCTATTACTAGGCAATGGACCTCAGAAAAATCCTAAACCTTAAAAATAATAGTTTCAATACCTATTAAAAATCAAATGTGCAAAATGATTTTTACAAGACAAATTATGCATGCAAATGCAATTCTTTTTGGGCAAAATGTCAAGCACAATTAATTCTACAATATGTGATTTTTGGGAATTTTTAGAGCAACGGTTAATAAAATATAAATTTCAGAGCATGAAATGGGCAAAATACACAATTTTCCACAAAACAATTAATTATTAATTAACCATCAATCACAAAAATGTCCATAATACGTCAAACTGTAGAGAATTAATTGACAAACAAAATGCTAATTTTTGATAAATAAAATGATGCAGAGAAGAGGATCAAAACAGAGGGGGAATAGACGGGTATAAATGTAATATGTAAATAATTAAAAATAAATATCGAAATTGCAGGGAGCCTAGATGTAATTACCAATCTCTTAGGGGGCTCTTCTGCAAAATAGCAAGAGTGGCATGTACGTGGCACGTGCCCTCTGGAGGCGGACTAAAGTCCAAGATGGAGGAGTTCCAGGGGGCTTTTGCAAATATACTACTGCTCATGTGACGCCTCATGTGCTGAGGTGGTTTGGTTGGAGGCTCGAGGCAAGGGCTCCATGTGGCGCATCTTACGTGCTTCGGGTCGACCGATGCACCTAGCGTGGAGGGTGGTTCGGAGCCGAGGCTGATGAGTCGATCCACGTCATTGGTTCTGGTTGATCCGACCATGGAGGATAGAGTGTCTCTGGACAGACAGATTTGGAGATTCGTTCCGATCGAACAGCGGGCGATTGTCCGACAAACGGCCGACGGTCGTCGGAGTAGGTGTGGTGTCGTAGTGTGAAGCGCCTGGAGGGGAGTTGTTGTTGGAGATAGAGGCAGAGTAGCGTCGAAGATGCGAGTCGGAGGCGACGAAGTGGATGACGTAGTCGACGCGGTGTTGAAGACGTCTGTCGTCGATGTTGATAGTGGTGGCTGGACGGAGCACTAAGGGGCCAGAGCTTGGTAGGAAGACGGCTATGGAGGCGTCGTGGGTTGTAAAGTTGGCCGGGGGAGGTCCTCAGATCTCACCTTGGTTGAAGAGGAAGGGGGTCGGGCTGTCACCACCAACCTCCTCCCTTGATTTTGTGCAGACAGTGGATGAAGAACCTCGAGGGGCTGCGGTGGTTTTAAATAGGGAGGGCTAGCAGTCGGAGATTTTGGGGATCTCCAGATGCACGGGGATGATAGGATACGATGAGATTTGATCGAAGATCAGTTGAGGGAATGATTGGGGACGGGATAGTGACGAGGGGCGGCATGTGGCGATTAGCGAAATCACGACAGAGAAATCGCGGAAGGGGGTGGCGCTCGATTGTGAAGGGGGTGGGCGGAGAAGACGCACAGGCGTCGTCCGATCGAGGGCGATCGGACGGTTCCTTGGTGCCACGTGGCAGCATTCTGGGAGAGGCAGATGGTGTACGTGCTTGGCGCGTGCTTGGGAGGCACGTGCCTCGCACGTGCGTCTATTTTAATTAATTTTATATTAAATTGATATAAAAATAATGCAAAAAAATGGTTGACACGTGGCGGCTCCAGGAGCGGCCACGTGTTAGCACTAGAAAATTCAAAATTTAAGACTTTGTAAAATCAAAAAATAAATAGCAAACAGCCTCGGATCGAAAAAGTTTCTTCACAAAAATTGCTCGTCTCGATGAGATCTACCACATTCATGAAGACATCAAAACCAAAATCGATCAATTGCATAAAGTGATATTTTTGAGGTATCACATGTACATAGAATACCTTGATTTTTGGGTTTTGTATTTTTTTGTCATTTTTATATCAGATAAAAATACGGAAAAAATATGGAAAAAAAGATAAATATTTACACATTAATCAAATTTTTTTGGATTTTTTTATTTAATAAAAAGAAGAAATAAAATAAAAGATGAAAAAAAACCTATTTTGTTCAGTCGGTTAGTGAAGACCTGGACTCAATTTGTTTCTTTTATTTCAAGCTTAATTTAGATTTGGATTTTTGCGTATTTTAATAAAACTTTTATCAAAGAAGAAAAAGCAAAAGAAACAAACTAAAATAGGTTATATATGTACGTAAAATACTAGGTCAAAAACCGTTAAAATACGATATGTACAAAAGAGGCCCAAAACCCAACTTTCACATTTGAGATCCCAATCACTTGAACTTGGTCTTGTTTTGAAGGTAATTAAATGTACATTAGTTCAAAAGTGAGTAGGATTAAAGCAGAAACTGGATGAGCAAGATATGAGGTTTTTAGTCCAGAAATCCTGAAACTAGGGTTTGGGTTTTTGGTCCACTTTTTTGGGTTAGTTACTTTTTGTATTTTTCATTTATTCTTGTTAGTGATATGTACACAGTGGAGGGGTTTTGGGTCATTCGGAGTCAACATGAATGAGTTACAAATCCGGGAAGTTAGGCTATTCACAGGTCACTTTTGGCTTGGATTTTTGGCTTCTTATTTTGTGCAGAAATTAGTGCTAAAATGTAATTCTTATGAAAACTTGCATGAACTCTAATTATGCAGAATAGATGCAGAAATGCTGTTGATTTTGAGGGAATTGAGCTTAATAAATGAGATCTAGAATGATTGATCCGAGATTCATTAGTGGCTCATGTTTTTTATTTCCTCCACCTTGGTCGGGTCGACCTTCATGCTTCCCTAGGAGACAACATGACCCAACACAATTCCTTCAATCACCATAAAGTGACTCTTCTCCTATGAGAGCACCGGATTAACCTCGCAACATTGTTGATGTACTCGGTCTAAATAAGTCAAGCACTGATCGAATTTATATTCGTAGACCAAAAAATCATCAATGAATACGTCGAGAAAACTACCCAATGTCTACTAATATAACCATCGTACATCTATGAAATATAGCGGGGGCTTTATATATTCTAAATGGCATGCATCTGAATGTGTACAGGCCAGATGGATAGGTAAAGGTGGTCTTCTTTTAGTCTTCAAGGGTTGTAGCAACTTGATTATAGCCAAAATAACTATCTAAGAAATAGAAATAATCCTTTGTCGCAAGTCTTTCGACTATCTGGTAATGAAATGCAAAAGGAAATAATCTTTATTGGTCTTTATATTCATGTGTTTATAATCCGCTATGACAAGCTGAGAAGTGAGTACTCTGGTCAGAATCTCCTCTCCTTTGTCATCTTTTAAGATGGTGATCCATGATTTCTTATGGATAACGTGCAATAGACTTACCCATTTTGCATCAGAGATGGGATAGATAAATCCTACGTCGCATTGTTTCATGATTTCTTTCATCACAACCTCCTAGAGATTTGGGTTTAGCCAACGCTAAAACTCGTGGGAAGGCCGTCAGTCATATTCCAAATAGATGTGGTGCGAGTACAATGAAGGGTTGTCGCACGAAGATCAAAAATTTTTTAGCCAATAGCCTTGTGGTTTCTCTATAGAACCTTGAGTAAATGGGATTCTTGATCCACGGCCAAAGTAGATATGATAATGATGAGGAACATGTTTTCCTCACCCACAAGGAAGATATACATTGTCCATGTGGAAAATGGATTCGTATATAGTTGGATTGGAGTCAACTCAGTGGCGATTTCAACATCTGAGGTCAGTTTCAGCTCTATCAACTTTGTTGTGATCCACTTGGAGTATTTCTGGCTCATAGCACATGACATTTGAAAGATATGCAAGGAATTCATCTTGCTACGACAGGGATGAATTCAATTCACCCAGTTCAGCATGCTCATATAACACATCAATAAGAACCTCATCTTCAAGGATCGAAGGGAATTTGACTGTACATTCCAGGGAGACCTCCTTTGAGAGGAATTCATGTGTTTCATTTTCATTTAAGAAAATTTTATGTATTTAATTTCAACAAAGAAGTCCTAGTATTCTCTCTCTTTTTGCATTTGCCTACTCTCATGTGACATGTATTATGCAAGCTTGGTTACCTGGATCATTTCAATGTGTACCTTATCCTTTCTCGAGTGAAAAGTGAACTTCTCAATGTTATAGTCAACTATTGCTTTGGTCGTTCAACGGAATGATCATCCCAATATGATTAGGGTATGCAAAGGTGTGCCGAAGTGTCCATATCAAGCACAATGAAATCCATAGGAAACCACATCCCTTGATTTGTAATAATGACATCCTCCGAAATTCCCCTTGACCGCTTTACTAAAGTGACTATGAACTGTAGAATCATCCTTGTGGATTTAAGTAGTACTAACCAAAATTATTTCACCAATGATGTTTGCGTCAAATTAATCGATGATCCACTGTTAAGGAGTGTTCTTTAACACTCTTAATTGAAAATCTCTCATCTTGTGAGAGGCGCTCTCGTATTCTTCTTCTTGCTCGGGAGGTTGCCTATTGCATTGACAATTGTCGTCGCTAATATGTTTCTATGATATTTGGCATCTACTTTTATATGGTTGACACTTTGTAGTACATGCCTCTTTCAATCCATTCATCATCAATAGCATGTACTCCATGGCTTTTAATAGTGGCATCTTCAACATAATATTTGCCAATAGTTCCACGATGTTGGGATAAGACAACGTTGTTTTGTAATATCTCTTATGGTTTTTAATTATAAATCATTCAGAAGTGGAATATGCATATCATCAGAAACCTCATTTTCGTACAAATTATTGTTTGTATTTATGGACGGATGGGTTGGGCACAGTGTAACAATCAATAACAGGGGGTAGAACAAAAGCAATAAAATCATTTGTGTCGGCTTGGACGGGATCAACTGTTGACTTCCCCATGGATGCACCAGCACAACCTTGGCTGTTACTACGTGATTCTTTTTATTTTCATCAATTTATTTGTCTTTTCTTCTGTTATGATGGTGTTGCTGCTCATTCTTCCTCATGAGATCCAGAATTACATGCAGACTCAACTAGCTGTGATGAAGATTCTCAAACAGAAGCTCGACTTTTCTCCGTAGTCGAAGCTGCCGACTTTAGTGTTCTGTCATTCTGAGATTAACTACATTAGATAACATAAAGGAATTTATATCTGACTTGGGACATTGTATTACATTATGGTCCACCTACTCCTTTCTCTTGAAGTTGTTCGGGTTCCCCTCTTCCTATGCAAGAATGACTATGTTTGTGGCAGTGAGGTCGTCAATCTTCTGGCTTATCGTTCATGTTCTTTATTTGCTGAGCCAAGCAGTCCAAGAGAGGGTTCACCGAGGTGGCCTCTGAAGACTCTGCAAATGGAGTGAGCTTAGGATTGTGATACTACAACTACTAGTAACTGTATTGAGATTGATGATGAGGTAATTGTTGTTGTTGGTAACATGGAGGGAGAAAGTGGTTCTGAAATTGAGCAGTCGGCTACTGTTGAAAGTATGATGGGTGATACGTCAGCTACTGGTATTGCTTATGTTGTTTCCAGTTGTTGCTTTGGTGTAGAGAGTGATGGTGTTGCTATTGTTGTGATTGGAAGTTTCATCCACCCTGATAAGGGATGAATGGATGAATAGTTGTGCTCAGACCTTGTGGTTGTCCTCGAGGATGGGTTAGAGCTTGTTCATTAGACCAAGAGGCATTCACCTCCTAGATCTGTGGAGGTTGTGGATAGAAATGCTCAGATAAACTTGAAGCTTTGGATGATACACTACCAACTGCTATTATGGCGATGACGATCCCTAGACAGTTGTATGTACGTAGTGTACATTCTGAACTAACAGGGGAGGCCCTTGATTCTACCAATAGTATGACTCATTCAAGCATAATGTTAAGTTGGTTCTTTCACAGACTGGAAGGCATGGATGGTGCTCACCAAAAGCTCAAGTAGCTTGGATTTTGATCGAGTTTGTCCAATGACTTTGTCCTCTATTCCACCAGTTTTAATTTCAAGGACTTGTAATCATTTTTCAATGGTTTCTACCTTAGATGCCGAGGTTAGAAATGTTCTCTCTTTCTCTTCTTCATGGTATGATATTGCATTGATAGGACAAAGTCATTGGACATAGTCAAATGATGGACACAGTCACAATGAGAACAAAATAGTACAAGCATTTAGCGATCCTATCAAAATAGTGGATGGTTCCTTATGATGTTGAGGTTAGAACTGTTCTCTCTCTCTTCTTCATGGTATGATGTTGCATTGATAGGATCGCTAAATGCTTGTACTATTTTGTACTCGTTGTAGCACGACACTTAGCCAATTATACAGAACTGAGAGAGGAATCTGCACGAGGAGTGTCTCAGCTTTAATTTATATCCTCGGCAAATTCGGGGTCAAGCATAGGGAGGCAAAGGAATACCTCCGTGTCAACTTAGATGAATTAGATCTAGGTTTCCAACCTTTTTTGCATTTTTTAATGCAATAAGAATGTGAATGCAAAAAATTGTGGTTGAACTACGTTATTAAGAAATCAAGCAACTTAGCTAAATTTAGTTTATGTGAAATTAATCCAATTTAACCAAGTTATATTTTCCTAAAAACCTAATCTAATCATGAATTTTGAATGTATTTTTTGGAATATTTGGGGTTAAAAATGCAACTATTAAAAATACAAAGTCTTTATGCATTTTTATGCAATTTTATAGAAAAACATAATGCAAAATTATTGGAAATTTTATTGAAAATTAAATATGATGAAATGAAGCCACACTAATTTTTTTTGATTTTTTGGATGATATTTGATTTCTTTATAAATTTTTAATGGAAACAAAGTGACTGTGAGTATTTAATTTCTAATAAATCCATTATTCAATTTATCCAAAGGGTGAATTGTCTCAGAAGGATGTATTAATAAGCAATATAGGAGAGTTGGAATTCGCAAAAATAATGTGTATGGATTTAACTAGAAATCAATTATGAAAATCAGTCAACAATTTATTTCAAGTGAAAGATATATACATTTTTAATGAAATTTGGAAAGTAATTAAAAAGCACTAAGAAGCATCATCTCTGATTTTTTGGGATTTTTAGAGAAAGACATATTTATGACAAATTTCAGAGCATGAATGGGTAAATCTTCAATGAATTTCAAACTCTAATTTTTAATTAATCAAACAATTCTCAGAAAATTATATATAAATAGCCACTAGAATAAAAATATTTGGACTACTAATGATAATTTTGTATTAAAGAAATGATGCCAAATGTATGCCCAAATTAATGTGTAATGCATGGGTGTCCTCTCGATACATGACCTAAAATTAAATGAATTGAAATTATTTCCAAGGGTACTTTTGAAATTGGAGAAACTTGACAGTGAACTGTTAAAATTTTCATAAAATAAATAAAAAACAAATGAAGGAAGAGACCTTCCTCTTCATGGAAAAGTGGGTCACGTCTAGGGTGAGGGCAGTTGGCGATGCGGTGGGTGGCTGTGCATGAATCCAGAGGGCGACTAGTTGCATGCATGGTGACATTCTATTTAGTTGTGGGCTGGCTGGAGCTGGAAGCAGGGGTTCGCGGCCATACACAATGTGGACGAGGAAGACGGGCTGGCAATAGCAGCGTGAGGGTGGTTGGGAGGCACCATGGCTCTAAAAGAGAATGGGGTCACAGTCATGGTGGTGGCCTACTACTGGGGCTACTGTCTTGGGGCAACGAAAGGGGAGGGTTGTTGTTGTTAGCAATAGTTGATAGTGGTGTGTTGCACTATGAGGGGTTGCGCGAGGTTGTGAGTGGACCTACGGCCAGAGGTGGCCGCACGTTTGGTGGAGGTGTGACGACGCATGGCCGCATGCTGTGGCTCTAGGAAACGTCTAAAGATTGCTCAAGACGCGCGGAAGGGCAGTGCGAGGTGCGACCGCGGAGGCGCACACAGGTGGTGATGATCGAAGTGGGGTGAACGCCGGGCAATGTGCATGTTGCTTCCCCTTCTTTTTTTATTATTTTGTGTTTTATTTATATTTTTTATTTTTTTTTAAATAAGGAATAAAAATGAAGATAAGAAGGTGGAAATGGTAGTGATTTGGTGATGGTGGATTAAGGCAATGATTAAAGATGATTTTTGAAAAACAAAAAAATGTTAGATAAATAAAATAATAAGAACAAGGAGAGGGTAAACTTACCTATGATTTCACCAGGATTTGGGGCATCTATGTTGCAAACCTATTGTGGCCTTGAGAAGGATAGAAGAGTTCTTCGAAGCTTAGCGAGCGTAATTGGAAGCTCGTGACATAACAATGATGATGTTGCAGATCTAGCCTTTGAGGTTGTCGTCTCTCAACTCATCTCCTATAGCTGTCACCTAGAGGTTAGAGGGGATCGACCTCTCTTCTCTCAAAATGGTGGATGGGGAACATGAAGAGGATGAAGGAGTAAATGGAGGAGGAAGATGGAGAAGTTAGAAAAGAAGTGGGGTGGCAGTTGGGAATGAAGTGGGAGAGGTGTCGAGATTGGGAGTTGGTGGAAAATAATAAATATTAAATTAAAAAATGAAATTAAAAAATAAATAATTAAAATAAAAAATAAAATATAGATTATAAATATAGATAAGTACATAATTAAATAATAATTTAAATAATAATTATGTAAAATAAATGAATAAATAAAATATTGAAAATAAAATGAAATGGGGTGACACATGAGGGCTCCAAGAGCTGCCATGTGTCACACCAAATCGCACCAAGAAAAATAAAAAATTAAATGTAAACAAAAAAAGATATAGTTAAAATAGTTAATTAAAAAGTGGTCAACATGAAAGTTGCTCATCTCAATAAGATCTACAACTTTCATGGTTGGCAAAAATCAAAATAAACCATCTGTACAAAAAAAATGGGTGGTATCCAATAGATATAAAATACCCGATTTTTGTTATTTGCACTTTTTTGGCATTTTAAAATAATATAAAAATCAATTAAAAATTAAAGAAAATATAAGATATATATTTACAACTTAACTTATTTTTTTGGATTTTTAATAATTAAGAAATAAAGAAATAAAATAAATAAATAAATATATATATATATATAATAGGGGACATATATACAATATACAAGGAGGGGCCCAAAACCCAGGTTTTAAAAACAGACTCTGATTTTTTTGAATTTTGTCGTGTTTAGAAGGTAATTGAATTTAAATTAATTCAAAATGAGTAGGGGTCCATAGGAGACTGCATGAGAGAGATATTCAGATTTTAAGGTTGTTATTCTCAAACTAGGGTTTGGATTTTATTGGTAAATTTTGCAAGTTAATATTCTTTTGATATTTTTCATTTATTAGTGTTAGTAATATATACACTACAGAGTTAGTTTTTTTAATTCTGAGTTAGAGAAAAAATAGATAAAAAGGTGAAAAAATGATATAATACATGTGATATTTACAAGCAAATTTGACTTCTTATTTAATGAAATATTCATGTTAAATTGTAGATACTAATTCTAAATACATGAATGAGAATAATACAAAATAAAAGGAGAAATGTAGCTAATTACTAAGGAACGAAGCTCTATTTTTTAATTTTAGAGTGATGAATCGCTTATTCATCAACCCTTTATACTTAAACCTTGCTCGTCCTCGAGAAACTAAAATGAAATGCAAAAGTGAAATGATTTTGGGTTCCATACCAAAGTCATGAACAAATGTGAGAATGGATCATGACTCAACCTTCAGATTAATGATGCGACGAAACCATATTCGGAAGCGGATTTAAGACCTAACAACCTTTAAGGCCCACAAGTCTCTATTCAGGTCGCCTCAATAGTCATGTCTGAACAAATCCCCATGCACAAATTCTGATGACTATGAATCTTAATTGTACTATGTAAGTGAAATATAGCTCTCATCATTAGAAATGGCAAAGAAACCGCCTCCTCTCATAAGGTAACTTAATTTCCTGATCTAGCAACTCATTCCTCGAGGAGCGGGGTATTCCTTTCCAAATTCAATTACAATGAGCTCAAGAAGAGGGGGTAGAGAAGAGAATGGATTGTGACTAGCGTAGTGACATATTTGCGGAGCTTGACCAGTGTAGCAAAGTCTCCAGCTATAGGCTTCCATGTATGAGACTTTGAAGCATATGCCTTGCTTATTCATTTTTTTCTCTGACAGGATTATTTTAAACCTTTTGCGCATCTAAAATTTTATTTGAGATTTTTTATTTTATTTTTTTTATATATACAAAAGTGCAACATGTACATAAGGAGTTTTTCTTCTTGAGCCAGTAGATTATCCCACTTTTGAAGCTTTATTGCAACCCACAGCATATTGTCGTTAGACGTCTATGCCATTAGACTAGGTTGAGATGCACTACCCTTCTTAGAGGATGACGGATGTTTCCACCCGTGTACTACTCCAAGCCTAAGGATTCTGTCTCCTCATCATCTCATCATGAAGAGCAATGTGCATGGTTCTTGTTCAAGATAGATCACTGTCTAAAAGAATTGTGCATGTATACAAAATATTTTATTTAGACCCATCAAGATGACAAGTGATCATACACTTGTGGACTCAAAGAATTAAGCCACTCGCTCGACATGAAAAATCTCAACTCCAGTTCCTATAAGGTTCCTCTGAAATCAACTGGATTACGGTCAAATCAAATCCATCCCCGACTTCTATTCAGAACTCAGTTCATAACCCACTAACTTTTCACATTGCATTTTTTAGATATGCATACGACATGCATAGGTCAAGAAATGCATATGAAGTGTAAGACCGTTTTTATGCATGCATGGAAGATATGCTGTGTAAATTATAAGCCTCTTTTTTAAATTTTTTTAAAATTTTCTGGTACACCTCTGATGAACCTCATATTAATCACTATAAAAATGATTAATTAAGCTCAAATCCTTAAAATTCATTAACATTCCTTTATTTATTTTGCATAATTAGCATTCATGCATGCATTGATAAGAATCACATTTTATCACTTATTATTGCACAAAGTAAGAAGCGAAAATCTCATCCAAAATGACTAGTAAAATAGCCTAACTTCCCTTATTTTTATCTAATTCATGCGAAGTCCAAATGACCTAAAATCAATCCATCGTGTACATATTACTAACAAGAATAAATGAAAAAATACAAAAAAATCACTAACTGAAATAAGTGGACAAAAAACCCAATCCCTAGTTGTAGGATTCTCGAACTAAAACCTCTATATCTTCTTCATCCAGTGTTTGATTTGATCCTACTCACTTTTCAACTAATGTACATTCAATTTCCATCAAAACAAGACCAAGTTCAAGTGAATCGGAGCTCATATGTGAAAGTTGGTTTTTGGGCCTCTTTGGTACATTTTGTATTTTAGCTGTTTTTGACCTAATATTTTATGATTAACAAAATAATTGATTTTTATTTTATTTCTTTTTCATTTGTTTTCTTTGATAAACATTTCATTAAAATGCGTAAAAATCCAAATCCAAAATGAGCTTGAAATCAAAGAAACTAACTGACTCTGAGTCTTTACCAACTCTCTATACAAAAATTATCATTTTCATATTTCTTTTTAACTTATAGGGAAGAAAATGGATTTATGGATGGAATCAAATATGCAGTATTTACAGAAAAAAGTATTCGGTTATTGGGGAACAATCAATATACTTCTAATGTTGAATCAAGATCAACTAGGACAGAAATAATTTGTTTTATTTCTTAATTAATAAAAATTAGATTAATGTGTAAATATTTATCTTTGATTTTATCATATTTTTTAAATTTTCATCTGGTTTAAAAAATAACAAAAAATTATAAAACCTAAAAATCAAGGTATTCGTGAAAGTTGTTGATCTCGTCGAGACGAACAACTTTTGTGAATAAAGTTTTTCGATACGGGGTCGTTTGCTTTTTCTTCTCTATTTATTGTTGAATTTTTTATTTTCGACTTTTATGGGGCTAATACGTGGCCACTCCTCGAGCCGCCATGTGTCACCCATTTTTAGACTTTATTTTCATTTATTTTAAAAAAAAATAAAAAAATAAAAAATCAATTAATTAAAATAAAAATGTGCCTCGTGGCAGCACTAAGGCCGTCTGATCTCGGCGATTGGACGACACCTGTGCATCTCCCTTCTTCCCCCTTCTTTCCCAATAAGCACCGCCGGCCGAAATCTCCACCATTCCCCGTGAGTCCCTGCCCTGTATCTCGTCTCAGTGTCTTGTTGAATCTCCTCAACTCCGTCGCCTACTTCCAAATCGAGCACCGTCCACCTTCCTCTTCCATCTTCTCTGTCCAATCGACCCCCCAATTCCGTGCGGCACCTTCCTCTTCTAGCCGCGCCACACCTCCAATCAGATCCCATCGCCATCCCTCTTCAATCTCCATCCATATTCTTGCCTTCTCCTCTTCCTATTTAACCTCGACCGCATCCCCTTCCACCAGGCATCTGCTGGTCACACGAAAAGCAAGAAGGGAGAACCGGTGTTGATAGTCTGGTTCCCCCACCTTCTCCTGCGAGATCTGAGGCTCTAGTCCTCATTGTAGCTTTGCAGGTCCATCTCTCGCATGTTGCCTCTTCTCCAACCATCTGCACGATGTTGAGCCACTGCCTGCATTTCCTCCGACACCACTTTTCATCTTCATCGACACACCTCCTCCCAACGCCCTCCACCCCGTCTGCTTTACACATCCCGTCACTCTGTCACGTGCCACAAGCATTCAGAAGTCTTCTCCGCTACTCCAGTTGCCTCCTTCATCCACCTTTCAGCGTTGTAGAGCCCTTCCCGACGGACTCCACCCCTCCGTTTGCTTGACACCCTCAGTAATCATCAACACAACTCCACCTTCGTGCTTCTGATACCATCTTCACCGCACCATCATTGACTTGACCATCACTAGTAGCGGTCCTCCGCTTCTAGCAATTTTCAACAATCAACTGCCCTCGGCCACTCCCGCTTCAACATCACCAGCCGCGAACCACTGGACGGGAGGCCCGAGGCCATCTCACGTGTCGCACACGTGAGGAGGGAACATCTCCAGAAAGTACCCCACCCACGTGAGACTCACGTGCTATGGGTCATTTACACCAAGACCCCCAAAGGATCTAGTTATCATCTCCAAATCAAGTACCCAGGGGTCACGTGCTACGCACATGACCACTTGGGTAAATTGCGAGCACGCCTCCTACTTTCCACTAGATCCCATCTAGGACCAGCCACCCTAGGGCACGTGCTTTGCACCTGCTTCCAGGAAATTTCGCTACAAACCCCCCAGGGTTTAGGTAATTCCAATAAAGTCCTTCCCTGCATATTTTATTTTATTTTATTGCAATTCTACCCCTATGTTCCCCCTTTGTATTAGACCTCTACAAGACATTATTTTTATTGTTAAAAAATAGCATTGTGTTGTTCAACTAATTCTCTACAATATGGCAAGCTTCCGATATTTTTCTATGTTGTGGTTATTTAATAATTAATGTTTTTGTGGAAAATTGCATATTTTTCCCATTCCGTGCTTGGAAATTCATATTAAATCAATCATTTCCCGAAAAATTGCCAAAAATTCATGGATTGTAGAATTAGTTGTATGTTACATTGTGCCCAAAAAGAATTGTATTTACATGCATGATTTACCCTATAAAAATCATTTTTCATATTTCAATCTTTATTTTTTCATAGGTATTAAATCTCATATTTTTAAGGTTTAGGAATTTTCTGAGATCAATCACCTAGTGATAGATCTTCGATAAGTTTATTACTTGAAAAAAATATGTTTAATATTTATTATAATTAATTATTGAAATTCACTTTATTTGTATTTATAAATTCATAAAATATATATATATTACATCCAAAATTTTTAAAAAATAGAGTGTATTCATTTCATCATAATTGACAACTCTGCCAAGTTTCATAGTATTCGAGCATCGTTTGATCGAATTTGCTTTTTAGTCCCTAAAATTGGCTTCATTTACATTTGCATCCCCAAATTGCATTAAAATTACCAAAAAAATATCGTCTCGAAAATTGTACAAGAACTTTACCTAAGTTTGTTAACCCAAGTCAACTCCCTAATCATCACCTCAACCCCTTCTTTCGCTTTCCTGCCATTCTTCACCCATTTTTTCCGCATGCCTCATTCATCAACTCCTTCCGATGTCTTCTCCATTTTGCTCTAATTCCCTTCTCATCGCCAGATCATTGACTCCATCAATCATGCTTCAGGTCGCATGTGTTTCCAATTTTAAATCTTGTCAGATCTATCTCCTTTATATACATCCAAACTACCACCTTCTCTGGCTAATCCTTTTCCATGCTAATCTTCGCCCAAGGATGGTCCAATGTGGTTGAGATTGTGTCAAGGCCTTGATATCTTCATTCGGGAGTGCGGGGGACTACAACAGATCGAGATCCACCTACTCGTCGGATCTCCGTCGTGAGTCAACACTTCTCTATTTTACGCTGCAGATTGAGGCAACTATCTTCATTTCTTCATCATAGGTAGCCTTAGTTTTTTTCTTTGACTTTACTTCTTAATTTTCACGTTGAATTCTTTTACTAGCTCAGATTTGATCATTTCTGATATCCCTCCGATCTTACTGATCGGAGGTCATTTGACCGTTCATTTTATTACTTGAACATCGCTTCATCACCACACAACCTTCTCCGTCTCTTTCCACAGCCTGATCAACTACAAGTCACCACAGATTTGGAGACCGACTACCCTTCCGACCGCCCTCCGTCGGATCTTTATCCATTGCCATTTTGCCATTATTTTATGTTAATAAGACCCATGGAGTTACGCCTCCTTGCGTCGAGTCTTTTGTAGGGACCAAGAGCGAATTTGTAAGTAAGGAACATGACCTAGAAGTCCACCAGGAGCTGCAGAGGAGCCCACGTCATATCCAATCAACGTAGGAGCCCAACAGAAACGTGCAGCGACATTCAGGCGGAGGATCGAGTGGAGATCGACTGAGGTATTGTTGATTGAAGCTTGTTGGCCAAACCATTCAACTATGTTCTTCCAAGAGCCTCCATCACCATTAGATCAAGAACTACATCACCAGATTTGATCATGACCATTCAAAAAGCCCCAAACACATGCAGTATATCAGATCCGAGCCACCCTTGCGTGTTAAATTCTCAACTGCTCGATCAGAGAATCATCACATCTTAGCCATTGCTTCCGCCATGTGGATTATTATAAATATTGCACTCCTGCCCCTATACATTTTTAATTTTGCAAATAAGTCCCCTTGTGACACGTGTCTATATATAGTTTATTGAACATTTACATGTTGACCCTTGCTATTTATTTTATTTGCATTCGAATCCATTTTGAACTGAAGAGGTTGCTACGCCCGTGCACTTTGTAAAAATTTCAATAACATTTCACATATATTCTGTTATCATTTGGACCTTCAAACTTCAAATTTTGCATTTATATCCATGCCAACATGACTCACGTGTGCTGGCACACACACGTTTTTTTGTAAATTGCACTATTAACATGCATTTCTTTATGTGTTATTTATTTAGTTCCATAAATATTTTTTTGCATTTTGGTCCCTATGAGTCTGCAATTTAATTTGATTATTATTGCACATAATAAATAACTAATTATTATAACAAATCCATAAAATTCCCTTAACCTTCTACCGATTTCTTTTATTTACTGTAATTTTTATTTTGAATTTTATTCTTTTTATTTTTAATAATTTAGAAACCCTAAAAAAATATCCTATTCGCATTAAAAAATCAATAAAAATTAAAAAAAATCGAAAAATTCTGAAAAATATTTTATGTTTATTTCTATTTGTTTTATTTTCTCATCAAATTTCACTTTTTAATTCCTCATAAAAATCCAAAAATAGAAAAACATTAAAAACATAAAATATTCACAAGAAATCTTTGAAACCCAAAACAATTCACAAAAATGCTTTCTAGAAAATTCAAAATTTCATCTTTCTATTGGTGCTTTTTTTAAATTTCGATTTTTTTATATTTTAAAAACCCCAAAGACATTCACATTGTTTTCTTTTTATCATTTTTCCTATTTTTAAATTATTTTGAAAACAAAAAATAATTCTAAAAATTCTGGAAAAATCACAAAAATAGTAGAAAATTTTTAAAAAGAGAAACATAATTTTATTTGAATTTTCTAGATATTTTTGTTATACTTAAAAAAATACAAAAATAGCTCCTTTTGTTTATTCTATTCTTTCTTTATTTTGTTTTCTTTTATTAAAAAATATAAAAATATTTGTAATAATAAAATCATTAAAAAATGCCTAATCAGAAAACCATAAAAAATATTGAATTTAAATTCATTAAAAAAATTAAAAATATAAAAATTCACAAAAACCAAGAGTAGTGTATATAGAATTCCTTCTTTTGTTTCTTTGATTTTTCATTGAATTAAATAACCCTTGGGGTTTTTGCAGCCTCCTTGAGTTCGATCCTATACACTATACCAGTAAATAAATAGCACATTCTCTTGCTCACATTTGTTTATGCCTTTTGGCTTGAAGTATTAAATATTTTTTGGAGGGTTTTTTTAGGATTGCAATGACACTACATTATTTCACTACTTTCAACCCCTGAATGTACTTGTTCAACAACTGGTACTAAAATAATTTGAGTACATCATCTCTTATCGAGCCACCATTCTGCATAATGTAGTGAACCATGTCATTCATGATTAAATGTCGAAGATACATATGTATGCCAATAAATCTTCTTAGATTTTATAAGAATTTGCGATAATTACGATCCTCATCGACATGATACTTCTGAAGCACATTCGATGAGAGATCAGGACTATAGAGACATACAAACCCAAGGTCGTTGTCCTATTGTCTATTTAATTATCATTCCTCATTATTATGAGGAAAATTACACATTGCAACCACATACATTATATGTCCAACTGCAAGTACATTACCTCAATCATGGATCTAATCGAGGATATTTTAGTGGTTATTATTAAGTATTATTTTAAGTGGGTTTAATGTAGATTATCTGAAATAAGAAATATTTGCATAAATACATATTTTTACTTTGATTTAGGATTTTATATCAAAGTTTTCTTGCCTTGTCAACTCTGAAAATTCATTCCTTTATTCACTTTCAAAGTAAGAGACAAACTTACCACTATATCTCTATCTAGATCTGGATCTCATTTTCTACCGTTGTTACATCCTAGTAATATGAGAAACTGTAATTTGGGTAAAAAGCAGGAACACATTTCTCCTTGAAAGTCTAACTTTCATTCCTAATTCGGTCTATAACACCCGAGCCCACCACTCCTAAGGCAATGTTGACACGTTTAATGTAACCAACCGTCAACATGATGAGAACTCGCTATGCATAATATAATATCACCCCAATAATATGAGGAATCGATTTTAGGGTCACTATACCTACGACCTTCCTCTTTCAAAAAGCGAAGAGCACGATCTATGTGCGCTTGTATGCAAGAGTGTCACTTCGGACAAGCGTCTCCAACATACAATCCATGGCGACGGAACCCTTTACCTTGACAGGAGACCATGGATGTCACTTATGTGATCCTGCATATCATGTTTTCAAATTTTAATTAATTATTATGAATCATATTCACATAACTAATTCTTTAGATGGAAATACCACTCTATTCATATAGTTTTGTATTTGGATATAGTTCATTTAATCATATTAAATCAATTATCAATTGATGCCCCACTGAGCGTGTATGTTAATTCGTAGTTGTTGTAGCACGGCACTCAACAAATCATGCAGAACCGAGAGAAGGATCTCCGCAAGGAGTGTCTTAGCTTTAATTTATATCTCGGGCAAGTCCAAGGTTGAACACAGGGACACGATGGATCAAGAATTTTTGATTATGATTCAACAATGGTGATCAATCTTCTATGAGATGTTATCTAGGTTAAGCCCGGTCAAAATGCACAACAACATAGATGAATGATATTTTTGGTGATTTTTATGCAATTTGGTTTAATGAAACAAAATGAGGATGATAGTGGAAACACACAAATGGACCTAGGTGACTAGGGGATTAATTCAATTAAGCTCTTAAAAGACACAATCGATAAGGTGCTCTACAACCTTAATCCAAATTTTACAACAAGTCAAGATCAAGTATTTGGCTTAGATCAACTATGCATCACATTTCAAAGAATTACCAACGAATGATCAATTTGGATCCACAAGACACACAAATTCAAGAACTAAATGCTAAATAAATTTCAACTTCAGTTCCTAGATATTTAATTAACGAGCAATCAAATCAGAAGCAAAGTGGTGCATTTTATCCATTTATCAAGCTAATTAAGTGGATCAATTTAACACTCTACACAACTAGGTTCTCTAGATTTTCATTCATACACAATACGTTACAAACAATGTCTAATTAGTCCACATTAAAGAGCATTAAATGAGCATTAAAACAAGATCAATTTCATGCAATTTGGATATCAGGTGCTCAAGTTTTTACATATAAATTCAGGGGCTTAAATGAAAGAAAACATAAACTTTTTACTTCAAATATGTCCAAATAGGGACTAAAATGCAATAAAGAAAGCTATAGGAGGCTACATGCAAATTTTACAATGCATGGAAGGATGAAAATGCAATAAAAGAAAAGGCACATGGCTTATGTTGCAATTTCTCCATGCAGCACACACTGTGCACGCACGCGTCAGGGACCAAAATGTAATTTCTTATAATTGTTGGGTTCCTTGTGCAAAATTTATAGGTTACGTACTCACATCACATGGGGCGAAGTAGGCTCGAGTGCGACTTCGCGACGTGGCTAACTGGTGCAGCTCGTATCTGGCTCGATGCACCCGAGGCTGTGGAGTGAAGCGTTGCTTCGGCTGGAGCCTCGGAGGAGATCATGGGCGTCAAATCTGATTGGGATGATCATATCCAATGACAACTGTAGTGAGTGTTCTTTGCTCTCCACCGTAGGTGGCTGCGCTTAGGCTGAGCTCCAGTGAAGCCCTCGATGCTCCTCCTGATGATGCTGGATTCAGTGAAGGTAGGAGGAGGTAGCTAAAACCTCAGTGAAGATGGTGAGTATATGGAGAAGCTTAGTGAAGGACCAAAGCGCTCCGTCGATGCAGGTGTCTCAGCGGTCAATCTTGAGGTCGGACGAGGGTTGTCAATTGTGGCCAATCAAAGGGATTGGGAGTACCTGCATGCGTTAGATTGTAGCCGAGGCAAAGGGGGGGTCGAACCAAGGGGGCGTAAGGCAGAGCGAGGGCACATCAATGGTGGAGTAGGTCGTGGGTTCTAGCCTTTGCGAGACTGGAGGTGGAGCGAGGTGTAAGAGGTGATGGAGAAGCGCTGAGGAGCTAATGAAAGCGGCGCGAAGGTGTCGGGAGTGAGGCAGAGCTTGTGTGGTGATTGAATAAGGGTGGAAGTGGCCGTGTCTACGAGAAGAAATAGAAGAAAGAGAACTACAACTAAGAAAGGAATAAAAGTACGAGCTCACCTGAGGAAGGCGGGTCACAGAGATAAATTGGAGAGGTGGAGGACGAACCTGGTGCTGGAGCTCGATGCTTCGGGCTTCCCTTCACGAGCTAGAGGTCACTAGCTCGAAGCTCGAGTAGCTGATAGGGATGCCACTATCCTAAGAAGGTGAGGATCACACTGGAGGAAATGCTCTTTCTTCTCACTCTCTTACACTTTATTCATGTCACGAAGAGGGAGGATGATGCTCGGAGGGACATCACATACAGGCAGATGCACGCGAATAAGGGCGGTGGTGGAGTATTTGAAGGAGGAGGAGATAGAGTGCATGTGGTGTCCGACATGGTTTCGAGGGGTCAGGGCTGACCGAGGAGGAGGAACGAGAGGGGGGTACATGTCGCATGAAGATGCATGTAGTTAGGGATCTGAACCAGTGAGGTCTGGAGTGGGAGAGGGTCGGCGAGAGAGTGGGAATAATAGGAAGGGATGAGTTGGCTGGCGTATGTTACGTGTAGGGTGTGCGTAAGCTGGAGGAAGGATATGGGTAGTGACTGTTGGATTGTGAGATCCATCGGTTAGATAAGGGGCGTAGGGAGAAGGTCAGGATCTGTTCAACAGATTTGATCCTATGGTAGAGATCGAGGTGCTGGGGAACGACCAAGATGGATTGGTAGTGGGATATGATGGCTAAAAAGGAACGAGTGATGTGGAGGAGCTCGGTCGTTGGATGGGCAGGAGGCAGAAGTAGGTGGCTTGGGTCTCATCTGGAAGTTAGATCCAAGGGCGAAGTTTTGAACAAGAAGGAATGGTGCGATGGAGGCGGGTAGAAGTGAATCCAAGGGCCAAGGACAAAGGCATGTGGTGCAAAGAGGAACAACTATGTGGGCGGCCCAAAGGCCACCGCATGGCCCAATGGTAATTATTTAAAAAGGAAAAATTAGGGGAAAATCCAAAAAAAATAAAAGAAGACTAAATTAAGAAAAATTCAAACATGAAAGTTGTAGATCTCGATGAGATCTACAAGTTTCATGTTGACTAAAAACACAAAATAAGTCAAACAAAGTGAGAAATATTTTTGTAAGCATTTAAAAAAATAAAAACACTTGATTTTAAATTATTTCGTTATTTTTTATTTATAGTTTCATTTTAACCAAAAACAAGTATATACAATATTTATCTAAAATTTTTGGTAATATTGTATAAAAGAAATCAAAATAGTAAGAGAAATAAAATATATACATATATATATACTAACCATGGTTAATTAATTACACTGAGTCAGAGGTTAATTTTAGTTAATTATGAACATATTTCATTGAATAATTCAAATAAAGAGGATAATGAACAATAAATAAAATGACGAGTCACAGATTCATCATCAATCCAATTCAATCAACCAACAAACAATCTCGATTGTTACTTGAAGGATGGTATAATCTAAAAAGTTACATATTATTCAAATTTTAATAATTAGAAAAATACATCATGATCATTTCAAGCATTATCCTTTCCTTACCCGCTATCATGGCCAGTATGTACAGGATGTGGGACAGACCGCTCATGTAGCTACCTGCTACCCCAACCATCCCTGACTAGAGACCATGTCTGCATTTGGTCAGGATAATGTGATATGATCATTTTGTATTTGAGATGATATTCGGCCATTCAACTGAAGTTATACCATATAATATTTATCAAAACTATTTTGATTAATATTATAAGGAGTTTTGCTGAACAAATCCCCAATCCTATTCAAGTAACAATGTTTTTGCATGTAAAGATTGTCCTTTAACTATTATAGGAAAAACTAGGGTTTTCATGAAACATACATTCAGTGTCTTATGATGATTAATTAATTATTTTCATAATTATTAGGCATCAAAATTAATCAAGGCAAAATCATAATTTCCATTATTTCCATTGAATTATAAACACATTAAACAAATAGATTTGATGATCTAATCATCTTCCGACACATCTCCACTAAATATGGAATATCTAGGGAAACAAAGATGGAATTGTGCGAAATAAATTTGAGCGATTTGTTGGTTTGATTATCTACTTAATTAAAGTGTTTATTTCATGTTAAGTGACGAGAAAACAATAAGAAAAAATAATTTTCAAACAGATCTGCGAATACAATCAAAAATAATTTTCATGGCAGAAACTCTTCGAATCATATTCATGTACTTTTGGTACCAATTATAGGTTACTATTTTGGGGACATATCTAGACATTCTAAAAATATTTTATTAACAAAAAAATGTATATATAGTGCATAAGTAGTAGGTTATATTTTAGTGAAAAACCAGTCGAATATTGCATCCAATGTAAAAACAATGAGTCATGCAAACTCGAAACATGAAATTTGATCGCCTTGGGTTTCAGATCATATCCAAGACCTTGAGCAAGGCTCTGATACCACTTGAAGGTTACGAAAAGAACCTTAAGCGCATCATAGAAGCGTGAAGATCACATGATATGCGATCAGAGCGACATGTCACACTAGTTGCTCGATGTAACAGAATTTAGAAAAGTTAAAAACGATGAAACAACATAATTCAAGAACATTTTTCAGATCAATTCATATAAACAACAAAGCAGATATCGGAATACCTCTTGAAGCCTGGTTGTGATCGTATCTCTAAAGTAAGAGACATCTTGTCTCAAGTACGATGCAATGGAAGAGACACTTGTGAGTGCGTTGACGAAATGTGTGATTCTCGCAATCCAAGTTGATAATCCAAATATCGTGATCTCATCACACAAGATCAGACGTCTTCTTCATGATTGAGGTGCATTGAAGGAGATGGAGATCCACGAGCGGTCAAAGAGGTGTCACAATGGCGTAGCGACAATGATAATCTTCTGTAGGGCAGGAGGTGGACAACCACTCTTGATGAAGAGAAGGGGCGTGTATGAGAATATGAGAAAGAGAGAGATGCTATTCAATTGTTGTAAAAAGAAGAGCTAGGGTTGCCTCTTTTTTATAGTATTTTGGGAGTCCATGGCTCACAATCCATATGAAACACAAAATCAATGGTTGAGATTGATTTGTGTTTCTATTCAATGGCCATGATTTTGTTGTAAAAATACACTAACTACTAACTTAGATTAAATTAAATATATTGAAAAATCAACATAATTTAATTTAACTAATCAATGAGGATAGAAGGATTTGGAAGGAGATCACCCACCTTCCTAAAATAGAGGGATGATCACGCTTTTAATGACTCAAAGGATGGCCATCCACCCTCCATACAAGGAAGGTGTTGGCCTTCTAATTATGTGATATATAAAATCTCACATAATCCTTCATATATTTACAATAACTTTTGTTGAAAAAAATTCGCAAAAAAATAATTCCAAATTAATTTTTTGAATATTGCAATCATGTCATTAAATAACTATGAATCATATTTACACATCCAAAGTAAAATGTTAATTATATTTCCAATTATTTCAAATGTGAATTCAATTTACATTAACAATTAATTTGTAGATACTATTTACAATAAGATCTCTAATATATTTATAAATCACATTTATAATGTATATAAATATTGTGGATAGTGCTATCCACATTATTCATATCCTTGACAATTAAATCAAATTTAATTATCGTGGATCATCATTATCATGCAACTAAATAATTTGAATCGCATTCACATTATTCATGCTAATTAAATTACATTTAATTATCAATTTCTCAATGCTAAAATGCACAATTCATCAATGGAATTATTCTTGAACTCTTTCAAGAATAATGTGCTTTCTCCGCAGATACTTGGAGATAAGGACAAGGTGATTGTACGTTCCACATATAGTGACTTGGATATTGAGATCATATCTCCAATCAAGATCTCAGGGCCTCTCATAGATTCTTGATTAAATCAAGGCCGTAGATCTAATCTTCTCATTGCAACTGAATCACATTCAGATCATTGTCCAACATATGTATTAAGATTAGATTACTTCTCTACTGAGAGGAGTCGCTAATATCCAAACCTATTTCATCACTCCCTCGGAATGGAAGCATCATGGTTATACAATCGTTTATGATCACATCACCCACAAGTATTCATAATACCTGTACATCCTGCATACTGGAAGATCTAGAATAAACCCATAGTTTTAGATCTCTTTTAGTCTAACTCCTTCAAGGTTTTATCATTAATTTTATCAATTGGTCATTGGGAGTTGGTATCAATCATATGCTTTCCAAAAACATATATTATACCTACAAATTCTTGTCATGCTTCCAAAGCAAGATGACCATGCATGGAATTTGATCGGTCCCAATACCTCATGAGTGAGCTCATGTCTTCCGATTCACAAGTGAACCTGTATGATCCATTTGAGAGCGTATTACTCATATGCCCTTGTATGCACACCAGCTCGCTGGTGTATAGACCTTGATTAGGCGATAAACCGACCGGTCTGCCAAATGTAAATACATAGACATATAACAACACATCTGTCTCTGGTCAGTGGATGTATGCCTATATCGTGACAGTATATGGCATATGTATTGGTTATCTCGATCACATTAAGTCAACTCTTTGACTTAACTTATCTAACACCTCCGAATCTCTATTCCTATACAGAGGACCTGCATCAAGAGGTTGGTAAGATATCATCCTTTAAAGAAAGGATTGCCATCTCCTTCTCAGGTAGAAGATCAAATCTTAACAATCATTTGACGGTGCTTGATGAGTGCTCAATCTAACTCTTTAGATATCATCAAAGCACCAGCCTCTATGATTCAACAACTGAATCAACATCTTTATAATCGTCAAGATGGACATGGTACATTACCCTAATTGTACTAAGGAACCTGTTTTGCAAATTATTTATTCTTCATTTTAGATGAAGGAGTGAATTGCAATACCATTTACTCTATAATGGCTCGCTGTGGGCTCGCATGTTTAACAGGAACACCTCCGATCATGCAGATCAGAGGCAAATGATGAAGATCTAATTTAAGCTAATACTTGAATTAAAATGCAAATTCAAAAGGAAAAGCAAAATGGAATTACTCTAACACTACCTAGGGATTCAGAGAAGGTGATGATTGCCTCGATATGCTGCGAAAGGCGGAGATGCTCAACTGCACCGCCGGAGGTCTGGAAAGTATGTGGATCATGAATCCCAGGCAATTCCTCGCTCTATCGATCATGAGGGAGGCTCGATGTCACCTTGGCTCGCTCCAATGGTCGATCTCGGGCAAAAAAAATGATGGAAAGAAGGATCAACCTATGACAGGTGGAGATCTAGATGTATAAATAGGCAAGAGTCCAGTGGGTTTTTGAATTCAAAATGCGAGGGAACCGAGGCATGATCGACGGAGATGATGACCTGGAAGTGGAGGTGGTCGATTGGGCTGAAAATTAGGAGAAGAAAGTGGAGGGCACTAAAGACTAGAGCACGTGGGAGAAATCAGAGAATTAGCGCAGGTGAGCAGAAATTACGGGATAAGATGTTGATTAGGAAGTTGACCTAGGTTCAACCAATCGGAGAGCGCTTAGCTACAGGACAAACCACTATGTGATGAAAAACAAGAAAAATGAGAAATAAATTAGAATACAATTAAAAATAAATTCAAATAAAAAAGTTTTGAAAATAATAATTGTTAGGAATTATAATTAGCTTATTTTTGGTTATTTTTAATGATTTAAACAATTTACATACAAGGGTAAAAATATTTAAACTATGTTATTCATAGGTTTATATACCTATATATACAACATCATGATTTTTAATTTATTATTCTTATAAACATACATATGACTTTACAATTTATTAATTTACAATATTTTACAAAGGTGTTAAAAATATTTTTATTTTATTTTTATGACTTGACTAATTAGGTTAAATAAATAGATGTATTTTACAATATACATAGTGGTACATATACAATATTTTTGTTTATTTTTGATTTTGTGATTTTTATTTGTATTTTATATAATTTAAATAGGATATATGCAAATAGTTAAAAATACAAATTATACAAAATACAAGGAATATATACACACACACATAATATACATAAGCATATTGTACAATAGTGCCCCAAAAGGCCACAATTCACATCTTAACTCCGATATTTATGAAACTAATTCCATTTTAATGATTATTTTGTTTGGAATACAATGAAAGTGTTGCTTCATTTTGAGTTTTACGGAGAAAATATTGATCTCACAAGTTGAGCTTTGTGGCTTTTTCAAAGTGTTGTTATTTACAAACTATACAATGATTATTCTTGAAATTATTTGTATTATTTACAAATTATTTTTATGCACAAGTTTCAAGAAGAAACCATTTTTATTTGGAGTGAAATTGGTGATAAATAAAATAAAGTAAGTAATATGTTTTATTTACAATGATATACAAGTGATGAATATGCACAAGTGAGGGTTGATTTTCTTTATTTTCTAGTATTTAGGCCTTATCTCCCCCTACTTTATTCCTGATCGATTAGGTCAAGTCTCGACCTACTCGGGGTCAGAGTTAGCCTGTATCTATTAGATATACAATATTTGGTTTTCTTTATTTTTCCTTTATTTCTTTCTTTATTTAATTTATGTTAAAAAAGTGATAAATATAAAATATTTAAAAAAGAATGAGGGTTAGTAAAATGATAGATTTATTAGTATCTACAGGTGTTTTTAAGTGATTTTAAGCTAAAACAAATGAATAAAGGTGATGAAATGCAGATTCATCATCCCCCCATGTTTTATCTTTGTTGGTCCCTTAGAAAACACTTATTTGAAGAATAAGTGACTAAAAGAAGAAGAAAAAGAATAAAGGAAAAATAAAGAACTTAGAACTATATCGATTATTAAACTTTTTTCATAAACTCAAATTATGAAGCTCGGTCATATCTTTGAATTATTAGTTTGGTGGAACCTTATTGGGAATAGGATTTAAGACTCAACAACCCTCAAGTTCCACAATTCTATGTTGAGGTCACCTCAGTACTCATGTCAGAACAAGTCTACATACACAAACTCTTACGACTATAAATCTTTACTTGTACTGTATAAGTGAATTAAAGCTCCCCACTTCGTAATGACAAAGCAACAACCTCCTCTAACAAGGTAACTCTAATTCCCCGATCTAGCTACTCTTCCTCGAGGAGTGGGCTATTCCCTTCTAAGTTCAAGTACAACTAGCTCAAGAAGAGAGGGTAGACAAGAGAATAGACTGTGGCCAATATAGCCACATATCCTTGGAGCTTAACTACTGTATCCTGGTCTCCAGCTGCAGGCTTCCTTGATAAGATTTTGAGGCATATGCCTTTCTTATGAGACAATTTGTTTTCATTTTTTTGAATATACACAAAGGTGCAGCATGTACATAAGGACTTTTTCTTCTTGAGCCCATAGACTATCCCTCTTTTTAAGCTTTATTGCAACCCACATCATCTCATCATTCGACGACAGCGCTGCTAGATAGGTGAGGTACAATGGCCACCTATTGTGACTCCAAATGTTTCCACTCGCACATTTACCCAAGCTAAAGGAATTTGCTTCTCACCACCTCATCTATGTTGAGTTACATGTAGAGTGATTGTCTAAGTTAAGCCACTATCTAAAAGGGTCATGCATGTGTTGTTAAGTATTCCACTTGGACCAATCAAAATGACATGTGAACATAGCCTTATTTACTCAAAGAATTAAGTCACTTGACCTTAAAAGTCCTAACACCAGTTCCAATAAGGTTCCTTTGAAATTAAGTGGATTAAGGTCTTAACCAACCCCATTCTTCGATTTTATTCTGAACTATTTTAAATATCAATATCATTCTAAAAAATGCACATGCAAATGCAAGAAATATAGACAAAATATTTTTTAAAAAGGAAAATAAAATAAAAGAACAATCTTTTTGAAAGAATTTTCAGAGAGTTTTGCAATTTTTTATGTATTTTAAACATTTTTGAAAAAGAGTTAGTGGATTGAATGTTTTAAAACATATTAGTAAGGATTATTACATATTTACAAGGATTTTATACAAGTATAAATACAAGTATGATACAAGTTTTATGCAAGTTTTTATTTTACAAGAGGATTTTATATACAACAAATATTTTTTATTACATAAATAGAAGTAATTACAACTTTTATACACGCGTGGATTTTACAACAAATAGATGCATCCTATAATGTATATCCCACATGACAAAATAGTTTTACAAAAAATTTACAAACCTTTTCAAAACATTTTACAAAGTATTTTATAAATATTTTACAAAAGAGTTTACAAAAGTTTTATAAATCCTTTTCAAACTATTTAACAAACATTTTGTACAATATACATAATTTGTATACAAAAATAATTTTCAAATCATTTTACAAACAAAATAATTTTACAAATATTTTGCAAAAATAATTTGCAAAGATTTTTACAAGTAGTTTTACATTTTTACAAAATATTTTACAAAATAGTTTTTGTAAAGAAATTTACAAAGGATTTTTGCAAATCATTTTACAAAACATTTTTCAAAATACAGTTGTTAAGTAATCGCGATATTATTAACAAACAAAAGTACGAGTTATGGCTAAAGTATATATATAATATATATACACCCCACTATACTTAGCTCAAACTATGTCCTCATAGTGATCAAAGATCTATAAAAGAAGACATAACTTGTGCTAAGTATAGAAACATGAAATGAATCTATACAACAATGACTCAAAGAATAAAAATAAAAGAAAAGAAGTCGGTGATCTCCCTATACTTAGGATCAAATAATATTAATTATAAAAGACTGTACAAATAGGGAAAACTGAGGAAAAGAATGAACAAACTCAATGACTCGACTCAATCTCCCCTATACGTAGAGTAAAAGATCCCTAAGTATAGAAAAAGAATATCAACAAGTTGAAGGACAAGTGAGAGAACAGAAGAAATAAAAAGAAATAAAAACGTGAAAGAAGATGAAATGAACGACATCACTCCCCCTATACTTAGGGTAAAGGATCCCTAAGTATAAGCAACAACAAGAGCGATAAACAACAACAACAAGAACAAAGCCTTTTCCCACAATTAAGTAGGGTCAACTACATGGATTCTTCGCCTCCATTCAGATCTATGTTGGGTCAATCCCGGGCTTGTATCCAAAAAACTAAGATCCCTTCGCATAGTCTCTTTCCAACACTTCTTGGGCCGTCCTCGCCCTCTCTTAGCCGACTCAACATCTCAACACTAACATCTCCTAACTGGTGCATCTGTTGATCTTCTTTGCAAATGACCAAACCATCTTAAGCGGTTTTCTCGCATCTTATCCTCCATCGGAGCTATACCAACTTTCTTTCTGATTGCATCATTCCGAATCCGATCTTTACGTGTGTGTCCACACATCCACCCTAGCATATTCATTTATGCTACAACCATTCTCTGCACATGCCTATGGTTCACATGCCAACATTCAGCTCCATAGAGCATAGCAGGTCTCACTGCTGCTTTGTAAAACTTTACTTTAATTTTTAAAGGAATTTTCTTATCATAGAGAACAACAGAGGCTCCTCTCCACTTTAGCCAGCCTACATTTATTCTATTAGTAACATCTCCAATCAATTTCCCCACATGTTGCAAAATAGATCCCAGATATCTAAAAGAATCTCTCTTAAGAATGTTATTGTCACCAATCTTCACCTCAATTCCTTCACCATTGCTTCCATCAAAGGTGCACTCCATATATTCCGTCTTAGCCCTACTAATATGAAATCCTTTAGTCTCCAATGTATGTCTCTAGACCTCAAGCTTCTCATTTACTCCATCTCTAGTCTCGTCAATCAACACAATATCATCAGCAAATAACATACACCAAGGTAACTCATCCTGAATGTGACTTATCAACTCTTCCATAATCAAAGTAAAAAGAAATGGACTCAAAGCTGAACCTTGATGTAAACCAACGTTTATGTCAAAATAGTCAGTTTTCCTAGACGGGGTCCTTACACAATATAAAGACCTATCATACATGTCCTTTCTATGGTTAATATATAGGACATGTACTTGTCTCTTCTCCAAAGTTCTCCACAATATCTCTCACAGGACAAAATCATTAGCCTTCTCCAAATCAATAAAGATCATATGGAGGTTCTTCGTTTTAGCTCTATAAATCTCCATTTTTCTCCTCAGCAAGTGGATGGCTTCAATAGTTGAGCGACCTGACATGAATCTAAATTGATTTTCTTTTATGTTGGAAACTTTCCTCAGCCTTCTTTCCATCACACGTTTCCAAATTTTCATAGTGTAACTCATCATCTTGATACCTCTGTAATTTGAACAATTTTGAATCTCTTATTTATTCTTATAAAGAGGCACCACGATACTCCTCCTCCAATCTTCAAGCATTTTCTTGCTTCGCCAAATAACATTGAATAGATTCGTAAGCCAAGTCAAACCGCGCTCACCTAAAACTCTCCATACTTCTACAGGGACGTCATCCGGTCCTACACCTTTCCCATGTCTCATAACCTTCAAAGCCTCCTCTACTTCCTTTCTTTCTATTCGTCCATGGCTTGCACGATTCAAGTAACTTTCACTATTAGCTAGATCACCCAAAGTGATCTATCTATTTCCTTCCCCAATGAAAAGTTTATGGAAGTACTGCTCCCATCTATTCTCTATGTCCTTCTGAGTAACAAGCATGTGACCTTCCTCGTCCTTAATGCATCTCACTTGAGAAAGGGCTTTGGTCTTTCTTTCTCTTGCTTTGTCCAACCTGAATATATCCTTCTAGCCCTCCTTAGAGTCGAGATTTTTATAAAAAACTTCATAAGCTTTTGACTTAGCTTCGTTTGCAACCTTCTTTTCTTCCTTATTTGCTATTTTGTAGTTTTTGATAGTTTCAGTTGTTCTATCCTTAGACATCGCTTCAAAGCATGGTCTTTTAATTTTTAGTTTCCATTGCACCCCTTCACTCCACCACCAGGCCTCCTTTTGACCTGGAGATCCTCCCTTCAACTCGCCAAGTATCTCTTTAGCTACCTTTTGGATACAAGATGCTACTGCCTCCCACATCTCGTTTGCACTTACGCTACAATCCCAAGATAAGTCTTCTAAAACCTTCTTCTTGAAGCCCGATTGCTTCAGTGGAAGATTCCCACCATCTAGTTCTAGTGATCTTAGGAACCCTTCTTTTCTTTACCGTGACTTTTATTTGCACATCCAAGACTAACAAGCGATGTTGAGTTGTCAAACTCTCTCCTGGGTTTACTTTGCAGTCTTTACAACACAACCGATCTCTTCTCCTCAATACAAAGTAATCTATCTGTGTTCTAATTGGCCCACTCTAATAAGTAATTGAATGCTCCTCCCTCTTCTTGAAGAGAGTGTTTGCTATGAAAAGATCATATGCCATTACAAAATCCAGAATGACTTTTCCCTCTTCATTTCTATCACCAAAACCATGTCCTCCATGAACACTAGCATACCCTGAAGCATCATTTCCCACATATCCATTAAGATCTCCATTTATGAAAATCATCTCTCTTTGTGGGATTCCTTGTAAAATCTTATCCAGATCCTCCCAAAAAGCTTGTTTAGTCCTTTCATCTAAACCAATTTGTGGTGCATAAACTGAGATGATATTCAAAATTTCTTCTTCAAGCATCAATTTTAGCAAAATAATCCGATCCCCGAATCTTTGCACCTCAACCACACAATCCTTCAAATCCTTATGAACAACCACTCCAACACCGTTTCTACCCTTATCTTTATCTGAATACAAAGTTTAAAGCCTGTCTCCTCGATATCCCTTGCTTTCTCTCCAACCCATTTAGTCTCTTGAAGACATAGTATATGAATCTTCCTTCTTTCCATCGTATCCATTATCTCCATCAATTTTCCAGTTAAAGTGCCTACCAATCCGCAACTTCCTTTGCACTCTCTTTTGGACTAACTTATTTACTCACATGTGTCCATTATGTGAGAATCCTTGTCAATTTTGGACTGCATCCGGGCGGTGATGCAGCAGAACTACTTAATTACCCGCATGCGTTCCTCATGCGAGAACCCTTGCAAATTTTGAACTACATCCAGGTTGCGATGTAGCGGCCCTTGCCAAATTTTCATTGCATTGGGGCGATGCAACGCGTCACAAGTAGGGAATGCCCCAACGAAATCTGTATGTTTGCTTAAGTCCATGTTAAAAAGATCCGACTGTCATGAGGCAACTTCCTAAATAGTATTTTTTTCAAAGAAATAATATTTAGGAAGTTGTCTCCGATTGTTTTACGCTGGTTTTTGGCTACCTAACGCAACCCTACTCATTTACCCGGGCTTGGGACCGGCCATGGTTGAGTTAACAAGAGCGATGAAATAGAAAGAAAATGGAGAAAACTCAAGTCATTCACCTCCCTTGTACTTAGGATAGAGTACATCCTAAGTACAACACAAACGACACAGAGGTGAATGATTGAAATGGAAGAAGAAAGAATAAAAAGAAAGGAATATATACAAGGGAATATCATCTCATGTATTAGATGCAGAAGAGGCCAAAGAATCATCATCTGATACTACATAGATGGAATAAACCGCGAATAGGAATGTATCATGATCTAGATATGGCTCCAGCAACTGTCCGTTCACAACAAATGGATGTGCGTCAGATGACAACCTAGATGTGGCAATACTACCATTGTCACGCATACCTCTAACAATGAACAATCCTGACCATTTTCTTTTAAGATTGCTGGGAAAAAATTCAATTTCACATCAAAAAACCATACTTTCTTATTAGGAGAGAAAGTCTTTCTTTTGACGTGTCTATCATGCCAACGCTTGACTTTCTTCTTATACATGAGTGAATTGCCATAAGTGAGATCTCGGAATTCCAACAATCTATTCAAGTCCATTTTCCTACTATTTCTTGCTTTCTCATAGTCCAAATTACACATATGGAGTGCCCATAATGATATGTGAATAAGTTCCACTGGCAAGTGGCAAGGATTTCCGTAAAGTAATCTATAGAAGACATGCCCAATGGAGACTTGTACGCCATCCAATAAGCTCATAAAACTATCAAGCATCTAGGACCAGTTCTTCCTATCTGGACGTACAAGTTTATGAAGTATAGACTTGATCTCCCTATTTGAAATATCAGCCAAGTCGTTAGTCTGTGGGTGGTTAGGAGACACACTCTATGCTCAATGGTGTACTCCTTCACAAGCTTTCTGACCTCTCTATCAATAAAATGTCTACCCCATTTGAAATGAGTATCTTAAGTAATCCCAAACCATGCAATATAATTATCCTTGAGAAAGGAACAAACCATACAACTATCAAGAGCTTGGGTGGGGACAGCCTCCACCCAATGATTAACATAATCCACAACACACAAGATGTACTGAAATCTCTGACTGATAGGAAATGGACCCATGAATACTATGCCCCAAGCATAAAAAACATCTGAAATATGGATATATCTTAGTGGCATGGTATCTTTGAAACCAACGGTTCCTCCCATTCTATGACAGTCAGTACAACCTCGAACATAATCTACAACATCCTTAAACAGAGGTGGCCACCATAGACTACTTTGTAAAAACTTTGTTGCCATGCGCTTCCCCGAATGATTCCCACCATACTCTAGTTTGTGACAATGCTCAAGCACACTAGTGTATTCCTTCGGAGGAATGCACCTCCTACAGATACAATCCGCACCCTCACAAAATAGGTATTGATCCTCCCACTAGTAAAAATGAATATTTGACAGGAATCTGTCTACTTTGTGCTTCGGCCAATCTTGTGGAACTTTCTTCGAGACAAGATAGTTTACAACATCAGCGTATGATGAATATGCATTTCATCATATTTATTCATTTATTTTAGCTTAAAATCCATTATAAGACACCTGTACATACTAATAAATCTATATTTTTACTAACATGCATCTTTGTGTAAATATTGTATATTTATCACCTTTTAACCTAAACTGAATAAATAAAGAAATAAAGAAAATAAAAGATTGTATATATGTAATAGATATAGACTGAATGAACCCTTGAGAGAAGGTCAAGACTTGACCTGATCGACGAGGAATAAAGTAGGGGGAGATAGGGTCTTTAATCAGAAAATAAAAAAAATGTAAATACTTTTCATTCTTTACTTTGAATTTATTCTGTGTATATTTGTATAAAACTAACACTATTTTATTTGTCCACAAACTGACCCAAATTAAATAATTTTCTAATGGGAATTTTTAAATAAAAATGTTTTCTAAATAATAAAAATAATTGCAAAATAAAATCATGTACAGAATAAAATTAACCATACTCGGAAAAAGCCGTAAAGGGATAATTGAAATGCCGATTCCGGCTCCATATGAATTGAATTGAACCAAACTTATTTCTATCATATTCTAAATTAAATTATCTTTAAAATGGCAATGGTTTCATAATTTTTGGAATTACGATTTGAAAGACGGTTTTCTAGGGTGGTTTCTACAATTTTACCACTTAGTTATTGTATTTTTTATACATAATGTATTTTTAAATAATTGTAAATATTTTTTCATAATTATTTAAATAAAAAATAAAAAATATATAAAACATAAATAACATAATTTCCTTATTTAACCGCATGTATAATATACCATATGTATATATTATATGTATATAATTAATTTCCTTAAATAACGACCACTAAAAATTGTATAACTAACATTTATTATTTAAATTAATAAAATGACGAAAATGGTTTATTTATTTAATTTATGTCAATAATATACCATATGTATATAATTTATTAATTCCTCAATTAACCCAACATTAACATGACTCTTTCAGTTATTGATATTTATTATTATTTTAATTAATATAATTTCGAAAATTATTTTATTCATTAATTTAATTAATTTAATCCCACCATTAACATCTTTCCCTTTATTCCCTCTCCATTAATTCATTTTTTTGAAATTCAATTTTTTCTATTTATTTGGCTCCTCCTCCCCCATTCCAATTAGATCAATCCTTTGGTGAGAGGAGCCTAATCTCCAAGAGCAATCTCGTTGTAGAAAGGTGTCTAGCCTCTGAGCCGTCCGGTGACAACGAGACGATGTTTGTCGAGGCCATTACGACATTCAAACGCTCCCACAGTGAGATCCAAATATTTATTTTTCTTCATTTATCTAGGTTAATTGTAGTGTAATTTTTAATTTTAATTTCATAGTCATTATTTTAGATTCATAATCTTAGTTAATCATTCCTAATTGTTTGTCACGATTTGATCAAACTCCGATTGTTGATCTCACGTCATTGTCTGATTTCTCATCGCTTCACGTTCTATCTCTCACGAACTCTCACCTCCGGCCACGTACAGTGGCCAGAGACATGGTTTTAATCCATTACCACCAACGGAACCCCCACACCCCATGATTCTTATTTCATTTTTTTGATCGAGCCGTCGTGCTCGAGTCGGTTTTTATCATATTTTGTTGCAGGTACACATAAATGAAAAAAGAGATCATCTACTATTTTTCAAAAAAAAAATACAAAAACAATAATTTGGGCAGCAACACCATCGTCACCTTATCCCTTCGCTTCCGCCCCTCAGAGCTCCACCACTCTTTACCTAGAGTAACTCGCCATCTCTTGGAGTCATCGCCTCCAGCGCTTCTTCACCGACCACCGGCAAGTCCCTTTCCGTCCAACTCCACCACCACCACTGCTCTTTCCCCTAATCGTCGCTCCCTTCTAGATCTTGATCGCACTCTCGTGGCTTCCTCGAACCCCGAGCATCACTAGATCTAACCCATGCCGCCACGAGAACTGGAAGGCGTGTGTCGCCTCAGCCACCGATCTCCCTTCGCCCTGAGCTCTGCAACTCACCACCTCGATGCCACATCTCCACAGATCCACTGCAGCTGTCGCTCCTAGAGCAGAGCTCCACCGCCATCTCACCATCACCCCTCCTCGCCTGGAGCATCCACCGCCACTTTGCGTGGACCAACCCCTCCATCTTCGCAAAGATCCACCGGTGAGTCCCATGAACCACTACCTCGACCATTGTGAACCGCCGTTTGGAAACTCCGCCGACCTCCTCCATCGTGAACCGTCATCTGGAACCTCTGCTGACTGCACTTCCCCGCCTTGCACGCGAGACCCGCCACCGTCTCAAGAGCCACACCGTCGCACTCTCTTTGGCTTAACGAAGAAGAAACCCAAGATGCACCCCCTCTAGCTTGATGAGGTAGGAACAGAGATATCCCTGCTTAAACCCTAAGCATCTCAGAGTTACTGAAAATTGCAATAAAGCCCCTATCAGCCTCCAACACATGCAACACACGCCCAACTTGGGTAAATTGTGATGTTTTTCTCGTATTTTATTTCTTGTTATATTTTAATTCATAAACATTGAATAAATACTATTAAGTCCCTCTTTATCTAGACTTTTATTTGCATACTTCTCTTGTTGGAATAAATATTTTTATTGGTCAATAAATTCTGCAAAAATCATGTTATGCTCTTGTTGTGTGGCTATAAATTTTTCAATGCATTTTTTATTTAACATTATTAAAAATAAAAAAACATTACATTTTTCGTTGTTTGAAAATAAATTCATAAAAATTCCAACATTGCATCAAAACTTCCAAAAAAATAGAGTAGTTTTCTTTTTGTGTATTTTATTTCCTATGAAAATTTCGAGCAATAAAAATTTTTAAAACCCTAAAAATTTGAAAAAAATCTAAGAAGCTTAAAAATTATAGAAAATTCCAAAAATTGTGATTTCACTTCCTATTTGTAGGTACTTTGACATAGGTTTTAGGAAAAATAAATCCAATTATTCATAAGTTTATATGTTATTTTTAAATTACAAAATATCTCTGGCTGTTCACTGTTTAACACTATATTCAATTACTGATTTTTTTATAAAGTCCATAAAAACTTGAAAAATCATTCAAAAATCATAAAAAACATTATAAAAAGTACAAAACACAAAAACATTTAATTTTGACCTTTTTTATCATTTTTACTATATTTTAAAAATAAAAATAGCCCTTATTCATTTTTGTATATAAAATTTTTCTTGGAAATTATAATCTTGAAAATTAAAAATTTACAAAAGTAAAAACCACTAAAAATTAAAAATCAGAAGATATGAAAATTATAAAGTATGAACTAAAAAAATATATTAAAAAGAAAACCAAGCATAATGTACATTGAGATTCCTTATTTGTTTCATTGATTTTTCAATTATTATAATAACCCCTCGAGATTTTTAGTCTCCTTGAGCTCGATCATGTTGCTATACAGGTAAATTAAATAACTATATTCTCCTGCTACTTTTTTGTAATTAATTTGGCTTTTCTTTGACGATTCTTTGGGATGCGATGACACTTGTTCATAATACAATAAATAAAACCTAGGAAGATTCCTTTCACGCGCTTCCCCAAATGATGGCCACCAGACTCTAGTTTGTGACAATGCTCAAGCACATTGGTGTATTCCTCCGGAGGAATTCACCTCCTCCAGATACAATCTGCACCATCATGAAATATGTAAGGATCCTCCCACTAGTAAAAATGAATATCTGATAGGAATCTATCTACCTTCTACTTCGACCAATCTTGTTGAACTTTCTTCGAGACAAGATAGTTCACAACATCAACGTACCATGGGATTGAGGCCACATACTAAATGGTATCATCTAGAAAGGTCTCTGAAATAGGAAGTATTGACTGCTTAGAAGTCTTTGCATCTGTGATTTTGGAATGGAAATCTATTGATGAATCCATGATTCATTAACATTCTTTCTGCATCTGGTCTTAAAACCCTTAACAAATACATGTAATTATTCATTAAATTCTATTTCTTAACAAAATTTCATTCATGAATAAAAATGCATTTTTATGCATTAAAATCATGTAAATAAATAAAGAAATAAAGAGGAAGAAATTAAAAAAGGCACATTGTAGAAATGTATATATACACAATAGGACTTAATAAATATAAATATAGCAGAAAGATATATTTATAATCTAGCCCTCAAGACCAAGTCAACATGAATTAGTCGACAGAAAAATAAGTAGGGGAAGATAAGGAAGAAAACCACAAAAAGAATTATTTATTACATTCTACACATTATTCATTAATTATCAAATAAATACCAAAACTTCATTGATTTTTAATTAATTCATTTGCACATATTTTCACCAAACTCTTCTCCTATTTTATTTCTAGAAATGTATAGAAAAATATAAAAATAGGTTAAATATATTATCTTGTGTATATACCAAGAAATCCAACTTTTAAATTGTTAATTTCTCAACTTCCGAACATCATAACTTTCTCATACGAACCCAATTTCACTTTACTCTCCTTTAAAGTTTATAAAATAATATTATCTAATTAATGGAGGGGATTTCATTAATATCAAAGTCCATTTGCAAAAATTTGGTTTTGGGACCTAGTGACAACTGGGTTTCTGGGCTATTTATTTTCTTCAAAACACACTATTTATAATTTTTAATTATTTTCTTGATCTTTTATTTTAATCATGAGTTATTTCAGAATTTTTGACACTTTCTAATATTAAATAAATAAAAAACCCTAATTTATAGATGAAATTGAACTGTAGACTATATACCTTTATTTATTAATACATTTAATTTAAATTAGTAAAACTCATAAAAATTCACATACATCTTATTTATTATTCTATTAATTAATGAAATATAAAAATGACATGTTATTGATTGATTTATTAAATTAAAAATCAATTTTTTATCAAGTATACTATATACATATTTAGTAATATAATAATTATATATCATTAACTATTTATTATTTATCAAAATAAATTTTCCTATAAATTATCGAATTTAATTATCTACATTTTTCCTTCTTATAACTAATTATAATTAAGCTATTCAGTATTGCCTAATTATTAATCTAATTTAAATATCTGGCCAACTAAGTGCTGACACGTGTCAACACCTGGTTCATCTTCCCTGAGAAGGGTTGTTCAGTTTCTATTCTTCCAGCTGAACTTCAACTAATTAATCCCTCTGTATCAAACCTCCTTCGTCTAATCCTAACCCTCCATCTCCAAGTCTTAATAATCCTAACACATGCCAACCATCGATCCACCTCTAATACCTTCTCAATTATACTATTTATTGATCATAACCTCGTCACTTTAGACTAACTTCTTCCAGCTCTAGTCTGAATTGCCTGACCAAGTGGTTACGGTCTGTCGACTCTATTTATTAACATTTTCATAACCGTCTCTGACCAAGTGGAGATAAATGTAGAAGTAGAAACCACTAAAGAGAGAGACGATTAATCTAACAAAATTGACAAACACTGAATCAGAGTTTGTTTCACTACTTATTTATCCAGGTAAGTTTTCCTAGGTTGAACACAAGGAGGTCGAAAACCGTGCTTGAGATTTTCAAGGAGTGTAGAAATATTTTTGTGATATTTTTTATTCTTTCTTTATTTTCTTCTTGTGATAACACTCTTTTTGGGATTTTAATTTTTAAACTTTTTATTTGATTTTAATTTTTCCATTTTTTATTTTATTTTCAGAGATATATTTTTCAATCAATTTATCTACAATATAACATATGAAAATAATAGAGGAATAATGATACCATATAGTAGAGAAATTGACTCGAGCAGTGGGCTCGAGTAAGAAAAGAAAATAAAGAAAGATATATAGATAATCAATAAAGAAATCCAAAACAAAACTCACGAAGAAATCATAAAATTTTGATTCAAAAATAAAATGTCAAAAATACTACGATGCTAGAATAAGCACATTAGTCCAAAAATAATATGTAAAAAAATAATATAAAAGATAAAGGTGTCTTGCAAATAGGTCCATTGTCAGGGAACTAATTGTAAGAAAATTATCTATAGATTTACAATTAAGTCCCGCGTCGGGACTTAAATGTAATATTTAAAGACTCTGGAGGCGGCTGCGAATTCTGGATTACTGATGGTATTCTTTGCAAAATTTCCACCCATTCACAGATGGGCGGCCTGGATTAGAATGCATTGAACGACCGTGGCCGTCCAAATGTGCCACATGTTGATAGACTGTGCTCCCCCTATTCTTGGATGTTCCTCCCCGAATCGCAAGCAGTGGTGACGATTGTGCTTCCTCTCTGACGAACCGATGATGGTTGCATAGAAGACGATGCTCCTGCAGGTCCAGGAGGAGCAACTGACCTGCGGCGGGGCGAAGAGACAGAAGGATGCAACAACTTGGAAATCAACTAGGGTTTAAAACCCTAGTCCCAGACGGGGCTGAAACTGCTCGATTACTCCATGAAGAAGGTGAAGCAACTCCAGATGGTTAAAAGAATGCTCCAGAACCGTGAGGACGACCTGCAAAGAGATTTGGGTTGCTCGATTTCGCAAAAATCAACCAATGTCTTAAAGGAAATGCATGTCAAAGAAAAAGGGTTCTAGGGGTTGTTTCTTCAGAGGAAATTGGATGTGAATTGACTTGAATTGAGAGGAGATTTGAATTTGGAATTATAAAATGATGATTAGATGATCTAAATCAGGTACTAACTAATCATAATTAAGGTACATGGAGCGAGAAATTCGAAAGGAGAATGAAGGATGTTACCTAGGAACTGAAGGATGTATGATCCTTCTGGGTCTTTACTCGAAGGATTGGTAATCCCTGAGCTCAACGTCGTTTAAAGTTGTGATTCAAGGCATTCTCCACCTTAGAACGTCTTACCCTGACATCTCTCCTCCACGCGGAGCTCCTCCCAAGGCATTGTCACCACCATGAGCAGCGAGGACCAATGAGCAAAATAGAAGGTCATGAAGTTCAAACCAGAGCTGGAAGAAGTTGCTTGTGAACTAACAAGGTTATGATCAATAAATAGTAGAATTGAGAAGGGATTAAAGGTGGATTGCTGGCTGGCGTGTGTAAGGATTGTTAGGGCTTCGAGATGGAGGGTTAGGATTGGATGAAGTTGGTTAGATATGGTGGGAGTAATTAGTTTAAGTTTGGTTGGAAGAACAGAGGATGATCAATCCTTCTTGGGGAAGATGAACCCGGTGTTGATACTTGTCAGCACCTGGTTGGCCAGATATTCAAATTAGATTAATAATTATGTAATAAACAGTAAATAGATCAATTTTAAATAGTTATAAAAAGGAAAATGTAGATAATTAAATTACATAACTTATAGTATAATATATTTTGACAAGTAATAAATATTTAATGAAATATAAATATTATATTACTAAATATGTATACAGTGTACTTAATAAATAGGAATTTGATTTTTAACTTAATAAATAATAAATAAGATGTATGTGAATTTTTAAGAGTTTTAATAATTTAAATTAGATATATTAATACATACAAGTATATAGTCTATAGTTCAATTTCATCTATAAATTATAGTTTTTGATTTATTTAAAATATAAAATAGTGTCAAAAAAATCTGAAATAATTCATCGTTAAAATACAAGATCAAAAAAATAATTAAAAATTGTAAAATCAATAAAACTATAAATAGTGTGTTCTGAAAAAAAATAAATAGCCCAGAAACCCAGTTGTCATTAGATCCCAAAACTAACTTTTTGTAAACGGACTCTGATTTTAGTGAAATCACCTCCATTAATTAGAGAATATTATTTTATGAACTAGGTGAGTAGAGTGAAATCAGAGTTCGCATGAGAAAGTTATGATGTTCGGAAGTTGAGAAATTGACAATTTGAAAGTTGGATTTCTAGGCATATATACAAGATAATATTTTTAACTTATTTTTATATTTTCTATACATTTTTAGAAATAAATAAGAGAAGAGTTTGATGAAAGATATATATAAATGAATTAATTAAAAATCAATGAAGTTTTGATATTTATTTGATAATTAATGAATAATGTATAGAATGTATAAACAATTCTTTTGTGGTTTTCTTCCTTATCTCCCCCCTACTTATTTGTTTGTTGACCAATCCATGCTAACTTGGTCTCAGAGGTTATATTATAAATATATCCTTTAGCTATATTTATATTTTATATGTCATATTGTATATATATACATATCTACAATATGCATTCTTTTTATTTTCTTCCCTTTTATTTATTTACATGATTTTACTGCATAAAAATGCATTTTTTCATGAATGGTATTTTGTTAATAAATATATTTTAATTATAACTTAGATGTATTTGTTAAGGGTTTTAAGACAAAATACAAAAAGAATGTTAATACATCATGGATTCATCAACCCCTATACTTATACTTTGTTAGTCCCTTAGCAAACACTTATTTGAAAAATAAGGGAAAAAGAAAGAAGGTTAGAACGAATTTGTTTTCCTAAACCAATTCATGAGAACAGATAAAGGACAAAGCTTTATCAGGCCTTAAACAAGCATTTTGTCAGAGCCTTAACTAGGATTGGGATTTTAATTTCAACAGCCCTCAAGTTCCACAAATTTTTATTTAGGTTCTCCTCAACAACCAACTCAAATCCACTTATCCATATCACTAACTCTATCAACCTTGAATTCAATTTGTACTGTATGTGAATTGTGTTAGCTCTTCCTGCTTAAAGAAGCGAAGAAACCACCCATCCCAATAATACACTCCTATTGATTCCTCATCCACCTACTCTTTCCTCGAGAAGGAGGGTATTTCCTTTTAAGGTCAGGTCGTGTTGTGTCCACAATCGAGTGAGATAGAATGAGAAGAGAACTAGAGTGGGACCAATGTAGCTGCATCTCCTTGTGAAGCCCAACTGGTGTAGCTAAGTCTCCACTAAGATGTGCATGCTTTTTGGAAGCTTGGACCATTATGGTCATATTTGGTATTTGGTGGCTTCTTTTTGATTGTCTTTGTAATGTTGCTTGCAATGCATCAATCTTTTGTGTCTCAACGATTATAGAATCTTTTATATCCGTCCATGTTTTGAGTGAAGGATATGGAGAGATCCTCAAGCGCATCATGGAAGCGTGAGCATCGTATCGGATACGACGAAGAACGACTAGTCGTACTAGTTGTTCGGTGCAGCGGAATTTAAAAAATTTATTCGATGAAACCACATGATCCAAGAACCATTCTCGGATCGTTTCATCTATAACCACAACAAGTATAATGCAATACCTCTTGAAGCGTGGTTGATCGAGTCTCTAAGAGAACAGACCTCCTGTCTCAAGTCCGATCGTCGGAGAGATCGCTTGCGAGCGCGGGGATGAACCGTGGTGTCCTCGCAATCCAAGAAGTTGATCCAAGCGCAGTTGCTCCTGATCTCGTCGCACGAGATCAAACGTCTCCTTCGCGGGCGAAGCACTCGAAGTAGACGGAGAACCGCAGAGCGTCGAAGCGGTAGCACGAGGGCACGGGCGTCGACGTTTCTCTCCACCAAGGTGGACGGCCACCAAGAAGAAGGGGGAGAGAGGGCTGTCGAGTATGAGAGAAAGAGAGAGAGAGTTTTGCTACAATAGCATGTGTAAAGAGAGAGCCAAGAATGCCTCTCTATTTATAGGGTTTTTGGATCCATGGATCTCAATCCATGTGTCATATAAAATCAATGGTTGAGATTGATTTATGATACACCAATGGTCAAGATTGTTGTTGGTAAAAACCAACAACTTGTGATTTAATTTTGATTAAATATATTTGATAAATCAAATAAATATAATACCAAATTAAATCACACAAATAGAGAGAGAGAAAATAAGGGAGATACACCTTCCTCTTTGGAAGGGGGGGACGGCCCACCAATTCCCTCAAGGAATTGGTGCCGCCCCCACCTTTCCAAAAGGGAGGGACAATCTCCTTGATTTTCTCCCTACTCTATTTCCAACAACAATTTGTTGGTATTTTAATTCACCAAAATAATTATCAATTAATTTTGGGAATATTGCAATCTTGACATTGGAATATTGTGAATCAAATTCACAACCCAAAACAAAATGTAATTTACATTTTCAATTAATTAAACAATGTGTATCCAATACACATTAATAATTAATCTACTAATATAAATTATATTTAACTCTCTCTAATACATTATAAATCACATTTATAATATATTAGGAATAATTGGATATTACTATCCACATTATTCTTATCCATAATAATTAAATCACATTTAATTATGTTGGATAGTATCTCATACATCATGATAATTAAATCACATTTAATTATCAACTTCTCTTTGCTTAGATCTTATGGAATTGCTCTTAAACCATTTAAGAACAATGCTATTTCTCCTCAGATACTTGGAGATAAGGACAGGGCGATTGTATTGTTCCACGTATAGTGACTTGGATATTGAGATCACATCTCAAATCCAGATCCCATGGACCTCTCATAGATGCTTGATTAAATCAAGACCGTAAACCTAATCTTCTCATTGCATATGAATCTCATTCAGATCAATGTCCGATAAATGGACTAAGATTAGGTTACTTCTCTGATGAGAGGAGTCACTAAAATCCAGACCTGTTTCATCACTCCCTCGGAATGGAAGCGTCATGGTTATACAATCGTTTATGATCAAATCACCCTTCAGGTATTCCCAATATCTGTACATCCTGCATACTGGAAGACTCATGATCATCATGAAGATAAAGATCACTTTTCCACTGCCATCTTCATAGTCTGATCATTAAGTTTCTCAATCTTGGTCCTTGGGATATGGTACAGATCATATGCTTTCACAAAGCATATATCTTACCTTCAAATTCATATCATGCTTCTAAAGCATGATGACCATGCATGGAATTTGGTCAATCCTAATACCTCATGAGTGAGCTCATGTCTCCCGGTTCACAAGTGAACCTGTATGATCCCTTTGAGAGATCATATTACTCATATGCCCTTACATGCACACAGCTCGCCGGTGTGTAGACCTTGATTAGGTCATCAACCTTTTGGTCTGTCAAATGTACATGCTCAGACATATAGTAATATATCTGTCTCTGGTCAGAGGATGTTTGCCTGTGATGTGACAGTATTCATCATAGGTCTTTGGTTATCTCGATCTCGTTAAGTCAACTCATTGACTCAACTAATCTGATACCTCCGAATCAATATTCCTATGCAGAGGACCTGCATCAAGAGGTCGATCAGATATCAGTCTAATGAGATGGGATTGCCATCTCCCACTCAGACTGGAGATCACTACTTGTTAATCATTGATGATGCTTGATGAGTCCTCTATCTAACTCCTTAGATATTCATCCAAGCATCAGCCTCTATGATTCAATCATTGAATCAACACCTGTATGATTATCAAGTTGGCCATGGTACATAACCCTTATTGTACAGAGGGACCTTATAGTGCATCATTCATTCAATATCAGAAAGGGAGTGAAACAAAACATCAATAACTTTTATTGATAAATCATTTATTACAATAACATTTATTGTAGGAATGGTTCGCCTCGGGCTCACATTGCTAACAGAAAACCCACTAGCCCTCAGAACCATTCAGGAACAAGCCTTAAACCCATACTCATTACATGCTGGTCAAAAACCTTCTGTGTCAGAGGTTTGGTAAGAGGATCAGCAACGTTGTCGGCAGAGGCCTCCTTGGTGATGATGATGTCACCACGCTTTTGAATCTCCCGAATGATGTGGTATTTCCTTTCTATGTGCTTGCTCTTCTGATGCCATCTAGGTTCCTTCGCCTGGGCAATGGCTCCCGTGTTATCACAGAGTAGCAAGATGGGAGTATCCGAGGAAACTACGCCAAGCTCTTGAACGAACTTGCGCAACCACACCGCCTCCTTTGCAGCATCCGATGCGGAAATGTATTCGGCTTCTGTTGTTGAATCTGCTGTAGTGTCCTGCTTCTTGCTTCTCCATCTCACAGCACCACCGTTCAACAGGAACACAAACCCTGATGTCGACTTTCGATCATCAATATCCGATTGGAAGTCAGAATCTTTATATCCCAAGACTTGGAGATCACCATCTCCATAGACCAAGATGTAATCTTGCGTCCGTCTTAGATATTTGAATATGTTCTTTACTGCATTCCAGTGTTGTTCTCCATAGCAGGATTGGTAACGGCTTACCACTCCCACTGCATGGCAAATATCTGGCCTAGTACACATCATGGCATACATTAAGCTTCCTACGGCTGATGCATAAGGACATCCAGCCATGGCCTTCTTTTCCTCAACAGTTTGAGGAGCCATTCCTTTAGACAGGTGGATACCATGTCTTAAGGGTAGGAATCCGGAACTATCCATATGGAATCGTTCAAGAATCTTCTTAATGTATCCTTGTTGTGACAATCCCAATATCCTCTTCTCTCGGTTTCTGAACAGCTTCAGACCCAAGATGTAAGAGGCTTCTCCAAGATCGTTCATCTCAAAGGTATGGCACAGCCAAATCTTCACACTGGTCATCATCCCTGTATCATTCCCAATGATAAGGATGTCATCTACATAAAGCACGATGAATACAATGGCGCTCCCACTAAGCTTCTTGTACACACAAGGTTCATCAGGATTTTGCACAAAATCATAACTCTTTATGGTTTTGTCAAATCTGATGTTCCATCTACGAGAAGCTTGCTTGAGCCCATAGATGGATTTCTTCAGCTTGCATACTTTGCCATCCTCAGTTATGAAGTCCTGGGGCTGCTCCATGTAGATATCCTTCTCGAGGTATCCATTGAGGAAAGCCGTCTTGACGTCCATCTGCCAGATGCGTAGTCAAGATATGCAGCTATAGCTAGCAATGCCCTGATGGATTTAAGCATAGCCACAGGAGAGAATGTCTCATTGTAGTCGATGCCTTCTCTCTGTGTGTAGCCCTTGGCTACGAGCCGTGCCTTGAAAGTCTCTACTTTCCCATCAGGTCCCCTCTTTCTCTTGAAGATCCATTTGCACCCAATGGATTTTACCCCCTTAGGTGGATCCTCTAGGGTCCATACACCATTCTTATGCATGGAGTCAATTTCTGACTTCATTGCTAGCATCCATCTATCCATGTCATGATCCGCGAGTGCTTCATCAAATGAAGTAGGATCATTGTTAGTTTCACTTGACACATGGAATCCATACCTTTCAGGTGGTGCAACCACCCTCGAACTCTTTCGAAGAGGTATGGGTGTTTCATCTTTATTTACTTCTTCAGTTTTTGGTTCAGGAAGCTCAGAGTCCTCAGGGGACTCAATGAGTTCCTCTACTTCACTTTTGTCTTGACCTTAAGGAAATCATCCTCCAGAAATTTCACATCTCTAGAGACTAAAACCTTTTGGGTCTCAGGGTCATAAAGTTGGTATCCAATACCATCTTTAACATACCCAATGAAGTAGCACTCACGAGAGCGAGATTCTAGCTTACTTGCATCCACATTCTTTGCATGGACCAAGCAACCCCAAACCCTCAAGTGATTAACACTAGGTTTGGTTCCATACCATAGCTCATGAGGAGTCTTAGGTACAGATTTGCTAGGAATCTTATTTAGGATATATATTGCAGCCTCTACTGCATATCCCCAGAAACTAAGTGGTAAATGTGCTTTACTCATCATTGAACGAACCATATCCATGATGGTTCTGTTGCGTCTTTCAGCAACACCATTAAGTTGGGGAGTTCCAGGAGGAGTGAGATTGGAAATAATTCCATTCTCTTTAAGGTATTCCTTAAATTCATCTGATAGGTACTCGCCACCTCGATCAGATCGAATTCGTTTAATCTTCCTATTGGTTTGGTTCTCAACCAAAACCTTGAACTCTTTGAACTTTTCAAAGGTTTCAGACTTATGACGTAATAGGAAGATAAACCCGTATCGTGAATGGTCATCAATAAATGTCAAATAATATCGATATCCATTTCGAGTCGCGGTACTGAAGGGACCGCATACATCAGTATGTATTAAGTCAATAATACCTTCACATCTTGTAACCTTGTTACGGAAAGGCATCCTGGTCATTTTACCTCGAATACAATGTTCACAGGTAGGTAAAGGTTGAACCTGTAGAAAATCCAAAGGTCCATCCTTTATCAATCTATTGATCCTATCAACAGATAAATGACCAAGCCTTTGATGCCAAATCATGTTTGAATGATTTATATTACTCCTGGATCTTTTAGGGTTTTTATTAGTGGTTGTAACATTCATGACATGCTCATTTATGCACAATTCATAGAGTCCTCTAGAAGTCAAAATGCCCTCTGCAATATATTTATCATAATGATTTATGACTAATTTATTACAAAATAGGAATGAATATCCACTTCTAACTAGCTTAGATACAGATATCAAATTCCTTCTGACTTCAGGTACATAAAGACACTCTTTAAGTACTAGGACTCTTCCACTAGATAATGATAGTCGACAGGTCCCGACGGCGACTGCTGCAACACTTGCATTAGATCCCATCTGGATGACTATCTCCCCTTCTTCAAGCTGTCTAGTTTCCTGAAACAAATGCAACAAATTGCATACATGAACAGAAGCACCAGAATCAACTACCCAACTTCCTTCTCGTCCAACGAGAAAGCTGGTTTGAATGATAAAAGTAGATTTCATACCTGCTGGGGCTTTACCTTTGTCGATCGACTTCAGGTAATCCTGGCAATTACGCTTCCAGTGCCCCGGCTTCTTGCAGTGGTGACAGACGTCGGTTTTCTTCGACGTCATTAAAGTGGATGCATTAGAAGATGAGGCAACACTTTGTCCCTTCTTCTTTCTCTTCTGGGTCGGGCCCTTCCGAGAACCTTGCTTCCGACCGCGCTTCCCTTTGACCTGTGCAACCATTGCAGTACCAGAGGGACCATCTTTCTTCATTACGTCTTCTGCATGCTTTAATGCAGCAAGAAGCCCAGCATTTGTCAGTTCCAACTTATTTATGTGGAATGACACCACAAAGTTATTGAAAGATTTGGGCAATGACAGCAGAATTAAATCGGATTGCATGTCTGCATCCATCGTCGCCCCCAGAGTCTCAAGCTCTGACAAGTACCCAAACATTTTGAGTACATGCTCGCCGACCGAGGTCCCTTCCTGCATCTTGCAACGAACGAGTTCTTTCATAACATTGTACCGCTGGGTGCGGTTAATGTCACCAAACATATCCTTTAGATTCTGCATGATATCCTGGCAAGTACTCATCTCCACATGTTGCTTCTGAAGAACATTGGAGAGAGAACCCAAGATATAGCACCTAGCCAAGACATGATCTTCATCATACTTGTCATTATATGCTTTGTCTTCCTTAGATTTAGGGTTTTCAAGTTTGTTTTTAGAGAGCACATAGCTGATGCGCTCTGCCGAAAGCACAAGCTCCAAATTACGGATCCAATCCGAGTAATTCGGTCCGGTCAATTGGTTGACCTCCAGAAGCCTGCTCAGTGGGTTCATGGACTTCATTTTCTGAAATTGAGAATGCACTATATTAGAACATATAATCATATATTCAATTTAATTTTATTTGATTAAGGCATTTTAAATCAAATTAGTCTTGCTATGTCAACTATGAAAGTTTATTCCCTTATTCACTTTCATAGTAGGAGATATACTTACCAATATATCTCAAGCAAGAACTGTGATCTCCTCTTTATCATTGTCATATCCCAATAATATGAGAACCTATGACTCCGATAAAGAGAAGCGGGAACACATTCCGCCTTGCAAGTCCAACTTGCATTTCCCAATTCGGTCTTTAATACCCGAGCCCACCACCCTTAGGTGATGTTGACTCGTCATTAATTGAACCAACCGTCAACATGAATACAACTCGCTATGCGCAATCCAATATCGCCCCAATAATATGAGGACCCGATATTGGGGTCACTACGCATACGTCCTTACTCTTTCGAGAAGCGACGAGCCCGATCCAAACGGATCATATGTGGGAGCTGTCACTTCGGACAGGCGTCTCCCACATATAATATTTGGCGATGAAACCCTTCGCCTTGACGGGAGACCATGGATGTCACTTATGTGATCCTCCATCTCTTATTCAAATTTAATTAATTACTATGAATCTCATTCATATAATTAATTCTTCCAAGGGAATTATTAACTCTAATCATATTAGAGTATTCTCAATTGGATATAATTAACTTAATCATATTAAACTAATTATCAATCCAATTTAATCAATCAAACTTAATTTTATGCTTGAATATATATATGATATTAATCTCAAAGTACGTATTAATTCGTATTTTAATAATTAGAAAAATACATCATAATCCCTCGGACATTATCCCAGCCCTACCCGCTGTCATGGCTAGTACCGGCGGGAGTGGGGCGGACCACATACGTTGCAACCCGCTGACCCAGCGATCCCCGACTAGACACCATATCCACCTCGAGAAAGGATAATGCCAAATTGATTATTTTGTACTTGAGATGATCATCGGTTCTTCAACCGAAATTATACCATATAGTAATCAAAACAATTTTGATTTTAAGGAAATTTGCTAGGCAAATTCCCAAGTCCTATTCAAGCAAGAAGTTTGATGATTGTAATTCCAATTATGGTTTAGATCAAATCTAATCAACTAATTGGTTGGGGCCAATTCAATTAGGCAAATAATCATGTTTCAATATTTCACAAATATTTTTCAAGATTATTTCACGAAATTAACAATTAATTTCACTAATTGACAATCACTTGGTTCTAGATTAGGAAAGCAATTTCAGCAGTGACCCCTACTTACTAAAGTTGGCATATCTCAATCATATTAAATCCAAATTAAGAAAATTCAATTTCTAAAGTTTGCTAATTTGATTTAGGACAGAACCTAAGTTGATGTTTCACGCATTTCGAGGCAAGTCTAAACAGTAATTAACATTTTAATCACGTTCAGATTCACAGTTCCCGCAACAGTGCATACATGTTCATTAAAACGACCATATCTCGAGCATACGAGATCCGATTTACGCAAACTCAGATCCTATGGTTTCCTTATTTAATGGGGAACATAATCCAAGTATAAAAATCGTGTTTAAACAATTTAAACAGTGCCGAATTTATTTACTAAACAGATCTGTGAAATCAAATGCGATGAAAACTTTCGCGACCTTAACGAACCCAAGTCATCCTTGGTTAACGAATCACTATTCGAAACCATCGACCTAAGGCTCTGATACCACTTGAAGGATATGGAGAGATCCTCAAGCGCATCACGGAAGTGTGAGCGTCGTATCGGATACGACGAAGAACGACTAGTCGTACTAGTTGTTCGGTGCAGCGGAATTTAAAAAATTTATTCGATGAAACCACATGATCCAAGAACCATTCTCGGATCGTTTCATCTACAACCACAACAAGTATAATGCAATACCTCTTGAAGCGTGGTTGATCGAGTCTCTAAGAGAACAGACCTCCCGTCTCAAGTCCGATCGTCGGAGAGATCGCTTGCGAGCGCGGGGATGAACCGCGGTGTCCTCGCAATCCAAGAAGTTGATCCAAGCGCGGTTGCTCCTGATCTCGTCGCACGAGATCAAACGTATCCTTCGCGGGCGAAGCACTCGAAGTAGACGGAGAACCGCAGAGCGTCGAAGCGGTAGCACGAGGGCGCGGGCGTCGACGTTTCTCTCCACCAAGGTGGGCGGCCACCAAGAAGAAGGGGGAGAGAGGGCTGTCGAGTATGAGAGAAAGAGAGAGAGAGAGTTTTGCTACAATAGCATGTGTAAAGAGAGAGACAAGAATGCCTCTCTATTTATAGGGTTTTGGGATCCATGGATCTCAATCCTTGTGTCATATAAAATCAATGGTTGAGATTGATTTATGACAATCCAATGGTCAAGATTGTTGTTGGTAAAAACCAACAAATTGTGATTTAATTTTGATTAAATATATTTGATAAATCAAATAAATATAATACCAAATTAAATCACACAAATAGAGAGAGAGAAAATAAGGGAGATACACCTTCCTCTTTGGAAGGGGGGGACGGCCCACCAATTCCCTCAAGGAATTGGTGCCGCCCCCTCCTTTCCAAAAGGGAGGGGCAATCTCCTTGATTTTCTCCCTACTCTATTTCCAACAACAATTTGTTGGTATTTTAATTCACCAAAATAATTATCAATTAATTTTGGGAATATTGCAATCTTGACATTGGAATATTGTGAATCAAATTCACAACCCAAAACAAAATGTAATTTACATTTTCAATTAATTAAACAATGTGTATCCAATACACATTAATAATTAATCTACTAATATAAATTATATTTAACTCTCTCTAATACATTATAAATCACATTTATAATATATTAGGAATAATTGGATATTACTATCCACATTATTCTTATCCATAATAATTAAATCACATTTAATTATATTGGATAATATCTCATACATCATGATAATTAAATCACATTTAATTATCAACTTCTCTTTGCTTAGATCTTATGGAATTGCTCTTAAACCATTTAAGAACAATGCTATTTCTCCTCAGATACTTGGAGATAAGGACAGGGCGATTGTATTGTTCCACGTATAGTGACTTGGATATTGAGATCACATCTCAAATCCAGATCCCATGGACCTCTCATAGATGCTTGATTAAATCAAGACCGTAAACCTAATCTTCTCATTGCATCTGAATCTCATTCAGATCAATGTCCGATAAATGGACTAAGATTAGGTTACTTCTCTGATGAGAGGAGTCACTAAAATCCAGACCTGTTTCATCACTCCCTCGGAATGGAAGCGTCATGGTTATACAATCGTTTATGATCAAATCACCCTTCAAGTATTCCCAATACCTGTATATCCTGCATACTGGAAGACTCATGATCATCATGAAGATAAAGATCACTTTTCCACTGTCATCTTCATAGTCTGATCATTAAGTTTCTCAATCCTGGTCCCTGGGATATGGTACAGATCTTATGCTTTCACAAAGCATATATCTTACCTTCAAATTCATATCATGCTTCTAAAGCATGATGACCATGCATGGAATTTGGTCAATCCCAATACCTCATGAGTGAGCTCATGTCTCCCGGTTCACAAGTGAACCTGTATGATCCCTTTGAGAGATCATATTACTCATATGCCCTTACATGCACACCAGCTCGCCGGTGTGTAGACCTTGATTAGGTCATCAACCTATTGGTCTGCCAAATGTACATGCTCAGACATATAGTAATATATCTGTCTCTGGTCAGAGGATGTTTGCCTGTGATGTGACAGTATTCATCATAGGTCTTTGGTTATCTCGATCTCGTTAAGTCAACTCATTGACTCAACTAATCTTATACCTCCGAATCAATATTCCTATGCAGAGGACCTGCATCAAGAGGTCGATCAGATATCAGTCTAATGAGATGGGATTGCCATCTCCCACTCAGACTGGAGATCACTACTTGTTAATCATTGATGATGCTTGATGAGTCCTCTATCTAACTCCTTAGATATTCATCCAAGCATCAGCCTCTATGATTCAATCATTGAATCAACACCTGTATGATTATCAAGTTGGCCATGGTACATAACCCTTATTGTACAGAGGGACCTTATAGTGCATCATTCATTCAATATCAGAAAGGGAGTGAAACAAAACATCAATAACTTTTATTGATAAATCATTTATTACAATAACATTTATTGTAGGAATGGTTCGCCTCGGGCTCACATTGCTAACATTGAGGTCTTGGGAAATTTTTTGCCAGCAGTTCCTTCCCTCATCTGAAGCTTTATTTCAACCCCACAACTCATGTCTTTAGACGTCTGCATCACTAGATAAGGATAAAAATGCACCACTAAAATGAACCGCTCTTCACAACCCCATGCATGTCGAGCTAAGTCCAAAGTGCATGTGTCCAAAATTGGTTCACTAATGAAGAGTTAAACGGATGACACCAAGTGTTCTACTTAGGCAAGTTTAAGTTGACTTCCCAAACATGGTCTCATAGAACCCAAAGATTTATTCAAAGACCCAAAGAGTCTAAATTCCAGTTCCTAACTAGGCTCCTTACAATGAAAGTTAAAGGCCATAATCAAGCTCCATCCTTTAGACTATTCCCGATCGTTAGTTCGAGAAATCAAATTTATTTTGAAAAATGCTAATGCAAATGCAACCATGTTTTTCTGAAGTACATTTTTATGAATTTTACTCATTTTTATGGATTTTAAATATTATGCAATTTTTATTAATTTTAGGACTTTACCCTTTTTATGGACTTTTCAATTTTTTAAACAAGTATTACAAGAATTTTACAAGATAAATGGCCAATATTTTATTTGAACAGAATAACTAATGTATTTTATAAATTTTATATACAAAGAATTTTACAAAGATTAACTGATTTTTACACATATTTTAATAAGTAGGATTTTAAATAAGTATTATACATATTAAATACATATTTTAAATACATATTTAAATAAATAATTTTAAGTAAGATTTTTACAAATATTTTACTTATTTACAGGATTTTATAAATTATAAATAAATAAATGGTTTTAAAATTAACCCTTACCACTTTTATGGATTTTACAGATATAGAGTATACATAAAAATACGAGTTACGGACAAAAGTATATATATAATATATACACATCCCCTATACTTAGCTTGTGCTATGTCCTCATAGCGTTAAAAGAGAAAAAGGAGGAAATAACTCGTGCTAATTAAAAGTGGGTGAAAAAGAATAGAACGAATAGAAGTCAGTCGACCCCCTTATACTTATGATCATGTCATCGTTAGTATAGTGGAAGACAAAAATGAGGTGACTGAGGAAAAAGAATATAGAAATGAAAGAACAAAAGAAAGAAAAATGAAATTAATGAAATCACTCGGTCCCCCCTAAACTTAGGATAATGCATCATAAGTATAGAAAAGAATGTGGACAAAAATTAGTGACCAGTGTTAGTGTAAAAGAATGGAGAACAAGAGAAAAGTAAAAAGAACAAAATAAAAAACTCGAATCAACGGGCAATCAGTCCCCCCAACTTAGGATTTGGTATCCTAAGTATATAAGGCGAGCAAAACATGGGAACGATTGTGAGCTACGAAGAATATATAGGTGGTGATATACTCTAGAAAATCGAAAGTCCCACATGTCTCTATACAAGACAAAATGAAGTGGAAAAGTAGTCATGCATCCTATACAAAGTAGATCACCTCAACTCTGGCCAGATGATCAGTAGTCTCCATTTAGTATTTTAGCATCTGCCCATTCACCACAAATGGTTCTACACTAGTTGACATATACTATATAGGTATACTTTCATTGTCATGCACCATTCAGACTATATACAGTCCTTCCCATTTGCTCTTTAACTTGCCAGGAAAAATTCTCATTCGTGCATTGAATAAGCAGACTTCCAGACCAAGGATAAATATCTTGTGACGAATGTGTCTATCGTGCCTATTCATTACTTTGTCCTTATAAAGGAGGGTGTCTCGTATGCCTGATTTCGAATCCCTACTAGCTCATTCAAATCCATCTATCTCTTGGTTCTTGCTTTCTGCATATCCAGTGAAATCTCTCTAATGGCACGTTCAGATTTGTGCATGATCTTTACGGGCAAATGACATGATTTCCCATAAACCATTCTGAAAGATAGAGTACCTAAGGGAGTCTTATATGAAGTACGTAATGCTCAAAAAACTTGTTCTAGAAGATGTGACAAGTTCTTCCTATCCGATCGTACTAATTTTTGAAGAATGGATTTCATCTCCCTATTTGAAATTGCAGCCGCGTTGTTCATCTATGGGAGGTAAGGAGAAGCTATTATGTGATCGATTCTATAATTCTTCACCATCTTTTTGACCTCCTTATTAATAAAGTGGCTACCCACATCTGAAATAAGAATACGTGATACTATCCTGCTGTCAGCAGTTCGTACGGGTATAGCCTCCACTCATCTACTAACATAATCCATAGAGAGAAGAATGTACTCAAATCCACTGCTCGAAGGGAACGGTCCCATAAAATCTATGCTCCACACATCAAAGATCTCACAAATGATTACTAGTCGCATTGTCATTGCATCTCTGGTACTGACTGTCCCTACTGCTCTCTAACAATCCAGGCAACTCTTCACGAATGTGCATGCATCTCTAGTAGGAGTCGGCCACCAAAATCCGCTCTGAAGTACCTTATGCATTGTACTCTTCCTTGAGTGATGTCCCCTACCTCTAAAGAATGGCACAGAGTGAGTATTCCTACTGAGGAATGCATCACCAGTAGACATAATTCGATCCCTCATGAAAAAGAATCGGATCCTCCCATTGGTAGTATCGTGCCTCGGAAACTAGCATGTTGACTCGGTCCTTCAGCCAACCCTGTGGACTCTTCTGTGTAATTTGAAAGTTCACTATATCTGCATACCATGGAAGCTCTGTAATTTCAAAGATACTCTCATCTGGAAATCTCTATGCAATCTCTGGCATGTACTCATCTAAAGGCTGCTCTATCTGTAATCAGGATTGGTGATCACTATCATGTTCTTTACCCTAGGTTTATCCTTAATGTCCAAATCACATTCCTGAAGGAAGAGAATCCATATAAGAAGTCATGACTTGGCATCCTTATTCTACATCAAATACCCGATAGTTGAATGATCTGTATATATTGTAATCTTTAAACCAAGAAGATATGATCTGAATTTGTCCAATGCAAATAACACTGCCAACGTCTCTTTCTTTGTCACTGTGTAGTTACGCTGAGCATCATCTAAAGTTTGGCTAGCATGGATGGTAACAGGAAGTCTATTCCCCCTCTATCCTAGTACAACCCTACTCGCAAAATCTAAAGCATCCGTCATGATCTCAAAAGGAAGAGGTCAATCAGGTGGATGTAGGATAGGAGCACTGATAATCATCTCCTTCAATGTGAGGAACACACTAAGACATTTGTCATCTACCAAGAACTCAATGTCTTTGTCTAATAGTTCAGTTAACGATCGAGAATCTTAGAAAAATCCTGAATGAACCGTCGTTAGAAACCCGTGCCCTATAAAAGATCGTAACTGCTTGATGTTGGATAGTGGCTCGAGACACTTTATGACATCCACCGTGGCAGGATCAACCTCCATGCCTCACCTGAAGATGACATGCCCTGCCACAATCCCATTTGTAACCATAAAATGGCTCTTTTCCCATGACATCTCACAGCATTTCTGAAGAACCTGGTCTAGATGCACTAAACAATCGTCAAAGGACTTACCATAGACTGAAAAATCATCCATAAAGACCTTGAAAAAATCACCAATCATGTATCCAAAGATGACATGCATGCACCTCTGGAATGTAGAAGGGGCATTGAACAAACCAATGGGCCTCCATTTAAAGGCATGACATGTTAAAGTGGTCTTGTCTAGATCTTCAGGAGCAATAGTAACCTGGTTGTATCCGGAGTAACTGTCAAGGAAATAGAAGTACTCCTTCTCTTCCAACCATCTATAAAAGCAAAGGGAAGTGGTCCTTCTTCGCCACGACGTTCATTTTCGGTAATCAATGCACACCCACCATGACACGGTTACTCTCTTTGGAATCTCCTCTCCACTCTTATTCTTGACCATCTGAATTCTCGATTTCTTCAGCACAACATGTAATGGGCTAACCCATTCAGACTTGGAGATGGTATAAATAAACCTTGTGTTGCATCATCTCATAATCTCTTTTTTGACAAGATGTCATAAAATCGGATTCAGCCTGCTTTGAAACTCTCTAGAAGGTCTGCTGTCATGATCGAGATAAATATGGTGAGAGCACAAAGCATGATTTATCCCGTGGAGATCAGATACATCCCATCCAATTGCCTTGCAATTTCTTTCAAGAATCTCCATCAGATGAGATTCTTGGTCTTAGGTCAAAGATGAGCTGATAATGATAGGAAACTATCAATGTGGACCCACATAGGAAGCATATTTCATATTGGGCGATAAGGTATTCAGTTCTAGCAAGGTAGAATCTGCATCTGTCGTATCCTCATCTATATGTGCGTTGGGATCTGTGCTGGTGGTAGATGTGTCTGCAATATGATTATCCACCATCACAATATGCTCCAGAGTCAGACTACGGAAGATGTCTAAAACATCATCTGACATGCTACTATACTCATCCTCAGAATGACTAGAGGAAAATAACTCAGTTAAATGAAAATCAGTCTCTTAGCTCATCTAAAGTGGAGGAATCGTGTGAACTCTTAAGATTTGAAATATCTACAATGAAATCATCAGGTATCTGCTCCATCTTCTCATCGTCATCCATGATAAAATATAATGTACCATCAACAGAACTACCAATTGTAGTCTCAGACCCATCCTCTGCTAGGATATCACAAATCTCTACTCGACACCTTTTGAGGTCATCAAGGCGAACATCATCCATGTAATCACAGGTGGCCAAGGAACTTAGGGCATCTGAACTAGCTGTAGATGCAGCATGGGATATGTGTGATTCTCTCACCATCTCTATATGTACTTTCTAGCCCTCAATGTGAAAAGATGCCTTCCTTGTATCATAGTCGAAGAGGGACCTCACGGTCTCCAAGAATGGTCGGGGTAGGGTGTAATTGTGTCGGGAAATCCATGTCTAGGACAGTAAATTCCATCGGGAACTATAGGCCCTGCATGATCACGATAACGTTCCTCAAAATTCCCCTAAGTTTCTTTACAGATCTATCAGCAAACTGAAGGATCACATGAGATTTGTAAAGAGGACCTAACTCGAGCTTAACGAGTAAACAAGATGGTAACAAATTGATCGAGGAACCATTATCTAATAGAGTGCGATCGAATGCTGCATGAGAAATCTCGCATCTAACATAATGTTCTCCTGATTTTTTCTTCTTCTTGGGCAATCTGTTTTGTATGGCGCATGATGTCGCCTTGGTCAAACATGCTTCTCTATACGCGATCTTTTCTTCCTACATGTGGTACATATATTCTTCAACTGATGCTTAAGCATAGGGAAGTGATCCAAGGCATCATGGAGCATGATCTTTAAAAAGATATGATCTTTCAATAATCTTTCTGTCTCATGAGTGAAAACATTCTTTTTGAAATTTTTCTTTCCTTTTCCATATAAAGCATCAGGAAAAGGAACAATCTCAGGATTGATAAAATCAACATTTTTATTCACATCAAAAGTGGAATCAACATGTACATCGAGTGTCTCAGAAGTATGTACAAAAATCTCTAAAATAGGAGAAGAAAAATCTACATTGGGGGTATCTACATGGTCTGGGGTGGTATCATTGTCTTATGCGCCTGTGTCCATGTCAACTGTCTCTCCATTGCTCCCCTCTCCATGATCATCAGTGTGATGGACATCATGCTAGTCCTCATCGTGGTGGTCCTCCTCCTCAGCATTAGAATATGAACCATGAATATCATCATGGATCGACTCTCTCTCCTCATCATGTGCCCTCTCCTCCTCTCAATCAGGTGCTCGTGGTGATCTACCGCTCCTGAGATGAATGAAGTTAGATAAAAATTCAGGAAAAGAGATTGTATCTCTAGTCATATCTACCTGATCTGAATACCTCCTCTTGTTGTTCATGTTCATCTGAGGTTGGGTTGGGAGAGTGGTCTTAGGCACGTCTAACTCATCCTGCAATGGTTAACCCACTCCATATCTATCTTATGCGTTGTCTGGAGCGTGCTCAACATGTCCATGATCTGGTTCAATGCTAGGTCCTGTGAAGATATCTCAGACTTAGTGTGGCGTCCCTGACTATCTACTCTCTCCTGCCTAGGAGTGTACTGCTATGGTGTGTAAGGCTGAGGAGACCTCTGTGGTGTAAAGGAAGACTGCTGCTACTACTAGTACTGATAAAGCTATGAATGTGTAGCAAGATACTAATGTGAATGTGGTCTCCGATAGGCGTTCTGGTGAGACTGTTGTTGCTTGTAAGGCTGGCAGTGCTAAAAATGTGGATGTCCATACTACTGATAACTATGTTCATGCTGTTGATGGTGTATGCTCTACGGATTAAAGTGTGGTGAATGCTGAACAGGAGTGTACCATATCCCGTTGATCTCAAGAGTAGCATGAGAATCAACATCATCATCTCCAGGGATAGTGATCTGACTCGGGTTGGCATTGGACAGATCCTCATGCCAATCAATCTGTTGAGGCTTAGTAGACTGTACTGCCTCGCTCTGAATAAACTGTATCTGATGGGTGGGAGGAGTGGGTAAAGATCTCCATACATGTTGTGAAGTTGAAGAAGGACAGGACTGCTAGCTTGGTCACCTTCTTCATCGGATCGCTCAACTGCTGAGGAAGTGAAGAGAGTTTCTCCAACTCTCGTAGTGGTTGTAAATCCTGAACTTGCTTATGAATCACGTCTAGTGTAAGATTCTCACTAATGAATCCCAAGTCGGATTGTGAATCAGAATCAGAAACATACACCACCTTCTAATGCTCTCGGTGGTGTGGTGGTTGTGGGCCCTTCGGGAATGCCCGAGTGGAGTTGACTACACATGAATTCTCTACCATCCCCTCAAAGATGGACCAAACTAACTCGACATCCCTATTCAGATAACTATCGCCACATGCGATGCTCACTAGTCCCTGAACATCATGATGGAGCCCTCCCAAGTAGTTCTGTATGAGCATCTTCATTGGTATCTCATGATGAGGGCATCTCTCTATCAAATCCTTGTATCTATCCCATGCCTCATGGAATGACTCATGTGGTAACTGTATAAAATTGGAGATCTGACTCCTCATCATATTCGCCCGTCCCAGAGGAAAATATTTACACATGGATGTGGACTTCAGATCATCCCATGTAGAAATCTCCCTCCCCAAATGACTCAACTAGTAAAGCGCCTTACCTGCCAAGGTGAAGGGGAAGGCCTTGAGGCGTATAGCCTCTTGCATAACTCCTGGATAGTTAGTCGTACCGCATATCATCTCGAACTATTGTAGGAAGGTAAATGACTCCTTTGAATAGTTCCCATAGTACTTGGTAAGCAGTGAAATAAAGGACAATCATAGCTTGTATGACCCTTGATTCAGTGATAACCAAATCCAATGGTGTAACATTCTTGCTCCCGGGTCATACTCATCTTGTAAAGTTGCGGGAACCTTATCAGGTGGTGGTGGGTTTCCGGCTCCTACTCTCAATGCAACGATCTCATCTCTAAGCTCATCCTAGACTCTACACTACTCTCTAGTTTGTTAGCTCATCTGCAGCAATGCGTATAGAGTCCCATCAGTAATATCCGAAGCTGGATCTTGTCTCTCACCTGTACGCCTCTCATCAATCAGTCTCTCCTCAATAGCTCTATCCTCAACTGGTCCCTTCCCTCTAGCCATGTTCCTCGAATCCTCTAGGAAGGAAAAAGTCTCATAATAACTCTGTGAAAACATGCAGGAGAAATAGACGAATAATTGAGGCATGGTTTTACCTCTACTGAAGGGCTTGGAGGCAATGGAGTCTGGGTCCGACTCACTTCGTGACTATGTAGAACCGACTCGGGAAGAGGGTCATCCTGAGTTTGTGAAGACATATGATAAATAGTAGAAGGTCAAAGGCTCACGGAGTCTGAGCTCAAAATCCATCTAGTTGTCATCTTAGATGTCAAAAGAAGTACGAGAGAGAATATGATGTCAAATCAAGAACACAAGCGTAAAGGTGTATAAGATGCGGAATAATGCACACCTCGCATACAAATACAAAGCAAACCCCAGATTCACCAACTTCATACGGTGGAGACCGTAAGAGTTCACAATTTTATATTTTCAAATTTATTTTTGGTGATCAATCCGTTGTGTTAGCAAACTCGCAAAGGGTATCACCCTATCGCCCAGCATACACGCTCACAGTCCCCAAAACAATGGTACCATCTGCCCAGTCTGTCAGATTATATCAGGCTCAAAGTGAACTATGAGGTATTAGTAAACCAAAATGACTCTCTATGGTCGGAGGAAAGTACTTACAGTTGCAACCATGCACCGAAAAATGATGTACATTTACTTAAGGCACAAGTCCATGGATTTTTGGCTCTACTCCTTAAGAATGCATCCTCACCCACTTTGTCTAGAGTATACTTGAATACAATGAGGGGTTTGCTCTCTCAATACAAATTAAGTCCATGTCTTTTTTATTTTTTTATCACATTTTTAAAAGAAATTTTTTTAAGGTTTTTCACTTTTTTTTGGATATTTTCAGAAATATCTATCGAGATGTCGGTTCTTTTTAATTTTCAAATCCGTGTCTCACAAAGGGAGAATCATGGAATACAATGGAAAATGATGATGCATGCAGAGATATACATCATACCTTGCAGCAAAAGTCTGCATGCAAGTGATTCGTGCAGAATTGTAAAACCTAGGCTAATGCATGTAAAAGCGAGAAAACCAACTCTTAATCAAAAGTTCTAGCATAAGAATGAATTAATTTTCAAAGTAGTCTAACTTACACCTAAGTGTGTATTAGGGAGCTAACTTTTACTTTATTTGTCTAATCAAACAAACAAAACCACGGTGATGCCCCCAAGTGCACCGGCACCTGGTGAAACAAACCTCGAAAAATATCTAACGTCTGGGTGCAATTGGGATGTCCTTAGTGGACCCCTTGATACAAAAAGAAACACGAGAAAATGCCCCTTCCTCTCTCACAAAAATAGAAAAATGGGCAAGTGCCTTTCTCTCAAAAGAAAACTAAAAATATTGTCCAAAAAATACAACGAAAATCTTGTGTTGGCTAACTCGCTCTAGCCTCTGCAACTAGATAAGAGAAGAATGACCGAGTCTCTACACTCTCAGTTGAGCCGGCTTTCGAAAAAATCGGCTAATCCTGCAGGCCCTACAAAATGGGTTATCTTCACACAGATAAAAAAACAAAAACCCCAAAAAAATTGAAATAAACAACTGACTCCAAAAACCAAGAAAAAGAAATCAAGAGAAAGCCGACAAAAGAAAATCGAGAAAATAAATAAAAATTAGAGAAAGAAAAAGTTACACAATACTCTCGAAGAAAATAAGAGAAAATAAAAAAAATCAAAAGAATCAAAAGAAAACGAAAACAATCAAAACCCATGAAAAATTTAGGAAAACCAAAAAAACATGAAACAAAAGAAAATAGAGAAAAAAATTAAAATATCACAAAAAATTAAACTAAAAAATCTCAAGCGTGGCTACACCTCCTCGATAACGACGCCATTTTGATAACAGTCTCTGACCAAGCGTAGATAAATGTCGAAGTAGAAACTACTAAAGAGAGAGAGATGATTAATCAAACAAAATTGAAAAACTATGAATCGGATTTTGTTTCACTACTTATTTATCCAGGTAAGTATGCCTACGTCGAACACAACAAAATCGTGCTCGAGATTTTCGAGGAGTGAGTGATATTTTTTATTCTTTCTTTATTTTCTTCTTCAAAGCGATAAAATTCTTTTTGGGATTTTAATTTCTAATCTTTTTATTTGATTTTATTTTTCCAATTTTTATTTTATTTTCAAAGAGATTTTTAATCAATTTATCTACAATATAGTATGTGAAAATAATAGAGGAATAATGATACTATATAGTAGAGAAATCGACTTGAGCAACAGGCTCGAGAAAGAAAAGAAAACAAAGAAAGACTGATTAATAATCGATAAAGAAATCCAAAACAGAACTCATGAAGAAATTATCGAGTTTCGATTCAAAAATAAAATGTCAAAAATACTATGATGCTAGAATAAGGTCTAAGGGTCTACATTGTTCACATTAGTCCAAAAATAATATGTAAAAAAATAATATAAAAGATAAAGGTATCTTGTAATTAGGTCACTGATCAAGGCCCTAATTGTAAAAAAAAAGTATCTCTGGATTTACAATTAGGTCCCCATGTAGGGACCTAAGTGTAAAATGGAAAAACTCTAGAGGCAATTGCAAATTTTGGATTACTACAAGGTCTTCTTTGCAAAATTTCCACCCATCCGCAGATCAACATCCTGGATTAGAATGCGCTGAGCGATCGTGGCGGTCCAAGTGTGGCACGTGTCGATAGTGTGTGCTCTGCTTGTTCTTGGATGTTGCTCCCCAAATCGTGGGTTGTGGCGACGGTTGTACTTCCTCTCCAACAAAGCAGTGATGGCTGCACGGAAGACGATGCTCCTGCAGGGCCAGGAGGAGGTCGCCTTCCTCCTTTGAGCTCACCTGCGGTGGGGCGAAGACACGGAAGGAAGCAATGACTTGGAAATCAACTAGGGTTTTAAATCCTAGTCCTGGATGAGACTGCAACTGCTCGATTGCTCCATGAAGAAGGAGAAGCAACTCTAGATGGTTAATAGAATGCTCCAAAAGCATGAGGACAACATGCAAAGAGATTTGGGTTGCTCAATTTTGCAAGAATTGGCCAATGTGTTAAAGGAAATGCAGGTTAAAGAAAATGGGTTGTAGGGGCTGTTGTTTAGAGGAAATTGGATGTGAATTGACTTGAATTGGGACAAGATTTGAAGTGGGAATTATAAAATGATGATTAGACGATCTAAATTAAGGATTAACTAGTCCATTGAGGTACATTGATCAAGAAATTCGAAAGGAGTATGAAGGATGTTAACTGGGAACTGAAGGATGTATGATCCTTCTGAGTCTTTGCTCGAATGGTCGGTAATCCCTGAGCTCAACACGGCTTGAAGCTGTGATTCAAGGCGTTCTCCACCTTGGAACGTCTTCCCCTAACATCCCTCCACTACATAGAGCTCCTCCCAAGGCATTGTCACCAATGTGAGCATCGAGGATCGCCGAGAAAAGTAGAAGGTCAGGCAGTTCAGACTGGAGCTGGAAGAAGTTAGTTTGTAAACTGACGAGGTTATGATCAATAAATAGTAGAATTGATAAGGGATTAGAGGTGGATCGATGGCTGGCGTGTGTTAGGATTGTTAGGGCTTAGAGATGGAGGGTTTGGATTGGATGAAGGTGGCTAGATACGATGGGAGTAATTAGTTGAAGTTCAGCTGGAAGAACAGAAGCAGAACAACCCTTCTTGGGGAAGATGAACCAGGTGGTGACACGTGTCAGCACCTGGTTGGCCATATATTTTAATTAGATTAATAATTAGGTAATAAATACTAAATAACTTAATTTTAAATAGTTATAAAAAGGAAAAATGTAGATAATTAAATTACCTAAATTATAGGATAATTTATTATGATAAATAATAGGTATTTAATGAAATATAAATATTATATTACTAAATATGTATATAGTTTACTTAATAAATAAGATTTTCATATTTAACTTAATAAACTAATAAATAACATGTCATTTTATGTTTTATAAATTAATAAATAATAACTAGTATGTATGTGAATTTTTATGAGTTTTAATTATTTAAATCAGATATATTAATAAATGTAGGTATATAGTCTACAATTCAGTTTCACTTATTAATTAGGGTTTTTGATTTATTTAAAATATTAAGTAGTGTGAAACAATTCTGAAATAATTCATGGTTAAAATACAAGATCAAAAAAATTATAAATTCAATAAAACTATAAATAGTGTATTCTGAAAAAAATAAATAGCCGAGAAACCTAATAGTCATTAGGTCCTAAAGCTGACTTTTTGCAAATGGACTCCAAGTTTAATGAAATCACCTCCATTAATTAGATAGTATTATTTTATGAACTAAAGGCGAGTAAAGCAAAACCAGAGTTTGTATGTGAAATCTATGATGTTCGGAAGTTGAGAAATTGACAATTTGAAAGTTGGATTTCTTAGCATAAATACAAGATAATATTTTTAACTTATTTTTATATTTTTCTATACATTTTTAGAAATAAATAGGAGAAGAGTTTGGTGAAAAATATGTACAACTGAATTAAATAAAAACCAATGAAGTTTTGGTATTTGTTTGATAATAATGAATATTATTTAGAATGTATAACCCCTGCTTATTTGTTGGTCGATCAATCCATGCTGACTTGGTCTCAGGGGTTAGATTATATATCTTTCAGCTATATTTATATGTTATAAGTCATATTGTATATATACACACATATCTACAATATGCCTTCTTTTATTTTCTACCTTTTTATTTCTTTATTATTTACATGATTTTAGTGCATAAAAATGCATTTTTATTCATGAATGGTATTTTGTTAAGAAATAGAATCTAATTAATATTTACATGTATTTGTTATAGGTTTTAGACAAAATGCAGAAGGAATATTAATTAATCATGGATTCATCATCTGCCACAACATTTTTCACTCCAAGTTTATCTCAAATCTCTAAATCAAACTCTTGGAGAAGAAGGATCCATCTGATAGGGCATTGTTTGACATCCTTCTTTGCTTGTAAGTACCGTATGGCAATGTGATCTACGTATACAATGACGTGTGAACTAAGTAGGTATGAACCGAAATTCTCTAAAGCAAACACCACTGCTAACATCTCCTTCTCTACAACTGTATAATTGCGTTGTGCCTAATCCGGAGTTTTGATAGCATAATGTATGGCAAATGTTATCCCATCCCTTCTCTACCTTAAAACAACTTCGACTACATAGTCTGACGCATCCGTCATGATCTCAAAGGGGAGAGACCAATCAGGTGGTTGAAGGACATAAGCTCTAGTAACCATGTCTTTCATCTGATGAAAAACAACGACAACTTTCAAATCAACTATAAACTCACTCTCCTTGTAAAGAAGCTCAGTTAAAGGTCTGACGGTCTTGCTGAAGTCCTTAATGAATCTCCTATAAAATCAACATGACCAATGAATGACCTCAACTGCTACAAATTCTACAACAACTCTAGCAAGGAGATCACATCAATCTTAGTTGGGTCAACAACCATACCATGTTTGGAGATGACGTGACCCAATACAACTCCATTAGTCACCATAAAGCGACTCTTCTCCCACGAGTGCACTAAGTTCACCTCGAAACAATGATGAAGTATTCGGTTTAAATGATTAAGACATAAGCCGAAACTATCCCTGTAGTCTGAGAAATTTTCCATGAAGACCTCGAGGAAGCTACCTACCATGTCGGTAAAAACAACCAACATACACCTTTCGAATGTAGCGGGGACGTTACACAATACAAAGGGCATCCGACTAAAGGCATAGGTGCCAAATAGATAAGTAAAAGTAGTTTTCTCCTGATCCTCAGGAGCGATTGCAATCTGGTTATATTCTGAGTACCCATCCATGAGACAAAAGAACTCCTTCCCTACCAACATCTCAATAATCTTAATAAAGGGCATCAGAAAGTGATCTTTCTTGGTAGCTGAGTTCATGCACCGGTAATATATGCTGACATGCCATGAAGTAGGTATACGGGTCAAAATCTCCTCACCATGATCATTCATCATGGTAATAATCCCAGATTCCTTCGGGACCACATCGAGCGAGCTGACCCACTTGGAATCTGAAATGGCATAAATATAGCCAACATAACACCATTTCCTAATCTCTTTCATGAAAACATCCTGAAGATTTGGATTTAGATGATGCTAACACTCACAGGTTGGTTTGCTGTCATCATCTAAGTAGATATGGTGTGAGAACAAAGCTGGACTAATCCCATGGAGATCCTAAATGTTTCAGCCTATGGCCTTGCAGTTTCTCTCGAGAACCTCTAGCAAGCGAGATGCCTGATCGTTGGTCAACTCCAAACTGATGATGACCATACACATTTGGGGGGCACCCACAAGGAAGGCATATTTCAATGTCAAAGGTAAAACTTTGAGCTCAGGTGGGGTCTGAATCAACTCTACAACAACCTCTGCAACTGCACTGGTAGAATGTAAATGATATGTACTGTGTAAACTGTCCACAATGGCTACTGTAGGCTCAACAAGTAAAGTCTCAGAAAGATCGGCAATGAATAACTTCTACTCAGAAAGAGATGTCTCATCCGGATGCTCAAAAATCTAAGAAAAATCAACATGAGGTATATCATCAGTAATCTCAGAAGAAAGTATCTCAGGTATATCAAAATGTAACTCCGAAAGTGACTCAATTTGGTCCTTAGAAAACAACTAAAAAAACCATCAACTGACAACTCAGAATAATCAACATGGAAGCTATTGTCGATGGTGCTTTTGAGAGGTTCCTTCTGAACTTCTGGGTGTCCATGAATTCTATGAAAAGATATGTCTCTCCAAACTCTACAAGAAAATCACAATCCTCAGAATATGCTGTAATTGTCTCTCTCTCTCATATGCTGTTGCTAGTGGCGGTGATGGCTTCAGATTTGAGATCGTCTCTATCTTAACCTTGTCATTGAGGGAGTGAAAGGTTATCTCTCCAGTACCTTAATCAACTACCGCCTTGGCCGTTCAAAGGAATGGTCGACCAAGTATGATCGGGGTATGCAGTAATAGTGCAGAGATATCCATATCCATAACAACAAAATCAACTGGGAGTCTCATTCCTTGCACCGTTACGATAACGTCCTCAAGAATACCCCTTGGACTCTTGATCAATCTATCAACAAACTAAAAGATCATCCTGGTGGATCTAAGAGGCCCTAACCCAAACTCAGTGAGTAGAGTGGATGGTATGAGATTAATGGAGGATCTGGTATCGAGAAGAATACGATCTCCTCTTAATCAAAGATATGACAATGGATGTGAGGTACTCCCTTATCTTTCTTTTTGTGTGGAAGGTTGCTGATGGCATGAACTATGGCCATGGTCAAGATGTGCTTTTATGTTTTCTTTCGTATGTTTTACCTTGGTTGACACTTTTGAGTACATGCTTCTTTCATTCCCTTTTTGACCGCGGTCATGTACTCCATGTCCTTAGGGAGTGGCATCTCTAAAAACATGCTATGAAGTATCTCTACCACTCCAGGATTAGCTAGTGTTGTTTTTAATTTTTTAATTTTTGAGTTTTATTCAAAGCTGAAGGAAATGAAACAGAATCAGAAACATCAAACTACTCATTTCTCTTATTCAAATTAGAGTAATCATGTACATGTAGATAACCAGAATCAGTCTGTACATTGTTATCCAATATAGCAATAGAAAAAGAAAAAGGAAAAACTAGATGGATTGCTTGGTTTGCTAGTGTAGAAGAAGACTCCACGGCGGGCATGTTCTCATTCAAGGCTGACTCGACAATGCATCTTCCTTTATTATCTTTTTGGCCTTTTCTGAATAATGATGGTGAAGGTGGTGGTGATGAAGAAGTAGAAGATGATGGTGATCCTCCATGCTCTGGCTCTGCTACACTAGATCGCTGCTCAACTGGTGAAGAAGAAGATGTAGTCAGTGGAGCTCTCTCAATGGCCTGATCTCCCAATCCCAGCTATTGTGCAGGAGGCTATAATCTCCTACCACTCCTGAGATGAATGACGTCAGATAAACAAGTAAAAATCAAGGGCCATACCACTCTCAGGGGTGGATGGGTTATGAACTACCTGCTCCTTACGTCTGAAGTTGTTGGGATTGGCTTTGATTTGGGCTAGTATCAATGTCTTCGTGGTGGTCGGGTGATGAAGAGGAAATCTCCTTGCAGGTCAAAAAGAATAATCCTCACCAATTAAAGCGAAGATAAAGTGTCACTGTGATGACCCACAAGAAAATCCCTCGTTTGATTATTAACTCACAAGCAAGAATGTAGAGGTCAAACCAGAGAGAGCAAGCCATGTAGCATAAGATTATTTCTAATCAAAGTGTATTATATACATGTATGTCTTTATTCATTATACGAGTTTTTCTTTTATTATATACTTTATATATATTTGTTGTTTTTAACTTTATCTCTTTTATTAATTTGATTTTTTCTTTTTTTTCTTTTTTTCTTTTTATAAAAAATATAATAATAAGATATAAGACTATATATACAATATAGGGTAATATAGATACAAATACAACTCAAAATACATAAAAATTACAGAATTAAATAGTTTAGGTTTGAAATAATTTTTTACCGTTTTTGCGATTTTTAAAGAATTTTGCTATTTTTTATGGATTTTTAAAGAAAAAATATCCTAAAATAAGGAATAAATAAATAGACCGAATTAAAATGAAGATTACAAATAGAAAATAAAGTCCAAAATTACCAAATCAATTTTAATAGCTAGATATTAATATAAAGACAATTCGGAGATAAAAATAAATAATTTTTTATTTTTGGTGATTTTACACATTTTTTACTGGATTTTGGAGTTTTTAATTTTTAGTTTTTTCCTTTTTCTATTTTTAGGGATTTTTGGTCTAGAAATAAAAACAATTAAATTACACAACACATATATTTTTAGATTTTTTCAAAACATTTTCCTATTTTTGGTATTTTTTAAGTGAAATAGGGACAAAAACATGCTCATATAAATTTTAATAATTAGTTGAAATGCCAAAAATGCTAAAATGATAATTTGCTGAATTGCCAAAATGCCAAAATGAATATGTAGCATGAAAATACATGCTATAAGGCTTCAAAAACTATTTTTGCATAATGTATAGAGCACGAGTGCTTTTTATAAATGAAATTCAATCACCAAAATACATGAAGTGGGAAGGGAATTTTTGAAAATAAAATAAATATCAGGGGCTTGTATGCAATTTTCCCAAAAATATACAACATATATTTAATTTTATTAGAGCAAATTGATGAATCTCCTTTTCATCATATTTATTCTATCATTTTGGCCTTAAAACTCTAGTAAATGCATGTAAATACCCTTAATTTAAGCATTTTATCATTCATGCATTATTGTGTAAATAGTGTACAAAATACTCTTTTTAATGTCAAAATTATAGAATAAAGAAAAGAAAGAAAAAGAATAAAATATTGTAAATATTTTATGACCCGAAACCCCGAGACCTAGGCATATCGATGACTAGGTCGACAAGGAATAAAGTAGGGGGAGATAAGGGCCAAAATACAATAAAAATCCCTTTTATTTAATTCATTCTTTATTCATTTTTGGGACCTATTTTTAGTTCCACTTTTTATACTTCAGATAAAGAAACATTGTACATTAAAGTTGTAGATAATTAAATAAATAAAAATACAAAATTGATTTCACACAAAAATAATGTACATATAAAAATTTATGATCTGAATAAAAAATCCAAAATCCCAAATTCCCAGAGCTATATCTCTCAAATTAAAACTCGAAATGTATCAATTTAGTTGTATATAATTTTCAATAATCTATTTAATGAATGTCGTTTCATATTTTTTGGAGTTACGATTTGAAAGTTAGGTTTTGGACCCCTGTTGTATACTTTACCCAATTAAAATATTCATTTTATTTATTATTCATTATTTTTGTAAATTTATATTTTTATAATTTTGTTAATATTATTTATAAAGTATGTGTATATTAAAACATGAATAAAAACATAAAGAAAAAGGTAAAAATAAAATACTTTGTCCGGATTCAGACTTGTACATATCCGACCAACCCACTATTTTGTCCGGATTCAGACTTTGACCTTCACCAATCATTTCCACCACCATCTCGTACACATTTTGACAACCCGCTCTTCCTTGAGTATCCTGATCTGGAATGTGATTTTTATCCATACCCACCACCCACCTTTGACACACCTGATCCTGATATTTTGGAGTCACCTTTCATGATATCCACACTTGAGACCTTGAATCAGATGATGGAGCATATGAACTCGAGGATGAATGATATAGTTAGCATAAATAAGATCTAGAATGTAGCTCCATTCTTTGAGGATTCGGATTCACTTGAGGATTATCATGAGAGCTTGCAATAGCCTAAAATACAAAAAATGAGAAAAATTTAAAAACACAAAAAGATTTCGGGAGACCTTTGGTTGAGTCAGACTGTGAGGAGTGCACCCACTTGCCAGACCTTTTGCCCACACATCCATTCACACTCTCTCCCACCTTTGACCCCGAGGTTGCCGCTGTATAGACTGCTCTTGGCATGCCTCGAGTATATGGTGATTCCGACCTTCTCCCTTGTATGGAGGAGGTCCAAAAATTAAAAAATTATTGAATGAACATGAAGTGGTGTCCACCATTCATGAGATTATCCGTGCCCCACTTCAGCAGGCCATGACTGATTTATCTGCTCCTCTTCCCAAGAAGAGAAAGCGGAGGAGCAGATCTGAGCATCATATTCTGACCATGGCCACTGCCCACGCCATCACACACCGTCCCATTCCTTGGAAGAAGAACACTGCTACACCTTTCATTAGCTGCACCATATCTGACTTCACATGTGATCACACTCTCCTTGTCGGTGGTGCTTCGATTAGCATTATACCCTTCTCGCTGGTACAATCTCTTCACATAGGGCCTCTCAAGAAAACCAGGATGATCGTTCAGTTTTCTGATGGCTCTATCAAGAGGCCGAGGGCATCCTTGAAAATGCCATCAATTCGATTCGGGGCATGAGGTACAATGTTGATTTTGTTGTATTGCCCATGGAGACCTCCACAGGGGAGCACTCTCCAATCATCCTGGGATGACCATTCCTCGCCTCTACAAGGGTCGTTATTGACTATGGATCAGGAGAGATTCGCTTCTGTCCTGTTGATGAGAACGAGGTGTTGATCACCGCACCCACAGTTGACCAGAGACCTGCACCTGATGCACCTTCACCCATCTTGGCTGACACCGAGGATCATGACCTAGATGATACTATCAGAGACTTTTGTTGCATGTTGGACTCCATTGAGACCCGAGAATTCCTCCATGTGGAGGAAGATTCGGAAATCATGGACCTCGGAGTTCCTTCTTTTGGGACTTAGCATTGTGTTGATGATATCCGCGAGATTTACACGATTGGCACTATTGAGTGGAGGACAGATTTAGAGACTAGATAGGACAGACATGACTTGACTTCTTTCACTGATGAGTATGCTCCTGTTCATTTAGATTTAGATGAGACCAAGGCCGAATTTGATTTGGTTGCTTTTATTCAGGAATTTGGGCCTTTTCATGAAAAAGACGATCTGGTTGAGATTGTAGAGGACGAACATAGTTCGACTACTTCCACTAATGAGTTCGCTCCTTTTGGTTTTGACACGGATGAGACCTCATAGGACGACACTTACTACGCTACTTCCGATGATGATGAGTTTGTTCCATTCCACTTTGATATCAGCGAGACTCACAAGGACGGACCTAGTCGTAGTTCTTCCACTGACCCGTCTGCGCCTTCACACCATAGGACCACCGAGGATATACACCCTGTCGACCCTGATCGGCTTCCGTCCACTGTGGACCCCGATGTCGACCTACACCATACCAGATTTAATCCTCAACGGTCTCGTAAGAAGCTTCACTTTCAACCTTATTGATCCCGTGTACATCCATCTCTATTGTATATTCTCACTCGTTTATCTCTGTCCATCTCTCGTATTGCTCGTCCACCCATTCTCGTGTTTTCCTTGCTTAGGACGTACTTTGTCCTAAGTATAGGGGGGTGGACGAGCCGAGTGTTCAGTCTTCGTTCTGTTTAATTACTCCTTTTGTTGCCTATACTTAGGGATTCTTTTACCCTAAGTATGGAAAAAGTGGTGTGTACATCCTCTTTTCTATATTCTTCCATCTTCATCACTCTTTTCTTCTTTTCTTCTTTTCCTTTTCTATTTTATTTATCTACCGCCCCTTTTTATCAGTCTTCTATACTTAGGACATACTTTGTCCTAAGTATAGGGGGGTGTGCACCCTGAGTCTTCTATTCCTTGATCCTCTCCATTATCTCCTCTTCTTGTCTATACTTAAGGATATCTTACCCTAAGTATAAGGGGAGACAGTCTAAGTATGATATGTTCATTCCCACCCTTGACCCTCCCTGCTTTGTGTACAATCTACTATACTTAGGATTATTTGATCCTAAGTATAGGGAGATGGTCAACTTCTCATTGATTCATTCATTTCTTCGTTCATCTATTCTTTAGATTTTCCTATACTCAGTATGAGTTATGTCTTCACTTTTTTCTCTCTGATCTATGAGGACATAGCTCAAGCTAAGTATAGGGTGGTCGTATATACTCCATATATACTTTAGCCATAACTCGTACTTTTGTTTTTTATTAATAAATATGGCTAAAAACACTAATAGAATGCATTAGAAACTTTAACAAAAAGATGTTGATTATTCCTCAAATTCTTTTTGTATTTAGTGATTAATAAATCAGGTGAATGTTTTTTGCAAAATGTTTGAAAAATAGTTTGAAAACCTTTTGAAAATAATTTTGAAAACTATTTGGAAAACATTTTGTTTAATATTTTCAACCTTTGTAAAATTATTTTGTTTTGAAAAGTTTTATTTTCTTTGTGTGAAAAAATGTTGGAAAAACAATCTGCAAATGATTTAAAATGGTTGCAAAAATATTTTGAAAAATCTATCTATACTGTTTGAAAAAATCTTTGCAAAATGATTTTCAAATGTGTGTACATGTTTGTAAAAATTGTTTGTAAAAATTATTTTGGATTATAGTTTTAAAAAAGTGCTTGAAAAACATTTTCAAATAAGTTTCTGGACTATATACATCACATTAAAATTATTTATTCATTATAAATATTTATAAAATTGAGCACTTACCCCTTGTAAATCCTTAAACTTAATTCTTGTAAATACAAGATGCATTCCTATATAAATATTTACGCTTGGTTTTTATCCAAAACCTTTTATTTTCAAAAATTCCCAAAAACATTTTCAAAAATTAAAACACCAAAAACATTTGAAAAACCTTTTGAAAAATACAAAAAAATGCACATGCATCATCCTTTTCAAAAATCCATAAAAAGTTCAAAATCTTTGAAAATTGCATCATAAAAATATTTTATGCATTTTCTGCATAGCATTTGCATAGCATTAGCATTTTTCGGATTGAGTTTGATAGTTGAACAAGTTTAAGTAAAATCCAAAGATTAGAGCTTAGTTGGACCTCAAAATCTACCTAATAACAGGAACCTTATAGGAACTGGAATTGAGGTACTTCAGGTCTAGTTGACTTAATTCTTTAAGGATCATGAGACTTGGTTCAATGGATTCTTGACTGCTTAAGTAGAGTATTTCGGAGCACATGCATGACTCTTGTTAATAATGACCTAACATGGACACCTGCACCTTTCACTTGGCTCAACTCCGTTGAAGTGGTGAGGAGTTTGGATTTGCCAGTATGAGACGTGCACAAGTGGAAACACTTGTCCTCCTCTAGGGAGGGAAGTGCACCCTAATCCATCCAGTGATGATGAATTCTAAAGATAGGAGAGTGTGGGTTGTGATAAAGCTTCAAAAGAGGGATAGTCTACTGGCTCAAGAGGAAAAACTCCTTATGTGAATGTTGCTGCAAATAGTATTTCAAAAAAAAAAGAAAAAAAAAACTCCAAAAAAGTGGACAGGCCTGTATAAAAATAAAATGCCTGCCGAATTATGTATATATGTTGTATAGAAGATAAGTAAGCTTGAGCTTCAAAATCAAATCATGTGAGCCTGCAACTGGATGACTTGACTACACTGGTCTTGCATCCTAGGATAGGTAGCTACATTGACTACTGTCCATTCTTCTTTTCACCCCCTCCTCTTGAGCTGGATGCCACTTGAACTTAAAAGGGAATACCCCGCTCCTCGAGGAAGGAGTTATTGGATTGGGGAATCATTGGGTTGTCATACTGGAGAAGTCAGTCTCTTTGTAATTTCAATTGGGGAGAGCCACCATCACTGACACTGTACGAGCAGATTCATAGTCGTAAGGGTTTGCGTATGAGTTGAAATATTTCTGACCTTGCTATTGAGGAGACTCGAGCAGAGTTTTGGGATTCTCGAAGGCTTTTGGATTTCAAATCTGATTCCCATTAAGGTACCACCTGATGAGAGGGTGATGAATCCACGATTCATCATCTTAATATCTTGATCTTAGCAAAATCCATGAGTAAATTTCCAAATAAATGTCCAGAGAATCCATAAATTAGCAAAATGACTTTTGTAAATAAAATACACTAATTATTGTATATAAGATTGTACAAAATAAATTAACAATAAAAAAAGCCGCAAAATCAAAGGAGTTTTATACTTGTAAATAGCCCAAAACTTTATGGATTTTTAATAATTTCATTTCAACTCCTTTTTGGCTAATTCTTTCTCTAACTTGTTTATAATAATATATATAAAAATACAAAAATACAAAACAAATTTTACCTTAAATAAATGCTCCTAGATCCCAATGGGAAAAAGCCGTAAAGACCAACTTCCAAGCAAAATTCCCGCTCCGTATGAACTCCAAATTCACCAAACTCACTTTTAAAATTCAAGTTAGAAAATTATCTATCCAACGGAAGTGGTTTCATTAAAATCGGAGCTCATTTGCAAAAGTTGGGTTTTGGGACCTAGATGTACATTGTACATTATGTATATATTCATACTTTCTTCATTTTTTATTATATCTTTCTTAATTATTAAAAATACAAAAAAATCATACTTGTGTTGTATTTTAATTATACTATTTTATTGTATTTTTTCGTTGTAAATATCTCTTATTAAAAAGACAAAAAAATTACATATTAGAAAAGTAAAAAAAAATGTATATGGTGTTTTGTCTTCTTTTGTAAATTCTCCACTATTTATCTTCTCTTTTTATTTCATTGTATTTAAAGTAGACAACTTTATTTATTTATTTATTTATTATTTAATTTCCATTCTCTACAATAACCACCAATTCAACTCCATTATTCCACCATTTTTTCCCAACTTCCCATTCAACTCCATTAATAATACAACCTCCCATTCAACCCCACCACTTTAATAACCTCTCATCCCATCATCTTTATATACCTCTCATTCTCCTCATTTTTGCCTTTGATCCATCTTTATGTGAGGAGAGCCTAGTTCCCTGAGTTGAATCGGTGACAGCGACGCAACCGCGGTCGAGCGACGACGGCCCTCTCTCCGGTGTGATCCGTTGGCTTTTTGGCCAACATCGCAGCCGCAACCGCGCGCTGCTCGAGCTCATCACGCGTCGGCGATTCGAGCGAAGACTGTGCTCTCACGAGCACTACATAGGCGATCGCTTTCATCTTAGGTAAATTTTACCTTCATTTTATCATCTTGTCATTTTTTGCATTTTTTTTTAGTTCATCATAGCACCACACATCATTTTCCATTTGTTCTACTCCATCATATTACCATCATCACATTTTTTTCCCCATCATGTTCATTCCCTGCATTAACAAAATTTAAAAAATATAAAAAAGTAAAACAAAAAAAAAACCTTTTTATTACAGCAGTAAAAAAGTAGTTTAAAAAAATTATGCCGACTGCTGAAGTGCGAGGATAAAGCAATTCATTTTTGAGAGAATTTTGTAAATTATTGTAATTATTTAGGTAGCTGCTCATTTCTAGCGGCTCTTGTTTGAGAGCTCGCGTGTGTATAAAGACTTGGACTTTATTTATGGTGTGTCGAGCCTGTTTCACTCTCCGGCGAGGGTGGGGCTTGACTTGAGTGGCGAACTTAAGGATTAGGCACACGGTAGTTTAGAATCAAATTTGTTTGTGCCCATCGTAATTTAGGCCACACTTATCTTAGAAGATTCACATATCTTATAAGATTCATAATGAGACGCACATAGACACGTACTACTTAGCTCAAATCCAATCAATTCTTCCCCGCTAATAGTATATTGTTTAGGTGTGGTTTCCTCGATCTGCATGCATTTAGTGTAATATTTAAAAATTCAGTTTTGCATAACGCATGAAGAGTGCTGGGATTCACTGTAAGTATACCTTCTTCTGAGCATGCATCATAGTTTCTCGTTTGCATTCTGATTTCCGATTCCCATCTTGTTTTACAACTTAAGGTCAAAAGGAAATTGGGACTGAACGGTAGACGTGCTTGTGTGTTCACATAAAATTCAAGTGATAACCTAACTCTAAAATTGGAACTGAATTGAGCAGGTCGATCTAATTAATTGGAATAAAAAGAACCTTTGTTCTCGGGTGCAGAAAGCCCTCATTGTTTGTTTTTACTGCAAGTGAGAGAGAGACGACCCTAGGATAGAGCCAAGTCTGGATTTCTTACTTACTACTGGTTCTTTATTTTTAGGCGATTAGCTACTTTTCAGTGAGGATTTACGGGTAGCCGGTAAACGGTCCGGACTTCCTTAGCAGAGTGGGAGGTTTAGAGGACGCCTTAGTCCTCAAGGAACGGGTAGCCGTATTTTTACGGTCCGTACTTACTCCTATACTGGCTGAAAGTAGGTCAAACTAGTCGTAAGAACCGGGCCAGTCTGTAGGAAAATACGGGCACCTAACATCTCATTAATCTATCCAAGATTGTATTCTCACCAACTAAAATTGATCAGATAAATCGGCCAAACCCTTACGGTCATCACGTGTTGAGTTGGTGAAATTGGGGGTTTGAATTGCGTTTGAATTGTGTGAGTTCACTCCGCACATTTACGTGCACCGTAGAACTAGCGCCTCATTGATTATCGTGATCTAATCGGTTCTTTTGACATCGAAGATGACTGATTGGGGGGATATTTATTCGGACTTTGCGAATCTCTCATTGAACCCTTCAAAAAGTACGTCTTCAAAGGTCCAAGCGCAACTTGGATCAACTTGGACTCATGACCCTCTTGAGCCCAGGATCACTCACTCTCGGGATGGTTACCCTCAAACCATTCCATTTCTCTCTTCCCACCTCACCGAGGAAGACCATCGCCTTGGTGAGAATATCGTGATTCATAAATCCTCTTCTAATAAAGAACACATTGCTGATTCAGGCCATATAGAAGACACGAGTAAAATGCCTCCAAAGAAGAAAGAAGAGGAAGAAGAGAACCATGAAGACCCGATGAGAAGTATACTAGCCCGATTGGCTGCATCTGAGCAGCAACAAGCATTACTGAGAGCTCAGTTGGGACAGTTAAATGTTGGGGTCCAACTACCAATGGATGCGGCTTATAACCCTGGACAATATCAAATTCATAACTACTTGAGTCCGGCCGAACCCGAGGTTGATTTTGAATTGAAGCCGCATTTTCTGAACCTGTTGCCACATTTTGATGGGAATGCTTCTGAGGAGCCATATGCATTCCTAAGGGACTTTGAGCTCATCTGTGCTAACCTCAAACATAATAATGTTAGCCAGGATTATATTAGGCTCAAAGCCCTTCCATTTGCCTTGGGTGGCAAAGCTGATTACTGGGTAAAGAATCTTGGGATCGCCGTCACCACATATGCCCAGTTCAAGGACCTGTTTTTGAAGAAGTTCTACCCTTTGAGTAGAACTAACATGATGAGGACGCGCATTACGAGTTTTTCCCAATTACCCCATGAAGCTTTTTGTGATGCTTGGGAAAGATTCAAGGACATCCTGCAGAAGTGTCCTTGTCATAGATTAGATGACAACATCTTGGTCCAATCCTTCTTCACTGGTCTCAACCCTGAGATGCAGGGTTTAGTGAGCGCTGCCTGTGGAGGCAGCTATACATCACGAGGAGCGGATACCGTCTGGAGGGTATTCGAGCAGATGGCTGAAACTAGCCACTCACAGATGGCCAGCAGGGCCTATACACCTTCCCCCAGTTCACTCTCACTTGGAGGGGGGAAACCAGCTGTAGTTGATCTCTCTCAGGACGTGATCCCTAGCATGGGACTTCTTGCTGACAAGCTTACTGTAGTTGAGAAGATCGACAGGAGGATTGATGAGTTAGACCGGAGCGTCTCCAAACTTCCAAAACAGATGGAGGAGTTGACTGAGAAGGTATCTAAGATAAGGATACCCGCCGTGACTGCACCCTCTGCTCCCGTATACCGAGTTCACCATGTTCAGGAGCAGTTGGTGTCAGGGCAACCCCAGCCGTGGGAGCAGGACCAATCCTACACCCACTCTTTCCAGCAGCCACCTCCAGTAGCAGAGACAGTCCAGGAGGAGCCTCCACCAGTTTGGGAGGTGAATGGGATATGGTATACTCAGGACCCTGCCAGGCAGGGAAGTACGGGAGACCGACAGACCTATCAGCGTCCCCCGACCTTTCACAACACCGCATTCACCTCCGCACCACCTCCTTCACAGCAGAGCCCTGGATTCCATCAACCCCAGCAGCAGAGGCAGCAGTACCAGTACACTGGCCGACAGGGCCATTACCAGACGGGCCAGCAGGGCCCGCAACCCCAGCAACAGCAGCAGCAGAGGCAGTACACTGGCCAGCAGGGCCAGTCTTCCCGTTCTTCTTCTCAATCTTATCCACTTCCTTCATCGTCTAGTCCCGTGGATATTCAGCAGCAGATACTCGACGAGCTACGTTCCTACAGGAACGAGGTTCAGGACTTACGGGTGGATGTCAACTGCCAGTCCAGATGGCGAGACGAGCAGACTGTACCCTCTACCTCGATCCCAGCCCAAGTTCAGGCTAACCCCAATAGCCTGAACCGTTCTAGTTCTCAGCAGCACTTTGGTCAGGTATACTATTCAGCATCTCCTAAATCTGAACATGAGATTCTTTCGTGTGACGAGGCTAACCACATGTCACTCAGGAGCGGAAGGACCGTGGTCGTACCTGACCGGGCGAGGGACACGAGGAGGGGCATCTCTAGAGCTCTACCTGAGGAGTCTTCAGAGGACGAGGAGGAGAGGCATCATATTTCAGAGCCCCATCAGCACCATTCGAGGATTTCCACTCAGGGAACCAAGAGGAGGAGGAGAGCACGTATGCAGCATCGTCAGCATGGATATTCTTCTGAGTCTACGGAGGACCTTGCATCTCCGGTTGTGGCGGATACCACTCCAGATTCTATTCCACAACCTTTAGTAGATAGTTTAGATTTTGAGTCCATGTTGCATCAAAAAGATTCTTGTATGAAGAACTCTGTTTCCGTTAAGTCAAAGAATGATCTTTCAGTTCATGATTCAGACTCTTCATCCTATGTTTCCCTAGCTTCAATCCCTTTCCCCCGTGCTCTTACGGCAGGAAAGCGCATCAAAAAGATTCAGAAAGATGACTCCGATATGGCACGGTTTTGTAAAGAAAACATCACTGTGAAGGTGCCATTTGATGAATATGTGGCTAACCATCCTGCCTTCCAAAAATACCTTAAGGTGAGATGTACACCTACAAGGGTTAGCAGGAAGAAAGATAACCGAAATATAAAGACACATGTCTTATCAGTAGCCACAACCTATTGTCTCAAGAATCAGACTTTGCCAAAGAAAAAGAGAGACATGGGTGCTCACTATGTGGAGAGTCGTATTGACGACATTGCGTTTGCACGCACACTCTTAGATAACGGTTCTTCGATAAACTTACTTCCCTTAGCATTATATCAGAAATTGGAGTTGGGACCACTTCGCAAATCTAGAGCTTTACTCCAATTCGCAGATCGTTCAATGAAGAGACCTAAGGGAGAAGTGAAGAACGTCGTTATCTCGATTGAGGGGCAGAATTATCAGGTGGACTTCACAGTCTTGGACATGGAGACCCCCAATCATTGGAGAGAATCTCATATCATTCTCGGGCGACCCTTCCTTAGGACCGCAGGCGCAGCTTTCGATTATGGTACGGGAATGATGAAGTTCCGTTCTCCAGGCGGAGAAGTGAACCTTGAGATGAAGCAAACCAAGTGTCAGCGACCCGATTCAGAGAGTAGCACAGAGTACTCATCTTCAGAGGCAGACTGCAGTTTGATTAGCACAGTTGGGATTTGGGGACAGATTCCTTCAGGACAGAGCGAGACCCTTTCATCTGGAGAGGATATAGTGCATGACGCAGTTTGCCAGGTGTTGTCTGATCTTGCTAGAGATGCATCAACCTATTCTCATGATGACTTAGAGATCCATCCGGATCTGTCAGTTCCATCCTCTTCGGAACAATCATGGGACATAGATGACGAGTCGGACGTGGCTTTTGCCGATTGTTTGGATACTTTTGACGATCCGACTCCCGATACTTCTGATTTGGTGGCGAGTACTACTCAGCTTAGCCCACCTTCATGCAGCACGGAACCAGATTCAGATTCAGTTCAGCCAGATCTGCTTGATGATACCACATTGCCAGAACTGAAATCACTACCTCCTACACTCAAGTACGCCTTTCTTGCGGGACCCAAAGAGAGATATCCTGTCATCATTAGCTCAGACTTGACTTTAGAGAAGGAGTCTAGGTTGTTAGAAGTCTTAGAGAGGAACCGCAAAGCAATAGGCTGGACAGTGTCGGATCTCGTGGGCATCAACCCCGCTCTCTGCTCGCACCACATTTTTACTGAGGATAACGTGAGACCTTCCCGTGAGTTTCAGAGGAGACTTAACCCAAATCTACGGGAAGTGGTGAAGAATGAAATTGAGAAATGGTGCAAAGCAGGGTTCATATACCCTATTTCTGACTCCAAGTGGGTGGCCCCACTTCATGTTGTCCCGAAGAAGTCGGGAATTCAGATGGTCACCAACGAGGAGGGGGTAGAGATCGCGACACGAGTACCTACGTCGTGGCGTGTCTGTGTTGACTACAGGCGCCTGAATGCTGCGACCAAGAAAGATCACTTTCCCTTGCCTTTTATTGATCAGATCTTGGAGAGACTTGCAGGGAAAGAGTTCTTCTGTTTTCTTGACGGGTACTCAGGCTACAACCAGGTGGCCATAGCCCCTGAGGACCAGGAAAAGACCACATTCACATGTCCATTCGGCACTTATGCTTTCAGGCGCATGCCATTCGGGCTCTGTAATGCCCCGGGCACATTTCAGCGGTGCATGATAGCCATATTTGCCGAGATGGTGGGAGATTTCCTGGAATTGTTCATGGATGACTTCTCGGTCCATGGTGATTCTTTTGATACATGTTTAGCACACTTAGACCGAGTCCTCACGAGGTGTAGAGAGGTGAATCTGGTACTCTCCTGGGAGAAGAGTCACTTTATGGTGACGGAGGGTATCGTGTTGGGGCATGTCATCTCCAAAAGGGGAATGGAGGTTGACCCTGCCAAGGTGGAGGTGATCAAGAAACTCGATCCACCTACCAACGTGAAGTCAGTGCGGTCATTCTTAGGGCATGTTGGATTCTATAGGAGATTCATTCAAGATTTTTCAAAGATCGCCCGCCCACTGACTGAGCTCTTAGGGAAAGACATAGAGTTCGTTGTAGATCACAGGTGTCTGGAGGCCTTTGAGCTCTTGAAAAGGAAGATTTGTGCCTCGCCTATCCTACAAGCTCCTGACTGGTCTCTCCCCTTTGAGATCATGACTGACGCTTCAGATTTCGCTATAGGAGCTGTGTTAGGACAACGACAAGAGGGGATTCCGTTTGCGATTCACTATGCGAGCAAAGTTTTAGATCCTACACAGAAAAATTATACGGTGACTGAAAAGGAAATGCTCGCGGTAGTATGGGCCCTCGAGAAGTTCAGATCATATATTTTGGGCTCTAAGGTGACAATATTTACTGATCATACAGCCATTCGATACTTAATGGAAAAGAAGGACGCGAAGGCACGTCTTCTTAGGTGGATTTTACTCCTCCAGTAATTTGATTTGGAGATTAAAGATAAACCTGGAGTGAAGAATGTTGTGGCTGATCACCTTTCTCGGATTGAACTTAAGGATTCTCCTGATCATGAGCGGATTAGAGAGACCTTCCCAGATGAGTCAATTTGTGTTATTGACTCCCTCCCGTGGTATGCCAACATGGTGAACTATCTTGTCTCCAAGCAGGTTCCCCATGGTTGGACTAGGAGCAGCATTGATCGACTGAAGTCAGATTCGAGGAGATACCACTGGGACGATCCTTTCCTTTTCTTCGAAGGACCGGATTGTGTTTGGAGAAGGTGTATTCCTCAGGAGGAATACCATAGTGTCCTCACATATTGTCATTCACTTGAGGCTGGAGGACACCATTCGGGAAAGAGAACCGCTCACAAAGTACTTCAATGTGGATTGTATTGGCCGACCTTGTTTAGAGATGCCATTGATTTTGTGCGGTCGTGCCCAATCTGTCAAAGGATGGGAGGGACAGTTGGATAGAGAGATGAGATGCCCATGCAACCGATGATTATTTGTGATGTTTTTGATGCATGGGGCATAGATTTTATGGGTCCCTTCCCCAACAGCCAAGGACATGAGTACATTTTGTTGGCGGTTGATTATTTATCTAGATGGGTGGAGGCTATCCCAACCCGAACCGCAGACAGCAAGACTGTCTGTAAGTTTGTGAAAGACCATATTATTGCTAGGTTCGGGGTGCCAAAAGTTTTGATATCTGATGGGGGTAGCCACTTTGTGAATCGAGATATGAGATCTTTAGCTAAGGACTATGGATTTGATCATAGAGTTACTAGTCCTTACCACCCACAGTCTAACGGCATGGCAGAGGTTTCGAACAGAGAGGTGAAGAATATTTTGCAGAAATTGGTTCGTCCCGATAGGAAGAACTGGTCTCAACTTTTGGACCAAGTTCTGTGGGCCTATAGGACAGCCTACAAGACACCATTGGGCACTTCACCATTTAGAATGATCTATGGCAAGCCATGCCATTTGCCCGCAGAATTGATTCATAAATCCGAATGGGCAATTAAGAAGATTAATTGGAGTTGTCACCTAGGGAAACTTTGTCGAGACTTGAACTTGAACGAGCTCGTGGAAATCCGAAACAGGGCATATGACAACAGTTTGATTTATAAGGACAAAGTAAAGAGATGGCATGATCAGCACATTAGGTGCAAAGACTTTGTCCCTGGACAAAAGGTATGGTTGTTCAATGCCAGGTTGAAGATGTTCCATGGGAAGCTCAAATCTAAATGGAGGGGTCCCTTTGTGGTTAAGAAAGTGCACGAGAATGGAAGTGTAGAGATAGCTGATCTCACAGATGGTGCACAATCTCATGTGGTGAATGGACAACTGTTGAAGCATTTTGTTGATTCCAAAGAGCAGTTAGTCCAAATCGAGGTCATCAACTTCATACAGAGTGAGCACAGAGCAGATACATATTATTACTCTTCATGAAGATGCAGCATCAAGATTCAACATCTTAGAAGATTCCATTACTCTTGTATATATTCTCCCTTCTTTGTATATTCTCGAGATCACGTCGGTTCTCGCACTTACTCTTGTCCTATACTTAGGCTGACCAAAGCCTAAGTATAGGGGGGACCGATGCCCAACATCTGTATTTACTCGTCATTTCTCCTCTTGACCTCGTCCGCCCCATTTGTGCTCTTCTTCTACACTTAGGCTGTCTAGATCCTAAGTATAGGGTGGACGGATCGACTTCTATACTTTTTATTTTAGCTTTCCTAGGCTTAGTACGAGCTATGTCTTTTTGTCACCTAGTGCCATGAGGACATAGCACAAGCTAAGTATAGGGGGGCGTGTATATATTACATATATACTTTACCCATACCTCGTACTTTCACGTATTTTGTATATACTATACAATAATTATGGGTGGGTTAAAAAAACAAAACAAAAGTAAACAAAAAAAAAACTTTTCCTATAAAAAAACTCTTTTTCCTTATTTGCAAAAAAAAACTCTTTTTCTTTATTTGCTTAAAAAACTTTTCTTTAAAAAAAAACTAAAAAAAAAACAACAAAAACAAAAACTAAAAAAAACTAACTAATAAGTTGGTTTAATCCCTGACACAATTCACTTTCACACAAGACTAGTGATGTTCAAGAACACTTGGTTTATGAGGTCTTGAGATTTTGAGTTAACCAGCCTTAGTCATTAGGGTCCTTGACTTAATTATTCACATTTCTCTAGTTTGAAAGATGTGTGTGCTATATTGCATGCTTAGTCTCTACCTTAAGAATATGATCAGCACCTCACGTACACGACTGCAGTTATGATGAGATGAGTTGTAATTTCACTTGAGGAACTGGGATGAGGGATTTGAGTTTGGACTTGATTTAATGATGCTCGAGGATGGGATAAAATCAATGAAGGCTTCATGAAACCTGAGTGTCAGCACATTTAGCCAGTATGAGAACATGGTTCTTGTACTATCTCTTGACATTTACCTATGTGCCAGGGTGTGATAAAATAAAAAAAAATGTTGATCAGTGTGCGCCAACTCTTGGTAAAGCAGTGGAGCTAGCCACAAATACTACAAAGCAATGAAATGTCAAAGAAAAGCTCTCATTCCACAAAGTCAATTATCAAAGAGCTTCCACCAAAGGCGAGCGCTCCCAACCATTTCAAAGTGTCCACTTGGACCACCGCTATTAGGATCAGGAGTCGGGGCTTGCACCAAAAAAAGGGCTCTGCATCGTAAATGCTACAAGTCTGGGTGTAGAAGGTACGATAGGTACTCAAAAAAGGCACACCCCGGTGTACTCCCAGGAAAACAAGTGCAGACGGCTCCAACTTCTCTTGACGGACGCACTGATCAACACCAAAAAAATGTGTTGCGTAATAAGGCACTTGAGAGGATCCTTGTTCCAATGAGAGGGAGAGAAGAAATGACACAATCCTATGCCCTCCATCAACTGGCCTTCCATCTACACTTTTAAGTCTGACAACTAAAGAGACGGTGGATTGGATGAAAGAAATGATTTATTCCCTAGTGTTGAGGATCGGGTCCATGGGAGAGTCTCTTGGACTGGAACCTTGGGTGACGTTGTGACTCTACTCTTGTAACTGCAGTCAACACTTAAAGTCATATCCCTTATATATACGTATACAAAGAGAGTCTGATGATTAGGGAAATTGGGTACCTTTTGACTAGAGCTTGGTTCAGCTTAGAATTTTAGGATCTCTAAAACCAAGAGTTCTTGAACGGATCAAGTCTTGTATTCACATGCACAGTCAGGGTTAATCCAACTTATTCATTCTTTATTTGCTCGAGGACTAGCAAAGTTTAAGTATAGGGGTGATGAATCCACGATTCACATCTTAATATCTTGATCTTAGCAAAATCCATGAGTAAATTTCCAAATAAATGTCCTTAGAATCCATAAATTAACAAAATGACTTTTGTAAATAAAATACACTGATTATTGTATATAAGATTGTACAAAATAAATTAACAATAAAAAAAGCCGCAAAATCAAAGGAGTTTTATACTTGTAAATAGCCCAAAACTTTATGGATTTTTAATAATTTCATTTCAACTCCTTTTTGGCTAATTCTTTCTCTAACTTGTTTATAATAATATATATAAAAATACAAAAATACAAAAACAAATTTTACCTTAAATAAATGCTCCTAGATCCCAATGGGAAAAAGCCGTAAAGACCAACTTCCAAGCTAAATTCCCGCTCCGTATGAACTCCAAATTCACCAAACTCACTTTTAAAGTTCAAGTTAGAAAATTATCTATCCAACGGAAGTGGTTTCATTAAAATCGGAGCTCATTTGCAAAAGTTGGGTTTTGGGACCTAGATGTACATTGTACATTATGTATATATTCATACTTTCTTCATTTTTTATTATATCTTTCTTAATTATTAAAAATACAAAAAAATCATACTTGTGTTGTATTTTAATTATACTATTTTATTGTATTTTTTCGTTGTAAATATCTCTTATTAAAAAGACAAAAAAATTACATATTAGAAAAGTAAAAAAAATGTACATGGTGTTTTGTCTTCTTTTGTAAATTCTCCATTATTTATCTTCTCTTTTTATTTCATTGTATTTAAAGTAGACAACTTTATTTATTTATTTATTTATTATTTAATTTCCATTCTCTACAATAACCACCAATTCAACTCCATTATTCCACTATTTTTTCCCAACTTCCCATTCAACTCCATTAATAATACAACCTCCCATTCAACCCCACCACTTTAATAACCTCTCATCCCATCATCTTTATATACCTCTCATTCTCCTCATTTTTGCCTTTGATCCATCTTTATGTGAGGAGAGCCTAGTTCCCTGAGTTGAATCGGTGATAGCGACGCAACCGCGGTCGAGCGACGACGGCCCTCTCTCCGGTGTGATCCGTTGGCTTTTTGGCCAACATCGCAGCCGCAACCGCGCGCTGCTCGAGCTCATCGCGCGCCGGCGATTCGAGCGAAGACTGTGCTCTCACGAGCACTCCATAGGAGATCGCGTTCATCTTAGGTAAATTTTACCTTCATTTTATCATCTTGTCATTTTTTGCATTTTTTTTAGTTCATCATAGCACCACACATCATTTTCCATTTGTTCTACTCCATCATATTACCATCATCACATTTTTTTCCCCATCATGTTCATTCCCTGCATTAACAAAATTTAAAAAATATAAAAAAGTAAAACAAAAAAAAAACCTTTTTATTACAGCAGTAAAAAAGTAGTTTAAAAAAAAATAAAAAAAATAAAAAAAAAAAGACTACGCAGCAGCGGTGGGGGTGCCGCCCACCGCCGCCGCCCCCTCTCTAGCCCACCGGCCGCCGCTCGCCGCCTCCTTTAGCAGCCATCACCGCCGGCGCCGCCCCACCTCCGCTCGCCGCCGCGGCCTCGCGGCGCCCCCGGCTGCCCAGCCGACCGCGCCCTCTCCACCTTCCAGCAGCCGCCAGGTCCTCCGCCAGCGGGTCCACCCTCTGCCTCGCCGCCCGCCACATCCGCCCTCCTCGCGACGCCCGCCGACCACAGCCGCCCTCCTCGCGGCGCGCCACCGCCGGTCGCCCCCTCGAGCCCCGTGGCCCCCTCCGCGCGCGGCGCGCCACCGCCGGCGCCGCCCGACCCCTTTGGGTTCTTCATCCCCACCTGGAACACGAAGAAGAAAGGTTTATTATTTTTAAATGTAAAAATTGCAATTTATTTATTTTATGTTTTTGTAATTGCCGTTTAGTCCCTGTGCATAAGTTCAAGTTGTATTGTTTTCTGAATTTGCACAAAGAACCCTGTCTTTATAGATTAATTTGGACCTCTCTTTGGCATCGTTTTATGCAATGAAAAATGCTATCATGTTGAGCAACTTATCCTCTATCATCTGATTATTTACTTGTATTTTTATGATAGTTGGGTAATTAATTAAAATTGGTTAACTGAAATTTTGCATAGTTTACCCATTCTGTGCCATTAAATTAATATCTCACAAACGGTTGCTCTAAAAATTCCACAAAATTTATATGTGATGCTTTGATATGTGATGTAATTACTGTCCAAATTTCATCCAAAATGGAGTTGTCTTGTGCCTTAAATAAATTGTAGAGTGATTTTAGTAATCGATTTTTAATTAAATCCACAAATATCTTTTTTACGAAATTTCACTTCTACTGGATTGCTCATGAAAATATCTTTTTGGGATAATTCGCACTCGGATTAATTTTATAATATGGATTTAATACAAATTAATTACTCACGATCACTCTGTTTTCACTAAAAAATTCATAAAAAAATCATAACTTGTCAAAAAATTCTAAAAATATTACTGTAGCTTTCTTGCATCATGTTTTACTTCCAGTAATTTTTTCATAATTTTTACTTACTGTTTGTGTGAGAAATTGCGAAAAAACCATAAAAAGTGTGCATTTTTATTGATTGCAGTTTAACCCCTAAAATTCTAAAAAAATGTGTTTTGTGTTCATCTCTGTATTAGGACTCTAGGAAAAATACGAATTGGCTAATTTGAACTTCTTTTCCATTAAAATTAATTTGGCCTTGTTGTATGTTTTCTTAGTGTTGTAATTCACTCGTATTTTGTTTTTGGCATTCTACTTGCATAAAAAATCTAAAAAAAAACCGCATTGGATATCTAGATCTTAAATTTGAAAATTAAACCCAAGTTGTTCCTTTGCCTCCCTGAGTTCGACCCCGGACTTGCCCGGGATATAAATTAAGCCGAGACACTCTTTACGGAGATCTTCTCTCGGTTCTGACCGAATCGCTAAGTACACGTGCTACAACGTGACCTAATTAAATCTAGTATCTAGCGACTCGTCAGAGGGTAAGATCAAGGGTCTAGATATCTCACAAGGCGAGAGATCCAGTCGCTGAGTCGACCACTTAAAGATCCCCAGATCAATCAACAATTAACCCACAATAAATATATGCAATGAATACCCAAAAATGTGGAGTTAAAATTTATTATAACTCTACAGGTAAATGTGTATAGGTGTAAGTACAAGTAGAGGTCGAACACTGGGAGGCGAAGGGAATGTATGTGAAGCATCATTTATTCAATCCATTGTTCATGTCCTTTTATTGTTTTAGTGGGTTTTGGGTTTTGTAATTTTTTTATATTTTTGTTTTTATAATTTTTATTTTGTTTTTATATTTTATATTTTTTTTAATTATATTTTTAGTTATATAAATATAAATATATAAATATATAAGATATATATAAGATATATATATATAAATATAATTTTTTAGCTTTTTAAAATTTTTCTAGTTTTTTTTGGTTTTTCTGAAATATTTCTAATTTTTTATGTATTTTTAATTTCCAAAAATGTCCACAATATAGGACTAAATAAATAGCCGAATATAATTTGGGTTTTAAAAATATAGAATAAACTCCAAAAATTCCCAAATTAATTTTAATACATTAATAATAATATATAGATAATTATAAAAGAGAAAATGTACTTTTGGTATTTTTTAAAGGTTTTTCTATTTTTTTGTTGGATTTTGGAGCTTTCTGATTTTTTATTTTTCTTTTTCATATTTTTAGGGTTTTTTAATTTCTGGACTCAATATAGATATAAATATACCATATATAATTTTTTTTGGAATTTTTCAAAATCATTTTCTAATTTTTTTGTATTTTATAAATTAGACAGTACAAAAATGGCTCCTATTTCATTTTTAATAATTAGGAAAAGTGCAAAAAAATGTGAAATAAAATATGGGCGTGTAAGAGCATCACATAGAGCATCTATCCTATTTTTTGTGAATTTTTAGAAGCCTCATAGGTATTTTTAAGAAATAGATAAAATATACAAAAATCAAACAGCCTGGCAGGGGCATTTTTGCAAATATATAAAATTCCAGGGGCATCAGTGCAAAAATACAACAGGAATAAACATTTACTTTAATTTTTAAAACTATTTTACAATAAACAAAAACCGCCAGGGGTTACATGCAATTTTCACGAGCCTCACGTGGGACTGCACGTGAGGAGCGGAAGGACCTAAATGTAATTATAATAAACACAAGGTCCTTTCTGCAAAATTTACATTTTATTTACAACGTTATATTTTATTTACAGAATTAAAAATTAATTACAAAAAGAGAAGGGGCTAAATATGAAAATTACCCCTAATAGGCGCGCTGGCGAACGGCTAGGATTACTTCACTTGACAAGCATCGCACGTCCAACGGCCGATACTGCTTCGCCGATGAAGCACTAGGATTAGATCTCCGGGCTGAAATCTACGGTCGTGGCATCGCTCCATCGGACGGCTGTGGTTTGAACTGGGGCCTTCGTCTTCATCCAACGGCGGAGCGCACACGTGGAAGAACAGGGAAGAAGACTCGCCGGGGGCGAGCTCTTCCGACTAGATCTCGCGCCTCCGCCGGTCTTCGCCGCTCCGGAAGGCCCAAAAAGCTTCCTGGCAGGGTCTTCTTCTTGCTGGAGGTCTCGGGTCGGGCTGAGGTACCCTGGAGCGCCGCCACGAGCTCGGAGAAGGATGGCAGCTCCAGGTACCTCCGCCTACTTGTAACTCGACTCCTGGTGCTTTATTGTGCACCTGACCTGCACAGGAACGAATCTCGGCTCGAGGCGGTGCTCCTCGGCCCAAAACTGAAGCTGTTAGCATAAAAATGGGTGAGGGCGGTGATGCTCCGGTGATGCGGAGGAGATGAGCATCGATTCGCGGATCCAAGTGCGAATCCGGTTAGACAAGGTGGTTGAAAGGTGGAGAAGGCGTAGGGGAACGAAATGAAGGTGAAATGGTGTCGGGGCACAGTCGGAAACAAGATGAAAAGCTCGCCGGAGCGGAGCTCCGACGAACTACGAAATCACTAAACTACGCTAAACTAAGATGCGAAATATGAAACTAATTGCAGGAATGAAATGCTGGAAGTAAAAGCTACGTAGAAAGATAAAATGCACAGCTCTTATACCTGGGGCCGCCAGGGAGTAGGGTGGCCGCCGGAGCGCCACCGCGACAAAATTTTCCGTCATCTCCGGCCGAACCGAGGTGCTGGGAAGCGCCTCCTGTCACGAGGGCTCCACCAGGGAGCTGATTCAAGCTCAAAGAAGGGGATGAAATTGACCAAATTCGGCTGAGGAGGAGGAAGGAGTTATTTATAAACATTCCAAGGGACCCCCAAGGACCGACGATTATTGAAGAATCGGGGCTATGTACAAGGGTTCCAAGATCACGGCGGGAATCAGGGATGATCAGAGAATAATTTGTCAGAAGGATTCGAGAGTGATGGAGCGATAGATCGAGCGGAAAAAAGGCAAGAAATCGGGGGAAAAGATGGTTCACGTCAAGTTAGGCGGCTGGAGGTCAAGTTGACTGGGGTCAACTCGCGGAGGGACCTGATTGGTCCACCTCAGCCCGCTACAAGACAGAACAGTAGTTTTATTAAAAGAAAATTTATTTAAAATAGTAAATGATTTAATTTATTTTGAGTATAAAATAAAAAATGTTTATTATTTTATGTAGTATTTTAATACGATTTTTTTTGAAGTATTTTATTACGGTTTTATTAAAATATTGTATTTATAAGTATATTTATTTATATTCATTTTATTTTGTTTATTTTTATTTTAGTATTTTATTTTCTTATTTTATAAATTTGTAATTTATTTTTGTGAGTATAAATATATTTTTATTTAGTTTTTATGAGTTTATTTCCATTTTTAAATAAATGTGTTTGTGTATATGTAAGTATACTTATAGGTATTTTACCTATATATTATATACATTTTATCTATTTAATGAATTTTATTTGTTTTTATTATGGATTTGTATTTTTAATAAGTTATATATAATATATGCATTATTATAAAAGAACGAAATAATTAAAGAATGTTTTTTCCCCTTTTATTTATGTACATCCTTCTCATAGGTATTTTGCCTATATATATATATATATATTACATAGACTTATTTTATTTTACAAAATATTTTTGGTTTTATACTAATTTTAGTATGTACATGAATTATATACATTATCTACAAAATATAATTTTGTAAGAATAATAAGTATTGAATAAAATGAATATTTTAGTCAGGTATTATGTACAAGAAGGGCCAAAAACCAAATTTCCACAGATGGACTCCAGAAATTATGAAACCAATTTATAAAATAGTTCATGGAATGCTATATACAATTAAAGGTGAGTTTGGGTGATTTGGAGTTTTTATTTGCAAGATATGGGTCTGTGAAGTTGGATTTTGGCTTTTTATTTTGTGTATAAAATTTACACTGTGTGTTATTTTTGCACAAACTCAATTTTGTATTTTTATTTACATTATTATCTATATCTTTTATGAACAAAGTATTTTTATTCGATGATTAAATAATTATGTACAAAATAGGTGTCAAAAATGCATAAATAAATGAATAAATAAATGAGGTATTTATTGTATTATTGGCCCTTATCTCCCCCTACTTTATTCCTTGTCGACCAATTCCATGCTGGCCTTGATCTCGGGGTTAGGGTCATAAAATATTTACAATATTTTATTCCTTTTTCTTTTCTTCCCTTTATTCTATAATTTTGGCATTAAAACCTTATTTTCTGTATAATTAATACAATAAATAATGAATGCTATTGTGTACAAATTGAGGCTATTTACATGCAATTGTTGGGTTTTGAGGCCAAAATGATAGAATAAAGGTGATGAAATGGAGATTCATCACCCCTCTATACTTGCCTTTGCTAGTTTGCAAAGGTTTTTCAAAATAGTATATATAGATTTTCAAGATCTTTTTGCAACCATTTTTCAAACCATTTGCAAATCATTTTTCAAACATTTTATTTTACACAAAGAAAATAAATTTTACAAACCACACCTTTTTACACAGGTTGAAAATATGTAACAAAATATTTTCAAAATAGTTTTCAATAAATGTTCACGAAGATTTTCAAACTATTTTTCAAACATTTTGCAAAAAAACATTTTCACCTGATTAATCAGTATATACAAAAAGAATTTGAGGAATAATCACGTCTTTTTATTAAGAGTTTTTAATGAATTTTTAGCCATATAGAGTACGAGTTATGGCTAAAGTATATACATAGTATATACGACCCCCCTATACTTAGCTTGAGCTATGTCCTCATAGATCGGAAAGAAAAGAGAAGACATAACTCGTACTAAGTATAGACAAGTCTAAAGGATATATGAATAAGAGATGAATGAATGAGAAGTTGACCGTCCCCCCTATACTTAGGATCAAGTAATCCTATGTATAGCAGACTGTACACAAATTAGGGAGGGTCAAGGGTGGGAATAGACAGATGAACAAATCAGGAATGCACCCCCCTATACTTATGACAAAGTACGTCCTAAGTACAGAAAACTGACTTAAAGGGGCGACACCTTTTATTGAGATAAAGAAATATGAAAAGGAAAAGAAGAAAAGAAGAAAAGAAGAAAAGAGAGATATATACAGATTGATGAGAAGATCGTGGAGAATATACACATCACTCCCCCTATACTTAAGGTGAGATATCCCTTAGTATAGGCAACAATAGAAGTGACGAAAATGTGCAATGAAAGAACAACTCGGTGTGTGCCCCCCTATACTTAGGGCAAGGTACGTCCTAAGTGTAGTCACAAAGATGTGGCGATCGATCTGGGGCACACAGAACATACGGGAGAAAGAATGAAAAAGGTACACATATATACAATTGGTGAAAAACGAGTGAAGTACAGGACGGTGTCTGGTAAGCGACTACCGTACTATCGTCGCCGTCTCCCTGTGAGAACGAGGACTCAGCCAGAAGGTGAAAAGACACCCTGATGTACAGTCATGTGGGTGTCGGCTACCGGGGACATACAGATCAGAAAGTTGGATATCGGGTCCGGTAGCATGAAGCAGACAATCGGCTCAGAAGGTCGGTACGAGGGAATACAGCCGATATCGTAAGACCGGGAGGAAGAAAGAGCAGTACAAACTCCTCTGGTCAATCAGAGTCCCAGATAGATCGGAAATAAAACATATGAGACTGTGTGATGCACGGTGGTGATATAATCTGAAAGTCACACGAATACATCCAACAACACAATATGTGGCTCACTCTTGCGAGGGTCCTCAAGGTGAGTGAAATCAGATAATAATCAGAAGACTCGGCTCCGTGCTCCAACAGAAAGGAGACACAACCAGGGGTGAAGCCGAGTAAACAAGTCAGAAGACCCGGCTTCGTGCTCCACCAGCAGGAGACACCAGAAAAGAAGCCGAGTACATAGAAAATGATGTACTTTCCCGCAGATAACCCTCGGGGAGTAGTACATGCTAGTCAATAAATAATCATAACAGAATCTAACTCTTCCAAGGGTCATCAAGGAGAGCAGGCTCAAAGGAGCTTGATCCATCAGACGGATCATAGAAACGGTCTCGGTAGGCGACAGATCGGCTACTAGAAGAAGAGACCGTAAAATCAAGATAGTGTGGCAGCGTCCCGCAGATAACCCCCGGGGAATGCGCTGCCATTTAGGCATGAAAATAGCAGATATCAGAAGCTCAACCTTGCGAGGACCGTCAAGGAGAGCAGACTCAAAGGAGTCCTATCAGATGGGTCCCATGATCCGCAGATCAGATAGGCAACTCAAGATGGGATCAAAAATCATATATATCAGACGACTCGATTCCGTGCTCCGCAGATCGGAGACACAGTCAGCAGTGGAACCGAGCATAAAGAGAGTGTTGCATGCTCCCGCAGATAGTCCTCGCGGAGCAATGCAAACTAAGCAGTGAATATTCAGAATGTGTCTCTGCCTTGCGAGGGTCGTCAAGGAGAGAAGAGGGCTCAAAGGAGCCGGATCCATCAGACGGATCCACATAAAATGCGGTCTCGATAGACGACAGATCATCTACCAACAGAAGAGACCAAGAGAGCTATACTGTGTCATAGCCTCTCGCAGATAACCCTCGGAGAGCTATGAACTAGGCATGGAATAATCAGAAAAGTGGAGCTCTGCCTTGCGAGGACCGTCAAGGAGAGCAGACTCAAAGGAGTCTAGTACATTGGCCTCGTCAACTGACAGGTCAGGTACACAATCACAGGGGGAGGCCAATCAAGCATATCATCTGACTCGGTTTCAGGTCCCATCAAGAAGGCGACCCAAGCAGTGAATGAAATCGTAGTCCTAGAAATTGTCGCATCCTCCCGCAGGTAGTCCTCGGGGAGTAATGCAAGCTAGATCAATGTAGGTCATGGGAACACTGGCGAGTCATCTCAGGTCCTCAAAAGCAATAAATCACTAAATCATTTGGAGGGCATAAGATCATGCAAGGGAGCAAATAATCATGTCATTCACCGAACATCCCTTGGGTCAATCCAGTCAGCTGAGATGGCATGAAAAATAGTCAGGAATCCTCTAAGTGCCAGGGTGGGTTAGAGAGTCAGGAGATCAAGTATGGGTCAATCAGGAAGATGAGAGATCATGTAGGATCCGCACACCCTTACCAGGCAATCCATATCAGAATAAGCAGTCAATCCTTAGAATCAAGATGGGTGGAACCTCGAGATAGATAGATCAATCAATACTCATGAAATCATCACCAAGGCATCGCATCATATCACCTCCTCAATCCGGTGTGCGAGAACTAAAATTCCTCAATAATGCATCACACCAATGCTCTATGCATCATCAAAAATCTTCAATAAGCTCATATGCTTGTATCCAAAATCAAATCCACCAGATCACTCTCAGCAACCTCAACATCATTGGCCCGACTTACACAAATAATTTGTATACGTAATCCTCGATGCGGGCCTCATCAATATGCACAGCATTCCCGGGTAAAGGGAGAGATGATACGGGGGATACAAGGAAGATGGATAAGAAGGGTACACAATGGGGTGGAGAAGCTGATTGGGCGGGTGAGAAGATCGGGATGTAGACAAAATTGGGTGTTCAACACAAGGCGGGAACACCGTCAAAACTACGGTTCAAGTAGAGGACTCTCCCTGAACCAGGGAATAAGGATGGTACGGAGAGTACGAGGAAAGATGGTGAAGAAGAGGGAAACAAAGGACTTGGAGAAGAATGATTGAGCTCAAGCGCCAATAACACGACCTGATGCAAGATGAAGAGATATATGTATAAGATGGGTAGAGAGACTCAAAGATGAAAAATGCATGACTCACACGGACGGGACCGACTACTCTAATAATGAAAGAAAAGCATAATGGACTCCAAGTCACAATCAAGACACAAGGCAAACCCCCGATTCACCTACTCAACACAGTGAAGACCATCAGGTGACGGTCATTTATCTTTTCAATTTTAGAGTTAGGTGAGAACCACAAAAATTGCACAATTACATAGGAGGCTTGATAGGATTTGGGCTCTACTCCTTAGTGTGTACGTAAGCAATTAAAATGCATCCAATGAGGGGGTTGCTCTCCCCAAGACAAGGAATCCATTACGTTATATTTTTAGGTCCACTTAGAGTTAACAGTCCTGATTTTATTAAAGTTATCACTTTTTTTGAGTATTTTTAATGCACGTGCCTATCGAGGTTCCAATTTCCATTAAGCATCCTAGGTTGGCAAAATCAGAGGGAGAAGATCGGAAAAGCCATGCGAGTCGGAAAACAATGATGCATGCCAAGTAAGAAGACTTACAGTGCCTCCCAGCTCTCTCCATGCGGGATGCATAACAGAATTTGAAACCTATGCTATATGCAAATGCAAACTGAAGAAATCGCCCTAGGTACAGGAATTGCTATTATCGTGAAGCACCACAAGTCGCTCATTCATCTCTAGCCTCAAAAAGTCCGGTCTTGGCTCACCCCTCCTCTGTGCTCAACACACTTGAGCTTAGGAGAAAGCGCTTTGCGGGGCTCGCTGTGGCACAAAGGCTAAGAGGTAAATGAGCGGTTGTTTAGAGTTTGATCTAGGTCCAAAGCGAACTATAGGTACATGCAAATATTAGGGTGTTTGGACCTAACTCTACGAGCAAGCAGTTCCTAAGCTAAGGCTCATTCACACACAAAATAATAAAAATAAAATAAAAGAAAAGCGTCAAAAATCATCGAGGCCCCCAAGGGAACAATCCCTCGGGCACTGGACCTCGGGAGTCGAAGTGTACCTATGAGAGTCCTGTATTATTACATGTTTCTAAGTGCCACTCTCTTACATGAATATACATAATAAAATAAAATAAAATGCATAAAAATAAAGACTGTCTTCAACACATCTCTTTCATCTGTCATTGATTCTCTCTCCTGTTGGCTTAGCATAGAAGAGCCAACTCCACCTTGCTTGGGTGCATAGGTCCTCCTAAGAGGTCCTCCTTCGCTTAGCGGTCCCTCGCAACAACGACAAAGGAAAGAAATGGTCAGAACAATCAATCAAATAATATTAAAATAAAACTAAAAATCACACAAGTAAATAAATGATGGACATGAGCAAATAATTGAATAAGTGAACAAATAGGCTCACAAAATCATACAAAATCCGTTGCCTCCCCGGAAACGGCGCCATTTGATGAGAGGAGTGAAGGATATGGTTAGATCCTCAAGCGCATCACGGAAGCGTGTGCGTCGTATCGAATACGACGAAGAGCGACTAGTCGGACTAGTTGCTCGATGCAGCGGAATTTAAAAATTTTATACGACGAAACCACATGATCCAAGAACACTTCTCGAATCATTTCGTCTAAACCACAAACAAGTAATAGGATTACCTCTTGAAGTGTGGTTGCGATCGAGTCTCTAAACGAAGAGACCTCCTGTCTCAAGTCCGATCCGACGGAGGAGACGCTTGCGAGCGCGGGGATGAACCGCGTGCTTCTCGCAATCCATGTTGATGATCCAAGCGACGGATCTCCTGATCTCGACACACGAGATCCATCGTCTTCTTCACGAGCGAGGCGCACCGAAGGAGACGGAGATCCACGAGCAGAAGAACGGGCAGCATAACGACGATGCCGCGGCGATGGAGAACTTCTCCATGGCATCCATGGTGGACGGCCATGAGAGGGAGAGAGAGGGCTGACCTCCAAAGAGAAAGAGAGAGAGAGAGATGCTTCTCAAGCATTATGTGTAAAGAGAGAGCATGGGTAAGCCTCTCTATTTATAGGGTTTTGGGATCCATGGATCTCAATCCATGTGACATATAAAATCAATGGGTGAGATTGATTTATGTCAATCCAATGGCTAAGATTGTTGTTGGTAAAACCAACAAATTTAGATCAAAATATATTTGACAAAATCAAATACAAATTAATCTAAAATCAATCCAATAAATAAGGAGAGAATGTGCATGGAGATTTCATCTCCATGCTCTTTCCATGTGGACGGCCACACATTCCTTTTGGGAATGATGTGCCGCCCCCCCCTCTTTCCATGGAGAGAGCAATCTCATGGAAATCCATGAGATTGCATATCTCCTTGAAAATCTCCTCTATTTATTTCCAACAACTTTTGTTGGCTTTTTATTCTTCAAAAATAATTCATAATTATATTTGAGAATATTGCAATCTTGCCATAGAAAAATTGTGAATCAAATTCACAACCCAAAACAATATATAATTTACATTGTCAATTAATTACACAATGTGTATCCAATACACATAATAATTAATCAACACATATAAATTATAATTAACTCTCTCTAATACATTATAAATCGCATTTATAATATATTATGAATAATTGGATATTACTATCCACATTATTCTTATCCTTGATAACTAAATCATATTTAATCATCTTGGATCTCTTTATAATATGAATCACATTCACATTATTCACATCTTTGATAACTAAATCACATTTAATTATCTAAGATAACTCTCCTTATAATATGAATCAAATTCATATTATTCATAATAATTAAATCACATTTAATTATCCATTTTCTCAATGCTCGGATACATATATCAACAATAGAATTATCCATGAACTCTTTCAAGGACAATGCGCTTTCTCCGCGAATACTTGGAGATAAGGACAGGGCGATTGTATTGTTCCACGTATAGTGACATGGATATTGAGATCATATCTCAAATCCAGATCTTGGGCCTCCCATAGATGCTTGATTAAATCAAGACCGCAAGTCTAATCTTCTCATTGAGTCCGAATCACATTCAGATCAATGTCCAACATTTGGACTAAGATAAGATTACTTCTCTACTGAGAGGAGTCACTAAAATCCAGACCCGTTTCATCACTCCCTAGGAATGGAAGCGTCATGGTTATACAACCGTTTATGATCACATCACCCTCAGGTATTCCTAACACCTGTACATCCTGCATACTGGAAGACTCAGAATAAACCAGAAGTATTAGATCAACTTTACACTGTCTACTTCAGGGTTTTATCAGTAAGTTTCTCATTCGATCATTGGGAGTCGGTATTGATCATATACTTTCCAAAAGCATATATCATACCTAGGTCTTGATCATATACTTTCCAAAAGTATATATCAAACCAACAAATTCAGTCAAGCTTCCAAAGCGAGACGACCGTGCGCACGGAATTTGATTCTTCCCAATATCTCATGAGTGAGCTCATGTCTTCCGGTTCAGTAGTGAACCTGTATGATCCCTTTGAGAGATCGTATTACTCATATGCCCTTATATGCACACCAGCGCGCCGGTGTATAGACCTTGATTAGGTCAACAACCTATTGGTCTGCCAAATGTACATACTCAGACATATAGTAACACATCTGTCTTCGGTCAGAGGATGTGTGCCTATATCATGACAGCATATGATATAGGACTTTGGTTATCTCGATCTCGTTAAGTCAACTCTTTGACCTAACTAATCTGACACCTCCGAATCTCTATTCCTATGCAGAGGACCTGCATCAAGAAGTCGGTCAGATATCAGCCTAACTGAGAAAGGATTGCCATCTCCTACTCAGGCTGGAGATCATCTCTTAATAATCATTTGACGGTGCTTGATGAGTCCTCAATCTAACTCATTAGATATTCATCTAAGCACCAGCCTCTATGATTCAATAATTGAATCAACAGCTATATGATCATTAAGATGGCCATGGTACATAACCCTAATTGTACTAAGGGACCTATTATGCAAACTATGTTCTCTTTATTTCAGATTAAGGAGTGAATTGCAATAACATTTACTGCATAATGGCTCGCCGTGGGCTCGCATGTCCAACAAGGAGAAGATCAAGGGTCTAGATATCTCACAAGGCGAGAGATCCAGTCGCTGGGTCGACCACTTAAAGATCCCCAGATCAATCAACAATTAACCCACAATAAATATATGCAATGAATATCCAAAAATGTGGAGTTAAAATTTATTATAACTCTACAGGTAAATGTATATAGGTGTAAGTACAGGTAGAGGTCGAACACTGGGAGGCGAAAGGAATGTATGTGAAGCATCATTTATTCAATCCATTGTTCATGTCCTTTTATTGTTTTAGTGGGTTTTGGGTTTTGTAATTTTTTTTATATTTTTGTTTTTATAATTTTTATTTTGTTTTTATATTTTATATTTTTTTAATTATATTTTTAGTTATATAAATATAAATATATAAATATATAAGATATATATATAAGATATATATATAAATATAATTTTTTAGCTTTTTAATATTTTCTAGTTTTTTTTATTTTTCTGAAATATTTCTAATTTTTATGTATTTTTAATTTCCAAAAATGTCCACAATATAGGACTAAATAAATAGTCGAATATAATTTGGGTTTTAAAAATATAGAATAAACTCCAAAAATTCCCAAATTAATTTTAATATATTAATAATAATATATATAATTATAAAAGAGAAAAATGTATTTTTGGTATTTTTAAAGGTTTTTCTTTTTTTTTGTTGGATTTTGGAGCTTTCTGATTTTTTTTATTTTTCTTTTTCATATTTTTAGGGTTTTTTAATTTCTGGACTCAATATAGATATAAATATACCATATATAATTTTTTTGGAATTTTTCAAAATCATTTTCTAATTTTTTTGTATTTTATAAATTAGACAGTACAAAAATGGCTCCTATTTCATTTTTAATAATTAGGAAAAGTGCAAAAAAATGTGAAATAAAATATGGGCGTGTAAGAGCATCACATAGAGCATCTATCCTATTTTTTGTGAATTTTTAGAAGCCTCATAGGTATTTTTAAGAAATGGATAAAAGATACAAAAATCAAACAACCTAGCAGGGGCATTTTTGTAAATATAATAAATTCCAGGGGCATCAGTGCAAAAATACAACAGGAATAAACATTTACTTTAATTTTTAAAACTATTTTACAATAAACAAAAACCGCTAGGGGTTACATGCAATTTTCACGAGCCTCACGTGGGACTGCACGTGAGGAGCGGAAGGACCTAAATGTAATTATAATAAACACAGGGTCCTTTCTGCAAAATTTACATTTTATTTACAACGTTATATTTTATTTACAGAATTAAAAATTAATTACAAAAAGAGCAGGGGCTAAATATGAAAATTACCCCTAATAGAGAAAAAGGAGATGAGAGTCTCATACACCCCTTTTCCAATCGTCTCTGACTCTCCCTCGGAGACTTGCGTGCGGGTGACCTCGACGGTGTGTGTGCCCGCACTGTAACAAGCCCATTCCGTTTTCAACTACAATGCCCTAGGCTCGCTGGCGAATGGCTAGGATTACTTCACTTGACACGCGTCGCACGTCCAACGGCTGATACCGCTTCGCTGATGAAGCGCTAGGATTAGATCTCCGGGCAGAGATCTACGGTCGTGGCATCGCTCCATCGGACGACTGTGGTTTGAACTGGGGCCTTCGTCTTCATCCAACGGCGGAGCGCACACGTGGAAGAACAGGGAAGAAGACTCGCCGGGGCGAGCTTCTTCCGACCAGATCTCGCGCCTCCGCCGGTCTTCGCCGTTCCTGAAGGCCCAAAAAGCTTCCTGGCAGGGTCTTCTTCTTGCTGGAGGTCTCGGGTCGGGATGAGGTACCCTGGAGCGCCGCCATGAGCTCGGAGAAGGATGGCAGCTCCAGGTACCTCCGCCTGCTTGTAACTCGACTCAAGGTGCTTTATTGTGCACCTAACCTGCACAGGAATGAATCTCGGCTCGAGGTGGTGCTCCTCGGCCCAAAACTGAAGCTGTTAGCATAAAAAATGGGTGAGGGCGGCGATGCGGAGGAGATGAGCATCGATTCGCGGATCCAAGTGCGAATCCGGTTAGACAAGATGGCTGAAAGGTGGAGAAGGTGTAGGGGAACGAAATGAAGGTGAAATGGTGTCGGGGCACAGTCGGAAACAAGATGAAAAGCTCGGCGGAGCGGAGCTCCAGCGAACTACGAAATCACTAAACTACGCTAAACTAAGATGCGAAATATGAAACTAATTGCAGGAATGAAATGCTGGAAGTAAAAGCTACCTAGAAAGATAAAATGCGCAGCTCTTATACCTGGGGGCCGCCAGGGAGCAGGGTGGCCGCGGGAGCGCCACCGCGACAAAATTTTCCATCATCTCCGGCCGAACCGAGGTGCTGGGAAGCGCCTCCTGTCACGAGGGCTCCACCAGGAGCTGATTCAAGCTCAAAGAAGGGGATGAAATTGGCCAAATTCGGCTGAGGAGGAGGAAGGAGTTATTTATAAACATTCCAAGGGACCCCCAAGGACCGGCGATTATTGAAGAATCGGGGCTATGTACAAGGGTTCCAAGATCTCGGCGGGAATCAGGGATGATCAGAGAATAATTTGTCAGAAGGATTCGAGAGTGATGGAGCGATAGATCGAGCGGAAAAAAGGTAAGAAATCGGGGGAAAAGATGGTTCACGTCAAGTCAGGTGGCTGGAGGTCAAGTTGACTGGGGTCAACTCGCGGAGGGACCTGATTGGTCCACCTCAGCCCGCTACAAGACAGAACAGTAGTTTTATTAAAGAAAAATTTATTTCAAATAGTAAATGATTTTATTTATTTTCAAGTATAAAATAAAAAATGTTTATTATTTTATGTAGTATTTTAATACGATTTTTATTTATTTTGTTGAAGTATTTTATTACGATTTTATTAAAATATTGTATTTATAAGTATATTTATTTATATTCATTTTATTTTGTTTAATTTTATTTTAGTATTTTATTTTCTTATTTTATAAATTTGTAATTTATTTTTGTGAGTATAAATATATTTTTATTTAGTTTTTATGAGTTTATTTCCATTTTTAAATAAATGTGTTTGTGTATATGTAAGTATACTTATAGGTATTTTACCTATATATTATATACATTTTATCTATTTAATGAATTTTATTTGTTTTTATTATGGATTTGTATTTTTAATAAGTTATATATAATATATGCATTATTATAAAAGAATGAAATAATTAAAGAATGTTTTTCCCCTTTTATTTATGTACATCCTTCTCATAGGTATTTTGCCTATATATATATTACATAGACTTATTTTATTTTACAAAATATTTTTGGTTTTATTCTAATTTTAGTATGTACATGGATTATATACATTATCTACAAAATATAATTTTGTAAGAATAATAAGTATTGAATAAAATGAATATTTTAGTCAGGTATTATGTACAAGAAGGGCCAAAAACCTAATTTCCACAGATGGACTTCAGAAATTATGAAACCAATTTTATAAAATACTTCATGGAATGCTATATACAATTAAAGGTGAGTTTGGGTGATTTGGAGTTTTTATTTGCAAGATATGGGTCTGTGAAGTTGAGATTTTGGCTTTTTATTTTGTGTATAAAATGTACACTGTGTGTTATTTTTGCACAAACTCAATTTTGTATTTTTATTTACATTATTATCTATATCTTTTATGAACAAAGTATTTTTATTCGATGATTAAATAATTATGTACAAAATAGGTGTCAAAAATGCATAAATAAATGAGGTATTTATTGTATTATTGGCCCTTATCTCCCTCTACTTTATTCCTTGTCGACCAATTCCATGCTGGCCTTGGTCTCGGGGTTAGGATCATAAAATATTTGCAATATTTTATTCCTTTTTCTTTTCTTCCCTTTATTCTATAATTTTGGCATTAAAAACCTTATTTTCTATATAATTAATACAATAAATAATGAATGCTATTGTGTACAAATTGAGGCTATTTACATGCATTTGCTGGGGTTTTTGAGGCCAAAATGATAGAATAAAGGTGATGAAATGGAGATTCATCAGCACCCGCACTAAAATTCCATAGGTCCGACTTAAGCTCCAAACTTTGATTTTGTGAAGACAAGTTTAATAATTGAACTTAATCCAATCTTCTTCTTTTTCTTTTCTTTGTTTTTCTTTTTTGCACTTATTGCATAAGTGTTTTCTAGGGACTAGCAAAGGCAAGTAAAGGGGGATAATGAATCTCCGTTTCATCATCTTTATTCTATCATTTTGACCTTAAAAATCCCTAATAAATGCGTGTAAATACCCTTAATTTAGGCATTTTATCATTATGCATTATTGTGTAAATAGTGTGCAAAATACTGTTTTTAATGCTAAAATTATAGACTAAAGAAAAGAAAAGAAAAGGAATAAAATATTGCAAATATTTTATGACCTGAAACTTTGAGACCTAGGCATCTCGATGACTAGGTCGACAAGGAATAAAGTAGGGGGAGATAAGGGCCAAAATACAGTAAAAGTCCCTTTTATTTGATTCATTCTTTATTCATTTTTGGGACCTATTTTTAATTCCATTCAAATAAAGAAATCTTGTAAATGAAAGTTGTAGATAATTAAATAAAGAAAAATACAAAATTGATTTCACACAAAAATAATGTACAGATAAAAAGTTATGATCTGAATAAAAATCCAAAATACCAACTTCTCAGACTTGTATCTCTCAAACAAAAACTTGAAATGTACCAAAATCACTTTAATTATATATAATTTTCAATAAGCTATTTAATGAAGGTGGTTTCATATTTTTTGGAGTTACGGTTTGAAAGTTAGGTTTTGGACCCCTATTGTATACTTTACACGATTAAAATATTCGTTTTATTTATTATTCATTATTTTTATAATTTTATATTTTTATAATTTTTTAAATATTATTTATAATGTATGTGTATATTAAAACAAGAATAAAAACATAAAGAAAATGTAAAAATAAAATACTTGTATAAAATACATAAATAAAATACCTATAATATACCTATACGAATAATACATCTATTTATTTAATTATATATAATACATCATAAAAATAAAATAAAACTTTATTTAAGTCTATAAAAACAAGTTATAAATTTATAAAATACTAAAAAAATTAATAAATTTAAAATACAAAATAAAAAAATAAAATATTAAAATATATATTTGAATATACCTATATAGCCCTTAAAAGGGAACTTGTAATTTTATAATCAAAAAAATAAAAAATTATCATAATAAAATACTTAAAAAATAATAAACATTTTTTATTTAATAACCTAAAATTAATAAAATCATTTATTATTTATAAATGAATTAATAAATCATTTTTCATGCTTTTTCCTGGTTGGTCCACGTGGACCAACTAGGAGAGTCGGAGAGTTGACCCACGGTCAACTCTATGACCCCCGCCTACCATTTCGTCGGAACCTTGTTTTTTACCATTTTTGCGGATTTTTCGAGGCTCCTTCTTTCATCCTTTCATGATGCTTCCTTAGGGTCCTTTTCTCCTCGTAGATCCACCTTACACCGGTAGTGATTGCCTCGAGGATTGGATCGCTGCTTCGCCTGCTACACCTCGTCTTTTGGAGACCGACCACCATCTATTCAAAAACCACCCATCACCTTCCTTGATCTTTCGAACCCCCTTTCGACCCTAGCTTGGCTCCCTTTCGCCGTGCTCCGGAGAGGAGGCGTGACAGGCTTCCTCCAGCTCAAGCGCGGAGCTCGGGCGAGGGCCGAGGAGTGGCTCCACCATCTCCTGCCATCCTCGGCCGTGAGGTACTCTATCTCAGCTGCTACCTACCTTCGAGGTAATTTCTTTGTTTTTCTTGCAATTTTTTAATTCACCGTAGCCCTAGGAGTAAATCCACGCCCTTTGATTTCGATTCGCACCTCACCATTCACCTTGCCGCCACCTCGTCGGAGTTTGCTCTGACGAGCCTCCATCTTCCCATTCTCTGCCACCTTTTGCCCACTAGTGGTCGCAACAGTTTTCCCACGACCCCCTTGACTTCTCTTGTAGGCCCTGGTTCCCAAGTATCGCATGGGGGCTCATTTTGGATTCTGTCGGAGCTTCCTGGAGCTCGTCTTCAGCCTTGACCCAGGAGGGGAGCTTTGGTGAGTGCCGACGCTTTTGGATGCCACCAGTCATCACGGGAGAACCACAGGAGCTCCGGAAGCCATTTTGAAGCATCGAAGACCGCTAGAGAGGCACTATAAGGCCAGAGGAACTTCGCCTCGACGGAGTTCTTCCCGGTTCTTCATCGGGCCTTCTCCGTCGTTAGATCGTGAGGGCTCTCCAGATCGCACAACAACCGTCAGATCCGAGCCAGCCTCAGCCATTGATCTCCTTTGCCATATCTGATCTCAACCGTTGCCCGTGAACCATCATCGGCCGTCTGTCGCACGACACGTAGCATGTGAAGGATCGACCGCCGTTGGATCGCGCCTAAGGGTGGGCTTTTTGAAACTCTGCCCTCACTCGGCTTTGTATTTATTATATAGTATTAAATCATTCATTAGCAGTTATTTAACTTTTGTAAATTTTTCAAAAAAAACACCCTATCATTTTATTATTTACATTTGGGTCCCTGGCCACGTCACCTCATGTGACTGGTGCACGTGAGGCGTGGCCATTTTGCGGGGACCCCCCTGTTGTTTCATTATTTCAATTCAGTACCATAACTATTTATTTCAATTATATTCTTTTTGGTAAATTTGCATCTACCCCCCTAGGTTTTTGTTAATTGCGATTAGGTACCTGCTAGGTCATGTACCCCGTGCATGTGGGTTTGGTGGTTCTACAGATATATCCCTGTGGCTTTGTTTATTTGTATTTGGTCCATGAATTTTTTGGTTGCTCTATAATTTTCTGGGAAATTTGCACATTGGGCCTCGAACTTTCATATATTTATAAAAATACCTCTATCAGGTTGCATTTTCTTTTTGTTTCTAGTATTTATTTCATGCTTCTATAAAATCCTAAAAAATCTCCAAAAATATATTTAGGTTCTTGTCGCATTCTACTTTAACGCCATATTTTTATTTTTCATTTTTGTGGCATTTTAATATTTATAAAAAAAATCAAAAACATGCATTTTCATCCCTATTTGCATTAGAAAATCCATAGAAATTATAAAAACTTCTCAAAACAATTCCTAAAAAACTATATTTTTTTATTTCTATTTGTTTTATATTTAGACCAAAAATCACTAAAAAATATAAAAGAAAACTCATAAAAATTTCAAAAACCATAATACTTTCATAAAAATATTAAACATCCTTAAAAAATCACAATAATTTAATTTTTATTTCCTAATTTTCTCAATTTTATTCTCTTGATTTTAAAATTAAGTTGGAGAATTTTTGTTACTGTATAATATTTTTTATCTCCAATTTTAATCTCTGATATTTAATTTATTCCCTATTTTGAGTATTTATTATTTTAAAAGTACCAAAAAAATTAGCAAAAATATAGAAAAATCACAAAAACATTAGAAAATTATAAAAAATACAAAAATATTTTATTTCCTAAATTTTGCTTATTTTGACCTATTTTTATAAATATATTATCTCTCTTTCCCTTATTGTATATATATCTTATTTTATAGAAAAAAGAAAACATAAAATAATATATAAAAAGAAAATACAAAGTTAGAAAAGTAAAAATCAAAATATAAAATTAAAAATAAAATTAAAAATAAAATAAAAAAAATTTAAAATTTAAAACCCACAAAAAATATAACACATATAGACAAATTGATCACATTCACTTTTGTTCATTGAATTGCCCTGATCTACCTGCTTGCTTCCTGTGTTCGGCACTCTACATTACTTGCACTATACACATCTTTTATAGAGTTATAATAAATTTTAACTCTGCACTGCTTTTCATTGTTTGATCTCTATTGTGGATTAATTGTTGTTTGAATGTGGATTTCGTGAGCGGTCGCCGCAGCGACATTATGATCTCGCCTTGTGTGGATTACTCTAGACCCCCGCGAAATCCCATCCAACACAAATATAAAAACAAAAACTCACAAGGGTACACATGTCATTTACCATCTCAAATCAGACTACACGTGAGCTGAGTTGGACTGGACCAAAGTGTAATATGCAATAACTATAAGGGTTACGATGCGCCTCACTTATGCATATGGCAGCAATCTAACAGTGTGTGATGGTTCGATGCGGGATGCCTATGATTAGATCATGGGAGGTGATCTGATGACTGTGTTTCTAGATGATCTGACTTCTGCTGCTCCATGTGAAGAACATCTCCAGATCAAATGTCTTTGGGTGCATCAGGAAGAACATGGAAGGAGGCTTCCCTGGAGCTCCTTCGATCGGATGTAACAGCCTCCTCCAGCCACCAATCCCGCTGTTGAATTGCTTGAAGGCTGACTGATGGTGTTCCACAACGACTGGCAATGCCAAAAGTATCCAGGGCTCGCTGATCGAGCCTTGGAGGTCAGTTGTTTCTGGAGGGGTGAAAGAACCTCAAAGTTGTCCCAGATGGGTCCATCAAGCGTTGGCACTTGCACAAAAGGTCCAGTGGCTCGAGGCGAGTCGTCTCGACCAAGAATGAAGCTAGGATGTGCAATGGGTGAGGTAAGCGGAGAGGGTCCGGTGAAAGGTGGCGGAGGACCCTCGATTCGCTGACCCACAATGGATCAGGTGTGCTTTATGGGAGAATCGGATGGAGAAATGCGAGGATAAGGATAGGGATGCGATGGGAGGTCGGAACTGCTTGTTACATATGGTAGAACACTGCCTGGAGCTCTAAAGCTCCGGTGAAGAACATAAGCTGATTTAGGCAAAAATCTCTAATCAAAACACTAAATCGAATGTGGCAAAGAATACGAACTACAACTACCTAAGAATCATGAAAGCACAACTCTTATACCTGCGGTGAAGCAAGGAGAAGGACAAGCTGGAGCTCGACCGTGGATCGTCGCCTCTTTCTTGCTGTGTCGTCTCTGAGCATGGGGAAACCCTCAGCAGTCACTTGGGACTTCAACACACACGCCAATACACTAGATGAGGCTCAAAGGAGGATCAAGAAGAAATGAGGAGAGGGGGTTTTTATTTATAGACAAAGCTAAGAAACCTTATTGTCTGGCGATTTGGGAAGAACATGTGTTATGTACATGAGATCAAAGGTTTAGGCGAAGATCAAAGCTGATAGAGGGAGATCTTGGCATGGAGAAATGATGAAAATGCTTGATTAGTCACCTAGGAAAAATGGTGCAAAACGCGGGAAAAGACATTGGCATCAAGTCAGAATGCCTGGAGGCTGAGTTGGCTAGGAGGTCAACGAAAGTTGCCATGCGATTGCACGACAGCCTAAGTCGTGACAAAATCAGGGTTTTATTCACAAATAACTGAATGAAAAATAATAAACGATTTTATTAAATTTTGAGTATAAAATAAAAATGGTTCATTATTTCATTTAATATTTTAATATTATATTTATTTATTTATTACAAGTCAAAATTTTAAGGGTATATTGATATGTATATTCATCTATGTTTTGTATATTTTATTTTTTTGATTTTATTATTTTATTCTCTTATGTTATATATTTATAACTTTTTTTTTATGCAGAAGTATGGTTTTATTTTATTTTTTTGATATAATATATACATTTAATTACGTAAAGATATCAACTATATTAGTATAAGTAAAGTATAAGTATCTATGTATTTAGCTATATTATTTATTTTAAATTATTTTCATTTGTTTTAGATTGTTTCTATATTTTTAATATAGTATTAATAATATTTTCAGGAGAGTAAAGAATGAAAGAATAGTTTTCACTTTTATTTATACACATGTATAAGTATAGGTATTTTACCTATATATTTTATACACTTAATTATTTTATTATTTTTTATGGTTTTATTATAGTTCTAATATGTACATATGTTATTAATAATATTTACAAAATTGTGAAAATGTAAATAGTGAAAATAATAAAGAACAAATAAATGAATATTTTATTCAAGTATATATTACAATAGGGGTCTAAAACCTAATTTCACATCTTAACTCCAAATTAAGTGAAACCACCTTCATTAAATATCTTATTAAAAGTTATATACAATTAAAGCAATTTTGATACATTTTGTGTCTTTATTTAAAAGATATGGGTCTGTGAATATTGAGTTTGGGATTTTTATTTTGTCCATAAAATGTACATTGTATACTATCCTTGTGCAAACTAAATTTTGTATTTTTCTATACATTATTGTCTACAACTTTCATGGACAAAATTTCTTTATTTGATGAATAATTAATAAAGAATAAATAAGGTCCCAAAAAGTAAATTATTGATGAATAAAAGAATGGGAGTTTTCAGGTGATTTTTGGCCCTTATCTCCTCCTACTTTATTCCTTGTCGACCAAATCAATTCTTGACTTGGTCTCGAGGTTTGGGGTCATAAAACACCGTTGGTATTTTTATTCTTTTTCTTTTCTTTATTCTATAATTTTGGTAGTAAAAATAGTATTTTATATACAAGAAACACGATAAATAATGGTTGTTAATATATATATATAATAATGCTATTTACATGCATTAGCTGGGGTTTTTAAGGCCAAATTATAGAATAAAGGTGATGAAATGGAGATTCATCAACCACCTATACTTGCTTTGCTAGTCCCTAGCAAATACTTATGTGATAAGTGTGGAAAGTGAAAAATAAAGAAAAGAAAAAGAAATAACATGGAATAATTGTTGACTTTTAAACTTGTCTTGTGATAAAGTCAAAGTTTGGAGCTCAAAGAAGGTCTTTGGATTAATAGTGTGTTCCGAACCCCATTGAAGTCGGGAAGTGTGACATAACAACCCTTAGATTCCATACTCATGTCATCCTATACAAATCACAATCAAGTCAGAACCATCATCCCAGTCACATACTCTTGCTACCTTGAAATAATAGAACCATGTGTGTGGATTTTTTCAGCTCTTCGCAGACAAAAACATTGAATCATAAGGCATATGCTCTTCTGGTAACTCGTCCTTGTAGAGCCAGATATTCCCTTCTAAGGTTAGGTACTCTCGATCTTTACAACCGAATGGGGGAAGATGTCAGAAGAATGAGAAGTGAAGTGGAAATGGACCAGTGTAGTCTTCATTCCCTTGTGAAGTCGGTCAGTATAACCGATTCTTCACCAAGAAGCAGGCTTTTTCTGATGCTCAATTTTTTTTTGGAATTTTTGGTATAGGCTTCTTTGGATATTTTCTTTGTCGTTGTAGAACTTTTGTATTCTTGTTTATGCCCGATGGATATAGCATCTTTTGTTCCACCTAAATTTTTTGAGGTCATAGAAAAGTTGCGCCGATAGACCATTCCTCTTCCCAAGCATTATCTCAATCCATCTCCAGTCTTTAGATATCATTGTTACCAAAAGAAGTAGGTTAAAGTACCGGTGTCAGCAATCCTCAAGAATGGTTCCCAAGCCACACTTAACGAAGCGACCTTGCATCGTCCCAACTTAGACTCCAAGATATTTCAACAGTCCATTTAAGTTGAGCTAAGTGCTTGGTGCGAGGTTTCCAGTCAAGTCACTATCTCAAGACTCGTACAGATGAAATGAAGGGTTATATTTAAGCACATTGAATTGACTCATGAACATAGCCTTATGGAACCTAAAGAATTAAGTCAAGGTGACCTGAAACATCTCCACTTCTAGTCCTCAATGAGTTCCTCTGAAACTAGGTGTATTAAGGTCTATTTCATGCTCCAATCTCCGGAATTTATTTTGACCTGTTTAATTGTCTATATTATTCCAAAAAATGTGAGTGCTATGTACAATGCAAGAAAATATTTTTATGATGCCATTTTCTAATTTTGAACTTTTATGGATTTTTGAAAAGTTTTGCAAATTTTTAAGCATTTTTTTAATAAATATTTTTGCAAATGTTTTAGGAATTTTTATATTTTACAAATTTTTAGATTTTTTTAAAATAAAAAGACTTTTGGTGCAAAAAGGAAGCACGCACAAATATTTACAAGCGCATGCCTCTTTTTTTATTTATAAGAATTAAGGTTGAAGGATTTACATATCGAATGTGAGTTATTCTTATAGGTATGTTTATACAGCTTGTAAAGTATTTCTTTTTAAGGATATATATATTCCTCAAACTTATTTGAATAAGGTTTTACATACAATTTTGAAAACTATAGTCCAAAATATTTTTTGCAAGTAACTTTTACAAATATTTACATGCATTTGAAAATCATTTTGCAAAGGTTTTTCGAATAGTATATATTGATTTTTCAAATATTTTTGCACTCATTTTCCAAACTATTTGCAAATAGGTTTGTAAAACATATTTATTTCACACAAAGAAAAGGAATTTTTATAAACAAAATATCTGCACAAAGGTTGAAAATATTTAACAAAACATTTTTCAAATAGATTTTCAAACTATTTTTCAAACATTTTGTAAAACATTTTTACCTGATTTATTAATCAGTATATACAAAATTAATTTGGGGAATAATATGCACATTTTTATTAATTGATCTTATGAATTTTATATGTTTGGATATAAATAGTAATTTAGCCATCTTCATTAAAAATACGAAAGTACGAGTTATGGATAAAGTATATACATAGTATATATGACCTCCCTATACTTAGCTTGAGTTATGCCCTCATAGACCGAAGAGAGAAGAGAAGGCATAATTCGTACTGAGTATAGAAAATCCTATTCTACAATGATGAAAGAATAAGGAAGGAAAGAATGAGCAGTTGGTCGCCCCCTATATTTAGGATCAAATAATTCTACGTATAGCAGACTGTATCTACATGCAAGGAGGGTCGAAGGATGGGGATGAACAAATTTCACTCGAACTGTCTCGCCCTATAATTAGGGTAAGATATCCCTAAGTATAGATGAAAACAGGAGACAGTGGAGGGAATCAAAAAATGAAAGAATTTCAGAGTGCACACACCCCTATACTTAGGACAAAGTACGCCCAAATATAAAAGACTGACAAAAAGGGGAAACATCTTTTGGTAGAAAATGATGAAATGAAAAGAAGAAAAGAGGAAAACATGAAAACATAAAGGAAGAGTTTTTAAGTGAGATTATTTGAATCTTTTGATGATGCTAAGGTTGCGGATTCTCCTTCGGTGCATATCACTTGGACGGAATCGACAATGACCTCGAAAGTGTCGTGGTCAATGTTTGGCTTAATAAATGACCGTTGACGACAAACGGTTGTGTGTTAGGAGACAATTAGGATATCACAATGCTTCCATTGTCACACACTTCTTGCACTCTGAATGGCCTTATCCATGTACTTTTTAATTTGCCCGGGAATATCTTCAACTTTGCGTCAAATAACCATACTTTCTGTCCTGTCTCAAAGGTCTTTCATCTGATGTGCCGATCATGCTAGCATATAACCTTCTTTTTATACATCAATGTGTTATCATATGCATAGTATTGGAATTCTAGGAGCATGTTCGGATCCTCTTTTCTTTTCTGACCACCTCTTTATGAGTCCAAATTGCAGATATTGATGGCCATAATGATTTGTGAATTAGCTCCACTAGCAGATGGCATGGCTTTCCCTACACAAGACGGTAAGGTAACAAGCTGAAGGGGGACTTGTAAGAGGTTCTGTATGCCAAAAGGATGGAGTCTAAAAGTTGGGACCAGTTTTTCTTGTCCAGCTTTACAAGCTTCTGTATCGTCTTGATTTCTCTATTTGAAAGTTCAACCATGCAGTTGGTCTGGGGATGATAAGGAGATGCACCTCGATGTTCGATGCCGTACTCCACTAATTTCTCGAGCTCTCTATTAATGAAGTGACTACCGCCATCTGATATCAGTATCTTCGGAATCCTCAACCGCGAGATGATGTTCTCTTTCATAAAACGACAAATTGTACGACTATCTGCGACTCGAACAGGGATAGCTTCAACCCAATGACTTATTAACCAATGACAAGAAGGATGTGCTCGTATCCCTGACTGTTGGAGAAGGGTCCCATGAAATCGATTCCCCAAGCATCGAATAGATATGTAATATGAATGAATTTCAGGGGCATTGAATCTTTAACTGTCAGGGTACCTTTCAATCTCTGACAGTCAGTGTAGCGCTCGAGAATGTTGCGACATTCTTAAATAGTGTAGGCCACCAGAGGCCACATTGCAATACTTTCACTACCGTTCTATTTCCAGAGTGATGTCCACCATATTCGAGCGAATGACAGTGCTCGAGGACACTATAATGCTCCTTGTGAGGAATACAACCACGCCAAATACAATCTGCTCCTTCCCTGAATAGAAGTGGGTCTTCCCATTGGTAGAAATTGATGGTGGACAAGAATTTATCCTTCTTCATTTTCGTCCAATCCCGGGGAACTACACCAGAGATGAGGTAGTTCACAATATCAACATACCAAGGGAGTGAATCCATAGCTAGGATCGACTCATCAGGAAAGGTGTCTGTAATGGGTGCGTTGCTCAGTGGAGGATCTTGCTGCTAAATTCTGAATAGGTGATCGGCTACCACGTTATGAAAACCATGCTTGTCTTTGATTTCCAAATCAATGACCCATCTGATCAATCTAGGCTTGTCATCCTTCTTCTGTTACAAGTATCGAATAATAGAGTGGTCAGTGTAGATGGTGGCTTTTGATTCAAGCAGATAGGATCTGAACTTTTCAAGGGCAAATACGACAACCAACAATTCTTTCTTTATGACAGTGTAATTTCTCTGAGCTTCGTCTAGTGTTTTGCTGGCATAATGAATGGCATAGGGCACCTTGTCTTTTCTCTGTCCTAGAACAACCCCAACTGTAAAGTCATACGCATCTGTCATGATCTCAAAGGGAAGAGATCAATCGGGTGGTTGTAGGACTGGAACTTGGGTGATGAGCTCATTCAACTGATTAAATGAAAGGAGAACCAACTGATCAAATTGAACTCAGTCTCGTTGCACAACAATTTTGTAAGAGGTCGGGCAATGCAGCTGAAGTCACGAACGAATCTCCTGTAGAAACCCACATGCCTCAAGAATGACCTCACATTTCTGACTGTCTCAGGTGACTCTAGATTGTCAATAACATCCACCTTTGCCGAGTCTACTTCCATGCAATGTTTAGAAATGACGTGACCCAACACAATCCCTTCAGTGACCAGGAAGTGGCTCTTTTCCCAAGATAGCACAAGATTGACTTCACAACATTTCTGAAGTACTATGTCTAGGTGCTCAAGACAAGAATCAAAACTATTACAATAGACGGAGAAGTCGTCCATAAACACCTCGAGAAAACTACCTACCATCTCGGTGAAAACGGTAAGCATGCATCTTTAAAATGTAGCAGATGCGTTGTACAAGCCAAAGGGTATTCTCCTGAAAGAATAGGTGCCAAACAAGCAAGTGAAGGTAGTCTTTTCTTGGTCTTCAGGGATGATTGCCACTTGGTTGTACCCATAGTACCCATCCAGAAAGCAGAAGAACTCCTTGCCGGCTACTCTTTCCAACACTTGATTAATAAATGACAAGGGGAAGTGGTCCTTCTTCCGTGTTTCATTAAGACGATGGTAGTCGACACATACGTGCCATGATGTAGGTACCCAAGGAGAAATCTCCTCTCCTTTGTCATTGGTAACCATGGTGAGCTCAGACTTCTTCAGAACTACATACAGAGGGCTTACCCATTTCTAGTCGGAGATGGGATAAATGAAGCCTGCATCACACCATTTCATGATTTCTTTTATGACTATGTCCCGTAGATTTGGGTTCAGCCTTCTTTGGAACTATCAGGACGGTTTAACATCTTCTTCCAAATATATATGGTGTAAGCACAGAGCAGGATTTATCCCACAGAGATATGAGATGTGCCAACCAAGTGCCTTGCGGTTCTTTTTTCGAACCTCGAGAAGTCCAAACTCTTGATCCAGTGTCAGCCTGCTGCTGATTATGACCGGATACATGTTCTCTGCACCCATGAGGAAAGCATACTTAAGGCCTACTGGAAGTGGCTTTAATTCTGGTTCTGATCTGGACTACTTCTTTGTTACTTCAGAAATGGTGATGGTTAGAGGATGATTTGCTATAACTTTAGAGGTAGGGTTGCTTACCTCAACGTCTTGTTGTTCCACTGATAATGTGCCGAACATATTTGCAATGAATTCATCATGTTCAGGCTAGAATGAATCATCTGAGTTAAATAGAAGCATTAGAAGATTAGATTCTGTTTCCCAAGTACCATTGGAGCTTTTGTCGACTGTGGCTTCCCAATCTTCCTCAGGGGAGAGGATTTCTAGGGTACAGGTGTCGTTTAAAGAGAGTTCTGTATCTCTTATCTCTGTAGTAAGATCTGAGACATGCCAACCAAGTACTGCATGACTTTCATCAGATACGACTGTCGGCTCATTGACCATGTCTATAGTGACTCTATGATTTTTCGAGGTAAATGTGAACTTGCCAGACTCATAGTCAACCATGACCTCTACAGTGCGTAGGAATGGCCAACCTAGAGTAACAGGAGTCTGGAGAAAGGGTGCAAGGGGGTCCATATCAAGGACTACAAAATCCACCAGGAACTACATGTCCTGCACCTTTATGATAATGTCTTCCAGAGGACATCGGGGTCGCTTGATGGATTGATCAGCGAACTGAAGGATCATTCGTGTCTGCTTGAGAGGACCCAATCCAAATTCTTGCAACAATGAAGAGGGCAAGAGGATGATGGAAGAACCACTATCAAGCAAAGTTCGCTCGAAGACTTTGTCAAAAATCTCGCATCTGATCAACAACTCTCCATTGTCTTGCTTCTTTTGTGGGAGATTGTTGATGGCTGCTACTGTGGCCATGGTAACGACATGCTTCTCCACTTGCGGGCATCTATTGTTACTGGTTGGTCGACGCTTGTTTGCACATTCCTCTTTCAATCCCTTATTTACAACAGGCATGTATTCCCACAGCTCTTGGATCAGCCAATGCACTTTTTTTTCACATTTTTTTCTGGATTTTTCTATTGCAACTGGAAAAGGAATATTTACAGTGTTGAAATGAAAAGTAGTGTTCTTATTTACTACAAAATTCTTCTCCACAATATTCTATACGTCCAAATCACAAAAAGGAGCACATGCTGGAGATGAAGTTGATGCAGGTGGATAAGCAAAAAGCGTGATCTTTGCTCCATCGGCTGGTATTGGATCGGTTGCTAGTACGGCTTCACTTCGATGGCAATATTTTTTTGGTCTCTTTGGCTTTTCTGATTTTTTTGTTCTTTTTGTTGATGAAGATGGTGGCGAGTGACAACTGGCCTAGCTCCTCCTCCTCCTTCTTCCTCACCCAAACCTGTACCTGGCACGGCTGATGCAGAAGATGACGTTTCACCTGAAAATGATTTATTGTTCCCTTTGATGGCAGCAGATGGAGGCAAGGTCCTACCGCTCCTAAGAGTGAAAACATTAGATAAAACAAAATTACGATCGTCTAACTCTACAGGCAAAGACATGACATCACATTCTAACTGATCTTTACACTTAAAATTATTGGGATTCACTTCGATCTGGGCCAGAATTGGAGTTTTAGTGGCTGTGAGGTCGTCTAGCTTCTTGGTTATCTCTGCGAGGCCCTTCACGACTTGGGCTAAGAAATCCAGGTTGGGGTTCACTGGAATTGCCTCATAAGATTCAGTGTGCATACCACACTGTTGCTGATGGTGGGGTGGTTGTGGTTGGGACAACTGATGTTGTTGTGGAGGAGGAGGAAGCTGATACTGTTGGTACCGAACAATCACGTACTAGTGATACTACGGGTGTGTGCAATACTGTGGTTGAGGGTACTGTTGTGATTGTCTCCAATTGTGATATTGTGGAGACTGGTAGTACTCATATTGAGGCTGAGGTTGGGAGGACTGTGCATAACGACCACCCTGAGGTTGGTGGTAAGGCTGATTAGCAGGTGGTTGTCCATGATGTTGTTCTATAGGACGGGTCAACTGTACGTCATTGCTCCAAACATCATTTACTTCCTAGATCAAGGGTGGTGGTGGGAATGTTGGATTAGAAGGTGGGAGGTAGTCTGGCTGGTAGACCACCATCTGCTGTTGTGGTGGGGCCTGCCCGGGTGCCTGCTTGTAGTATACGTGCTAAATGTCCGGCTACTGTTGACTCGATTGAGGTTGATATAGCAGTGACGGTTCATCCTTCTTCTCAGTAAGAGTCTCTGACGGTGGTGTCACCAGCTGAACAGAACTGATGGTGCTCACCAGCAGCTCCAACTGCTTGGCGATTTGGTCCAGCTTATCCAGATTCGGTGTCCTCTGTTCGATCACAGCAAGCTTCTTGAGATCCTGTGACCACTTCTCGATAATGTCAACCTTCGAAAGATGACCCCCAATAATACTGAGGTTGGATCTCTCATCTCTGTCCACATCACAGGATGATGCCATGTGAACTGACTTCTAGAGGACCCGTGGATGTCTCAGGTAAGGGCCTGATGAAGAGAGGGCAACCTCGCCCTCAGCCATTTCTTCGAAAATCTGTGATACCACATCTTTATCCTTGTTAATATTTGATCCTCCACATGCAACGTCCACTAGTCGCTGGATATCTATATTCAAGCCCCAGAAAAGTGCTGGACTAGACTGGTCCTCGGTATCTCATGGTGGGGGATCTTCTCTTGCAGGTCTGTAAATCGCTTCGAGGCTTCATGGTTAGACTCGTGGCTGGTTTGAGAGAAGTTGTTGATCCTGTCTCACATCTGGTTGAGACACCCCGAGGGGAAAGAACTTGTTAAGGAACAAATATTTGAGTTCATCCCAGGTCATCACAACCTTTCCCAAATGATTGACCTAATAGAGGGCCTTGTCTTGTAAGTTGAACAGGAATACAATCATCTTCACTACATCCAATGGGATATTAGGGTATTGGGTCATCCTGCAGATGTGAGAGAACTACTATAGGTGGATGTATGGCTCCTCATTGGTGTTCCCATGAAATGAGGGAAGGAGCGGAAGAAATTGGGTTTGATCTCAAAATGATCATGGATCGATGGGATGCGGACCCATTCTGTCATCTGGATGTCTCCTGGATTGTATGTTTCTTTCAATGTAGGCTTTGGGTTCCCCGCTCCCTCTTCTTGGTCTGGATCATCACTAGGTATTTCTCCTCCTCTTCCTCTGCCTCCTCCTGCTGGTCTGTTCATACGTCGTTCAACATATCCTGAAATGCAGTTTGCAATAGGGCATGCTCCGTCAGTTGTTGTTGTATGGCTTGGATGGAAGCCAACATCTGAGCGTTCACCTTATTCTGATCTGGCATCTGCATTGCTCTGGTTGGGGCGGCTAATGCCCCTTGCCCTTCCCTTGTGGAGTTATCTCTCAATCTGAGTTGGAGGAAATGATTTTTGGATTGGGATCCAGGACTGGAGTTGGCTTCTAATTACAATATGAGGGAATCCCAATCGGACCACTTGAAATTGAATTTCCAGCTATCGAGATGAGTATGAGATTAGGGTCAATCCCAGATGATTGTGAATGGAGTAAAGATGTAGACTGTAATCGACCTCTACTCACAACGAGCGAAAGGGGGACAAGAGTGGTCCTGGTTTATTGGGTGATAAAGAAGGGTGGGAAGAAAATGGGGAGTTTGCATATTGGTTCGCAAAGTTCGAACTGGGTTCTCGAGAATCGCCTCGAATTTATTGACGGTGTCGAGTCCATGGAATCAATGTAGGTGTTGATGGAGTCCCGACTAAACTATCCACGGATCACCATCGTGGAGAAAGAGGAGATGATGCAGGAAGAAAGATATGGTGGTCAACAAGGAATAAAAAGGAGTGTACAATAGTAGAAAGTCTCGAACTGAGCAAGGGGGTCAAAAGGAAGACACATATGATGAAATTTACGCAAATGCGTGGGACTTTATATTTGAACCTTAATCTAGATCCATACAAACATGATACAAAATTGGCTTCACCAACTCATGCCATGTGAAGCCGTAAGGGATCGGCTATTTATTTTCTTTTCATTTTTAGAGTTGTTATTTCAGACATATCTTATAACAAGTCCTTAGCACACTAACTCTATAAGAGAGAGAGTCTCGCCAAAAAAATATCCTGTACTTGTCCTCCTCCTTTGTAACCTGTAGTTTGCACTTTTAAGGTCCTTGTAACCCTTCCCAGATCCCTACTCAGCCAAAGAAATAGAGGGAGGAAGCCGATAGGAAAAACCACTACTTAGGACCTCGCTCGCAATGGAATCACCTGTGAGTGTGCAAGGACTTACTCAGACGTAAACCGATGAGACAAACAAACCCATGAGGGCATGGACTAAGCTCAATACTTCAGACCATGTCGATGTTCAACACAAGGCAGGAACACCATCGCTAACGAGGTCCTACTCAGTGGCGTACGATAGAAGCACCATTACTTCAGAAATCCAGGCGATACACGAGGCAATTAAGGAAAGGGTTTTCATCTCTAATCCTTAGCAGGTTGTGCCTCGCTCATAGGAGGGGTTTTGGTTCCCTCCTAAGGTATCTGAAAATAATGATGGTTTATGAACTCAAGGCAATGATAGTCCATTACAGATTTTAATTAAGGTCAAAGATTATTTAGCAGTCCCCTTGTTTTATTTTTTTGGATTTTCATTTTTTAGGTATTTTGCATGCAAGCGCCTAACGATTTTGTAGATTTTCATTTAAGTCCTTGATAAGCCTCGTTTCGCGAGCCTTCACTTCTTGTTTTAAAGAAGAGAGGGAGAGTTGTCGGTTGTAGCAGAAGAAAGACAACCGCGAAACGAGAAAGAGAGAAGAACTTATCAAACAAATTTTACGGTTTCCTGTCGGAAAACCATTTCACTAATATTTAACCAGGCAAGTGTTCCTGGGTCGAACTCAAGGAGGCAGAATATATTCCCTAATTTTTCTTCTCCGTAATTTTATTTTAATTCTTCTCTAAGTCAGAATGCTTTTTTAGTGGTTTTTATTTTTGTAATTTTTATTTGATTTTATTATTTTCAAATTTTTATTTAATTTTCAGAAAGGGATATTTGGCAAAAGATTTATTTATTATATAGTAGGTGAATAGAATATAGGTGGTACTATATAATATAGGTGAACGATGTTCGAGCCTCGTACTCGAACTGCACAAGAAAACAAATCAAAACGAGGCTGTTTTCGAGAAAATCAAATCACGTTAAAAACTCGTCGAAAAGCCGCAAAAACTTTATACTATGTAGCTAGGGTAGTTGTGTAACTACCCTCCAAGAATCGTCGAAATCCGAAGTCAAACAGACAAGATATGGCCCCTACAGCCCAGGGGCATAAGCGTAAAGAAACTAATTAAAATTTGTTCTCAAAAAGGTCCAAAAAGGACTGTTCTGCAAGAAAAAATAACAAACTCTTACACTTAGGTCCCTGCGGAGGGACCTAAATGTAATTATTAAAAACTACGGAGGCGGGAATAAACTCTGGAACTTCAGCTGGGCTTATGGTGTAATTTTTCCACCGGTTCACAAGCTACGGCCGAGATTAGAACTTGAAAGCACGATCGGAAGGCTACGGCGCAGCCACGTGTCGCGATTCTGTACACCCGCTGTTCTTGATCAGTTGGAGCTTCGGGAGGACTGGCTTTCTTCTCCGAATTTTAGCGGCGGTTCTCCGACGACTTGGGCTCGCCTGCGGGGCCAGAGGGGTGGCTCCTCCACCCCTCGAGCTCGCCCGCGGTGGAGTTGGCGGTGGTAGCGCTCCGAGCGGCGGCGATAGCTCGATGAAGATGGTGGCTTCAGCAATGGTGACTTGAAGACTGTTCTGGAGCTCCGACTTCGGACACGAATTTTGATGACATTGAAGCTCGTCCAGATCCTAAAGAATGGTATGCGATGAACCTGGACCTGCAAGCAATCAAAGGATATGCTCGATTCGAATTGAATCGGCCAACACGGTTAAGATATAAATCTCCAAAGTTGAGGAAAAATCACACATAATCTCAGCTAAAAACTTCAGACGCGAAACAACGGTGATTTTGCGAATCGGTTTGGATCGAATGAAATCGAATCGAAGGGAAGTTTTGATATGGCGTTAAAGACTGATCATTAGTCTACCTAAAAGCGTGATTAGCCACGCTAATCGTGGCTCTATTCTCGAGAAAGAAAAGTGCAAAATGAATGAAGTGGTCTGGGGAGTTTCCAAGTATATGACCTGGAAGAAGTTTGCTCGACGGGCGACCTCGCCGGAGCTCTACGCGGCGCGTGGCTGCGATTCAAGGTGGTTGTACACCTTGGATCCCTTCTCCTTCGACTCCTCTTCCTCGCGAGCCCTCCCCTTGGAGCTGTCACCTCCGGAGTTGGTTGAAATCGAGGGGGAAAGTTAGGTAGTCGAACAGCCTGGAGCTTGGTAGCTGGAGGTGTAAGAAGATGATTAGCAATGGCGGGTCTTGGGGAGCTTATATAGGGGCGATGCTTGGGCTCCAAGCCAATATCAATGGCTGGCGGGCTTGGTGGTTGTTAGGAGTAGAGATCCAAGGGCTGAGATGGGTTGGAAGCTTCGAGGGGCGAGCGGGAAAAATATGGGAAGGTGGTCAGTTGGAACAGAAATCGGGCTGAGCTTCTTGAGGAAGAAGGCTCCAGGTGCTGACACGTGTCAGCACCTGGTTGGCCCAGATCCTATAATTACTTATAAATTAAATATAAATTAGTAAATGATGTTATATTAAATAGGTATAAATACAAGAAAGTTAGATAAATTAATTTTCTAAATTATGGTATAAGTATTTTTAATAAATAATAATTATTATTTAAAATATAAATATTTTATTAATAACTATGTATTAATAAATAGGTTTTGTATTTTTAATTTAATAAATAATTAAGTAAAAATTAATTTTATATTTTATTAATTATTAAGGCATTAAATAAGACTTATACAAATTTTTATAGATTTTTATGAATTAATTTACATATTTTAATAAATAGAGGAAGTGTCTCTATAGGTCAAATATACCTATATTTTAGGGTATTTGATTTTATAAAAATAATAAATAGTCTCCAAAAATTATGAAATAATTTATGATGAAACTAGAGGATCATGAAATAATTTAGAAATTATAAAATTAAGAAAATAATAAATAAGGTGTGTTACATAAAATAAATAGCCCAGAAACCCCTTTGTCTTTTGGTCCCAAAACCGACTTTTTGCAAACGGACTCCGAATTCAGTGAAACCACCTTCATTAATTAGATAATATTATTTTATGAACTTTAAAGGTGAGTAGAGTGAAATTGGAGTTTGTATGAGGAAGTTATGATGTTCGGAAGTTGAGATTTTGACAAGTTGTAAGCTGAGTTTCTTGGCATATTTACAGGGTAATATTTTTAACTTATTTTTATATTTTTATTTACATTTTTATGAATACTTAGGAGAAAGATTTGGTGAAGAATAAGTTAAGATGAAATAATTAAAATTCTCTGAAGTTTTGTATTTATTTATAAATAATGAAGAGTGTATATACATGAGATAAATTATTTTTATTTTGTTTTCTTTCCTTATCTCCCCCTACTTTTTGGTTTGTCGACCAATCCATGCTGACTTGGTCTCGAGGGTTAGGCTATAAATATATCTTTCAGTTATATTTATAGTTTAAGTAATATTACATATATATATACATATATTCCATATTCCTTTTTCTTTCTTTTTCTGGTTCTTTGTTTATTTACATGAATTTAGTGGTTAAAAGTGAATATTTACACATGAATGGGGTTTTGTTAAAATATGAGAATTAGTGAGTATTTACATGTATTTGTTAAGGGTTTTAAGACAAAATGCGACAGAAAAGTTAATGAATCATGGATTCATCAACCCCCTATACTTAAACTTTGCTAGTCCCTTAGCAAACACTTATTTTGAAGAAGTAAGTGAAAAAGAAAGAAAGTTAGAATGAATTTGTTTTCCTAAACCAATTCATGAGAACAGACAAAGGACAGAGCTCGATCGGGCCTGAAACAAGCATTTTGTCGGAACCTTAACTAGGATTAGGATTTCATCCTCAACAGTCGTCAAGTTCCACAATCCTTACTCAAGATCACTTCATTGGCTAGTTCAGACTCACTTATTCATATCGCAAACTCTATCATCCTTGAAATCAACTTGTACAGTGTGTGAATTGATTTAGCTCTTCCTGCTTAGAGAATCGAAGAAACCGTCAATCCCGGCTATACACTCCTATGACTTCCTCATCTTGCTACTCTTTCCTCGGGGAGGGAGGTATTCCCTTCTGAGTTCAGTTCTGCTATGTCCACAATCGAATATAGGGAGAAGTTAGAAGAATGAGAAAAGAAGTGGAGTGCGACCAGTGTAGACGCATCTCCTTGTAAAGCCCAACCGGTGTAGCTGAGTCTCCACTAAGATGTGCAGGCATATTTGGTGGAAGCTTTGACCAGTTTGGTCTATTTGGTGGCTTCTGCTTTGCTTTGACTTTGTAATTTGCTTGCACTGCATTCATCTTTTGTGCCTCGACGGTTATAGAATCTTTTTAATCCGTCCATTTTTTGAGGTCTTAGAAAAATTGTGTCAGCAGATCCTTCCCTCATCCGAAGCAACTATCGCAACCCCAATCTCTCCCGTCTTTAGACGTCAATGCTGCAAAGATGAGGATAAGAATGCACTACCAAGGTGTACTGTCCTTCGGAACTCCATGCGAGTTGAGCTAAGTGCAGAGTGCATGTGTTCAAAGTTGGTTCACTGATGAAGAGTTGTACGGATGACTCCAAGTGGTCTACTTAAGCTCAGATGACTTGATTTCCCGAATATGGTCTTACGGAACCCAAAGATTTAAGTCACCAGACCTGAAGAGTCTAAATTCCAGTTCCTAATCAGGCTCCTTACAATGAGAGTTAAAGGCCGTAATCAAGCTCCATCCTTTAGACTAGACTCAGTTCTTAGTCCCGGAAATCAAACTTATTCTGAAAAATGCGAATGCAAATGCAACCATGTTTTTGTGAAGTATATTTTCTGGATTTTACTCATTTTTATGGATTTTAAGAATTTTGTAATTTTTACAAATTTTAGGACTTTGTATTTTTTATGGGTTTTTATGATTTTTATAAACAAGATTTTATTCACAATTTTTACAAGATAAATTTTATTTAAGTTAAATGTCTAGTGTATTTTACAAATTTTATCTAAAAGGTATTTTACAAGGGTTGAATGATTTTTATACAAGTTTTAATAAATAGGATTTTAAATAAGTATTATACATATTTTAAGTATAAATTTTTGATTACAAGTTTTTAATTACAAATTTTAAGCATTTTTTTACTTATTTACCAAGATTTTATAAATCAGAGAATAGCTTTTAAATTAACCCGTACCCTCTTTTTATGGATTTTATAGATATAGAAAATACATAAAGTACGAGTTATGACCGAAAGTATATATACAATATATACGCACCCCCCTATACTTAGCTTGAGCTATGTCCTCATAGCGTCAAAAGAGAAAAAGGAGGGCATAACTCGTGCTAAGTAAAAGTGGATGAAAAAGGGATATCGATGACAAGTCAGTCAACCCCCCTATACTTACGATCTGGTCATCGTAAGTATTATGAGAGAGCAAAAACGGGATGACTGAATGAAAAAGATAAATAACGAAGAAATCAAAAGGAAGGAATACGAAATCATCGAAATCACTCGGTCCCCCCTATACTTAGGATAAGGCATCCTAAGTATAAAAAGAATGTAGCCAAAAATTGGGGATCAGTGATTCGTGAAAAAGAATGGCTATACAAAAGAATTAGTACAAAAATAAAACGTAAATCAGCGGGCAATCAGTCCCCCCTATACTTAGGATCTGGTATCCTAAGCATAGAAGACGAGGAAAAACGGAGACGATTGTGATCTATGAAGAATATACAAGTGTTGTGAATCTCCCGAATGGCTCAAAAGGATTTGTACAGGAAGAAGTAAAAGAATGATCATGATTCCTGTACAAAATAGATCACTTCAGTACGGGCCAGATGATCAGTAGTCTCTACGTAATGCTTCAGCATCTGCCCGTTAACCACGAACGGTTATCTGATTGCTCAATTAGGATCATACTGAATTGTCTGCTTCTTGTGTGCGTATTGATCTTTGGCTGCAAAAGTAGAGCCTTCTCTGTAAGTGAACTCTGTACACGGCATAGCTCTCTTTTTTGAAGTATGCGTCTCTGGAGTCGGACTACAGAAGGTGTCTATATGTGTCAATATTACACCATCCGACTCTCTACGCTGAATAGATTGTATGATCTGTGCAATGTATTTGATGGACTCTTGTGCTGTAATATGTGTTCTTTCAATCTGCGACACAGAGATATCTATCGCAGGTGACTGCTCATCTGAATCTGATATGAAATCTGTTTCTGTATGTGAACAATCATCTGAAGAACTAGGTACCAAGTGATCTACCCTATCCTCTTGTAGGATATCTTGGGTATCAAAATAAATACTCTCAAGATCAATAGACTGTGTCTCATCTATGTTCTGACAATCTTCCGCAAGACTAGTGTCCTCTGAAGTGAATGACAATACTGATCTAGGACTGCTACATTCTCTCTCCATCTCAATGTGTATTTCTCCGTTGTCTGTTCGGAATGATACTCTCCCAGCATCATAATCGAAGAGTGCTTTTGCTGTCTGCAAAAAGGGTCTCCCGAGAATGATTGGAGCAAGGTGTAACTGAGTAGGGCATGTCATGTCTAGGACTGTAAAGTCCACGGGAAACTGCGAGCCCTGAACAGTCACGATAATGTTCCTTAACACACCTCTGGGTCTCTTTATAGATCGATCTACAAACTGAAGTATCGCTCGTGATTTATAGAGAGGACCTAGCTTGAGCTTATCAAGCAAAGAGGATGGAAGTAAATTGATCGAGGAACCATTATCTAAAAGAGTTCGATGGAATGTAATGTCTTCAATCTGGCAGTTGACATAGTGAGCTCCCAAATCTTTCTTCTTCTTGGGTACCTTGTTCCGAATTGCACACGAAGTTGCCTTGGTCAAAATATGCTTCTCAACTCTTGATCTCTTTTTCCTACGAGTAGTACATCTATTCCTCAACTGATTCTTGAGTGTAGGAAAACGATCCAAGGCATCGTGCAGTGGAATCTTCGGAAAAAAGTGATCTTTGAGCAACTTTTCAATCTGTGGAGATTCAGGATTATTTTTGGTCTTTTTATTTCCTTTTCCAAACAAAGCATCGGGAAAAGGAATAAAGTCAGGAGTCAGAAAATCAGGACTTTTATTGAAATCATTGGAATCAGCTTGTACATCGAGAGTCTCAGAATTATTTACAAAACTCTCTAAGACAGGGGAAGAAATGTTTTTCTCTGGGGATTCTGCCTGATCTGGCGTGATATCGTCATCTGAGTCGCCAGTATCCATATCTGAACTGTTGGCATTGCTCCCGTCTCTTGATTGTACGTCCTCATCCTCTTGCGGTTCATCCTCCTCGGCATTCGGATCATGCTCGTGCTCCTCTGGTTCCCTCTCCTCTCCAGTAGGTGTTTGCGGTGATCTACCGCTCCTGAGACGAATGAAGTTAGACAAAAAATCAGGAAACGAGATCTTACCTGTAGTATCTACCTGATCTGGATGCCTCCTCTTGTTGTTCGGATTCATCTGAGGCTGGGCTGGGAGAGTGGTCTTCGGCACGGTTAACTCGTCCAGACGACGGTTAACCTGCTCCATTTCTGTCTTATGTGCAATTTGGAGCGTGCTGAGCATGTCCATGATCTGGTTGAGCGCCTGGGCCTGTGAAGACATCTCTGGTTCGGTATGGTGGCCCTGGCTTGCTCCTCTCTCCTGCTTTGGCGTGAAGTGCTGAGAAGTGGACGGCTGGGAGTAGCGTTGTGGTGTAGAGGAAGATTGCTGCGGCTGCTGGAAAGAATAGTTCGGTGAAAACTGCGCAGGGTGCTGATAAGTAGGCTGCGGTCTCTGATGGTAGACGTTCGGATGAGACTGCGGCGGCGTGAAATTCTGACGGTGCTGGAATTGCGGACGTCCATGCTGCGGATGACCGTACGGCTGCTGTTGCTGATGATTCGGTATACTCGGTTGCTGATGGTAGACGTTTGGAGTATACCAAATCCCATTGATCTCGAAAGTGGCTTGCGGCTCCACCTCCATCTCTACAGTGCTGATGACCTGGCCGGCATTGGCATGAGACTGATCCGCATGCCAATCAATCTGCGGAATCTCGGGCTCGCTCTGAACATATTGTATCTGACGGGTGGGTGGAGCGGGTGCGATCCTCCGTGCGGGCTGTGAAGAAGTCTGATTCTGCTGGTATTGAAGTTGAAGATCAGAGACCTTCTTCGAAAGATCACTCAGCTGCTGAGGTAGAGATGAGAGTTTCTCCAACTCTCGCAGCGGCTGCAGGTCCTGGACTTGCTTATGAATCACATCCACTAATGTTAATTTCTCATCAATGAAGCTCATGTTGGTGTTGGATTCAGAGTCTGCTATATTTGCCACCTTATGATGCTCTCGGTGATGTGGTGGCTACGGGGCTTTCTGATATGCCCGAGTAGAGTCTACAACTCTTGAGTTCTCGGCCATCCCTTCGAAGATGGTCCAAACTGACTCGGCATCCTTGTTCAAGTAACTGCCGCCACATGCGGCACTAACTAGCCCCTGGATTTCCGGCTGGAGTCCTCCGAAAAAATTCTGTACTAGCACCTTCATTGGTATCTCATGATGAGGACATCTCTCTGTCAGGTCCTTGAATCGATCCCATGCCTCATGGAATGATTCGTTCGATAATTGCGTGAAGTTGGAGATCTGACTCCTCATCATGTTCGTCCTTCCTAGAGGGAAATACTTGCGGAGGAAGGTGGACTTCAGGTCGTCCCAAGTGGAGATTTCTCTCCCTAGATGGCTTAGCCAATAAAGGGCTTTATCGGCTAAGGCAAAAGGAAAAGCCTTTAGGCGCACGGCTTCCTGTGTCACTCCTGGATAGCAGGCCGTTCCGCATATCATCTCGAACTGCTGTAAAAACGTGAACGGCTCCTCTGCGGCATTCCCATAGTACTTGGAAAGCAAGGAGATGAAGGACGGTCGGAGTTCGTATGGCCCTTGATTCGGCGGTAGCCGAATCCAATGATGGAGCGTTCGAGCGCCCGGGTCATACTCGTCCCGTAAAGTAGCGGGAACCGCAGGCGGTAACTGGTTCCCGGCCCCTGCTCTGAGTGCGGCTAATTCAGCCTGCAACTCGGTCTGAACTCTAAACTGTTCTCGAATCTGTAGATTCATCTGCTGAAGTGTGTCGAGAATACCTGTCGTGACATCTCCGTTCAGATCTGCTCTTCCCTCTGGATGATCCTCAGCTGCTGGCCTCTCATCTGCTGCCGGTGCTTTCCCACGAGCCATCTGATCGTCTGTAAAATGGAAACTCTCGTAAGAACTCATCGAGAAATACTCAGGAGATTTGGATTCTGTATTGAGGCGAAGGTCTGCCTCAATGATCTGGCCTAGAGGCGAGGGAGTCTGGGTCTGACTCGCCTCGAGATCGGATGGGACCAGCTTGGGAAGAGGGTCATCCCGAGCCTGTGAAGACATACGCTCGACGGTGGAAGGTTGAGAGCTCACAGAGTCTGAGCCGAAAAGCCGTCGAGACGTCATCTTCGATGTCAAGAGAAGATTGGGAGAGCACGTGTACGATTCAAGAGAAGAAGGAATGCGAAAGCCGCGGAAAACTCACGCCCCGCAAACAAACGCAAAGCAAACCCCGTTTTCACCAACTCAACCCTAATGAAGACCGTAAGAGTTCGGTCTTTTTATCTTTTCGGTTTTAGGGTTGTTTTAGCAATCGTTGCGGTTACGCGGGCTGAGCAAGCCAATAGGAGCCCGATAGTTTCTCCAAGACACTGGCCCGAATCCTTACGCGAGACCACTCGCACTCAGCCAGTATGGGAGTAAGTACGGACCGTTTCCGGCTACCCGTGTTACTTGAGGACGGAGCCTTGCGCAGTGTCCTCTAAACCTCCCACTCTGCTAAGTAAACCCGGACCGTTTCCGGCTACCCGAGCTTACCCACTGAGGAACAGCGATCAGGTGTATGGATCCAGTAGTATCCCGCAAGAAATACGGGGTTTTGTCTCTATCCTTAAGTGTCGGCTCTCAACTCACGCACTCTGAGAAATGTGCGGGGGTTACTCTCCCCAAATCAATTGAATCGATTTTATGGTTTTTGATCAGATATTTTTAGCAGTCCCAATTTTTAATTTTGCAATTTTTATGTATTTTCAAACAACGTCTATTTTTTTTCTTTTTGTTAAAACCCTAGAGCAAGCACCTAGATTGCAAGACCTAAAACTAGCTACGAGGCACAAGCAGATAGAGCGAAAAATCCTAAGCAAGCATCTAGAAAACCGCGGAAAACCGATAAGCGATAAAAGCCGCGGTGGGTGCCCTGATTCACCGGATACACGGTATCCGATGAATCAAGCCCCTAAAAAAATGAAAATTTTATTAAGCTAGTACAACTCTCTCCCTTTCTCACTCAAATAAAAGGATACTAATTCTCTGCTCTTTCAACTGACTCGGCTTCCGAGGAAACCGGTTGATCCTACAGGCCCTGCAAAGATGATTAGCACAAAAGATCTGATCGAGAAAGCCGAGAAAGTCGTAAAGAAAACAAGAAAGGAAAACTCAGAAAACAAAACACGAAAAAGCCGTACGAAAAAAAACCGTACGAAAAACAAAGAGAAGAAAAATAATACAATCACGAAAAACGAAAAATCAAGGGAATCTAACACCTCCCCGGCAACGGCGCCATTTTGATAAGCCTCGTTTCGCGAGCCTTCACTTCTTGTTTTAAAGAAGAGAGGGAGAGTTGTCGGTTGTAGCAGAAGAAAGACAACCGCGAAACGAGAAAGAGAGAAGAACTTATCAAACAAATTTTACGGTTTCCTGTCGGAAAACCGTTTCACTAATATTTAACCAGGCAAGTGTTCCTGGGTCGAACTCAAGGAGGCAGAATATATTCCCTAATTTTTCTTCTCCGTAATTTTATTTTAATTCTTCTCTAAGTCAGAATGCTTTTTTTAGTGGTTTTTATTTTTGTAATTTTTATTTGATTTATTCTTTTCAAATTTTTATTTAATTTTCAGAAAGGGATATTTGGCAAAAGATTTATTTATTATATAGTAGGTGAATAGAATATAGGTGGTACTATATAATATAGGTGAACGATGTTCGAGCCTCGTACTCGAACTGCACAAGAAAACAAATCAAAACGAGGCTGTTTTCGAGAAAATCAAATCACGTTAAAAACTCGTCGAAAAGCCGCAAAAACTTTATACTATGTAGCTAGGGTAGTTGTGTAACTACCCTCCAAGAATCGTCGAAATCCGAAGTCAAACAGATAAGATATGGCCCCTACAGCCCAGGGGCATAAGCGTAAAGAAACTAATTAAAATTTGTTCTCAAAAAGGTCCAAAAAGGACTGTTCTGCAAGAAAAAATAACAAACTCTTACACTTAGGTCCCTGCGGAGGGACCTAAATGTAATTATTAAAAACTACGGAGGCGGGAATAAACTCTGGAACTTCAGCTGGGCTTATGGTGTAATTTTTCCACCGGTTCACAAGCTACGGCCGAGATTAGAACTTGAAAGCACGATCGGAAGGCTACGGCGCAGCCACGTGTCGCGATTCTGTACACCCGCTGTTCTTGATCAGTTGGAGCTTCGGGCGGACTGGCTTTCTTCTCCGAATTTTAGCGGCGGTTCTCCGATGACTTGGGCTCGCCTGCGGGGCCAGAGGGGTGGCTCCTCCACCCCTCGAGCTCGCCCGCGGTGGAGTTGGCGGTGGTAGCGCTCCGAGCGGCGGCGATAGCTCGATGAAGATGGTGGCTTCAGCAATGGTGACTTGAAGACTGTTCTGGAGCTCCGACTTCGGACACGAATTTTGATGACATTGAAGCTCGTCCAGATCCTAAAGAATGGTATGCGATGAACCTGGACCTGCAAGCAATCAAAGGATATGCTCGATTCGAATCGAATCGGCCAACACGGTTAAGATATAAATCTCCAAAGTTGAGGAAAAATCACACATAATCTCAGCTAAAAACTTCAGACGCAAAACAACGGCGATTTTGCGAATCGGTTTGGATCGAATGAAATCGAATCGAAGGGAAGTTTTGATATGGCGTTAAAGACTGATCATTAGTCTACCTAAAAGCGTGATTAGCCACGCTAATCGTGGCTCTATTCTCGAGAAAGAAAAGTGCAAAATGAATGAAGTGGTCTGGGGAGTTTCCAAGTATATGACATGGAAGAAGTTTGCTCGACGGGCGACCTCGCCGGAGCTCTACGCGGCGCGTGGCTGCGATTCAAGGTGGTTGTACACCTTGGATCCCTTCTCCTTCGACTCCTCTTCCTCGCGAGCCCTCCCCTTGGAGCTGTCACCTCCGGAGTTGGTTGAAATTGAGGGGGAAAGTTAGGTAGTCGAACAGCCTGGAGCTTGGTAGCTGGAGGTGGAAGAAGATGATTAGCAATGGCGGGTCTTGGGGAGCTTATATAGGGGCGATGCTTGGGCTCCAAGCCAAGATCAATGGCTGGCGGGCTTGGTGGTTGTTAGGAGTAGAGATCCAAGGGCTGAGATGGGTTGGAAGCTTCGAGGGGCGAGCGGGAAAAATATGGGAAGGTGGTCAGTTGGAACAGAAATCGGGCTGAGCTTCTTGAGGAAGAAGGCTCCAGGTGCTGACACGTGTCAGCACCTGGTTGGCCCAGATCCTATAATTACTTATAAATTAAATATAAATTAGTAAATGATGTTATATTAAATAGGTATAAATACAAGAAAGTTAGATAAATTAATTTTCTAAATTATGGTATAAGTATTTTTAATAAATAATAATTATTATTAAAAATATAAATATTTTATTAATAACTATGTATTAATAAATAGGTTTTCTATTTTTAATTTAATAAATAATTAAGTAAAAATTAATTTTATATTTTATTAATTATTAAGGCATTAAATAAGACTTATACAAATTTTTATAGATTTTTATGAATTAATTTACATATTTTAATAAATAGAGGAAGTGTCTCTATAGGTCAAATATACTTATATTTTAGGGTATTTGATTTTATAAAAATAATAAATAGTCTCCAAAAATTATGAAATAATTTATGATGAAACTAGAGGATCATGAAATAATTTAGAAATTATAAAATTAAGAAAATAATAAATAAGGTGTGTTACATAAAATAAATAGCCCAGAAACCCCTTTGTCTTTTGGTCCCAAAACCGACTTTTTGCAAACGGCTCCGAATTCAGTGAAACCACCTTCATTAATTAGATAATATTATTTTATGAACTTTAAAGGTGAGTAGAGTGAAATTGGAGTTCGTATGAGGAAGTTATGATGTTCGGAAGTTGAGATTTTGACAAGTTGTAAGCTGAGTTTCTTGGCATATTTACAGGGTAATATTTTTAACTTATTTTTATATTTTTATTTACATTTTTATGAATACTTAGGAGAAAGATTTGGTGAAGAATAAGTTAAGATGAAATAATTAAAATTCTCTGAAGTTTTGTATTTATTTATAAATAATGAAGAGTGTATATACATGAGATAAATTATTTTTATTTTGTTTTCTTTCCTTATCTCCCCCTACTTTTTGGTTTGTCGACCAATCCATGCTGACTTGGTCTCGGGGGTTAGGCTATAAATATATCTTTCAGTTATATTTATAGTTTAAGTAATATTACATATATATACATATATTCCATATTCCTTTTTCTTTCTTTTTCTGGTTCTTTGTTTATTTACATGAATTTAGTGGTTAAAAGTGAATATTTACACATGAATGGGGTTTTGTTAAAATATGAGAATTAGTGAGTATTTACATGTATTTGTTAAGGGTTTTAAGACAAAATGCGACAGAAAAGTTAATGAATCATGGATTCATCAGTCCTAGGTGCTCAAAATTAGAGGGAAATAATGAAAAAGCAGTGCAAGTTGATTCGATGATGGAGATCTCGCCATTGAATTTAATGATGAATGCAGAGTTAGAGGACTTACAGTGCTTCCCAGCTCTCTCCATGTGGTATGCAAAATAGAATTTTTAAACCTATGTACATGGCGGTGTGCATTCGACAAAATTTCCCTAAACATTAGCTGATATTAATCGTAAAGAACCATATATTGATTATTTCAAAGGAGACCAAAGGTACGGTCTTTGATGCCACTCGATGCCCGCCACAGTGGGTCCTGCCAATGCTATATGTGACCTCTCTCGGCACGTGGTCTCAAGTCGAAATAATCAACATTTATTTATTTTACTAGATCCAATCGTAAAAGACTATAGGAGCATGCAATTTTTATTAGGGATGTGGACTAATTACCAATATAAGTAACCTACATGCTAAGGGCTCATGCACACAAAACGAACAAAAATAAGGTGAAAAACTCAAAACATCGAGAAACAAAATAAAAGAAAGCGGTGAAAACACAAGAAAACACGATGAGGCCCCCATGTGAACAATCACCCTGGCACTGGACCTTATAGAGTGGAGTAGTGTTATAGTCTTTAGTTATTACAATTAAATGAATAAATCTCTCTTTCTTTCCAATAAATAAATCTATTCTAAATTTATTCTAAATATTCTCTCCTTGCTCCACTTGCTGATTCTCCAATTGGTCAAAGTGTGAAGACCAATCTCCACCAAGCTTGGATGCACCGGCTTCCTAAGAAGCCATCCTCACGTAGAGGGCCCTCGCAACAAATACAACAAGAGAGATGTATTAGCATAATTAATCAAATACTCGTAATCAAATAAATGTGTAAAAATGAGTTATGTACAAGTGATAAATAGATCAATGAATATGCACACATGAATGAATCAATCATTGAGTTAACAAATCAATAAATGAATAAATGGATATAGACATGTAAATACACAATAGGCTGCACACATTGATCCCTAAGAACCACACCATTTGATGAAGAGGAAATCTCCTTACAGGTCTAAAGGAATAATCCTCACAAATTAAAGCGAAGATAAAGTGTCGCTATGGCGACCCACAAGAAAATCCTTCGTTCGATCAATAGTTAACCCACAATAAAATAATGGCAATGAATAGCAAAAATGTGAGTTAAAATTTATTATTCTCTACAATACAAAATGTATAGAAAGCAAGCATGTAGATATCGAATCAGAGAGAGCAAGGCAGGTAGTCTAAAACTATTTCTAATCTAAGTGTATTATATACATGTATTTCTTTATTCATTATGAGGGTTTTTCTTTTATTATATACTTTATATATACATATATATATATATATGTTTTTTTTAATTTTATCACTTTTTTAGTTTGATTTTCTTCTTCTTCTTTTTCCTTTTTTTCTTTTTATAAAAATATAATAATAAGATATAAAGCTATATATACAATATATGATAATATAGATATAAATACAACCCAAGATAAATAAAATTTACAGAATTAAATATTTCTGGTTTTTAAGTAGTTTTTTACTATTTTTGTGTTTTTTAAGTTTTTTGCTATTTTTTATGGATTTTTAAAGTAAAAAATATCCTAAAATAGGAATAAATAAATAACACGAATTGAAATAAAGATTAAAAATAACAAAAAAGTCTAAAATTCCCCAAATCAATTTTAATAGATAGATATTAATATAGAAAATTCAGTGATGGAAATAAATATTTTTGGAATTTTTAGCGATTTGCCACATTTTTTACTAGATTTTGGAGCTTTTTAAGTTTTAGTCCTTTTTCTTTTTCTATATTCAGGGATTTTTGGTATGGAAATACAAATTACTAAAATGCAATACATGTATATATTTGTCTAGAATTTTTCAAAATGTTTTTCTATTTTTTGGTATTTTTCAAGTCAAATAAGGACAAAAACATGCTCATATGAATTTTAATAATTAGTTAAAATACCCCAAATGTCAAAATGAATATGTAGAGTAAAAATACATGCAATCAGACATCTAACCCTATTTTTGAATAATTTTTAGAGCATGTGTGCTATTTTAATTAATGAAATTGAAGCACCAAAATGCATGAACAGGAAGGGCATTTTTGAAAATAAATTAAACATCAGAGGCTTGCATGCAATTTTTTCAGAAATATACAATGTGTATTAATTTTTATTGGACCAAATATAAATACAAAAACTTATAAGGGTGTACTTGTAATTTTCCAGCTTATGTGGGACTACACGTGAGTTGAGATGGACTGGACCAAATTGTAATATGCAATTACTATAAGGGTCTAAATGCAAAATATCCACATTTATTTACATTATATATTTTTTATAGAACTAACAAATAAATACACAAATCTAATGGGGAGAGATTGCAATTTACCCCAACAGGCGCGGAGTTGGACGGTGCGATGCGCCTCACTTATGCATGCGACAACAATCTAACGGTACATGACAATTCAATGCGGGATGCCTATGATTAGATCGTGGGAGGCGATTCGATGGCTATGGCTCTGGATGATCCAATGTCCGCTGCTCCACGCAAAGAACATCTCCGGATCGAGCGACTCTGGGTGCATCAGGAAGAACAAGGAAGGGGGCTTCCCTGGAGCTCCTTTGATCGGACCTAGCAGACTCCTTCGGCCACCAATCCCATTACTAAAGTGCTTGAAGGCTTGCTGATGGTGTTCCACAACTATTGGCGACGCCAAAAGGGTCCGGGGCTCGTTGATCGAGCCCTGGAGGTCAGTTCTTCTTGGAGGGGTGCAAGAACCTCAAAGTCATCCCAGATGGGTCCTTCAAGCGTTGGCACCTACACGAAAAGGTCCAGTGGCTCGAGGCAAGTCGCCGCGACCAAGAATGAAGCTGGGATGCATAATGGATGAGGTAAGCGGAGAGGGTCCGAAGAAAGGCTGTGAAGGACCCTCAATTTGCTGATTCACGATGGATCAGGTATGCTTGACGGGAGAATCAAATGGAAAAATGCGAGGATAAGGATTGGGTTGTGATAGGGGGTTGGAACTGCTTGTTACATGATGTAGACCATTGGTTGGAGAGCTCTAAAGATCTGACGAAGAACCTAAGCTGATTTAGGCTAAAATCTCTAATCAAAACACTAAATCGAATGTGATAAAGAAAAGATACGAACTACATCCACCTAAGAATCATGAAAGCATAACTCTTTTACCTACGGTGAAGCAGGGAGCAAGGTAGGCTGGAGCTCTGTTGTAAATCACTGCCTCTTCCTTGCTATGCCGTCTTCGAGCACAAGGAAACATTCAGCTATCACCTAGGGCTTCGACACACACGCCAAGACACTATAAAAGGATCAAAGGGGGATCAAGAGGAGAAGGAGGTGAGGGGATTTTTATTTATAGATAAATCTAAGGACCCTTATTGTCTGGTGATTTGGGAAGAACAAGGGATATGTATAGGAGATCAAAGGTTTAAGCGAAGATTAATGATGATAGAGGTAGATCTTTACGTTGAGAAATGATGAAAAGGCTTGATTAGATGCCCATGAAAAATGGCGTAAAATGTAGGTAAAGACATTGGCGTCAGGTCAGAATGCCTGGATGCTGAGTTGACTAGGAGGTCAACGAAAGGTGCCACGTGATTGGGCCACGTCAGCCCAAGTCGAGATAAAATCGAGGTTTTATTCACAAAAAAATGAATGAAAAATAGTAAATGATTTTATTAAATTTTGGGTATAAAATAAAAATTGTTCATTATTTTATGTTGTATTCTAATATGATATTTCTTTATTTATTTGGGTTTATTTATACAAGTTAAATTTTAAGGGTATATTTATATGTATATTCATCTATGTTTTGTATATTTTATTTTTTTTATTGTATTATTTTATTCTCTTATTTTAAATATTTATAACTTATTTTTATGTGCATAAGTATATTTTTATTTTATTTTTCTGATATAATATATACATTTAATTCAATAAAGGTATAAACTATATAGGTATAAGTATAATATAAGTATCTACATATTTAGCTATATTACTTATTTTAAATGATTTTCTTTGGTTTTATTTTGTTTCTACATTTTTAATAGAGTATTAATAATAATTGCAAGATAATAATGAATGAAAGAATATTTTTCACTTTTATTTATATACAAGTATAAGTATTTGTATTTTACATATATATTTTTATTCACTTAATTATTTTATTATTTTGTCTATTATTTTATTGTAGTTTTAATATGTACATATGTTATATATAATATTTACAAAATTGTGAAAATATAAAACAATGAAAATAATAAAGTATAAATAAAATGAATATTTTATTCAGGTATATAATACAATAGGGGTCCAAAACCTAATTTTCACGTCTTAACTCCAAATTAAGTGAAACCACCTTCATTAAATATCTTATTAAAAATTATATACAATTAAAGGTGATTTTGATACATTTTGAGTTTTTATTTAAAAGATAATGGTTTGTGAAGATTGAGTTTTGGGATTTTTATTTTATCCATAAAATGTACATTGTATACTATCCTCGTGCAAACTTAATTTTGTATTTTTCTATACATTATTATCTACAAATTTCATGTACAAAGTTTCTTTATTTGATGAATAATTAATAATTAATAAATTATTTCCGAAAAGTTCATTATTGATGAATACAAGAATGAGGTTTTCAGGTGATTTTTGTCCCTTATCTCCTCCCCCCTACTTTATTCCTTGTTGACCAAATCTAATCTTGACTTGGTCTCAGAGTTTGGGGTCATAAAACACCTTTGGGTTTTTATTCCTTTTCTTTTCTTTTCTTTATTCTATAATTTTGATCATAAAAATAGTATCTTATATAAAAGGAACATGATAAATAATGGATGTTAATATGTACAAAAAATGCTATTTACATGCATTAGCTAGGATTTTTAAGGCCAAATGATAGAATAAAGGTGATGAAATGGAGATTCATCATCAGGTTGTCAAGCCTTTGAGTTAAATTAATCATATTCTTCATTAGGAGTGCAAGCTGATCTAGTGTGGGATTCACCGAAGGTGCCTCTAGATGCTCAACAACGGAATGTCACTGAGACTGGTACTGTGGAGGTTGTTGGTACCCAGAATACTGTGCTTATAATAAGGAGGAGGAGGGTGTGAAAACAGTGCAGACTGTTGTTTTTAATAGGGATGATAAGGGTATGCTGGCTACATATGTTGTTGGCCATGTCTCCAATTCTGGAGATTTGGTGGAGACGGAAAATGAGGTTGTAGCTGATGGTGCTGGGGTTGTTCTCTCCTTACCTGAAATGGTGGATGGGCCCCTGACTTGGCTGTGAACCCATCTAACTTTGTCCCGATGGATGGTGCTGACTGCGCTCTCGGTTCACCTACTAAATGAGAGGTGGAGGTGGCTAATGCTGCTCAGGAATGTAAAGAGGCTCCTTGTGGTACGATACAATGCATGATGAAGGTGACTAATGCGACACCTGATCTGGGATCTACACGTAGTAAACATGCTGAACAGTGGACAATGCTCCAATACTCTACTATGCTGAAGTCATGGAAGAAGTCTGCTCAGAAGTAAAAGTATTGGATGCGACAATCACACTCTGACATGAATGAATCGTAATGACAAGAAGCTCTAGATGCTTCATGATCTCATCCAACTTATCCAATTGCTTCGTCCTCTACTCGATTGATGAATCTGTGATTCATGACTCTAAAAGTTGAAAATAGAGCTTTGTTCCTGAATAATTAGCGGCATATTTCCACTTATATTGCATAATTAGCATTCATGCATGCATTGATAACATCTGCATTTTAGCATTCATATTGCATAAATAAGAAGCCAAATTCATCTGTAAAAATCACATGTATATTCTCCATATTTCACCTATTTGTATATATTTTATACTAACTCCAAATCAAATAAAACCAACTCTATAGTGTATATATTACTAACACTAATAAAAGAAAAATATCAAAAAAATACTAACTTGAAAAATTGACTAATAAAACCCAAATCCAAGTTTGAGACCGGGAACCTTAAAATGCACATCTCTCTCTCATAAAGTGCCTGATTTAGGTCTACTCACTTTTAAAGTAATATACATTCAAAAACCTTCGAAACAAGACCACTTTTACTAAAATCGGAGCTCGTATGCAAAACTTGGGTTTTGGGCCCCTTTTGTATATTGTACAAATTGACCGTTTAGCCCCTGTATTTTACCATTTCATTTTCTTGATTACTAAAAATCCAAAAAAATAGATTTAGTTGTAAATATTCTTCTCATATTTTCTCTATTTTTATTTTGATTTTTCTCTTAATTAAAAATGATAAAAAAATTACAAAAAATAAAATGTGGTATTTTATATTTATAAGGTACCACCCAAAAATACGTTTCGGGCAGATGATCTCATTTGATTTCAGCCCTTCACGAAAGTTGTAGATCTCATCGAGACAAGCAACTTTTGTATTGACCACTTTTTGATCTAACCTCTTTTATTATTTCTTTTTTTTTTCTTTATATTTAACTTTGGATTTTTCTGAGAGCGACACGTGGTGGTTCCGAAAGCCGCCACGTGTCAACCCCATGATTTTTGCTACTAACTAAATAAATGCCACATGGCCGCATCCGAGCGTGCAAAGTGGCGCCATCTCATTCTCCATCTACCCATTCTCCCCCACTCTCCCTTAACTTAAGGGAAAAGCCATCGACACCTCCACTCCATCTCCCATCTCCTCCAGCTTCTCCATCTCTTCTCCAACCACCTCCTCCTCCTCTTTATATCCTCTCCATCTCTCACATTCAGCCCGATCCGCCACTTCCTACAAGAGAGCAAGTGAGCTCCTAGGCGTGGTCTTGTGACAGAAGTACATGCCAAGTCGAGTGACGACCTTCCCCCTCTAGGCGAGATCCAAGGGATTCTGATCCCTTGATTGCAACTCCTTCTCGAGTTGCTCGAGCTCTGCATCGCTGCTGCATCGAGCGAAGACAGGAGCTCATCATCGAGCTCTTTCACAGGCACTCGTCCATCTCCAGGTAAAATTCATAATCATCTTCTTCCTCTCTTCTTCTTCCTATTCTACTCACACACACTCTCTCTCCTTGATTCATCTACTTCCTCCCACCGAATCACAAAACCGATCGCACTTCAACGGATAAATCACACGTTGCAAACGCAACGGTGATTTTTATTTAATTTTTCGAGGAGTTTTCATCAACCGATTAATAACTTATTTACGACCCCTAAACAAATCCGGAGACTTCCCCTGTTCAACAAGGGAAAGTCCCCTGTTTTCCCACCTCCGCCTCGTGCACCGCCAGCCCATTCCGTCGACGCCACCAGCAGCAGTTGCGCCGCCGCGCGGTGCCGCACCCCACGGGCCGTCGTCACACCACCAGCATCGCGCGTGGCCATTGCCACTCAGCGGCGCCGCCTCCCTTGCCTCAAAGGTGCAGCCATCTCCCTCCAAGCCGTCGGCCTGTGCCACCTCCTGCCATTGCCATCTCTTCTCCGCCACCGGCGCGCTCCTCCTCGCGCACCGCCGCGCACCCACCGGCGCCACCCTCCGTTCTCCGCGCGCACGTCAGCCTCCAGCCGCTCCTTGGACGTGCACGCCTCGCGCGTGGCCATCCCCACAGCTCGTGCTGCCCAACCACCGCCACCACCCGCAACCGTGTCCGCGCCGCCCCCTCCAACGCCGCCGGCCGCCGTCTCCAATGCCCCTCCATCGGTTGTCGACCACCACTAAGCTCCCACCTTGGAAGGAGTCCCCTATTTCATCTCCAAGAACAGGAGAAATCTATCGCACTATAAAAAAGTGGGAATTTCCAAAGGGGACACTTGCATCCCTTTGCAAGTTTTTAAAAAAATTTCAAGTTTCTGATAATTGCATGTAAGTCCCTGTTCCCATTTCAGCTCATATTTCTTTTCTCTGTATTGCATTCATACCCCTACATTTACATGTTTATTTAGTCATCATTTTGTCATCAATTTTTAATTTCGAAAATTACATTGTGTAGTATAACTCTTGTTCTACCATTTTACTATTTATTTTATATTTTTCTGATTTGCAGAATATTTATGGAAATTAATTTGGAGAAAATTGCAACATTTTACCCATTTTGATTGATTAATTGATTACATCTTCTCTGCTTATCGAAAAATCTCTGAAAAATCATCATTTGTAGATATAAGTCTATGATACAACATATCCAAAAATCATTCCATTTGCATGTATAATTTGTCCTAAAAAATTATTTAGTGGAAACCTTAATCAATTTTTAATTAATCAACCGTGAAGTGTTTTAATATAATTTAAGTTAATTTGGATAGCTCTTAATTAGATCTATTTGGATTAATTTTGTTTCTGAGAAATATCATCGTTTGGTAATTATTAAAATTAGTTTAGTCATTTTCACTAAAGTCTGCATTTTTTATTATCAGTGCATCAGAAAATTCTAAAAAAAATAGAGTAGCTTAATTTCATCTCATTTCATAATATGACCAAGTTTCATAATTTTTGGAATTAATTTGATCATATTTCTGATTTAACTCATAATCTGGCCTGATTTTGCATGTGTCCTGCATAAAAAACCGAAAAAGATTAAAAAATTATTCCTCGAAAATCGAACACTGGAACTTTGCTAAAAATTCACCTAAGGAGACAGATGCCTCCCTGAGTTCGACCTCGACCTTGGACTTCACCAAGTAAAAAAATTGCCACTCGAAATTGACTTGATTAAATTAAAAGTGGTTTTTGATTAGCCCTCTTGTTATCCGACTGCAACAAACATTGACAAATAATTTGGACATTAATCTGACCGAATTAACCAAAGGTGCGGGGCGGTTATCAAAATGGCACCGTTGTCGGGGAGGCACGGCTTAGGTTAATTTGCAGTAATATCTGAGTGCTTGATTTTCTATCCCCGGGTAGTCTGACCCCCGGTTCTCTTGTAAATATTTTCTGTCTTTTAATTTTTGCATTTTTTTGTATCATTCTCCGACCTCAATTTATTTCTTTACGAGGAACGCGAGGAGTCGAAGATGCTTCGAAGATTTGGCATTTTATATTTTTGCGTGATTTAAGAGAATTTGTATTTTTATTTTATTTCTTTATTTTTTTCGCATCATTTCCAGCGGTTCCCGTTTGGGTTCTCGCATATGTAAAGATAGTGAAACCGTGTCCCCGTGTGCTGTGTGGTTTGAATGGTAATTTAGGCTTGTACTAGCGACTTCTCTAGCCACTCTAGGATTTTCTTGTGCTTGTAACTTTGTAGGGCCACACATTACACTTAAAAGATGCACCTAGACCGCAGAACTAGTCAAATCAACCTGTGCTTCACTCGCTAATAGAACTGCTTGTCTAGGACGGATTTTATCGCTTGCATATGCATGTAGTGTAAAGTTTTCAATTCTGTTTTGCATCTTGCATAAAAGCAAAGGGATCACTGTAAGTCTTCTTAACTCAGCATACGCATCATCATTTTTCGTGCATCAGCTTTTCTCGATTTCCCCTCTGTTTTTCACACTTACTTTAAACGGAAATTAGGACTAGACGATAGGAGTGTTGTGTGGTTGGACTAACAAGTGATAACTTAACTGAAAACTGGGACTGCTAACATTATTGACCAAAAAATAAATAAAATTGGAAAAACTGTTTGCGGGAGAATAACCCCGACCTTGTTTTCAGGCTGAGTGAGGGTACTTGAGTGTGTGTGAACACCTTAAGGCAGAGCCCAAATCCCCACCTTCCATATCACGTTCCGACTGATCCTAGCAAATATTACAAGTTGAATTATTCAGGTTCACTGACTAGTACCAAGTAGACTCCGCCTGTCTCAGGTAGATAGGGGCGAAATTGCGGTACTTTGCGACAAGTTGCCAGTAACCCCCCGGGGTGAAGTTCCGGCCTTGTCAGCCTCCACCTGCTTGCAGGTAGATAGGAGTGTGGTCTTTGAATCCATCGACTTGGGATAGGAGCGAAGAAAGGAAGGACCGGCGGTATCTTACGCAACAGGTTAAACAGGGAAGACGCATCTGGCTCTGAGCCGACTTCCCTTTAGGCCGCGTAATCCTTGCTATCTTGCTTGAAAAATCACACTTAAAATTTACAAGATTAATTGGACTCGATTTCGGGTCCTTCACCGTGTTGAGTGTGAACTCGGGGTTTGCTCTTGCATTTGTCTTTATGTTTGTCTGTATGTGTTATCCTGTGTAATTGCACATTTTCTACCTCCATCGGCTTACAATCATCATTTCCTCTTCAAAGATGTCAGGATATTGGTCCCCATACCCTGCGACCTCTGGTCAATCCTCCTCGACCACATACCGTTCATCTTTGCCTTCTCATTCTTCCATATATCCTCCGCCACCCACGTGAGACCCTTACCCGTGGTTGGCTCCACCTCAATCCGATTATGAAGTCAGAACTTTGATTGACTTCTCCATTTCTTCGCATTTCTCACCTACTCCATATTCTAACACTCCGGATCCACTTCCATCTTGGGCTGACTATCCTTATTCTCGAGAGCTTGCAGGAATCAACGAATCAAATGAAGAGCAAGCCACTGCGGAGATAGATGATTGGAAAAATTATATGCCGTCGCATACTTCATTCTCACCTCAAGTAGGGACCAGATAAGAATTCACATATACACATCCCGACTTGACCTTAGGGCATAACATGGTCGATCGAACATATCAAATAAAGAGGTCTGCACATCATGATTTCCCAGACTTGATTGACTTTAGTGATCAAGCTTCCAATAGCCAGCCTTCATTCGAAGAGCCCATACATTCACAAGATTAGACTCATGACCTAGACTTATCAGTGCATGTTTCATTGACTCCATCATATGAGGCTCCGACCAATATGTGCCTTTTGGATGGTCCATACTCGACCCAACATTACATGCCAGAGTCTAGGTATGTTGAGTATGAGACCTTAATGTCTCAGCAGTATCCTCTGATTGAGCAACACTCTCCCATTATTTGTCATGACAATTTTGTGGAGGATGACATCTATAGACTTATTAAGAAAAATGAATCACTTGGTAACGAGTTGAGAGATGTCATGGACATATTGCACTCAATTTCTTCCAGCTTGGGAATGATAGTGGAAAAGAAAGTAAGTAGATCTGATGTTGAAAACAAAGGAAGCATTAGGGAACCCACACCTTTTGTACAGCTGGAGTCTACTCTATCTCCCTCTTATACTAACCCCTTGCCTTCCAATCCAGAGTCTGATCATTCATCCACCCAAAAATCCAAAAAAAATTGAAAATCCCAAAAAAACCAAAAACTGAAAAATCGCAAAAATCCATAAAAATAGAAAATGAAAAAGACTTGAAAAATTTGGATCCTACCCTAAGGGAAGCACTCGATGAAGAATTAATTTTTAATCTTCCCTTAATAAAGGCCATAGATCACTTTCCCAACCTCAAACGATTTGTGAGAAGTAAATTGATGCCCAAGAGGTCGGGCAATAAGAGGACAAGGACTGAAAGACACATAGTATCTATGGCCACCTCCTTGGTGATGGGGAGAAAGACCAAAAGCCGCAGAGTGAAGCGGTTGCCCCGAGTTGAGTGTAAAATCAAAGACACCATCTTTACCCATGCAAGAATCGATGATGACTCACCGATAAATATCCTCCCAACCTCTGTGTTTGACAAGCTCAAACTCAGTACAATCAGAAAGTCAAGAGAGATCGTTCAGCTGGTTGATCGATCTATCAAACGGTCAAGAGGAAACATTTCAGACATCATTACTTTCCAAGGTGCTCTACTCCAGGTGGACTTCACGATCATTGACATCGAGCACCGAGGAGAGTTTACCCAGTCTCCGATTATTTTCGGGAAGCCGTTCTTAGCCTTGGCTAAGGCGACTATAGATTGCGAGACTCGGAAGATCGATTTTTCAGCATTGGGAGCGCTTCGACCTCACCCATTCTTTGATACACTTTACTCCATGGTGACCCGCACATCCACTGACAGTCATGACCATCTAGAGGTAGATGAGTCCCACCTCTTTGCTACATCTGGGAGACCGACTCTCTGGACGACCGTTGGATCAGAGACTCCCCACACCTCCACTTCATTAACTGCTTGCACCGCCACCGTGACAGCTTCTAAGGAGGACTCACGACCAGAAACTTTCATTGAGTCGGACATGACCTTTGTGGATTGCCTTGATCATTTCAATGATCCGACACAAGAGCCAAATAATGCCAAGCTAACTGAGATCATTAGCACTTCCTCGAGACGCGTGCTGACCCTTCAGGAATATTCCAATCTATATGGTGACTCATCTGATGAGGAATCCATGGTCAGCACCGCACCACACCCTGGACCTTCAAAGGAAACAACCAAGACTAAATTGACTCCACATAAAAACATGGTTACTCCCTCTTCTAGTCGGCTATTTAGTGAGAGGAAGTCGAGAATTGATTCCTCGAGGTGTTCCCCCGAACCTCTCAAGGCGCGTCACTCTCATCTCCCTCTTAATGATTCAGGTTCTAGAAAACCGACTAAGAAAATTTCCTTCAACATTCCGGAGAAGGAAGTTTCAGAGGAATCCCCATCTGGTCCGGATAAGGTGATTTATATGAGTGAGCTCAGTTCAGCTATTCTCAAACCATATCTAAGCAAGCAACCGTGTGTCGACCCTCGTTGGACGATCCCTACACCTCACTATTATTCATCTGAGGACGATTCCGACAGCGACACATATGTATATTATCCACCTCCTCGCGTCCGCAAGAAGGTTCGTCACAAACTTTCTTAATCTTTGTATATTCTCACTCTTTTCTTGTATATACTTTTTCTCCCTCCCTCCCAAGTGATTCTAATCACTCGCCCCGGTTCCATATCATCTCATGACTATACTTGGGATAACCAAATCTTAAGTATAGGGGGGAGAGTGACCCGAGTCTATTCACTATTCATTGTACATCCTCCTGATCACATCGGTCCTCATACTCACTCCTGTCCTATACTTAGGCTGACCAGAGCCTAACTATAGGGGGGACCGATGCCCGCTGTGTATATACTCCTCCATTTCTCCTCTTAACCTCGCCAACCTCATTTTTTATCTTCTTATACACTTAGGCTGCCAGAGCCTAAGTATAGGGTGGCAAAGCAACTTCTATACTTTTTTTTGTTATTTTAGCTCTCCTACGCTTAACACGAGCTATGTCTTTTTCCTCGCTTTTCGTGCTCTGAGGACGTAGCACACACTAAGTATAGGGGGCGTGTATATATTACATATATACTTTACCCATAGCTCGTATTTTCGCGTATTTTGTATATATTATGCAAAAATTACGGGTGGGTAAAAAATAGAAATTTTTTTACTTTTTCTATACAATACTTGTATAAAAAGTTGTAAAATTCTTGTAAAACGTACTTTTGTAAAATTTGTTGTAAAAAAACTTGTATACTTTGTATATTATTATAAACTAAAAATTGTTGTAAAAATTATTGTATAACAGAAAATAAAATAAAGGCTTCTTATTTACTCGTGCATATCATCCTTGCATTAAAAAAAAGAGTCTTGCATTTACATTCATCTACATAGCATGCCATCTGCATCTCATCAGTATATCTTGCATATGCAAAGTGAAAAGCTAGTGGGTTCTGAACCAAGTTATGAGTAGATGTTGAGGAGGGACTTGATTTGACCTTAATCCACCTAATTTCATAGGAACCTTATAAGAACTGGAGTTAAGATTAGGGAGGGTAGTGCATCTCAACCTAGTCTATTAGTGTTGACGTCTAAAGACGGGACGCTGTGGGTTGCAATAATGCTTCAAAAGAGGGATAGTCTACTGGCTCAAGAGGAAAAACTCCTGATGTACATATTGCACCTTGTATATAGTTAAAAAAAAAGGAAAAAGAAAAAAATGCAAAAACTCCAAAAAAATATCAGACAGGTCCAAGTGAAAATAAAATACCTGTCGGAATATGTATATTAGCAAAGAAAATGCAGCCGGATGACTTGGCTACACTGGTCAGGCATCCCGGGATAGGTAGCTACACTGGCTACCGTCCATTCTTCTCTCTACTCCCTCCTCTTGAGCTGGCCGCACTTGAACTTAGAAGGGAATACCGTGCTCCTCGAGGAAAGAGTTACTGGACCGGGTTATTTGAGTTACCTTGTTAGAGGAGGCTATTTCTGAGCCATTTTTGATGTGAAGAGTTACATTTCACTTACACAGTACAAGTAAGAATCATAGTCATCAGAAATTTGTGTATGAGGATTTGTTCTGACCTGACTGTTAAGGCGTCTTGAATAGAAGACTTGTGGAACTTGAAGTTTGTTAGGTCTTAAGTTCAAGTCCCAATGAGGTTCCGCCACACAATTAACCCAAAGGTCGAGTCAAGCTCCATTTTCAACTTTTGTTCATGACCTTGGTATGGAACCCAAAATCATTTCACTCTTGCATTTCATTTAGTTGCTCGGGGACGAGCAAGGTTTAAGTATAGGGGGTGATGAATCTGTGATTCATGACTCTAAAAGTTGAAAATAGAGCTTTGTTCCTGAGTAATTAGCGGCATATTTCAACTTATATTGCATAATTAGCATTCATGCATGCATTGATAACATCTGCATTTTAGCATTCATATTGCATAAATAAGAAGCCAAATTCATCTGTAAAAATCACATGTATATTCTCCATATTTCACCTATTTGTATATATTTTATACTAACTCCAATTCCAATAAAACCAACTCTATAGTGTATATATTACTAACACTAATAAAAGAAAAATATCAAAAAATACTAACTTGAAAAATTGACCAATAAAACCCGAATCCAAGTTTGAGACCAGGAACCTTAAAATGCACATATCTCCCTCATATAGTGCCCGATTTAGGTCTATTCACTTTTAAAGTAATATACATTCATAGACCTTCGAAACAAGACCAATTTTACTAAAATCGGAGCTCGTATGCAAAACTTGGGTTTTGGGCCCCTTTTGTATATTGTACATATTGACCGTTTTGCCCCTGTATTTTACCATTTCATTTTCTTAATTATTAAAAATACAAAAAAATTAGATTAAGTTGTAATATTCTTCTCATATTTTCTCTATTTTTATTTTGATTTTTCTCTTAATTAAAAATGATAAAAAAATTACAAAAAATAAAATGTGGTATTTTATATTTATAAGGTACCACCCAAAAATACGTTTTGGGCAGATGATCTCATTTCATTTTCGGCCCTTCACGAAAGTTGTAGATCTCATCGAGACAAGCAACTTTTGTGTTGACCACTTTCTGATCTAACCTCTTTTATTATTTCTTTTTGATTTTTCTTTGTATTTAACTTTGGATTTTTCTGAGAGCGACACGTGGTGGTTCCGGAAGCCGCCACGTGTCAACCCCATGATTTTTGCTACTAATTAAATAAATGCCACATGGCCGCATCCGAGCGTGCCAAGTGGCGCCATCTCATTCTCCATCTACCCATTCTCCCCCACTATCCCTTAACTTAAGGGAAAAGCCATCGACACCTCCACTCCATCTCCCATCTCCTCCACCTTCTCCATCTCTTCTCCAACCACCTCCTCCTCCTCTTTATATCCTCTCCATCTCTCACATTCAGCCCGATCCGCCACCTCCTACGAGAGAGCAAGCGAGCTCCTGGGCGTGGTCTTGTGACAGAAGTACACACCAAGTTGAGTGACGACCTTCCCCCTCTAGGCGAGATCTAAGGGATTCCGATCCCTTGATTGCAACTCCTTCTCGAGTTGCTCGAGCTCTGCATCGCCGCTGCATCGAGCGAAGACATGAGCTCATCATCGAGATCTTTCACAGGCACTCATCCATCTCCTGGTAAAATTCATAATCATCTTCTTCCTCTTCTACTCACACACTCTCTCTCTCCTTGATTCATCAACTTCCTCCCACCGAATCACAAAACCGATTGCACTTCAACGGATAAATCACACGTTGCGAACGCAACGGTGATTTTTATTTAATTTTTCGAGGAGTTTTCATCAACCGATTAATAACTTATTTATGACCCCTAAACAAATCCGGAGACTTCCCCTGTTCAACAAGGGAAAGACCCATGTTTTCCCACCTCCTCCTCGTGCACCGCCAGCCCATTTCGCCAACGCCACCAGCAGCAATTGCGCCGCCGCGCGGTGCCGCACCCCACAGGCCGCCGTCACACCACCATCCTCGCGCGTGGCCGTTGCCACTCAGCGGCGCTGCCTCCCTTGCCTCAAAGGTGCAGCCATCTCCCTCCAATCCGTCAGCCTGTGCCACCTCCTGCCATTGCCATCTCTTCTCCACCACAGGCACGCTCCTCCTCGCACGTCGCCGCTTACCCACCGGCGCCACCCTCTGTTCTCCCCGCGTGCGTCAGCCTAGCCACCGCCGCTACCCACAGCCATGTCCGCGCCGCCCCCTCCAACACCGCTGGCCGCCGTCTCCAACGCCCCTCCAATGCCGTCGGCCGCCGTCTCCAACGGCCCCCATTGGCCGTCGACCACCACTAAGCTCCCACCTTGGAAGGAGTCCCCTGTTTTATCTCCAAGAACAGGAGAGATCTATTGCACAATAAAAAAGTGGGAATTTGCAAAGGGGACACTTGCATCCCTTTGCAAGTTTTTAAAAAAATTTCAAGTTTCTGATAATTGCATGTAAGTCCCTATTCTCATTTCAGCTCATATTTCTTTTCTCTGTATTGCATTCATACCCCTGTATTTACATGTTTATTTAGCCGTCATTTTGTCATCAATTTTTAATTTCGAAAATTGCATTGTGTAGTATAACTCCCAGAGTCTCCAGCTCTGATAAGTACCCAAACATTTTGAGTACATGCTCACGGACCGAAGTCCCTTCCTGCATCTTGCGGCGAACGAGTTCTTTCATAACATTGTACAGCTGGGTGCGGTTAATGTCACCAAACATATCCTTTAGATTCTGCATGATTTCTTGGCAAGTACTCATCTTCACGTGTTCTACCATTTTACCATTTATTTATATTTTTCTGATTTGCAGAATATTTATGGAAATTAATTTGGTGAAAATTGCAACATTTAACCCATTTCGATTGATTAATTGATTGTGTCTTCTCTGCTTATCGAAAAATCTCTGAAAAATCACCATTTGTAGATCTAAGTCTATGCTACAACATATCCAAAAATCATCCCATTTGCACATATAATTTGTCTAAAAAAATTATTTAGTGGAAACCTTAATCAATTTTTAGTTAATCAACCGTGAAGTGTTTTAATGAAATTTAAGTTGATTTGGATAGCTCTTAATTAGATCTATTTGGATTAATGTTGTTTCTGAGAAATATCATCATTTGGTAATTATTAAAATTAGTTTAGTCATTTTCACTAAAGTCTGCATTTTTTTATTATCCGTGCATCAGAAAATTCTAAAAAAATTAGAGTAGCTTAATTTCATCTCATTTCATAATCTGACCAAGTTTCATAATTTTTGGAATTAATTTGATCATATTTCTGATTTAACTCATAATCTGGCCTGATTTTGCATGTGTCCTGCATAAAAAACCGAAAAAGACCAAAAAATTATTCCTCGAAAATCGAACACTGGAACTTTGCTAAAAATTCACCTAAGGAGACAGATGCCTCCCTGAGTTCGACCTTGGACTTCACCAAGTAAAAAATTTGCCACTCGAAATTGACTTGATTAAATTAAAAGTGGTTTTTGATTAGCCCTCTCGTTATCCAACTGCAACGAACATTAACAAATAATTTGGACATTAATTTGCCTGAATTAGCTAGGGTAGTGGGAGCGTCATCATCGATCACTTCTAGATTTTCAAGCTCTTTGTATCGTTTCTCTATTATATCCACATTGGATAGGTGATTTCCTATGATGGTCAAATCTGCACTGTCAACCCTATCCACATTGTGTGATGCCGTCATGTTGACAACCTTGTGGGGCACTGAAGGAGAAGGTACATGATTCTTCTGAAAAGCACGTGAAGAAGAAAGAGCTGTAGAGCTCTCCACCATCTCCTCAAAAATCCGATAGAAGACATCCTCGTCCTTATTGAAGTAGGATCCCCCACAAGCGACATCTACCGCATTCTGATTTTCAATGCTTAAATCCCCAAAGAAATTTTTCATAAGTCTAGTTTTTGGTATATCATGATGGGGGCACTTCTCCATCGAATCCATAAATCATTACCACACCTCGTGAATAGGCTCATTGGACATTTTGGAGAAGTTGACAATCAAGGGACACATCTGATTCAGTCATCCTAGGGGGTAATACTTGCTCAAAAATGCTGACCTCAATTCTTCCTAGGACGTAACAACCTTCCCTAAATGATTTATTTTAAATAATGCTTTATCCACAAGCCTAAATGGAAAAGTTGTCATCTTTACTACCTTTAACGGAATGTTAGGGTAGTGTATAATGCCACGTATGTAGTCAAACTGCTGGAGGTTTACATAAGGTTCTTCATTGATGTGACCGTGAAATATTGGGAGTAAAGGTAAAATTGTGGGATTCAACTCAAAATGCCCATGAATCACATGTATCTGAATCCATGTATCCATTTGTCCTGCACCTGGATTATAGGCATCCTTAAGTGTAAGCTTAGCCACTGGCTCTGGTGGCTCACCTCCCCCATTCCCACCTCCATTCGACTGCTCACCATCATCTCTCCTATCTGCTATATCGTACTTCAGCTGGAAGATCATATCTCTCAATCCGGCCTAGATGGCAGCTTGTTCAGTCAGTTGCGCCTGAATGGCATGAATAAAAGCTAACATTGTATTGTTCATCTCATTATGCTCTGCCATGGTACTCTTGCCCTTTAGTGGCATCAAGTGCTCTAACTCAATCTCTGAAAATGTATAAGACACTTGATTAGTCCTAAAAAATGGTGGAGTCTCAAATGACAGTTCGAGATAAGAGTCAATCTCCAACAATGGATTTATTGAGGAAAATGTTGGTGATGTAGAGAAAGAGGGATATCAGAAAAGTGAGTTTTCACTAATAGAAGATGACCGAACTGTTGGACATGCGGTCCCACGACGAGCCATTACGCAATAAATGTTATTGCGAATATCATTCCCTGATCTAAAATGAAGAATGAATAATTTGCATAATAGGCCCTTAGTATAATTAGGGTTATGTACCATGGCCATCTTAATAATCATACAGCTATTGATTCAACTATAGAATCATAGAGGCTGGTGCTTGGATGAATATCTAAAGGGTTAGATTGAGGACTCATCAAGCACCGTCAAATGATTGTTAAGAGATGATCTCCGGCCTGAGTAGGAGATGGCAATCCTTTCTCATTTTGGTTGATATCTGACTGACCGCTTGATGCAGGTCCTCTACATAGGAATAGAGATTCAGAGATGTCAGATTAGTTAGGTCAAAGAGTTGACTTAACGAGATCGAGATAACTAAAGTTCTATAACGTATGCTGTCACGATACAGGAACACATCCTCTGACCGGATACATATGTGTTACTATATGTCTAAGTACGTACATTTGGCAGACCAATAGGTTGATGACCAAACCAAGGTCTATACACCGACGCACTGGTGTGCATATAAGGGCATATGAGTAATACGATTTCTCAAAGGATCATACAAGTTCATTTAATGAACCGGAAGGCATGAGCTCACTCATGAGATATTGGGAAGAATCAAATTCCGTGCGCACGGTTGTCTCGCTTTGGAAGCTTGACTGAATTTTTAGGTTTGATATATACTTTTGGAAAGTATGTGATCAAGACCTAGGTATGATATACGCTTTTGGAAAGTGTATGATCGATACCGACTCCCAATGATCGAACGAGAAACTTACTAATAGAACCCTGAACTAGACAGTGTAAAGTTGATCTAATACTTCAGGTCTGAGTATTCTAGTATGCAGGAAGTACAGGTATTGGGAATACCAGAGGGTGATGTGATCATAAACGATTGTATAACCATGACTCTTCCATTCCTAGGGAGTGATTAAACGGGTCTGGATTTTAGTGACTCCTCTCAGTAGAGAAGTAATCTGATCTTGGTCCAAATGTTGGACATTGATCTGAATGTGATTCAGATGCAATGAGAAGATTAGATTTGCAGTCTTGATTTAATCAAGCATCTATGGGAGGCCCACGATCTGGATTTGAGATATGATCTCGATATCCAAGTCACTATACGTGGAACAATACAATCGCCCTGTCCTTATCTCCAAGTATTTTCGGAGAAAGCGCATTATCCTTGAAAGGGTTCAGGATAATTTCATTGTTGATATAAGTATCAGAGCATTGAGAAAATGGATAATTAAACGTGATTTAATTATCATGATTAATATGAATTCGATTCATATTATAAAGAGAGATATCTTAGATAATTAAATAAGATTTGATTATCAAAGATGCTAATAATGTGAATATGATTCACATTATTTGGGCACATGAGAATAGAGATCCAAGATGACTAAATGTGATTTAATTATCATGGATATGAATAATGTGGATAGCAATATCCATATTAGTCATATATTATAAATGTAATTTATAATATACTAGAGAGAGTTATTTGTAATTTACATTTGTTAATTAAATGTTAATGTGAATTAGATTCACATTGAACATTGAATTGAAAATGTAATTTACATTTTATTTTAGCTTGTGAATATGATTCACAAATTTTTTAATGGCAAGATTGCAATGTCTACAAAATAATTGTGAATTATTTTTGTAGAATAATTTGCAACAAAAGTTGTTGCAAATCATAGAGATTACATGGAAGATAAAATTGCCACCTTCCTAAAGGAGGAGGGTGGACAGCCACCGCTCCTATTAGGAAAGGGTGGTCGTCCCCCCTCTCCACATGGAAGGAGGCATTCTCTCTTCCATTATCTCCATGTATTGTTGATTTAATTTTGTGATTAAATTGTGTTGATTTATCAACATATATATAATCTAAATTAAATTAATTGTTGTTGGTTTTTACCAACACAAATCTTGACCATTAAAAGAAACACAATCAATGAGAGCCATTGGATTTGTGTTGTCCCATGGATTGAGATCCATGGATCCCAAAATGTTATAAAAGGAGAGGCATCCCTTTGCTCTTCTTTACACACAAGAGAACATAAGTCTGTCTGTCTGTCTCTCTCTCTCTCTCTTTTCTCTCTACACGTCATCCCTCTCTCTCCCTCTCATGACTGACCACCATGGATGCCCTAGAGAGAGTCTCCATCGCCGCAGCATCATCGTTATGCTGCCCGGCCATTTGCTCGTGGATCTCTGTCTCCTTCGGTGTGCCTCGCTCGTGAAGAAGATGTCGGATCTTGTGTGTCGAGATCAGGAGATCCACCGCTTGGACCATCAATATGGATTGCGAGAAGCGCGCGATTCATCCCCGCGCTCGCAAGCATCTCCTCCATCGGATCAGACTTGAGACAGGAGGTCTCTTCGTTTAGAGACTTGATTGTAACCACGCTTCAAGAGGTAATCCTATTACTTGTTTGTGGTTTACGCAAAACGATCCGAGAAGTGTTCTTGGATCATGTGGTTTCGTCGCATGTAATTTTTTTTTAATTTCCGCTGCATAGAACAACTAGTGTGACTAGTCATTCTTCGTCGTATTCGATATGATGTTCATGTTTCCGTGATGCGCTTAAGGATCTCACCATATCCTTCAAGTGGTATCAGAGCCTTAGGTCGATGGTTTTGGATACGATCCATTAACCGAGGACGACTTGGGTTCATTAGGGTTTGCGAAAGTTTTCTTGCATTTCATTTTCGCATCTCTGTTTTGAGATTACTTTCGACACTGTTTAAATTATTTAAACACAAAAATAATAATTGGATTTTGGTCCCCTTTAAATAAAGAAACCGTAGGATCCAAGTTTGCATGATTTCGATTCCGTTTTCTCAAGTTATGCTCATTTTAGTGAACATGTATCCACTGTTTCGGGGACTGCGGATCATTACGTAATTAAGACGTTAATTGCGGATATGAAACGCCTTGAAATGCGTGCAAACCACTTAGGTTATGTTGTAAATCAAATTAAAAAAACTTTAAGAACTTCTTTTGCTTAATTTTGGATTTAAATTGATTGAGATATGGTATTTTTAATAAGTGAGGGTCACTGCTGGAAATACTTTCCTAATCAAGAACCTAGTGATTGTCATTTAATCAATTAGTGAAATTAAATTGTTTAATTTCATGGAATAATTGTGCATAAATATTTGTGAAATATTTGGTGATAATTATTTCCTTAAATGACATTGTCTTAACCAATATTTGATTAGATGTGATCAATATCACTAATTGGTTGCATGATCTACATTCCAACAAACATGTTGCTTGAATAGGATTTGGGATTTGTTTAGCAAATATCATTATAATGTTAATCAAAATTGTTTTGATTATTATTATATGGTATAATTTCGGTTGAAGAACCGATGATCATCTCAAGTACAAAGTGATCTATTTTGCATTATCCTTTCCCGAGGTGGATATGGTGTCTAGTTGGAGAGCATTGCGGTAGCATGTTGCAACGTATGTGGTCCGTCCCACTCTCATCGGTACTGGCCATGATATTGGGTAGGGTTAATATAATGCATAAGAAATCATGATGTATTTCTAATTATTAAAATTCAAAATAATATGTATTTGAGATAATACCATAATTCAAGTAACAATAAAATATTTGTTGGATATTAATTGGATCATTAATTTAATATGATTAGATTAATTGGAATCCAATTAAAGTTAAAACACTCTATTATGAATAGAATGTTATTTCCCTTGGAAGAATTAATCATAATGAATATGATTCATAATGATTAATTAGAATTTGAATATGATATGGAGGATCACATAAGTGACATCCATGGTCTCCCGTCAAGGCGAAGGGTTCCGTCGCCAGGGATTGTATGTAGGAGATGCATGTCCAAAGTGTCAGCTCCTGCATGCAAGCGCATCTGGATCGGACTCTTTGCTTCTCAAAAGAGTAAGGCCGTGTGCGTAGTGACCCCAATGTCAGATCCTCATATTATTGGGGCGATATTGGATTGCGCATAGCGAGTACTAATCCTTTTGATGGTTGGTTCAATTAATGATGGGTCAACATCGCCTTAGGGGTGGTGGGCCCGGGTGTTAAAGATCGAATTAGGAAATGCAAGTTGGACTTGCAAGGCGGAATGTGTTCCCGCTTCTTTTTATCCGAGTTGCATGTTCTCATATTATTGGGATGTAACAAAGATAAGGAAGGAGATCCCAGATCTTGCTTGAAATATAATGCTAAGTATATCTCTTATATTGAAAGTGATTAAGGGAATGAACTTTCAGTGTTGACATGGCAAGACAACTTTGATATAAAAATTCCTAAATTAAAGTAAAATGTGTATATATATAAATATATACACTTATGCAAATTTCTTATTTCAGATAATCCTTCATTAAACCCACTCAATGTTATACTCAATGATAACCAGTAAAATATCATGGATTGGACTCATGATCCAGATATTGTACTTGCAGTTGGACACAATGTATGTGGTTGCAATATGCAAGTCTCCTCATACTGATGAGGAATGACAATTAAATAGATAATAGGACTACAACCCTAGGGTTTGTATGTCTCTATAGTATTGATATCATCAAATGTACTTTGGAAGTGACATGTTGATGATGATCATAATTGTCATATAATCCTTATAAATACTTAAGAAGATGTTCTGGCATACATATGTGCTCTCAACATTTAATCATGAATGATATGGTTCTCTACATCATGCAGAATGGTGGCTCCACAAGAGATGATGTATTCAAAATGTTTGAATACCTACTCGAACCGATGTTTTAAGTGTCTATATGGACGTAGACATGATGAGTGTCATCAATCTACTGTCTATACTCGTCATTCATGAAGCTTCATAATATTCATATTGTATGAATTTAATGAAGCATGTATAAATGATGAAATGTTATTACATTGAATTCTTTTGAATTTAACATTAGAGATTCTTTGTCTTGAGCAAAGGTTGTTTATAAATGAAGAGAGCGCAGTGGAAGCATGGGTTGGACCCAAGTAAGAAGGAAAGTCAAAGAGTTGACTGTACTTCTGTGACTTCCATATGACATCCTAAGAGTTGGATGAATGCCAATACTGCAATAAGTTGGTGTATTGATAGTATGACTATCAAATCTGTCTAGAATCCTTAGAGAAGGACTCGGATAGAGCATCAGAATAATCTACATAAATCATTGATATTAACTTGCTTATTGAATAAGATAAAGTCTTATAATTGTATCTCAATCTTCTAACAACACTTGCAATGGGTTGCATATGTTTTAGAAGGCTGGAAAATTTGATCTTAAGGTTTATAGTCTTCTACATGGATATTGATGCAATTGTTGCAACAATCTCTGTTGGATTGATAGACTTCTCAATTTCAGTGGGAGCCCTTAGTCATAGAGAATGTCTCTATGATCCAGATATTAGAATACACTATTGTTTATTTCTAAATGTTGGAGATAAACATGAATTCTGGAATTTATCTATCATAAAGAGTTGTGATGGATATATATTTAAGATAGTTATCTAACATCTAGTGGACTCTACTAAATTAGAAAATTAATGAATGGTTCATTAAGATTTCTAATATTGAAAATTGAACTTTTAAAGATCAATAGGAGGATGAAGATCATTTGACAATGATCTAGCATCAAGCCTTGGACATTTGTCTATTGATTTGATCAATAGAATAGCAAGATATGAAAGTTTAGAATGTCTACAATTTCAAAAACTTACATACTTATGAATATTGTATTCAAAGTAAAAATGACCAATACACCCTTCTTTGGGAAATGTGTAAGATGTCAAGGTATTCAGGATCTCATACATATTGATGTATGCGGATCATCTATATCATAATAAACATTATGGATATGTGATATCTATTGATGATTATGTATGATATGAGATTTCTTCTCTTCACCTAAGAAACCTTTGAAATGTTCAAAAATTTCATTATTTTTGGTTTAGAACCAAAGTTTGAAGGAAGATAAAATGAATTTTATCTAATCTAGGTAGCAAGTACATGTTAGATAAATTCAAAGAATACCTTATAGAGATATGAATATCATTTCTATCTCAATCCTCCTAATACACCTTGACTCAATAGAGTTATAGAAAGATACAATTGGATCATGTGTGACACGATTTGATCGATGATGAATTTTAGCATAATTTCCTCTTAGTTTCCAGGTATATATGTAGTAGAGACTTGATTATATATCCTTAATGAGATTCCATGCAAGTAAGCTGGAATTGAGCACTAGAGAGTGCTGCTTCATTAGGAAAATAAAGGATGGTATTGGATACCTACTTTATGACCTTGAGATTCTTAAAATATCTCATCTCTGATAATGTGATTCTTAAAGATTGAGACTCTTGAGAATCAAGATGAAAATGATGTTTAGGAACTCATTTAATCTTGAGAAGATAATGAGGCTCCTGAAATTTGAAACTAAAGGACAATAAAGATGAAACACTAATACCTCTTCAAATGAGTTTGAGGATGGATTCCATGTGTCAGAGAAATCTGACAATGATCGAACTTCATGTGATGAAACTTCTGAAGAATATAGCATGGATAGATGGATGTTAGCAATGAAAGTCTAAAGTAGACTTCATATACAAGTGTTGTATATGGACCCTTGAGGATCCACCTATATGGATAAGACCCATTAAGGTGTAAATGGATCTTTAAGAGAAAGGGAACCTGACCTACACAACTTGACGTTGTTATCTATGAGATGAAAGTCAAGATTGCATTCCTCTACAAATACCTCTCTGAGGATATTCACATGAAGTAGCCCTAGGGCTTCATGGTTGAGGAAAGCAAGGTGTGCAAGCTAAAGAACCTCCATCTGTGGAATCAAATAAGCTTCTTATAGTTGGACCATAAGATTTGATGAAATTATCAATGTTATGATTTCAGATAGAATAGCTATGTGAAGCTTAGTGGGAGTGCCTTTGTGTTCATCGTGCTAAATGTAGATGATATCCTAATCATTTAAAATGATATAAGGATGATAATAAGTGTTCTATTATCTGGTTGTTCCATAACTTGAGATATGATCTCAAGGATACATCTTGGATCTTAGTTCTGAAGGTGTTCAGAAGCAAAGAGAAGAGGGTATTGGGACTGTCACATTAGTCGTACACCTTGGACATATTCAATTTTTTTTTGGAAAATTTCAAGAAAGGCTTCCTTCCCTTAAGATGTGGTAGTGACCTATCTAAAGGGATAGCACCTCAATAAGTGAATGCTAGAACTTCTTGCACTTGTGCATCAGTTACGAGAAGTTGAGTGTATGCTAGATGTGTACAAAAGCCAGATATCTGCCATGCAATGGGAGTAGTAAAGTGTTACTAATATTACTATGGAGATAGAACACTTAATTACAGTAATAACAAAATCATCAAAGATACAAGATTTTTTGAGATAGCGATCTCAAAGTCTTATCTTCAATAAATCAAGACTATATAGATAGTGATCTAAAAGGTCTTAACTTTGGATACCTTTGGAGATAGAGATCTCCAGGAATAAGGGTATTCTTATAAAGATTATGAAAATACTGGTTATAAAAATTATTAAGCAATAGTGTCAAAGACACTATAATAGCTTTAACAAAATTGAGTATTAATTGCATTAGATGCAACATTCGCATTAGATGCGAGCACTGTTACTGGGGATATGCAAGTGCCGTAAAAGGACTTGGCGTAGTCTCACGAGAACGGAGTGACTGATTAGCTTACATAGCTATTTTCTAAATAACCTATGATTGTCACATGAGTGTGGGTTTAAATGATTAGCCCATTAATGGCTCTTTGGACTAGTGGGAGATTGTTGGACATGCGAGCCCACAACGAGCCATTATGCAATAAATGTTATTGCGAATAGCTGTGATCTGAAATGAAGAATGAATAATTTGCATAATAGGTCCCTTAGTACAATTAGGGTTATGTACCATGGCCATCTTAATAATCATACATCTGTTGATTCAACTATTGAATCATAGAGGCTGGTGCTTGGATGAATATCTAAAGGGTTAGATTGAGGACTCATCAAGCACCGTCAAATGATTGTTAAGAGATGATCTCTAGCCTGAGTAGGAGATGGCAATTCTTTCTCAATGATCTCCAGCCTGAGTAGGAGATGGCAATTCTGTCTCATTTAGGCTAATATCTGACCGACCTCTTGATGCAGGTCCTCTGCATAGGAATAGAGATTCAGAGGTGTCAGATTAGTTAGGTCAAAGAGTTGACTTAACGAGATCGAGAAAACTAAAGTCCTATATCGTATGTTGTCTTGATACATGCACACATCCTCTGACCGGAGACAGATGTGTTACTATATGTCTAAGTATGTACATTTTGCAGACCAATAGGTTGATGACCTAACCAAGGTCTATACACCGACGCGGTGGTGTGCATATAAGGGCATATGAGTAATACGATCTCTCAAAAGGATCATACAAGTTCATTTATTGAACCGGAAGGCATGAGCTCACTCATGAGATATTGGGAAGAATCAAATTCCATGCGCACGGTCGTCTCGCTTTGGAAGCTTGACTGAATTTGTAGGTTTAATATATACTTTTGGAAAGTATATGATCAAGACCTAGGTATGATATACGCTTTTGGAAAGTGTATGATCGATACCGACTCTCAATGATCGAATGAGAAACTTACTGATAGAACCCTGAAGTAGACAATGTAAAGTTGATCTAATACTTCGGGTTTATTCTGAGTCTTCTAGTATGCAGGATGTACAGGTATTGGGAATACCTGAGGGTGATGTGATCATAAACGATTGTATAACCATGACGCTTCCATTCCTAGGGAGTGATGAAACAGATCTAGATTTTAGTGACTCCTCTCAGTAGAGAAGTAATCTGATATTGGTCCAAATGTTGGACATTGATCTGAATGTGATTCAGATGCAATGAGAAGATTTGATTTGCGGTCTTGATTTAATCAAGCATCTATGTGAGGCCCACGATCTGGATTTGAGATATGATCTCAATATCCAAGTCACTATACGTGGAACAATACAATCGCCCTGTCCTTATCTCCAAGTATTCGCGGAGAAAGCGCATTATCCTTGAAAGGGTTCAGGATAATTTCATTGTTGATATAAGTATCCGAGCATTGAGAAAATGGATAATTAAATGTGATTTAATTAACATGATTAACATGAATTCGATTCATATTATAAGGAGAGATATCTTAGATAATTAAATTAGATTTGATTATTAAAGATGCGAATAATGTGAACATGATTCACATTATTTGGGCACATGAGAATAGAGATCCAAGATGATTAAATGTGATTTAATTATCATGGATATGAATAATGTGGATAGCGATATCCATATTAGTCATATATATTATAAATGTGATTTATAATATACTAGAGAGAGTTATTTGTAATTTACATTTGTTAATTAAATGTTAATGTGAATTGGATTCACATTGAACATTGAATTGAAAATGTAATTTACATTTTATTTTGGGTTGTGAATATGATTCACAAATTTTTTAATGGAAAGATTGCAATGTCTGCAAAATAATTGTGAATTATTTTTGTAGAATAATTTGCAACAAAAGTTGTTGCAAATCATAGAGATTACATGGAAGATAAAATTGCCACCTTCCTAAAGGAGGAGGGTGGACGGCCACCGCTCCTATTAGGAATGGGTGGCAGTCCCCCCTCTCCACATGGAATGAGGCATTCTCTCTTCCATTATCTCCATGTATTGTTGATTTAATTTTGTGATTAAATTGTGTTGATTTATTAACATATATATAATCTAAATTAAATTAATTGTTGTTGGTTTTTACCAACACAAATCTTGACCGTTAAAAGAAACACAATCAATGAGAGCCATTGGATTTGTGTTGTCCCATGGACTGAGATCCATGGATCCCAAAATTTTATAAAAGGAGAGGCACCCCTTTGCTCTTCTTTACACACAAGAGAACATAAGTCTCTCTCTCTTCTCTCTACATGTCATCCCTCTCTCTCCCTCTCATGGTTGTCCACCATGGATGCCCAAGAGAGAGTCTCCATCGCCGCAACATCATCGTTATGCTGCCCGACCATTTACTCGTAGATCTCTGTCTCCTTCGGTGTGCCTCGCTCGTGAAGAAGACGTCGGATCTCATGTGTTGAGATCAAGAGATCCGCCGCTTGGATCATCAACATGGATTGCGAGAAGCATGCGATTCATCCCCGCGCTCGTAAGCGTCTCCTCCGTCGGATCAGACTTGAGACAGGAGGTCTCCTCGTTTAGAGACTCGATCGCAACCACGCTTCAAGAGGTAATCTTGTTACTTGTTTGTGGTTTAGACGAAACGATCCGAGAAGTGTTTTTGGATCATGTGGTTTCATCGCAATAAAAAAATTTCTAATTTCCGCTGCATAGAACAACTAGTGCGACTAGTCGTTCTTCGTCGTATTCGATATGATGTTCACGCTTCCGAGATGCGGTTAAGGATCTCACCATATCCTTCACGAACTAGAGTGTGAAATGAGATCACGAATTCTGAACAAGAAATGATCGAATCCAACATCTTCATTATCAATAGGAATGATGCGAGAAAACAAAAGTCAACACAAGAAGAAAAAAGAAGAAAAGGCATGAAGGGTGCGGAGGGATCTTTACAATAACCAACAAACACGATACAAACCCACAATTCACCAACTGAACACAATGTGAGGACCATAAGAGTTCGATCTTTCATCTTTTCAAATTTAAGTTTATTGAATCTACAAGAAGGTACGTACTACCAAGCACATAGGGTGAATCACCACTATCGCACAGCATACGTTCTCAATCCTCCCCAGTCAATGGAACTATCTGCCCGCGTTGTGGGGTTCAGTATCAAGCCCAAAAGGAGAAAGAAGAATGAGCACACGAAAATGATTTTCTAACGTATGAGGAAAGTGCTTGCATCTCAACCATACACCACAAAAATGTGCACAGGAGCATAATGCAGAAGTCCAGGGATTTGGGCTCTATCCTTAAGGTTGCGTCCTCTCCAGCTTTGTCTGGAGGCAAGTACCTGCAAACAATGAGGGGGTCACTCTTCCCAAAATAATGAATGATTTTTCCTTACGTTTAGTTTTAGGGTCAAGTGAAAATTAGCAATCCCTTTTTATTGGGTATCACTTTGTTTGGATTTTTTTCAAAGAATTGATCTAACAAAATTTCTAATTCCTTTATTTCTTAAGTGAGAAAAATCAAAGGAGGAGATTGGAAAAGACAATGCGATGGAAATCAATAATGTATGAATGATATAGAAATGCATACCTTCCTCCAACAGTCTACATGCAAAATGATCCTTGCAAAAAATAAATACAAAAAAATAAACGATGCACGAGAAGAGTCCTAAGAGGTAACTTCTATTAGTGGGCAAGAATCAATTAATTTGACTAAGTCCAATCCTACGATCTAGTCTATCGGAATATATATTCTTTTATGGGCTTTGGACCTAATCGATTACCTAGTTCAACCAACGAAATAGAACCTACTTCTAAGGTCTCAAGCACATAAAACAGTAAGAAATGAATAAAAATAGAAGCGATGGAAACAAAAATCGGTGACATCCCCCAAATGCACCAAGACTTAGTGAAATAGACCCCGCACACACAAGGGTATATAATAGCTTTAGAAAAAATAGAAAAGAGGTAAGTGACAAATGAATAATTACAACTTTTCACAAGAATAATGATGGAAATAAAAGTCTAAAAAGAAAATAAAAATATATGAGAAAAATTCCACAAAATCTTCCAAGTCTTCTGCTTCTTCCTCCTACGCTCTCCTGCTGCTCGATGAAGAAACGAACTGCCTCCTCTTTACTCGGGTGTGCTAGCATTCCTAGGAATGCCTCTCTCGCTCATCGGGACCTCACAAGAAAGATAGAAACAGAAGAGATGTCAAATCACAGTTATGAAAAATATGAGCACAATAAGAAAAAATAAAAGCAGACAATATAGACAAAAAAGTAAATAAAGAAAAACAAGTGGATATGAGGCAAAATGAGAATAGCAAGTAAAAGAGATCTCAATTGAATCTCTAAGTTTGATCTTGGGGAGCTTTCGGTGTCCCACAAATCAGATATAAAAGCGGTGTATAAGCTCCCTCATGGCACATAGAATTCAAAGTGAGTGCTCCCTCCTCAACAAGATGAAGTCCACATAATAACATAGACAAATATAGACAGAAGTAAAATGAATAAAAGATAGAAATAAAAGACATAAATATATACAAGTGATAGATATACAAACATAAATAAGAAGAAGAAATAACAAAAAAAGACAAGAATATAGAAATAAAAATAAATATGTATCTACAATCAAGAATAACAAGCTATCAGAAGAAAAACCTAGATACCCTGCCTTGCCTCCCCAACAATGGTGCCATTTGTTGAATAGGGAAATTTAGGGGTTTAATTTAGAAGGATTAATCAAGTGTCGATGCAACCCTAAAAATCCCTCAACAAAAATTATTGATGAGATCTCAAGCCAAAAATAAATCAATGAATTGTAAGCAACCGAATTTAATGCTATTTTTTGCCAGTATAACGTACATGTTCGAACTCGGGGAGGCTACAAAAATCTCGAGGGATATTAAATCAATGACATGAAAAAAGGAATTCTATGCACACTACTCTTATTTTTTTGTAAATTTTTGTCTTTTTAATTTGTTATGAGTTTTTAATTTTTATATTTTTATGCTTTTCTAATTTTATATTTTTAATAATTTTAAAATTTTGCAGACTTTTTATATTTTTGAAATTAAAGGAAAACAAAAACAGATAAAAGAAATGAGAGAAAAGAAAAGAATGTGAACTTTTTGTATTTTTAAAAATAACTAAAATATACAGAAAATAAAATAAAATTCTTTCCGATTTTTGACATTTTTCTTTTTTTTGTGAATTTTCGAGAATTTTTTAAATTTTTATAATTTTTACAATAAGTAAAATAGGGAAAGTAGAAATAGTAATTAATGTAAATGTTTTTGAGTTTTTAAAATAGTAAATGAAATAAAAAATTAGCAAAAATGCATAAACTGAAAGATGAAATTCTAAATTTTCCAGTTTATAGTTTTTTATATTTTCAATAAAGTACTATAAGTTTTTTTTAAAATTTTGTAGTTTTTTCTATTATTTTGGTTTTTTTGAGGAATTAGCAAGTGAAAGTTATAAATAAAATAAAACAAATAAAAACATGAACAAGCTATTTTTTTAGAAATTTTCAAGTTTTTCAAAATTTAATGATTTTCTAATGAAAATGGGAGATATTTTTTGAGTTTTTGATTTATTAAAAATAATAAAAAATGATTAAAATGCAAAATAAAAAATACTAGGAATGTGATTAGCTGGCACTTAATATGATTTTAAGGATTTTTTAATGGCAATTTGCTATTTATTAATTTAAATAAACATGCAAACATAAATGCATACTTATAGGGATATAAATGCAAAGGAAATTATTTATTAGAATGAAAAGACAACACAATAGAAATGTGAGTCAGACAATGCAATTATTCGAGCCAAATCTCAAGCCAGCGCATGTAATATCCGTAGGACAGTACCCAAATGGAATACTTTTATTTTGAGGGATCAAATAATAACAAGGAATGCAAGGGTTCTGTAATACAATTTTCACAAATATACACTTATAAAATCGTGCTGAACTGAACTACAAATAAAATAAAGAGTAGGGAATTAAATGCATTTTTTTATTGAACTAAAGTCAGCCACATTTCCTTAGAGGGTCTTATTTGTAAATTAAATAAATGGCAGTGTTGGATTGCAAATGTTCTATCGATCCACGTGGCAGAAGCAACAGCTAAGATTCATCTGATCTTGGATCTGTCGGCTCTTATATGGATGTGCTTGGACAGATAAGATTTGATCCGGGCAGTTCGATCAATAATGAATGTTTGGGGCTTTTTGGATGACCATGATTCAAACTAGGCATGGTGTTCTTTATCGGAAAGTGGGTGGAGGTACACGAAGAACCTGAAAGAAGGAGATGATCGACGACTTATAATTGGCCAAATCATGGTTGTTCTCTAATCAAATCGATGCCTAAGGGTCGCACCTCTCCTATAAGGCTCATCTACCGGTCCTGTGACTCTAAGGAGATCGACGATAGTGATAAACCATATTTTGTGGGAGGTAGAAAAGGTGTCGGTGTAGAGAACCTCTTGATGAATCTGCATTTCATCATCTTTATTCAATTATTTTAGATTAAAATCCCTTATAAAACCTACATAATACTAACTCCATATTCTTTCTAACTTGCATATGTGTGTAAATATTGTACATTTATTACTATTTAACCTAAAATAAATAAATAAATAAATATAGGAAAAATAAAGAAAATAGAAAAAAGAGACTGTATGTATGTAATAGATACAAGTGCTGACCCGAACTCCGAGAGAAGGTCAAGACTTGACCTGATCGACCAAGAATAAAATAGGGGGAGATATGGTCCTTAATCAGAAAATCGAAAAAATGTTTTGTAAATACTTTTTTGTGTATATTTGTATAAAACTTACATATTTTATTTGTACATAAATTGACATGAAATTTAATAATTTTCAGAACAAAGGTTGTGAATAAAAATGTTTGTAAAATAAAATCATACATAGAATAAAAGTAACACACTGAGAAAAAGTGGTAAAGTTATAATTAAAAGACTAATTCCAGCTTCATGTGAACTAAAATTGAATCAAACTCACTTACATTGTATTCTAAATTAAATTATCTTTAAAAATGGCTATGGTTTCATAATTTTTGGAGTTACGGTTGAAAATACAGTTTTCTAGGGTGGTTTTTGTAATTTAACCTTTTATTTATTGTATTTATTATTTTATTTTTATACATATTCTATTTTTAATAATTATAAATATTGTTCACTATAATTTAAAGTAAATATTTTTTAAAAAATTATTAAAAAAATATTTCCTTATTTGTACATGTGTATAGCGTACATTATGTATACATGATATGTATAAAATTAACCTCCTTATATAAAAATTACAAAAAATTAATATATAACATTAATTAATTAAATTAATATAATTACAAAAATTTGATTGATTTATTTATTTGATTAGAAATCCTACCGTGTATATAAGATTTGATTGTATGCTTCAAATAGCCACCATTAAGGTGGCTAATTAATTTTTACCAATTAATTATTTTATTAGTGGATTTCATTCCTAATTTTATTTTTTAATAATTCAAATAATTAATTTATTTACTTCTACCACTAACTCTCTTCCTTATTTTCCTCTTCATTCAAATTTTGAATTTCAAATTCGTTGTATTTTCTATTTAATTGGCTCCTCCTCCCTCATTCTCACTTGATCGATCTTTTGGAGAGGAGATTATTTTCTCGAGAGCCATCTTGTTGAAGAAGAGTGTCCAGCCTCCAAACCATCCGATGAAAGCGAGGAGACCCTCGTCGAGGCAATTACGACATTCGTCCACTCCTCGGTGAGATCCATAATTTTATTTCTCATCTTTTATCTAGATTAACCATAGATTAATTTACATTTTTAATTTCATCATCATTTTTCAATTCTAGATCATAGTTTTTCATTGTAGCTCATTAATCTAATTGCTCAATCCAATTCGATCCGATTTATCATCTCATTTTCCGATCCCTAAGTTTCACATTCTACCTCACACTATCTTTCAACTTTGGCCACACACAGTGATCGGAGACACGGTTCCAATCTCTCATTTCACTAGACCCATTTCCATTCATAATTTTCTATTGCTTCTTGGGACAGAGCTGCGTGCTTGAGTCAGATTTTTGTGTCTATCCTTATTTTATAGCGAAAAAAAGAAATTACAATTGTTGTTCTAAAAAATAATAAAAAAACTAAAAACATTTTGGGGCGGCACTGTAGCCATGTCCTATTCCTCGATACCTCCTGGCTGAAGCTAGGAGCTGCCGCCATCGCCACCTCTTGCCGACCTTTGCACTGCCCTTTATCGATGCTACCTTGCTCCTCTGCCTGGATCTTGGAGCTCCACTCTGCCCGCAACCACCTATGGCTCACCATCCTCCTCGCTGACTTCCACCATACCGCCACGAGAAATGGGGGCGTGTGTCACCCCATCGTTGGTCATCTCCTGGAGCAGAGCTCCACCTCCGCAAATAGCCATCTTCAGCGCAATGTCTCTGCAAGCCGCCCGGACTAACCCCCTCATGCAACATCTTCTTCGCCACGACCAAAAGTATCCATCGACACCGAACTCGAGGTATACAAGCCCGCAACGACGACCGTCTCGCAACCTCCGCTTGGATCCACCATCGTTGACGCTGTCTTCCACCCCCGTGAAGCAACACCGGCAACCACCCTCCTCCGTGCCACCAGATCTGAAGAATCCCAATGCCGCAAAGCTCCTCCGCCCTCCTCCTTACATCGCCGCTGCCCTTTTGGTGGGAGAGAAGCTAGGAGCGATGGCTCTCGTTTGGTTTTGGCTTGGTAAAGAATAAAACGAAGCCCCCACTCGCGTAAAGCCCTAATCTAGGGAAAATTACTTCTGAACCCCCAAGATTTTCTAAAATTGTGCAAAAGCCCACGCTAGTCCAGATCATGTGCTTTGCACACGTTTATTGGGTAATTTGCAACAGTTCCCCCTCATTTTATTTCTTATTTCATTTCATGCAGAAACTTTAACTATTCATATTTATATCCCTATATTTCCAGAATTTACTTTGCATGATTGTCTTGTTAGAATAAATGTTTTTCGTATCAATAAATTCCGCAAAAGTCATCTTATATTCCTGATGAGTGCCTGATCATTGTGTAAAATTTTAATTACATTTTATTTCCATTTGCTATTATTAACAAATCAAAAACATTGCATTTTTCTCTGTTTGAACTTTAAAAAATCATAAAAATTCATATATTACATCAACAATTCCAAAAAAATAGATTAAATTTCTTTAGGTGTGTTTTAATTTCCATATAAATTTCATGCATTAATTATTTTTAAAACCCAAAAAATTGTGAAATGCTAAAAATAAAAAAAAACATAAAAAATTGTAGAAAAATCTAAAAGATGTGATTTCAGTCCTTATTTGTAGATAATTTCCTTTGGTTTATAGGAAAATGCTTTTCATAATTTTTGCATTTATTTGATATTTTTAAATTGAAAAATAATCATGTTTTCTCACTATTTGCATTTCTCCTATTTTTATTCATTTTAAAAATCCTAAGAAAATCTAAAAATCCCTGAAAAATTATAAATAATAAAAAACTTATCAAAACATAAAAATATTTTATTTGGACATTTTGAGCATTTTTGTCATATTTGAAAAATACAAAAAATGCATTTCTTTTGTGTATACATTTATTTTGAAAATTACTGTTTTTGAAAATTAAAAAATTGCAAAACTTTAAAAATTTGAAAATTATAAAATAAAAAATAAAAAATTAAAAAATATAAAAATATAAAAATTTCACAAAAACCAAGATAGTTAGCATTTGATATTCCCTTTTTCTTTTAAATGATTTTTTTCGATTATTAAAATAGTCCTCAGGATTTGTAGCCTCCTTGAGTTCAATCCTATTACTATATAGGTTAATTAAATAGCAAAAATTCTCTTGCTACATTTCTTTTGTAATTAATTCAACTTGAGAAGAAAAAAATAAAATTTTTGTTACAGGATTATTTAGGTCAACGGCACTTCTATTTCATATCTGATTTAAAAACTCTAGAAAATATTGCCAACACCGCTCTAGTCAAAATTTAATTTAATCAAACAAAAATTCAATAAAAATAGGAGAGAGAAAGAGAGAAAGAGAGAAAGAGAAATGAATAAAAGTGATTCTTGCTTATATTTTTTCTACAATAATTATTAATCAGGTAAGTGTCCCTAGGTCGAACTCGAGGAAGCATAATATCAATACTTAAATTTTTGAGAAAAGAGAATATTTTTACAAAGTTTAATTTCTTCTCAAATAAGGAGAGAACACTCTTTTTATTGGTTTTAATTTTTTAAATTTTAATTTGATTTTATTTTTCCCAATTTTTATTTAATATTCAAAGTGATATTTTTCAAATAATTCATCTACAAAATAATAGATGGAAAATAGGTATGTAGGTGATACAATATAGTAGAGAAGAAACCTCAAGCAACAAGCTCAAAATCACGAAGAAAAATCAAAATATAACGAACCAATAAAACTCATGAAGAAAACATAAAAAAATAGAACAAAAAATGAAAAAAAATATATGATGATGAAATAATAGGTCCAAGGTCCACAAAATAGTCCAAAGTCTAGAAATAATGTGTTAAAAATGATATACAAAAATCTACATGTTTTCTTTCAAATAGGTCCATGGTCAGGGACCTATTTGTAAGAAAAACTCTAGAGAGTTGCAAATAGGTCACTATATAGGGACCTAATTACAAATAAGAACAATCTTTGGAGTGCGGCAAATTCTGAAAACTTGTAGGAGCTTATTTATAAATTTTCCACCGTTTCACGTAGATGGCTGAGATCAGATTGAGGCGTTCGATCTTGGCCGTTCCTATAGGACACGTGGTGCAAGCATTTACACCGCTTGTTCTTTGATGTGTTCTTCCTCAAACCGTGTGCGAATGAGGCAATTCATTGATCTGATTGTCCTCCAGTGATGGCAGTGCTCCTACAGGGCTAGGAGTGAATCGCCTACTCCCTCCGAGCTCGTCCATGGTGGGGGTGGGATGAAGGAGGTGGATGTCGGTCTGCTACTAGGGTTTGTACCCTACTTTTGGAAGATCTCGACTGCTCGATTGCTTTATCGATGAGTATGATACATCTCCTGATGATAATGGAAGGTACAAATGTTTGATAAAGATGCTCCAGAGAATAATAACAACCTGCTAATGAAGTGATACTTGTTCGATTCGTGTGGAAATCGACCCAAGATGTTAAGTATTGCAGTGCAAATGAGGTTTCCAGAAAGCTGGTGTTTAGAACAGAAAATGGGTCAAATCGAGATGGAATTGAATGCTAACTTCGATTATGACTTGAGATGGTGATTAAGAAGATGTAATCATGTGATTAATATGACTATTTATGGCATGAGTATCGAGGAATTGAAGTGGAAATGGAGTAGTGTACCTAGGATTCAAGGGTATATAACACTCTGGTCTCTGCTCGACAGGCTGGTATACCTGGAGCTCAACGCATGTGGTGGTGCGATGCAAGGCCAATGTGAAGCCCTGGAACTTCTCGGATGATCAATATTCCACGCTGGTCGGTCTCGAGGTGCTGTCACCACCGGAAGCACGTAGAACGTGTATGTGTCATTCTTCTTTGAAAAACTCCGTGTAGGTCTGTCGTCCATTGATGTGATCATATTGTCTGTTGGGATATTTGATTAAGTGGTCTCCCCTTTTCCCTATGTCTATCTCTCTCCCACCACACACACACTTCCCATTAAGGCTCCTTCAATGCTCCCAACGCCTTGAAACTGAAGAGCATGCAGAAAGGTCAAAGGAAGATGTGTTATTGGTACAAAGGTAAGGGAGGGAACACGATGTGTGCATTGAGAAGCGAAACTGCATATGTCTCCCTCCTTCATCTCTATTATATAGAAATGGAAGGAAGGAACATAGACATGTGCATTGAAAAGCGGAACCCCATGGGTCTACTTGGTAATTGGGTTAGGTTGGATTGAGGTAACCTCATGTGAATGTGATGTAACATTGATTATGTGTTATATTAACTTTTTAAATGATTATAATATATTTTTTATATTAATTTTTTATTTGAATGTGGTTAAAAAATCATAACAAAGAAATTGTACGATTCATAAAACTAATTCCAACTCAGGAATGCATGGATAGAGCAGCGGGTATGCCAGGTTACCCGGGGTAACCTGGCAACCAAACATGCCCCATATGTCTCCCTACTTCCCGTCTATTTTATTCAATGGTTGTTGCTTCATATGTACATGGAAATGAATTAAGCTTTGCTTATTGCAGAAGCAGTGGTGCTAACTCAGGTTTATTTTATGTTATATTAGACTGTCATTTTACAATTCCACCACATTCAAACTCCCAACGTCTCATGCCCCTAAAATCATGGTTAGGACTTTTTTCTAGGTACCTTCTCCATCGTGTATATTATATCCACTTTTCCAGTTACTCATGTGCCTATAGTCGATTTAACCTATGCAAGAGGTTTGGCAGCCAACTGGATTTATTTAGTGGTAGAATCTTTGGATTCAACGTCAGGACCGATAGGGGCAGGCCAAATCTCCATGCCAAACTTCCTGAAATATAGGATCACTCTCATTCCTTGTCCTCCCCACAATTTTAGACTTCCATAGTTATTAGAAATATAAATTAGTTGGGTTAGTTATGTATTGATGACACATTCTTTATTAATATTTATCTCCCTCTTATTTAGTCTCTTTCCCCCCGAATCATGGCCTCTCTCTCCAACTTCTATTCTCTGTTGCTCTCTTATAATAATATCACTTTTTTCTACTTTTTTATATATTCATTCCAAAAGTAGATTTGTCCTTATATTTGTTTTATGGTAATTTGAAAAATTTATTGTTTTTTATTATGTTTAGAAAGTTTATCAATGAAGTTAATATTAATTTAAAAAAGATCAATTAATAAAGATCTTGATTCATTGTAAACATATAAAAAAATGAAATACATGATGATACTTTATTGTTTGAAATAACCATGACATGCTATTCGAGTACTAAGTTTTCGGTCATTACTTTCAATCTCACATAATAAATTTAGTTATAGTCATTTTAAGAGTAATTTTTAATTATTTGAACATAAATTATATGAAAAAAATGACATGAACTATAATCAAGTATAAAGTACGATGATTATAGGATAAAGGAATATCGAAAACACATAACCGAATGATAAATTGTGAGCAAGAATAAAATATATAATATAATATTATCTGAGAGTTCCTGATGGTTCAGAAAATTCATCCATTATAATTACATTGCTAACAAAGACACATATTCTATTAAAATTTATGGTATGAAATATTTAATTTTAAAATCTAATCAATACTTCACTACATCAAACTGATTTATGGTAGCAAATAGCTTGAATTTTCATTGATGTATTCTTCAATGTTACCACGGATCTTATTTATTGCAAACTTGTATTTTATCCTTGTAATCTGCAACAAATGTCATGGTCATTGCTAAAAGTTTGTATAACAATGATTACTTGTTTACCTTTTGGTCAAACATTGTATTAATTGATGGTAATTTAGCACCAATCAGAAGACAATAGAAACGAATTATCAACACATGATTTATTGTCATCAATACAACAACAAATATGATTTTCATTGCAAATTTAATGCATTGAAAATAGTTTTAGGATGAGTAATGCTCATAATTATAAATGTAATAATAATTAATATGAAAATGAATAATATATTATAGGATCTTTTACAGGAGTACCCTTTTAAGTTTTTACAATAATACTTATTCTCCAATTTTTTTTGCAATTACACTTGTTCCCATATAATGTTACAAAATTCACTATAATGTTCTCGCATGATTACACTTTTTCCCGTATATTACAACAATCAAATGGAAACATTGTGAATTTGTAAGGGTATTTTATTGGAAAAGCTCATTAAAAATCTTAGCTTCATCGTTGTTCAATGTCAACTAGACTCTATCCTAGGATCATTAACGAGGAACATTATAAAACTACACAAAGAGCTAAGCAACCACACTCCCATCGTCTCAAACTCCTGAAACCTCAACCCCACATCCAAACTCCCACCAGCTCCATCATGTTTGTTCCTCCCCTCAACTCCCACCCAAACACGCACACAACACATTTGCACTGTTGTATCATCACAATTGGAGGTTTATTCAACTGATGAGATCAGGTCATGGTTTCCATTTCCTACTAATTTGATGAAATCATTTTTGCAAGAGAATTAAAATTGTTTATAAATTAACCGGGATTAAAAGTGGTTAAATGATACATAAACAATAAATTTGGTGGAAGTTGCAAGAAAATGTAAATGAATCTTCAAAGACTATGCAGCATAGCTGAAATAGATCCAAACAATTTGTTAGAAAGTTGCTAACTTGTCAAAATCTATTACTTGGAGGATAACAAAACTTAAATGTGAGTAGCTATATTTATATTCTGATTTCAATGTTATTTTTCATCTTCAGGGATTTGTAATTAGTTTGATTCTTATTCATTTTATGGGAGTTCATAACTCGGACATCATAGAAACATAGAAATAGCAAATCAAATTTGCACACAAAGTTGTTCATCTTATGAACACCGATACAATGCATGATAAAAAAATTAATGACAAATCGCATGGTATAAAGAAATTATTTCCAGATCATTTTACACAATCACAAGAGTATTTAGGAATACATATTGAAGCGTGAGTCTCAAATGGTGATTTTCTACGATTCTAATTAGTGAAATTAGGCAATTAAAGTATCATTGCAACCATTAAAAGCCATGTCATGCATTCAAAAACATAAACAATAACAATATAGTGAGAAGTACTTGATCGAATCCGCAGGGACACAAATGTGATTTTTGCGATAAATCTAATCACACAAATTATCAAGAACAATTTCTATCTCTTATTTTTATTGCACTATTTTACATTTTATATTTTTTATACTACGTGAACATGCTCATTATCCCAACAAAATGCATGTAAATGATTATGAAATGCAAACAAACACAATGGTAATATTTATGGATTTTTCATGAAATTCGAAATGCAAATAAAGGTAATACAAATGTAGTGGCAAATGAAAAATAAGTGACAAATAACTCATAGAAAAAAGCCACCGAACAATATCACCAATTTAATTGTGTGAGTGCTCAATGTCATGCAATTGTGACCAACCCAATTGGCATTCAAGTCATTATAAATGGTTAACTGGTCAATAGTAGTGATCGGGCACATGCCCATACAATACAACCCATAGGCTACTATAAAATAAATCATTAGGTACTTACGTTAATCAAGATGCAATAGTTTAAGACATCACTCAACAAAATCCAGTGAATATAAATGGCCATAAAATAAATTATCAAAACAATAATGAGCAAGAGCATGCTACTTTAACATGGTAGTAGTGTCCTGGAATCATTAAACAACACATATGGCCTTCAGGCCATTGAGAATCACAAACAGAGTTGAGCAATAGTTCTTCTACACAACTAAATGCAACATAAAATAGGCATAAAAAATTAGAAAGGGGGGATGAGGGTGACACCAAGCCATATTCTCCTCCCAGTTGGGGTTGACGGTAGCAGATTAGATAGAGTTGAGGACCATACTTCGACTGCCACGATGAGCTCTCATCATAGCGTGTTGTCAATACACATGCCGAGGAAGGTGGTGGTGAAGGTGTGTTAGCAATGTGAGCCCTAGGCGAACCATTCCTATAATAAATGTTATTATAATGTTTGATATATCAATAAAAGTTATTGGTTTATTTTCACTCCCTGTCTGAGATTAAATGACTGAATGAACTATAAGATCCGTTAGTATAATTAAGCTTATTTACCATGGCCATCTTGATGATTATACAGTTGTTGATTCAATTATTGAATCACAGGGGTTGGTGCTTGGATTACTATCTATAGAGTTAGATTGAGGACTCATCCGACACTATCAAATGATTATAAAGAGATGATCTCCAGGCTGAGTAGGAAATAGCAATCCTTTATCTTTTGGCTAATATCTAACCGACCTTTTGATGCAGGTCCTCTACATAGGAATAGAGATTCAGAGGTGTCAGATAAGTTAGGTCAAAGAGTTGACTTACTGAGATCGAGATAACCAAGTCCTATGTCGTATACTATCATGATATATGCATGCATCCTCTGACCTGAGACAGATGCATTAATATATGTCTAAGTATGTATATTTTACGGACCAATAGGTTGATGGCCTAATCAAGGTCTATACACTGATGAGTTGGTATGCATATAAGGGCATATGAGTAATATGTTGTCTCAAAGGGATCATACATGTTCACTTGTGAATCAGAAGACGTGAGCTCACTCATGAGATATCGTGATCGATCAAATTCCGTACATGGTAGTCTTGCTTTGGAAGCATGACAATAATTTATAGGTATGATATATGCTTTTGGAAATCATATGATCGATACCAACTCTCAATGAATGATTGAGAAACTTAATGATAAAATCCTAAAGATGACAGTGTAAATTGATCTATATCTCGGGTTTATTCTGGGTCTTCCAGCATGCAAGATGTACATGTATTAGGAATACCTGAGGGTGATGTGATCATTAACGATTGTATAACTATGACGCTTCTATTCCGAGGGAGTGATGAAACATGTTTGGATTTTAGTGACTCCTCATATTAGAGAAGTGATCTGATCTTGGTCCAAATGTTGGGCACTGGTTTGAATGAGATTCAGATGCAATGAGAAGATTAGATCGATGATCTTGATTTAATCATGCATCTATGAGAGGTCCTCGAGATCTGGAATTGGGATGTGATCTCAATATCCAAGTCACTATATGTGGAGTGTACAATTGCCCTATCCTTATCTCCAAGTATCAGCAAAGAAAGCGCATTGTTCTTGAAAGAGTTCAAGAATAATTCCATTGCTGAATTATGTATCGAAGCATTGAGATATTGATAATTAAATGTGATTTAATTATCATGAATAATGTGAATACAATTCATATTTATTTAAATACAAGAGAATGATGATCCAAGTTGATTAAAGGTTATTTAGTTATCAATGACATAAATTATGTGGATAGTACTATCCATATTATTTATATATATATATTAAAAATGTAGTTTATAATATATTATAGAGAGCTTTTTGTAAATAGTATTTTCAAATTAATTATTGATGTGAATTGGATTCACATAGAAAGTTAATTGGAAATACAATTTACATTTTTATTTTGGATTGTGAATATGATTCATAATTATTTAATGGAATGATTGCAATATTCACAAAATTAATTTAGAATTATTTTTGTGAATTAATTTAGAACAAAAGTTATTGTAAATATATATGAAGGATTAGAGGAGCCAACGCCATCTATTTAATGGATGGTGGATGGCCACCCTTTGACTTGTTCTCAAGAGTGACTGCCCCCCTTTTTTGGAAGGTGGGTGGCCTCCCTCCTGATCCTTCTATGCTAATTAATTTAGTTAAATTAAATTATTATGATTATTCAATATATACTTGATTTAACCTGAATTAATTGTTGTTGTATTTTTACAATGAAATCATGGTCAATGAATAGAAACACAAATCAATCCAACCATTGATTTTGTGTTTCACATGGATTGGAATGCATGGAATCCCAAAAATTATAAAAGAAGAGGAAACCCTAGCTCTTCATTGAACACATAAAAATTGAGTAATCTCTCTCTTTCTCTCATTCTCATACTACAAAACCCATCTCTCTCTCTCACACACACACATAGTGGCCATCCACCTTGTGCCCTAGAGAGAATTGTTGTCGTCACCATACCGTTGTGCCACCACTTCGACCGCTCGTGGATCTCCATCTCATTCAGCACGCCTCGCTCGTGAAGAAGACATCGGATCTCATGTGACGAGGTCATGAGATTCATTTCTTTGATCTTCAACACAGATTGCAAGGAGTACGTGCCTCATAAACGCGCTCGCAAGCATCTCCTCCATCGGATTGGACTTGAGATAGGAGATCTCTTGCTTTAGAAACTTGATTGCAACCACGCTTAAAGAGGTAATCCTAAATCTTACTTGTGTTTAGATGAAATGATCCGAGAAGTGTTCTTGGATCATGTGATTTTATCTTTAAAATTTTTAAATTCCGCTGCACCGAGCAACTAGTGCGACTAGTCGCTCTGATCGCATACGATGCGATCATCACCCTTCCATGATGTGATTAAGGATCTATACGAATCCTTCAAGTGGTATCAGAGCCTTTTTTGAGGTCTTGGATATGATCCAAAATCCTAGGCGATCGAGGTTCAAGTTTCAGATGCGTGGGAATCATTGTTTTTGCATTGGATGTAAGATTCGAGTCAGTTTTTAGCATAATTAAAAACTTACTATTTATGCACTATTTGGACGTATTTTTTTATTAATAAAATGTATTTAAAATGTCTAAATATATCCCAGAAATAGTTACACATAAATGGTACCAAAAATATATGAAAATGTTTCGAAGAGTTCCTGTTATGATAGATGTTTTACATGAAATCATGGATCTGTAAGAAAATTATTTTTATTTCCTCTTTTACCGTCATGAAATATGAAATAAAACTTGGATTAAATATAGAATCAAACTAGCAAGTCACTCGAATTTATTTCGTGCGATTCTGACTCCGTTTGCCCTAGATATTCCATATTTAGTGGAGATGGGTTGGAAGATGATTAGATCATCAGACCTCTTTACTTAATGTGTTTATAATTCAATGGAAATCATGAAAATTATGAATTTAACTTGATTAAATATGGTGCCTAATAATTATGAAAATAATTTATTAATCATCATGTGCCATTGAATAAATTTTTCATGAAAATCGTACTTTATCCTACAATAGTTGTAGGACAATCTATATATGCAAAACATTGTTACTTGAGTAGGTTTGGGGATTTGTTTGGCACACCTCCTTATAATATTAATCAAAATGGTTTGATATATATTATATGGTACAAATTTAGTTAAAAGACCAAATATCATCTCAAATACAAAATGATCAAATCACATTATCCGGACCTGTGGCAGATATGGTGTCTAGTCGGGGATCACTGAGGTAGCAGGTTGCTCCATGAGCGGTTTGTCCCACATCCTATGCATACTGACCATGACAACATGTAAGTAAAGGATAATGTTTGAAGAGATCATGATTTATTTTTCTAATTATTAAAAATTGAATAATACGTATTTTGAGATTATACCATCCTTTCACATAACAATCAATATTGTTTGTTAGTTGATTAAATTGGATTGATAATAGGTTTAATATGATTAAATTAATTATATCTAATTAAAAACACTCTATTATGAATAGAGTAGTATTTCCCTTGGAAGAATTAATTATGTAAATATGATTCATAATAATTAATCAAAATTTGAACATGATATGGAGGATCACATAAGTGACATCCATGGTCTCCCGTCAAGGCGAAGGGTTCCATTGCCATGGATTGTACGTAGGATATGACTGTATGAAGTGACAGCTCCTACATACACACGCACATGGATCAAGCTCTTTTCTGATAGAAAGAGTAAGGCCATATGCGTAGTGATCCCAATATCGGTTCTAATAATGTTTTTGGGGCGATTTTTGATTGCGCATATCGAGTTCTAATAATGTTGATGGTGGATTCAATTAACAACATGTCAACATCGACTTAGGTGCCGTGAGCCCGAGTGTTAAAGACTGAATTGGGAAATGCAAGTTGGACTTACAAAGCAGAATGTGTTCCCGCTTCTTTTTACCCGATTTACAGGTTCTCATATTATTGGGATATAACTAAGGTAGAAAAGGAGATCCCAGTTCTTGCTTGAGATATAACGGTAAGTATATCTCTTACTTTGGAAGTGATTAAGGGAATGAACTTTCAAAGTTGAAAAGGCAAGACTAATTTAATTAAAAATCCTTAATCAAAGAATCTAATATTTAATATATATATATATATGTTCTTATATAGCGCATTCTAAATTTCAGATAATGAAGTCCATGAACCCACTGAGGTCCACCAATTGACTGGACCAAATTACTCGAATTGGATCTGTAACTTGGATCTTGTCCTATCTAGGGAGCAAATATCCTACGTTTTGTCTAAGGACATGCATGAAAAAATCCTAAGACACTAGAAGAAATTTAATACAATGAAAAATAAGATGAAGATCATACATTGGACATGTGTTATATTTTGGGATATCTCTCCATTGTGCTTCAGAAGCAACATGTGGAGATGGAGACCTGCCAGGGAATAATGTTGAATCTCAAGGAGATGTTCGCTGATGTCAACCGCACTCAGCATTATAACGTCATGGAAGAGCTTATTCGCTGTAAAATGCAGAAAAGGACTTCAGTTAAGTAACACATACTCAAAATGTTTCGGTACCTGTCGGAATTGAAAACTCTCGGGGCTAACATGGATGCAGATATGCAGTCCGACTTCATTCTGCTATCGCTCCCTAAGTCTTTCAACAACTTTGTGGTATCGTTCCACATGAACAAGGATAATTAGTCTAACGCCGAGTTATTAGCTTCACTAAAGTCCGCAGAAGACGTAATGAAGAAAGATAATCCCTCTGGTAGTGCAATGATTACACAGGTCAAACAGATGCACGATCAGAAGCAAGGATCTTGGAAGGGCCCAACCCAGAAGAGAAATAAGAAGAGTCAAGGTGTTCTCTAATCTTCTACTTCTTCCGCATTGGTGTCATCAAAGAAGACCGATGTGTGTCATCACTGCAAGAAGCCGGGGCACTGGAAGCGTAACTGCCCAGATTACTTAAAGTCTACTAAAAAAGTTAAAGCCCTAGCAGGTATGAATTCTACTTTCATCATTGAAACTAAATTTTCTCGTAGGAGAAGGTAGTTGGGTCATCGACTCTAGTGATTCTATTCTTGTATGCAATTTGTTGCATCTATTTTAGGAAACTAAGTATATTGATGAAGGGAAGATAGTCATCCAGATGGGATCTGATGCAATAGTTGTAGCAGTCGCCATCTTGATGAAGGGAAGATAGTCATCCAAATGGGATCTGATGCAACCGTTGAAGCAGTCGCCATTGGAACCTGCAGACTATCATTATCTAGTAGAAGAGTCCTAGTACTTAAAGAATGTCTTTATGTTCTAGATGTCATAAGAAACTTAATATCTATATCTAAATTATTAAGAAGTGGATATTCATTTCTATTATGTAATAAACTTGTCATAAGTCGTTATGATAAATATATTGTGGATGGTGTTCTAACTTCTGGTGGACTCTATGAATTGTGCATTGATGAAAATGCCATGAATGTTATTGTCATTAATAAAAACTCAAAAAGAAACAGGGAGGATGGAAATTATTCTAACATAATTTGGCATCAAATGTTTGGTTATTTATCTATTTATAGGATCAATAGATTGATAAAGGATGGACCCTTAGATTTTCTGCAGGTCCAATCTTTGCCTACCTACGAACATTGTATTTGAGGTAAAATGACTAGGACGCCTTTTTATGATAAGGTTACAAGATGCGAAGGTATTCTTGAAATACTACATACTGATGTATGTGGTCCCTTCAGTACCTCGACTGAAATGCATATTGATATTATTTGACATTTGTTAATGACCATTCACGATACTATTTTATCTTCCTATTGCATCATAAATATGAAACCTTTGAAAAGTTCAAAGAGTTCATGGCTTTGGTCGAGAACCAAACCGATGAAAAGATTAAAGAATTCGATCTGACCGAGGTGTGATAACCGCCCCGCACCCTATGTAAACTCGGTCAAGTTAATGTCCAAATTAATTAGATGTCGTTCGTTGCAGTCAGATACGAGGGGCTAATCAAAAACCACTTTAATTGTATTCGATGTTAATTTCAAGCGGCAAATTTTTTTACTTGGTGGAATTCCAAGGTCGAACTCAGGGAGGCATCTGTCTCCTTAGGTAAATTTTAGCAAGATCAAGTGTTGGATTTTTGGGAAATTATTTTTTTTGGTCCTTTTCTGTTTCTATGCAGGACACATGCAACTAGCAAGCCAATTTGAAGTTAATTCAATTAAGATATCAAATGGAATCCAAAAATTCTGAAAATTGGCCAGATGATTAATGATGATGAAACTAAGCTACTCTAATTTTTTGGGAATTTTTAGACACTAAATGAATTTATAGTGAATTAAAAATGCAGATAGGGTGATTTTCACTCATTAATTTAAATAAATAACAAATCATATTTTTTCAGGAGATAAAATTATCCTAGATAGCTCTAATGATAAGGAATCCAGGAAAATTGACAAATCTTAATTTCAATGTGAAATGAATTTACTAAAATTAAAATAAGAAAATCACTCAACAATTTATTCAGGCCTCGATATGTGTGCAAATGACATGAAATTTTTATGCAATGTTAAGTTCACTGTCCTAGAGCTACTGTGAATTTTTGAGGATTTTTAGAATCACAGAAAATTAATTGAAAATTAAAAGGTGTCACTGGGCAAAATATTACACATTTCAACCAATTAATTCATTTAAAAATCAACTGTAATTACAAAAATATGACATGTGGCACAATAGATAGAGGACAAGTTTCTCAACAAAATGCAACTTTTGGAATTTAAAAATGATGTAAAATGCAACCTAGGGATGCGTGCAAACACAGGGGTGTATATGCAATACATGAAAATAAAATTACATAAAGCAAATATGCTGACAGGGACTTAAGTGCAATTACCTATAATGCTGGGGACTGGAATGCAAATGTTCCACAGGGCACGTGCTCCTCACGTGGGGTATGCTTCACAGGGACCTTTTGCAATTATGAAAAGTCCCGAGGGCCTCTGTGTAAAATTCCCAGGCCGCACGTGCTCCTCACGTGGGCAGCCTAGGCTCGAATGTCTGCGGAGGCTCGGGACTCGGCTTGGGGCGCTTCTGGAGGTCTGGAGTGAGGCTCGGGCGGCCCTGGAGGTCTGGAGTGAGGCTCGGGCGCTTCTGGAGGTCTGGAGTGAGGCTCGGGCGGCCCGAGCCTAGGCTCTGGGAAGAGGCTCGGACCAGGGTTGTGTGGCGTGCTTCGGACCCTTGGATCAAGCTCGATCCAACGGATGGCGGTGAAGACTCGTGGCGAGATCTTAGGCCGTTAGATCAAAGTTGATCCAACGGCTCCTGGCTCGCGATGGAGAGGGCGACGTGGATGACTGCCGGCCGATGGATCAGATGATTATCCAACGGCTGTCAGCTGCTGCGGAGGTGGGACACGTGGCTTACGAAGCGCCGTTAGATATGGAGAGATCCAACGGTTCCTGTGAAGCTCGGCTGAGAGGCGACGTGGCAGGATGACACCCGTTCGATCGGGGTGATCGAACGGCAGCTGGGCTTCTCCTTCAACGGGCCTCCGCCGCCTGCGGAGGAGATGGCTTGGCTCCAGCGAAGCGGCCTTTGCTCCGCCAGTGCATCCTCGCATCGATGAAGTTCTCCGACTTGTCGGAGCTATCCCAATAGAATCGTGGCGCTGCGGCGAAGGTAACGGTGATCTCAGGAGTTGGAGAATGCCGTCGGAGGCTGCTGGCGACGAAGCTCGATGGCGACTCCGGCGAAGCTCCGATCAGTGAATCAGATGGCACCTGTAAGCGTTAGAGAAAGAGCCGAAGATCGGGCGTGCACTCGTGGAGGTGGGTGGATGACTGGAGAGGCCTAAGGCAGAGGGGGATGATCTGGCGACGGTTCTCCAGCCAAGTGGCAGAGCTGGAGATCGATGGAGGGTGAGATGCGTCGTCGGCGGGCGTAAAGGTGACCGCGAAGATGAGAGCTCCGACACAGAGCTCGGCGGAGTGAAATAAAGGCGAGAAGGTGACCGTAGGTGGCGAATAAAATGCGAGAAATTGAAGAAAAAATGAAATGAAGATCGATCGGGGATGGAGGCGTTCACCTGGGGATTGGAGCTCGACTTTGAGTTCCAGGTCGTCGCTCGAAGGGGCGGTGGGTCCCTGAGCTCAAGTAGCGGCTCGGCGGTGGAGAGCTGCGACTCGACGGTGGCCGAGGATCTCGCCGGAGAAGACGGTCGTCTTCGCTCGAGGAACTTGCAATTCCTGTCACCAACTGGAAGCTCCGAGCTCGGAGTATCTCTCACGGGGGGCAGATGGGTGCGACGATGGTTGGTGGTGGAGTATTTAAAGGTCGAAGGTCTCGGCCATGCTGACGATGGAGCGA